>OZ014532.1:147904549-149104549 GCA_963966105.1 Volucella zonaria | reverse complement strand
AATTGTTACGATTGTTTTTGTGGAATAACAGGTCGGTGGTGTTGGCGCAACGTGAGGTTCGGTGCAGATTTCCCGGTTGTCCGACACCAACTGGGCAAACACGTTCAGCCGCTCGCCTAGAAGAGTATGGGACAACACGAGATGCTGCCAGGTCTGGCCGGCCCCGGAGCAGCCGTTCTGCTGAGAATACTGTAGCTGTGGTTGAAGGTGTCGCAGATGGCCCCGGAGTATCGACCAGACAACATGCCACGCAATTAGGCATCAATACCTCCTTGATCAAAAAGTACCCGGTGCACACCACCGTGTGGCGCTTCCATTGTTGTTACCATTTGAGCTCTGTTTGTTTTGTTAAGTTGGTAAATCTGTTGTTGACATTCCTTCTAAATCTTAGCGTCATAGCTTGACATTTGCAAAAGTTACGTAGCCAAGAGTACATCTATCACTGTGTGTGTTGGCGATTTTTTACAATTTTAGAAATGGATTTAAATTTGTTACAACGAATTTGCGTAAAAAACGGATTTAATGGTGTGTCAACATTGGAAATGTTGGAAAAGTGTCTCGGCTTCTATTCTCTAAAGAAAACGTTCGTTTACCAGTGGCACGAGCGGTTCAAAAGTGGTCGTGAGTCAATCGAAGATGATGAACGCAGTGGCAGACCATCGACATCGAAAACCGACGAAAATATTGATGAAGTAAAAGAAACGTTGGTCAATAACCGCAAATTAACCATCAGAGAGATAGCAGAGGACTTGAAAATTGCCTATGGATCCGTCCAAGACATTTTGGTTAATGATTTGGGGGTCCGTCGTGTAGCAGCAAAGTTTGTGCGTTGGTGCCAAAAGACCTAAATCTCATGCAAAAAGGAGACCGTGTTGACGTCGCAAAAGAGATGATTTGCGAAGCTGAATCCGATCCCACATTCATCAAAAGGATCATTACTGGAGACGAGACGTGGGTTTATGAGTACGACATGCAATCCAGACATCAGGCAAGTTAATGGCATTCACCAAATGAGCCGAGACCAAAAAAACCACGTCGTTTTCAGTCAAAAAAGAAGGCAATGCTCACGGTTTTCATGGATTACAACGGTGTAGTGCATCATTAATTTTTGCCAGACGGCCAGACAGTAAACAAAGAGTAATATTTGGCCGTTATGAGACGTTTGCGTGAAGCAATTCGGCGAAAGAGACCAGAATTGTGGGCCGAAAACTCATGGATTTTGCACCATGATAACGCACCGTCGCACAGTGCCATCATTATTCGTAATTTTTTGACGAAAAATGCAACAAATACCATCCAACAGCCACCGAATTCATCTGATTTGGCACACTGTGACTTCTTTCTGTTCAATCGAGTTAAAAAACCACTACGGGGAACGCGTTTCAGCAGCCGAAGGGAAGTAATGGAAAAATCGCAGGAAGCACTGATGGACATACCGAAAACCGAATATAAAAAATGATTAGAGGATTGGATCAAGCCCTGGCATAAGTGTGTTGCAGTCGATGGGGATTACTCTGAAAGCGACAGTATAGATTTAGATGAATAAACTTGTATTTTAAATTTTCTGAATAAATTCCGAAAAATTTTTGATCAAGGTGGTAGCTCGCAATAAAATCATCCGTTCTGGCCGGTTGTCAGAATATTAGATGGAGTGAAAAGTAACCTCCTTGGGAAAGAAAAAAAAATTTTTTAAATGTCCTCTTTTAGTTTGATACACTTATTCCAGCGATTTTCCAACTTCTTGATCCCGTCCGAAAAGTAATTTTCCGGAAGGTCTGCAAAATACTCTTCCGTGGCGTCGATGATTTCCTCGCGTGAGCTGAATTTTTTATTGATGAGCCATCTTTTGAGGTTTGGGAAGAGATAATAGTCCGAGGATTCTAAATCGACGCCAAAAGTCGGCCCGATTCCACATCAGCAAGTCCAAACACTCTTTCGAAGTGCTCTCGCGTTCGTGTTTTTGGTCAGGAGTGAGCATGCGCGGCACCCAGTGACAGGACAACTTTTTCATATGCAGAATATTTCCCAAAATATGGCGTGTGCGCTCAGTACTAATCTTTGTGGTATCTGCTAGATCGCGCACCTTCACTTTCCAACACCATTTCATGTATTTTTTTGACATTGTCCTCTGTAACCGCATCGGAGGGCCTGCCGCTGCGGACTTGATCGGTAGTGGAGTTGCGGCCACCACGAAATTTGACGGTGTAATCTGACGGGGCATTAGCCCTATAATACTTGTCCAACTTTTCTCTTGTTTCCTTCGCCGTTTTGGCTCTCAAAAAATAATGTTTTATGAGAGAACGAAAATCATTTTTATCCATACTCAACATGATGCCAAACACGTCAACAACAATCAGCTGTCAAAACAAAACTAAAGACAGCATCGCACTGATATTTGGCATGTCTTCCTAAATATGAACGGATTTCAAGGCACCATAACCTTCTTTGCAGTAGCAGCGCATTCTGGCGGTCAAGGAGGTTGATTTTCACCCCACCTAGTATATTTCCTGAGTAAGGCAATAGTTGTGAGCTAGTTCTAGCAAGCCACCTGGAAGATGAGTTTATGTATGAAACAGAGAGTCTCTGCTTTCGACTTAGGACCATTAGATGTTCTTAGTGTATCCACTCCAATTGTTTTGCCCCTTTTTAGGATTTTGACCAGCCTGATCGTTTCAGCAATTGTCTTGATCTTTTCGCAACAATTTTGATAAGAGGAACCTCCGGAAGTACTTTCCAGCTGGTTATCTCTTTTGCGTGCTTTTTGGAAAGTGTTAAGTCAATACCTTGCTGCCTTGTTTTTGTAAGGTACTGTCAGAGGGTGGTATGAAGGCTAAGGATGAATGTCTCTTCAGTTACATATTTTAAGGCATAGCTTCGCAGGGCGATCTTCAACCAACCGTCGAAGTTGTGCCATTATTGATACAATTTACTTCGAGATAAATGTTGGCAACTGGTCGCTAGCTTGTTCTCATAATAGGATGCTACCAACGATATACGAGTATAGCATCTGGATGGATATGACAGACGTAGTCAGCTGTTCTATATATTAAGTGTTCCCCCTTCCGATTGAAGAACTCACTTCGTCTCTTGAAATACTACAACTTAGGTACCGATGGAGTCATGCGACGAGTACCTTGTCATAAATATAATCAAACTGAAACACGAGCATCTGCTAAAAATTTATATGAAGTCCTCACACGTCTTGCTATCAAGCAAATCTTAAAGCTCCTGGTTTAAATCCACGACAGAGTAGGTACTTACGTACATTTTAACCGCCCTCATAAATTTACGATTATTCCCCCAAGTCCATTTCCTTAAATTATTCAAAAGTCAATGTTCAAGGAACACTCTCTAGAACTGAAATAGGAGGCAATTGCTCAAAGGAGCAAAGTCATAAAGACAAGTGGATTTACCGCCTTCAAGAAGTTATGTAGTCTCAGATTCAGACCCAGTCTAGCCATCATAATACATGATAGCACATTAACGTCGTGAATAATTCTCGTAAATTCAGTGCACGCTCGCAGCTGGAAATAAGGCCAACTTTTCGGTCTAATGTCTGTCATTATTCTCCGAACGTAAACATAGAAACGCAGCGACATTTTCCATCTGCGTGTACAATCTATGTACACCAATCGAAAGGTCAAAGAATGCCGACTGCCAGTTGTTTAAAAAGTCATGGTTTGAGGGATGCGATTGTATCCGACAACTAGCCGACTTAACCCTGCCGCCGTAGAAGGTGTTAGGTGGCACACGAACCACGAACGCGGTGGCATATCGCCGTGATACTTATTAGCCCCACCCCGCTATATAGAAGCTTGCCACCTAATGAAGTGCCCCTTAAGCTCTAAATGCACACGATACAATACGAAACGACACGGAGCCTCCGACACTGGAACCCATCACCGAATTGTCGGCTTATTAAATGCTGGGATGAATTGAAATTGTAAATTATCCCATCGATATGCAGTGAGATACACAAAGGGAAATTAATTGGATTCGATTGATCAAATTACCGTTTGTCAGACGAAACACCACCACCATGACGATTCTGGAGCTGAATTGTCAACCAAAATGAGGGCCATAATCGTCAGAGCATTCAGACGGTGCTATACCGGAGCTCATAATACTTTTTGTTTAAATTCACCCCCTGGAGTTAGTATCCGGCATGCGACTAGACTTACACCATCCACTTGGAGGGTGTTAATGAATTCAGTCTCCGGGATTACCAGTTATTAGAGGGCAAATGTGATCGTATCAATCAATCAATAGAAGCAAACACACATACACATACACAGCCACAGAGGATTGATAGGCCGCTGTGCATGCGAAGAAAGATAAATAACTTTTTCTCGGATACACCTATGGAGTGGAGAGCGGTAATGTGGTTCCGTTTATAAACAATTGACTAAGGGATGGGTGTCCACATGCCGACATGTGTGTTTTAAGGGATATAAATTAAATTTTCGAAATTAGATTCAGGGAAAACAATAAGAGCGGCGATTACAGGGTGTCGGGAATAAACAAAACAAAGCGAAAGCGAAAACGAAAACAAAAAGGTAAAACGTGCTTACTAAGCAAACAAGGCCATGACACGGCATGGCAATAGTTGTCTTCGAGTGAAGTCTATTGGCCGGGCATGTGCCGGAAATGGCAACAATATTATCCGCATCCTAAGCCTCAATTGTACCCGCGCTCACATCCCTACGTACGTCACCCTGTTTGAAGGCTTCATCCTCGTGCGTATAGCGATAAATTATCTCCGACATCATCATTTTACCATTTTACCATTTCACCGATTTTCCATTTTTGTCTGTTTGCTCTTGTAGATATTCCTGGGTTTCTTGGTTCTCTTTGCAGGGCTTCCTATCCTTGTGTGTGTGTGTGCGTATTTTTTCGCTTTTGTTAGCTCCATGTTTTTATTACCCCGAAAGATAAAAGCAGATTAAGAGGGGAAATAAACTGAAGAGACGCAGGCATAGGTAATTGATGTTGTTGTATTGTATAGGGGATGGAGGTTGGAGTTCATGTAATTGAAACTGGAGACGGATACTGATTCTGGAGTTTTGGTTTTTATGGGCTAGCAACATTATTTCCGTTGCTTAAATTATAAGTACGCTCGCAGTGAGATTTGGAAATGAACTTTCTTCTAATAAATGAGGTCATCTTCTTTTGACGACTTAGTCGCCAAAAGACAAACAGACTGCTTGTCTGTTATGGAATTACCCTAGCAAGCACAACGTTTATGGAGCTTTGAAAGTGTATTTGTGATAGATACCATGGAAAGCCATTCAAATAGAGGATGTGTTTTATACTCGGACTATAGAGCTAATAGCGAATTAGTCATAATCAGATCCCACTTGTGGACCAAGAGAACCTTGAAAGAAAAGCCTGGATAACACTACAAATATTCCAAAAATTTAAGTGACCTATGAAAGGCGTTTCTACACTCATAGGTATGCACTGAATTAGATGGTAACCATACTAGGCCCTTGTGGGCCATCCTCACAGCTGAACTCTTAGAAGAGCGGCACTAAATAGTATACTGCAGCGGCGTCGGCAACCCCAGATAGAAAACTATCTTTGGTGGAATAACGTGAAACGACGTGCTAAAGATTCTTAAATGATCTAGGACGAACTACAAGTGGGCCAGCATTTACTGCTGCTGATAAAGTTTCTTGCCAATAAACCATGCAAAAGTCAACCAAAACTAGTTGAGAAACCGCCACGACTTCAATAACGAAAGAGGACACTTGTTTTCTTACTTACGGTGTTAGAGTCCGTATTGAACCTGGCTTTCACTCAACAAGCATCGCCAACTAGCACGGCCTCTCGCCAGCTGCTTCCAGTACCATACTATGAGTTGGTTGAGGTCTTTGTCCACTTTCAAGACCTACCTTCGATGCGTTCATCCTCTGATGCGCCGTACTTTGCGTGTAGAATCGAAGATTCTTTGGGCCAGAACTGTTGTGTCTATTCGATCAACACGACCCAGCAATCTGTCGCTGTACATCCCGTACTGTTCGTGGCTGAAATTCTTCCTTAATTGCCCGTCAATATCAATATGATTAAAAATGGCACATAGTATCTCCCTTTCGACGATTGAGGGGCCTTCATTCGCTTTCGACATCTCCGCCATAGAGCAGCACCTCGATGTTAAGAATCCTACATGAAGCCAGTTTGGTCTTACGAGGGGGCTCTGTAGCACATTTGCCCTCTAACCCAGAAAAAACAGCGATTGGCAAGAGTAATCCTGAGTGTGATTTCTGTGCTGATATCGTTGCTGCTTAGAATTGTGGAGCCAAGGTAGATGAAGTCCTTTACTACCTCGAAGTTATAATTGTTATTGTTGATGTTGAACTTCGTTTTGCCCTCTTTTGACGTGAGACCCATTTTGGCTACTTCCGCCTGAATGCTCACGAAAGCTTCATTGACGGCTAACTGTGTTCGTCTAATCACATAAATGTTATCCTCGTGCCAAGTTATTCTGCCGACTTAAAATAGAAAGCGCCTCTTGTGTTTGTTTAATAAGTCACACACCAGCGCGTCGCCTTGTTTAAACCCTTCTTGACATTAAACGTGTCAGATAATTCTGTACCCATCTTGATGGTAAAGCGAGAAGTCTCCATAGTCATCCTGTATAACCTGACAAGTTTTGCTGGGATGTCAAAACAAGACACGACCTTATATAACTCGTTGCATATGTCGGCATGCCATATAACGTCGATCTGAAACTCCCACGTCTTTGTCAAGTTATGCCGTTGTATGTGTATTTTATCAATGATGGGCGTCCTTGGTCTCGGATAAAAACGGATTCACTGTTGACATTTAAAGGACAACGACTCTCGGATCTGCACGTGTAATGATCGAACCCTTAACAGACCACGGGCAGCCGAACAATTACCAGGGGCCCTTGACTATATAAGAAGAGCGAGAAACTGTAATATAGTATAGACTTGGTGATTGCCATAGGGAACAGAAACAGCGCTTATTCAGATGCGGATTTTCCATATGCAGCAGACTTGGGCAAGAAGTCTTGAGCTTCCGACACATGAACGAACGGTGTAAGACAATTCGCTTAATGTCAAAATTTCCTAGCATAAGCCTAATAAATCCCTATGCCCGTACGGAAAACAAAGACGGCGCCACCAAAGAATATTTCTACGAGCTCCTCAACAAGACATATGGGCAGTGTCAGAAGTATTACGTTAAAATCGTCCAAGGCGTTTTCAACGTTAGGATAGCAAAGGAGGACATCTTTGGTAGGACACCACGTCTGGCAACGGACTTAGACTTATTGACGAAAGTGACGCACGGTTTCCTCATCTTCATATTGACCAGGGGACATGACGGTCTCCGGAGACCGCTAAATCAAATTGATCACATTGCGATCGACGTAAGGCATACCATACATCCAGTACTCTGGACGTCCGAACGTTCCGGGCAGCCAACATTAACTCGGATCACTAGCCTGTTGCAGCCAAGGTGCAAATGCAAATTTCCCAAACACCAAAATAAAGAAGAACTATCCTGAGAAAATATACCGTAGAAAAGTTGCAATCGCAAGAGACCGGCGGAATCTACGACGAACGCGTATAACGAATATCAATGGCAACGCTGCAAACTTGCCATCAAAATGCTGAGTTTCACGCGACCACCATCAAGAAATCCCTGGTTTGATGAAGAATGCCGGCAAGGACATGCAGCTAAACAAGAAGCATCAAAAACGGTGCTGCAACGAAGGATGAGAGCCGATGATGAAGCCTAGGAGCAGAGACGGGAAGAACATTGGCTTCTCCAGAGGAAGAAAACAGAGAACGAAAAGCGCGCGATCGAAAATATTGAGAGGTTGTACTCCAGGAACAACGTACGGAAGTCTTACCAGCATGCAAAAAGAACGGGCAACCTTTAGATGATGAAGAAGGACACCTTGTAGTTGAATCACAGTCTGTGCTAGGAATATAGAAAAACTTTTTCTGCAAACTGTACAACGACGATGAATCCAAACATCCCGTCGTCAGGCAGAATAGATCATTCAACTTAGATGAGGATAGCCAAAACTTCCGTCCACCTGACCAAAACAAAGTAAGAATAGCAATATCTAAGCTGAAAGCCAATGAATAACCCGGACCTGACGTCTTACCAGCCGAGGTATTCAATGCTGTTGGAAATCACGTTGTGGATACACCAATTCATTTCTGAGATCTGGTCAGAGAAGTGTATGACTGATGAATGAATCTCACCATCGTGTGGTCTATTCACAAAAAAGGAGACTCCGTACCAACTATAGAGGTAAAAGTTTCCTCAACATCGGATACAAGACCTTATTTGCCATATTGTGTGAACTTCTGAAACCCTTCGCCAACAACCTGATTGGCCTCTATCAGAGCGGTTTCTGACCAAGAAAGTCCATAATCGACCAAATCTTCACACTCCGTCAGATCCTGAAAAGAACTCAAGAAGCGCAAATCGATATCCATCATTTTTCCATCAATTTTAGGGCCGCATATGATAGCATTTATTGACACGAGCATATCGTATAAATCCATGTCTAGTTTGGCATCCCTGCCATCCCTGTCCGTCTGTGCAGAATAACGATCGAGGATGCTCGCTGCTCTGTCAAAGTCAGTAACTACTTAATCGAGACCTTTGATGCCAAACTGTGTCTTCTTGAAAGCATCGATGGTCTTACCGTCTAATATCAAACTTCGTTCCTAGGTAAAACATCAGTGCGTTCATATTTGTCGCCCTTACTCGAACCTCTACAGCTTTTCTTGTCATACATTACTCGGCTTCAAGTACAGATCTAGCATATGCTGAGGTCGCTAAAATTTGATCTGTTGATCAAATCTAGTATATTCTTCGACTCGTCTCCACGTTTCAGTTAATACTCATGCGCTGGGTTTCCTTGCATCCACCAGACGTACTCCTGCCGTTTGGTTGTTTAGAGAGGTTGTTCACAGATCTTCAGTGATCGCCCATAGTTGTGTCCCCAAGTTGTTAGTGCTCTATAGATCCCGAAATATGTCGATGTTGTGGGTCACTATCACGTTGAAACGAGGCTTATTTCGCGAATAATAATCAGATCACCTATACAGGATCCCTGCATGTTGTGGATACCACAAGGGTTCGTCATTTCAACGATCGATGTAGGCATTGTGCTCTATATCCCTTATATGTGTATTGTGGTCTGATCAGACGGGGTAAAGTATTTCGTACATCGGTTAAAGAAACCTTTTCGTTTCGGAGTATTTTTGGCTAGTTACACACGTACCGGGAATGTATGGACAGTTCCTATTCTACTGCCGAACGGAAGCAATTTGAGTCCCCGTACGAATATGGGACGCACACAGTAATGTTGTTAGCAAAGGAGTTTCCTAGGTGAGAAGTGGCTAACCAGAGATTATAATTGAAAGTTAAAAAGAGTGTCGGAGACAGGATGGAACCTTGGGGTATGTCTGCTTTTATTATTTGATGCGAGTATCACACTTTAAACCATTCAAAACGATCCGAAATACAGGCAAAATGCGTGTGACTAATGCCAAACTCGCTCATGGTTTTGGAATGTCGAGTGCAAATATCTGGTTTCGCCGGATTGGTATGGACTTTGGTTTTACTTTTCGGTGAAACATGCTATCAAATCACTAGTTCACTTGTTGGTACGAAGACCACATTGCTGATCATTGAAGGCTTAGGTGTCTGAAGATATTTATCACCGTATCCGTGGCGTGGATAGCAGTGTCTTAATTGCAATGGGTCTTTAGAAGAAGAGAAGTGAAGAAGATGCATCTTTCGGAACTCTTGCTACTACACGAGTACAAAAGTGGATACGTCGCATTAATGATTCGGCATGCACTACATGGACACATGAAGGCACCTGGAAGCGTTAAGCTTGCTCCAAAGTAGGGAGTAAGCAGATTGGAATTGTCCAAAGAGCTGATCACAGTTAATCACTTGTGGATGGAGGATGAGGCAAAATTTTAAAATATTTGCACTATTGGTTGAATTTGATTTAACCTGGATTAGAAAAGGCATCAGCTGATATGGCAAAAATATGCGAAAAACCTCAACAGACGGTTCATTTGATCGTAGGAATTTAAAAGCCAGTACGTGGTATTGACAGCATGACTATCAACATCAGGTATTCATTAGGGTTAATTTCTCTCATCCTTCATCATAATTTAATAGCGATGTTTAAGGAACGAATGTTTACCCTGAGCTCGTCAATGGTGTGAGACCTGCTTTGCTTTTCAAATAATCCCACTAAAGGAAGTCCGGAGGGGTCAAATCTGGAGATCTGGGTGGCCAGTTAATGTCGCCATTTTTTGACAGCACACGTCCAAGGAATTTTCGTTGCAGAAAATGCATTGTTTGATTTGCAGTGTGGCATGGCGCACCGTCTTGTTGAAAACAGTAACCGCCCAGACCTTTTTCACACATTTCTGGGCAGACATAATGATCCAACATCCACTGATATACGTAGATTCTCATCGACTGTTTCGCCTTCTCTGAAGAAAAATGGCCCAATGATGGTTTTGGCGTAAACGCCGGCCCAAACAGTCACTTTTTGGTCATGCAATGGTATTTCTTGGATCTCGTGTGGATTCTCTGTTCCCCAAATGCGGAAATTTTGCTCTTAATAACGGCGCCAGAGAGTGTGAAATGGGCCTCGTCGGTCATAAAAATTTGCTTGCAAAAATCAGGTTCAATGTCAACCGTTCGAGCGACTGTTTTGGCCGTATTCCAAGCGAGGTGGACGGTCTGTCGGCGATATTATTTGAGTCAATTGCACTTTATACAGAAACAAATGCAAATCAACCTTAAAAATGCGCCGAAAGGTAGTTTCACTGACGCCAAACTGCTGAGCGCGGTGACGATACGACACATGTGGGTTCTCGGCAACACTCCCTTATACCGCTTCAACCAGTTCATTGGAATGTCTATGGCATTGATGAACGGCATGTCGACGATCACCCACTGTCCCGTGCTCAACAAAATTTGACACCTAGCGACGAATAGTGTTGTCAGACGGTGCTTGTTGGCCACGATATTTTCGACGATATGCAAGTTGAGTTAACACAAATGAACGACTATTTTCAATGTACAGCGTCACTATTTCGGCGCGATGTTTCGGTACTGAATTTACGTTTCAAAAACATGTCTACGGTTGATAAATGTCAAAGTTATTCAATGCTTACACACCGACATAAAAGTTGGCGCTACCTGAATGTACTTCTTATTTTGGAGGCTTACCGTCTAGCCAATTCTTTTGCCAGATAAAAGGACTATGGACTTTACATTACTTGCGTAATTACTTAGACATACAACATTTGTTGTCAGAGGGTTACAGTCCAGACTGAAGCTTGGTTCCAACCAATAAATATCAGTAAGCGCGGTCTTTGACTAGTTGTCTTCAAGCCGTTCCACCTAAGCCGAGGTCTTCTTCTACTGCGCCATCCCTACAAATAGAATCGAAGTCCTTTTGGGCCAAAATCTTAATGTGTATAAGAGCGGTTCATCGATGCTGTGCGTCCCATTTTGCTGACAGCGTACACCTCGTTTTGCCTTTTTGTTTTAAAGTCTTCCGAACTGGTTATTCCATATCTTCAGCACAGACTGTACTCCAACATTGTGTTCCTCATCTCTGCAGGTTTCTGTTCGAATCCTGTTGGCTTGACACATTTTTATTACCTTTGGGATTCTGGAGTGCTCCATTTTTTCGATCGCTCGCTTCTCATGCCCTGCTTGTTTTGCTTGTAGTCCTCGCGGGCCGCTCTCGTTATTCTGTGCAGCGAAGTTTCATAGATGAGTTGTTTTTGGTACCTGTACTTCCCTGCAGGTTCTTATTCGAGGCTTCACGCCACTGTTGATTCAGTTGCGCGAATTCATCTGCCGTATTTCCTTCTTCTGAGATTCAGGACATTGGCTACCATTTTGAACAACGAGTGTTCCAATATTGCTTTAGGGTTCGCCTTAAAAATAAACATATGGTACATCAGTCTCATTCAAGACCTGGCTCTAAAATCTCTCCAATGATTGAAAGTACCAATTGTTGGTTCAAAGACTTCTGGCCGTATCACCAACAATAGAGCTTTGTTCCTTATCCAGGTTGAATGCAAGCCATTGAAGTCCTTTAATACTAATTAAAAACGTCCGAATCAGAATCTGTCTGTCTGTCATGGCTATCACAAAGTTCATCGTAACATTCTCTCCATTTCTCGTGAGTTAGGTAACAAACACCAACTGCTCTCCATTCTGTACTTCCATATCCGGTCCATAAGAACAACCATCTCTTCCAAAAACACACGAGATCCGTGTGTATACATACATTCCGATACTAGGTTCATTCTAAAAGCACCACCTACCATAACCTACTTACTTTCAGCACCACTTACAGCCTTTTAGCTTTCTGAAAGCCCTAAATTGTAAGCCATCCGTGCAGCTTGTCGTACATCAAATGTATAAATTCGTGCAGCACAAGATGAAAAATTGTTTATTTAAACATTTTCCAAAAGAGCACCCCCTGGCTCCCATGGAGTCTATACTACTATGGGTATACGTAGGTGAATACGGGCTCTCCAGGACTAGGAAATCCCTTTTTGTGGCTCTGCTTCAAGAGCTTCCAGAAATACTTCTTCTGGTACTTTGTACTTTGTATACCACTAGCAGCAGCTTGGCCCACTTCATAATTTAATAACTCTGCCGGAAAATTGACTTTCATATTCCTCGGATGCAATGTCTATCCGTTTTCGTATTTCACTTTGCCTAGAAATGCATTTGGCCAATTCATGAATTAGTAGAGTGGGTACAGACCTCAGACGGCCTGTGGGTGGGTCGGTCGGTTGGTCAGTTGAATCCTCACCTCAAAATGCAAATCACGAAATTGGTATTTCCTCTGAGCGCATCTGGGTTAAACCAACGGTCAGTCAGCCTCCCAATTCACAATTCAGTTTGGTTTTTGGTATCGAAGACGAGAAACTAGTGCTGAAGGCACACGCCCTCTTCTGGTACGTAAGTGGAATGGAAAGTGCAATATGAGTGTTACAATGGCGTAAAGTGTGCCAAACCAGAAGTAATACGTCTGTTCTTACGGCTCAGGGAACCACCGGGTAAATGTTTTAGCAGCTTATGAAACGTTTTCCAGTTGAGGAAATACCTCGGTCGGTGGTAAGCAAGCCGGAGGACTGTACGAGTATTGTGTTGTTGCAATATATCGCCCGAATGAGTTCAACCGAAGTGAAGAAACTTACATTTGCATGGTTCCTCACAAACAAAATGCAAGTACGAGAGGATTTTCTTTGAGATACTTACGACTTGTCCTGCCAATAGAACCGAATCTGTGCCAGCAACTTTGTTGTACGAATACGAGTACATGCACACGGGAATCGATGATGTAGGCAATTTAGTTGTGAACGCTTGAATTTTATGTGGCCAGACAATTTGATGTAGAGTATTTGGGGCTAACGTAGGTAGTCGTCTTTGGATACTTTATCAAGTTTGATCGGCACGATTAGACGTGATTCAGTTCAATTTGAGGGAGAACGTTTAGAGGAATGCAATCATGAGAACTCCTGAAATAGGGGTTTCAGTTGTCGTGTCATGTTGACAGTCTTCTGATTTGCTATTTCAAATCTGTGAAAGCCTGCAGACGATGATGCGAAATGCACCTTATGGCTTAAATGGCATCGTCCGCTTGACTTTGACCCGGTCGCATTTTATTGCACTGACATTCCGGATACCGATAAAAAGCGGCCTTCTTGGGACTCAGGAGGACGTTCATTGTTCTTTCGTAAAAGTGTGTCATGGTATGACCAAATTGGTAGACAGCAATCTTTTGTTCAGAGCAAGCTTATTCTGGCAGTCCTGTTGTGGCTGGTACTACCGTTTGAGCTTAATTATTTCAGTGAAATTGACGAAAAAGAAAAAACGAAACTCGGCCAATCAGCTTCATCAACAGTGATGCCCAACGACAATTTTAAAGGGCAGGATCCTTCAGTGGAGAATTGGACAGGCAGAGCCGCATTCATTCACCAAGGTGCTGTCATTATTGACTGTTACTCGTAGTCAGTATCATACCTCCGCAGAACGAAATGAATCACTTTACGCTTGCACAACGTTGGGAAATATTGCAAACTTGCCCAAACCGTGCGTTTATTGACAAGAAGTTTTGGCCGAAATGAAGTAATTACCGTGCCTGCTGTACGCAAGTTTGTACAAAAAGTTCATGAGACTGGCTTCCTTGCGGACAACACTCATGGTTCCCGTGGTATGGTACGTACTGACGAGAATGTTGCTGCTGTTGCCGAGAGTGTTCGACTCAATCCAGGAACATCGACTCGCCATCGATCTTAAAAACTCAACATTTCACGCATTAGCGTGATGGGAACTTGGCACTTGGAACTGAGGATTATTCTCTTACAAAGTCCAATTGACTCAGCAATTGAAGCCAAACTGCCATCCGCTTCGTTTTCGCGTCCTAAATTGGACGTGGAATTCGGCAGAATAATCAGTTTTTTCTAACGAGATGCATTTTCATCTTGGCGGCTGTCTTAACAAAAAAAATTCCCGCATCAGGGGATCGGAAAAGCCGCACGTGATTGTCGAGAAGCCAATGCATCCGCAGAGGGTGACAGTTTGGTCCATTTTATTTCGAAAATGCTGCTGGAAACGCCATTTCGGTCAATGTCAAGCGCAACAGAGCCATGATTACCGAATTTTTGTCGGCTGGAATTGAAGACATGGACTTGAATGTTATTTGGTTTCAGCACGATGGCGCGCCATGCCACATCAAAAATAATCGATTTCTGGCGCACTAAGTTGGGTAATTGTGTTGTCAGCTGCCTTAACCCGCGAGACTTTTTTTTTTGTGGGGTGCCCTTAAATATCGATATTATGCGGATAATCCAGAAACGATTCAAGCCCTTAAAGCTATTCATTTGAGAGAGCCAGAAATACAGTCAATACGGTCTGGGAAAATTGGGTTGACGGGATGCGCGACTTCGAATCCAGCCGAGGCAGCCACGTGAATGAGACCATATTGCATGACTAATGGGAACATTCGCTCCTTGTAATAAAGCTATAACATGCCCAAAATAATTGGATTTTGTTCATTTTATTTTATTTTTAAAAAGAAACTTGTATTTGGACCCTCCTGTATATCGCAGGTCATGTGTAAAACTATACTTAACGCTCCTAATTAATGGGCCGACCACTTTGAGACTACCTACTTATGGGACGGAAGAGGGCGCTACAGAGACTATGGCAATAAATCGGGTCCATATTGAATGTTCAGCAATTTTAGTAGAACGCCTCATCATCTAAAAAGGAACCGGGACTTCCTAATCAACAACTTGCCAACTATTGGAAGACATAGCTCCAGTACTCTGGGTGCCTGAAGGTCCTGAGGAGCCTTCATTGACTCGTACCTCTGACATAGCCAGCAAATTAGCCCATCCTCCGCTTTGATGTGCTAGGTGGCGCAGGTGCTATAATTTTTGCAAATGACATCGAATGTCACTTTGACATTTGTGAAGTAAACAGATAAAAAATACACATCAACAAGACATGAATCGCTATATTCCTAAAGAAGCCATCCTGAATCTCGACCACGAGGGAGACAACTTTTCATCGAAAATCATCATGAGCGGCGAGGCCCATTTCCATCTCTGTGGATATGTGAATAAGCAAAATGATCGCTTCTGGGGCACCGAAAATCCGCGTATAACCCACAAAGAGCCATTACACCCGTTCAAAATTACTGCATGGTGTGCTGGCCTTATTTTTTTGAAAACGCCGCTTGCCAAACGACTACTGTGGACGGCGAGCGCTACAGAGCCATGCTCAATGACTTTCTCCTTCCTCAATTGGATGAATTGCGACGAAGCACATCCAACTGGATGGAGCAACGGCGCATACTGCATACTGCGCGAGCCACAATCGAAATTCTGAGGGCTGCATTTTCGGGTCGCCAAATCTTTCTTTTTGGTGATTTCCACTGGCCGGGAAGATCGCCTGATTTAATCGTTCCAGACTTCCTTTTGTAGGTTTTTTTGAAGTCACGAGTCTATGTCAACAAGCTTCAGACTCTTGTAGCTCTCAAAGAAAATATCCGTCAAGAATGCGAATACCTATCGCCGGAAGTTCTGGCAAGAAAAAATTATAGCCAAAGGACATCGGGTGACAACTTTTGCGCCATCTTGTACATACGTGTATTTCCTTCGGTTAGCTGCATTGAAACTTAGGGACAATATGCCTTTTGGGACGAAGGATGGCGGCGATCGAGAAGACGGCAAGATCCCACTTAATGGAAAGATCCATTAGAAAGTTGGTAATTTGCATACATGATTCGGAAGAAAGCGTTCAATATGAACAGGATAGACACTTCAGAAGAGAAATAGAGTTTTTGGCAAGTCTAGATTTCAAAAACGTTTCAAACTCTTCATAATTTTCTTGAAAAAAACTACTTTGTGCTGCCGAAGGCGATTAAATCTGGCGCGGCTTAAACTCCGACCTTGAAACACTTTTCTTGGAATGTCTCCTTCAAATGGATATGTCCGAAAATATTTTCAGTTTTGTCTCTTTTAAAAGCCAAATGGAGCTACCTATTACTAGCAAATGTTTTGGTACATAATTTTTGGCTAACAACTAGAAAACGAATGAATATTTTTCGAAACCGCGAATTGCAGAATAACTTATACGAAATGGCCCCATTTGCCTTCCAGCAACGGCGAAGTCGGTCTGGCTATACGTCGATTGCAGTACGCACCTCATGCATTGGACAATTTTCCACTGCTTGGACAAGGGCGCACTGCAAAAACTCAGTACTTGGATGTCAAGTAGTTCAAGTCATACTATAGTCTCCAGAACGGACCATCAGTTGGCTACTAGACGGCCAATCATCGGTGGAAATTAAGTTCGGAACGTGGTTTCTGAGCCATACCTTGAATCATTTTTGCTTTATGAGCTGGAGCGGAGGTCCACAGTTTATTTATTGAGGGGCTCTACAACGTTCTCTAAAACGTCCGTTTGCAATCCCAGAAATGGAGCTCGGTGACATCGTAGGCGACTCCACACCTAACCATCACAGAAGCTGGGTGGTGGCTACGTTAAACTCTCGCAACGAGTTCGTGATGATAGAGCACACACTCTATCGTTCGGTTTGTTGAACGATTCATCAATGGCGAAAATTTTTTCGTCAGTAGAAAAAATTCGTCTGTGACCGCTCTTAGCGTACTGGCGAAGCAAGGCTTTCTGTTTCAATGATTCTGAGAGTAAGTAGCCAGTGTATCTTTTATGTGCGCTGAGTACCGAATCACGTTTTAAGAACCGCGACATGCTGTCCTTGCTGATATTCATCTCACGAGACATGATTTTCTGCCTGCGCAGCGGATTTCCTCGAATTCGAGTCTCCACGGCTTTGATGACTTGTGGGGTTCGTAGAGTGCCCGGTTGGCCGAATTTTGCACGGTATCCTCAAATAACTTCACGGTATGATACACAAAGTTTCTTGTAATTTTTGGCCGCAACATCCGAAATATTAGAAAGAAAATTACGACAACACGATTTTTGAGCGAATCCCATTCCAAGATTGAAAGCAACTGATGTCAAAAGCTTTTACGCGAGAACTTTGGATAAATGTCACTTGTCAAATTGCCGACAAGATGGAGTAGACGTGCGTTCATTCCTTCTTGTGAATGAATATGTTAATTTCATGTACGAAAACATTACTTAGTTCCGGAAAGGAAGATGTCTCAAAAAGGCTTAACCAAGTCATATGCTTGTTCAATCAACAGCTCTAGTTGATTAAAGGGGATCCACCATAATTTAATTTTAAATATTTTAATTTATTTAAAACTTAAAACTAAAAATAAAAAATGAGGGGTGGGAGCGGTTAAAGAAAATTAGGACGTCAGGCATACTTGTAGGTGCACAGAAGAGTGTTCTTAAGGGACAATTTTCTGAGGTGGTAGTCGAGAAGAGGCAGAATGTAGTGAACTTCACGAAGCATTCTAGACATTGGGCTTGAGGTATCCGTAATTCGTTCTGTGAACATTGAGCCGTAAAAGTTGGAGTAAAGTAGGTTAATCAATAAAGAGAATATCGGCAACTTTTCGGCATATAGATAGGGGTGGTAAATTTATATGTGTTAGCCGATCCGTGTATGGCGGTAAGTTTTGGTTATCACCCCAAGGAAGTCCACATAAAGCAAGTCGAAAAGCCTGCATTGAACAGTTTCTATCCGGAGAATGTGAGTGCTGTAGTAGGCTGGCCAAACTTGGGTCAGGAAGGAGCCTAATAAAGGATACGTAGGTTACATACTCCAAACCGTATCAGAATTTCTATTCCAGAGTAGTTTTACATTTCGTTGATTTTCTCTTTTTTACTGATTTCCCACGGGAACCGAGTACGCTCACCATACCTTCCTTACCGTCACGTTTTTGTAATGCACGCGCTGTAACTAAGCTCGCAATGACTAAACTTTATAAAATAATTTCCCACAGTCAAAAACCTGAGTTGGCAAAATAAAATTAATTGTTATCATGTTATCAATGTGAGAACGGAAATCGAGTTCCTTATCACAGATAACACATAAATCACGCAACTCATTGACTAAGGGTGATAGCAACGAGGTGAAGTAGAAGGGCGCTTTCGGGTATGCGTTGTACCCTGACTCTTGTTAACGTTAAGGTCGAGGAAGTTCTTCAGACACCAAGTACAAAACCGGGGTAGATCTTCCTGCCTAGACAGTCTGAGGAAGATGATATACATACTCGTATGTCTAAAGATTCTCATATCTCCTGCATAAGTAGCTCTGTATGAATTTTTAATGATACAATCAACATCGTTAATAGTCAGAATAAATAATAAGGGACCAAGGAGGCTACCTTGGGAGATATCAGAGGAGATTTTAATTCGGTCAGAAACCATGGAATTATGTAACATCGTTCTGTTAATTAGGACTGCACCCAACTTATAAAACTTATTTGGAAACCAAGAGCCTTTAATTTTGGAGGTATGGTACCATGAGAAATTCTATCCAGGAGTCTGCTGAAATCATTTCATTTTCATTTATTTACTTGGTATATATTGTACAATAAGATTTACATCCTTTCTAGTACTTAGATATTATAGATTAGCTAACATAAATTTAATAGCTTAATATAAGAATAATAATATAAGAGAGGGGGAGTAGGACTGGGACTCAGGGTTGGGTTGTTATTGATGAGAGGTAAAGGAGGACTGCACTTTTAAAATTTGCACGGTTAGATATCATTTTGATACGCGGTGGGAGAAGGTTCCAAACTTGGACAGCGTGGATTAAAAATAAGCGTGACGAATTTAAATATTTGCGACGATTGGGGACGATACTTAAATTTCTTGCAGAATGGTTAAAGACAAGTTTATTATATAAATAGAGCGGGGATTTATTTTGAATAATTTTATGTAGAAATATGCAGTTTCTCACATGGATGTACTATACTGTTGTAGCGTGCAACCTAGTATCTTTTTGGTATGTTCTAAGATGTGTTCGTATCTTCGAAGTCCGTATACAAAGCGAACCGCTTCGTTGAACAGTGAATCGAGAGACAACTTCAGAATATGTACTAAGAGATGCTATGAAGATGAGTACCAACTTACGTCTGGTTTCAACAGGGGTAAAATACGAAGTTGGCCACTATTTGCGTAGACAGCCGTAGATCCGACCAATAACTGCATTAGTATGATTATACCCTGGGAGAGTCCGGCAGGATACACAGTTGAAAACATCTTTTAGAGATCGGCATTACTTGAGAGATAGAAATTTGGATAAGATCTTCATTGATGTGGTCAGCAAGTTCATCAAGCTTGTTATATGGTTTTGCTAAATGAAGTTGTACGTCGTCTGCATAAAGATGGACAGAACTATAGGTACAGGCTGATGGAAGATCGTTAACTCTTCAATTTAAATTTTTTTTTAGTTCAATAGTAAATGAATAATTGCATTTTACCATTATCACTAGAAAACTATTAAGTGCCTTTACCTAGTCAAGTCATAAATACTTGTACACAACTGAACTCACTCATTACGAATGCAACACCGGGCGCATCGATTTCGTATTGATTGCGATTTGACAGTTGATATTTATGCTTCATTGTGACGTAAAAAGTTTTTGACATTAATTGCTTACAATCATGGAATGGGGCGACATCGAAAATCGTATTGTTGTAGTTGGCCTACTTAATTGCAACATGGAAAAAGGCGATATCTGTAGGACATTGTGACCGCTTGGAATCACTCTGAATTTTATGTTTCGTGCTGTGAAGTTGTTTGAGGATACTGGTGGAGTCAAGACCGTCAAAGATCCGGCCATCCGCGCACTGTGAGAACTCCGAAAGCAATCAAATCCGTGAAGAAACGAATCGACCGAAAACAGAAAATCTTGTCGCGGCAAATGCAAATTTCGCAAAAGTCCATGTCTCGCATTATCAAAAAAGATTTAGGACTCAGCGCGTACAAGCGAAACACTGGACACCTGCTTACGGAAAAACGCAAGCGAAGATCGAAAGGGTTACGCGAAGAACGCTCACAGACAAATTCTGTTTACTGACGAGAAAATATTCAGCGTAGAAGAATCGTTCAATAAGTAGAACGATCGTGTGTATGCTCGGTCATCCAGAGAAGCATCCCAACTCATCCCGAGGGTTCAAAGTGGCCACCATCCGGCGTCTGTAATGGTATGGTGGGGAGTGTGCTACGATGGCATTACCAAGCTCTATTTTTGAGAGGAAGGAGTGAAAACATCGGCCAAAGTACGAGTATATCCATCGACCGTCTTGGAACGCATTGTGAAGTCTCTCAACCAATCAATATTCAACAACAAGCCATGGACTTTCCAGCAAGACTCAGCTCCAGCTCACAAAGCAAAAACGACGCAACTGTGGCTCAAAAACAACGTTCCGGACTTCATATCAACGGATGATTGGCCAGCTGGTAGTCCAGACCTCAACCCGTTTGATTACAAGTTTTGGTCCGTATTAGACGGCATGGCTTGCTCTATTCGACACTCAGATATTGAGTCGTTGAAGGGAGCCCTTCAAAGAAACCATAACATTGCAGTACAATTAACAGAAACAAAAATATCACACAGTGCGGGTATCCCACCTCTCCCGCTCCTGGTCGTAGTACTGTTGCGTGCACTCGGCCACTGACGTTGCTGTATTTATCATACGGTACGGGCAGTGACTGAGTGTATGTAACAACTGATGGATAGCGAGTTGTGAGTGAAAATTTTGTTGGTGCACTATTGTGGTAAGGTCATAACACCTACAGCAGTTTGGTTCGGTAAGCCAACGAAAGAGTAAAGTAATCACTTTTCTGCGCATGTCCACGTCTGTAAGTACCGACCAGCTGTTTTGGCACTTAGTGAAACGCAGGTAGATCCTCGAGCACACCTCTCAGATCACTCTGATCTGAAGCTACCTGGTTACGAACTAGTGCCACTATTCTTTCCCCATCGCGGCCTCGCCATTTATGTTCGTAGTGATGTAGCTTACCAAATTCCACCACAAAGTCCCTGTTCCAATCCGGAATTAAATTTCATGTGGTTAAAATTCCATCTCCGTAAGCAAACTATCCACTACTGCTTTATTTACAGAAGCCCCAAACTGGACAGCAATTTGACCTTTCACGAGTTTGATGCGCTGTCTGACTCCATTCAAAGAATTGTATCCCAGTATCCTCATACTTAAATCGTGATTACGCGCGATTTCAATAAAAAAAACAGTTCTGGGTGGCTTTGGCATTCTGGACTTGTTCTTAACTTCTCACCCTGATAAGTACTCCGTAGATGTGCACTCCTCTCTAAGCTCATCGGACTATTGTGTCATATCAGCTAAATTCTCGTACACCCACCACACAGTTAGAGAAAAGATTCCTAAAGAACCGTATGGCAATACGAGAAAGCCAACTGGAGCGGACTTAACAACTTCTTTAGGAATTTTAACTGGTCGTTATGTTTCCTCGATAACAACGTGGATGCCGCTGCTGACATGATCACAGAAACTATTCTCTTTGGAATGAGATGCTTTATCCCTCGTCGGATGAAGAGTATCAGCTGTAAAGAGGCTGTCAGGGTTACAGAATTGTTTTTTCGGTTCTACAAGACCAACCCGACAGAGGAAAATCGAAAAAAGTTCAAACGAGCCAGAAATGACTGCAACGTCTTTCTCAAGCGTGTGAAATTCCAATACGACCAAAAACTGAGGCAAAAAATACTGCAATGTCCCAAAGGTAGTAAAAGCTTTAGGTCATTTGTCAAAAACATCAGAAATTTTGCCTCATCCTCCATCCCAACGCTCATTTACAATGACATTCCAGCTGTCAGATCTTTGGACAAGACAAATCTGCTTGCCGCACACTTTGCGGCTAGCTCAACACTCCCAGATTGTGCTCTGTCTCCGCCTACATTTGAGTGCATCGAATCTTCAATGGGACGAATCTACTTTCGTACTCGTGTAAGAACTGAAACGCATAAAATTTGGAAACTTCAAAGTAAAAAAAAAACATATTTTAAAAATTCATGTAAATTTTTTTTATTTGCTTTAAAACTCTGTTTTTATTAAATTCATTCACATTCTTTCCTCAACTTGTTTCGAATGTCCTTCATAAGGTTGGTGACAGTTACATCCGTGGTCTTTTTGGACGCTCTTTTCCATTTACCACTTAAATCTTTTACGTCCTTTGCACACTGCTCACTTTTCCTCAATTTAGCTTTGACCAAAGCCCAATACCTTTGAATGGGACGGTACTGTAGAACACTGGGTGGATTCATGTCTTTTGGGACAAAATCGACATTTTTAGCAACAAGAAAGCTCAACGTCGCATGAGCATAGTGAGCTGAAGCCAAATCTGGCCAAAATAATGTTGAACCCTCGTGTTTGTTTAAGAAAGGAATCAACCCTTTTTTTTAGGCACTCGTTAATGTACACTTCTCCGTTAATTGTTCCCGTTGTAATAAATGATGAGCTTCTGTGTCCACATTGGCAAATGGCCTGCCAAACGAGATATTTTGACCCGAATTTTTCCATCCCGATCGATGTTGTTGATTGCGGAAGAATCTCGGCTTCGAACGAGTTGTAAAACTGCGCACCTGGAAGAGTAGTAAAGTCGGCTTTGACATAAGATTCGTCATCCAAAACCAAGCACGCTTTCTTGTTGCCGATCAACTCATATAGCTTTCGGGCTCGTGTTTTTATGACTTTTTTTTGCTTTTCAGTAACTTTTGGTGTTTTTTGTTTTTTTTTCGTGTTTTTAGACCGGTACGTTTTTTAGATCTTTGTACCATTGCTTGGTTGGTATTACATTTCCGAGCAACATCTCTGGATGACATAGTCCGGGTTTTTACGTTGGTACCCACTATTTTCCTGTCCAAATTTGTATCATGTGCTCCACTTTTAGCTCGACGCTTCTGTTTTTGCTTAACTCTCAACGTCTCCAAATATTGTTTAATAACAGAATCCACTGTACTGCGTGCTATGTTTAAATTTTTTGCGATGAAATGGCTTGGACACGAAGTATTTTCGAGCCATTTGTCGATGATCTTTTTACGGCGTTCCTTTTGACTCATATTTTATAAATATTTTAAACCACGCCGAACTAAAATCAATAACAAACTGAAACTAGGGAATATATAGGCTAATTTGGGTACAAAATGGGATTGCAATCTTTACGCATTGGAAGTATAGCCCGTATTAAAATTTACAGATTTTATTTGTTTCAGTCCTTATCAATTGTGCATTTAAAAAAATGCCGCTTTCGCTTACAACTTTCAAATCATCCAGTCTAAGCGCAGGTATGGCCGAACACGCTGATGTTCGATTTGTATCAAAGTTATTGCGAGTTGTTCAGCTATGAAATAGTCATTAAAAATATCAGAATCAAGATCACTATGTTGATTAAAGCCTTTGGAAACACCAATCGTTTTAAGGTTGCTCCATAGTTTTTTTTTTTGCTGGTGAGGTAGTATTCAGCTTGGACGCATGGTAATTTTTTTTCGACGCTCGTATAATTGAAGTTGTACAATTGCGTGCCTCTTTAAGTTATTTCCAATTGACGGTAGTCGATTTGTGAACTTTGATTGAGTTTATCACATCTGAGGTAAACCAAGGCAGCTTTGGTTACGGACTCTTAACTGTTTTTGTAGGTACATGCCTATCAAGCAGTTGTGTCAAAATTGATTGAAGGAAATCCACCCTTCCATTAGGATCGACGATTTGTGTACACTACATCCATGGGGGGGCAGATATTATGGCTAGTTGAAGGGCATTAACATCAACAGAATTAAAATCTTTATATATAAATTTGCAGTAGTAGCACACAGAAAAATTAGATCATGATCAGTGATATCGAAGGGTCAAATGGTTAAAAAGAAGGACAAGTTTGTGATCGGAGACAATAATAAGATCAAGAAGTTTGGGTGTACGATCAGGGGCAAAACATGTTGGGTAGGTGTTAGGCAAGCGAGTCGTTTCTTAGTAAGTCAGCATTAAAGTCGCCGCAAACAACAATATGCTCATATACCACCTTGATCAAAAATTTTCCGGAATTTATTCAGAAAATTAAAAATACAAGTTTATTCATCTCAATCTATATTGTCCCCTTCAAAGTAATCCTTATGCCAGCGCTTGATCCAATCCTCGAAACATTTTCTATATTCGCTTTTCGGTATGTCCATCAGCGCTTCCTGCGATTTTTCCATTACTTCCTCTCGGCTGCTGAAACGCGTTCCCCGTAGTGGTTTTTTAACTCGACTGAACAGAAAGAAGTCACAGGGGCCAAATCAGGTGAATTCGGTGGCTGTTGGATGGTATTTGTTGCATTTTTCGTCAAAAAATTACGAATAATGATGGCACTGTGCGACGGTGCGTGATCATGGTGCAAAATCCAGGAGTTTTCTGCCCACAATTCTGGTCCCTTTCGGCGAATTGCTTCAGGCAAACGACTCCTAACGCCCAAATAATACTCTTTGTTTACTGTCTAGCCTTCTGGCAAAAATTCATGATGCACTACACCGTTGTAATCCATGAAAACCGTGAGCATTGCCTTGTTTTTTGACTGAAGACGACGTGGTTTTTTTGGTCTCGGCTCATTTGGTTAACGTCATTCACTTGCCTGATGTCTGGATTGCGTGTCGTACTCATAAACCCACAGCCACGTCTCGTCTCCAGTAATGATCCTTTTGACGAATGTTTGATCGGATTCAGCCTCGCAAATCATCTCTTTTGCGACGTCAACACGGTCTCTTTTTTGCATGAAATTGAGGTCTTTTGGCACCAACTTTGCTGCTACACGACGGAAATAGAAATCATTAACCAAAATGTCTTGGATGGATCCATACGCAATGTTCAAGTCCTCCGCTATCTCTCTGACGGTTAATTTGCGGTTATTGACCAACATTTCTTTTACTCGTAATTCATCAATGTTTTCGTCGGTTTTCGATGTCGATGTTCTGCCACTACGTTCATCATCTTCGATTGACTCACGACCACTTTAGAACTGCGCGTGCCACTGGTAAACGACCGTTTTCTTTAGAGAATCGTTGCCGAAACACTTTTCCAACATTTCCAACGTTCGCGCACCATTAAATCTGTTTTTTACGCAAAAGGTAATACAAGTTCGTTGTTGCAAATTTAAATCCATTTCTAAAATCGTAAAAAATAGCCAACACACACAGAGATACTCGTAGATGTAATCTAGGCTACGTAACTTTTGCAAATGTCAAGCTATGACGCTAAGATTTAGAGGGAATGTCAACATCAGATTTACCAATTTAACAAAAACATAGAACTCATATCGGAACAATGTTCCCGTTGTCCCCCGGGAACTTTTTGATCAAGGTGGTAGTGCACAAAAGTTCCAAAGTGCTGAAAAATATGCTGAAAAATATGCGAGCATCTTCGGTTATTATTGTATGCGCAAGAGACAAGACATTTTGTAGTATTATATTCACTTATTTCCACAGCAATGTAATCAATGCCGGATTCACTTGAGTCAAAAATTTCATTAGATTTCAGAGTTAACCTACAGAAGACTGCAGCACATCCACACCTGTGGTATCAGTGATTCTGTCATTCCTATGTAGTCTATAATTTGGGTTATCGTAGATCTCATCACGCACATTCGGATTAAACCAGAATTCACGTACACAGATAACATCAAAACAAGAAGTAGAAAACAAGTACTTTAAATAGTCTAATTTAGTGTCATTTAAGCTTCGGGCAATTAAATAACATATTCGAAGTCCATTATATTACTGCGAAAAAAATTTTTGCAATTGTGCGCGTTGATTTTTCATTCACACTGTTTGTCACACTTTAATTACTTAAGAGCATAGTTTAAAACAGAAACAAAGGCAAACTGAAAAAAGTGCATTCCTTCTACAGGAGAGGAAGAAATCGTGCTGAAATCCCGGCAACTAGTACACATATAGTGTAGATGTACCTTTGAGAAATCCGAGTTGGATTTACAATGGGAAAGCATTATTTCATTAATAATCCTCTCAAAAAGCTTAGGTATGCAGTACAGCTTAACAATTGGTCGATGGTAGGAAATATCATCTTTGCAAGCCTTTTTATGTAGGCGAATAAACAAAGACCTTTTCCAGGTTGAAGAAAGTAATCCCTGGGTGATATAAAGCTGAAAGAGAGCTGTAAGACGTTGGGCTAAATCGATTTTACCTTTGTTCAAAAATGTGATCTTCGTCAGGTTCAGCAGTATAATCATCTGTGGGGTTTATTATTTCTTTTTTTAACTTGATCTGAAGTTATAGATACTGATTCCCGAGTTGCTTGTGGATAGCTACTCGTATTTAGGTAGGAAAAGTATGCGGGCTCTTGGGTATGAGTGGCGAAGATTTGCATTAATTTGGGGAACGCCCGAGGACTTATCCAGACAATTCAGAGATGATGGATATATACGACTTACTTTCAGTGTTGACAAACTGAAATAATCGTCTGGGGTTCGAAATGAGTGTATGCTGCATTCGGTTTAAATGGATAAATTGGCCAGTTAGAGAGAAATATATTTGGGCACACTGGTGTATTGTTATCAGCGGCGTAGAAGGTTAAGTAGATTAAAATCATCTAAAAAAAATTAGAACGTTGTTGGGATCAGCAGGATTAAAAATACAATCGATTCTTTCTTTGAGTCAAGAAGAATTTGCACACGGAAGATATCTTTAACACCAGAACCGGCTAAGAACCACTATAAAGCTATAAAACTATAAAATCTATCAAAGATTGATCGCAAGACTTATTGGAAAGAGAGCCATGTGGACTAGCATAAGATGAATTTCTTCCTGCGGATCGTAGATGTTTCAACATCCAGCCAGCCAACGTAACGACTCTCTTAAAAAGTTATTTATCACATGGCGTATGCATGTATCAGATGGCTTTCCGATCGATTAAGGCTGTAGATGGTAGAAAGATGCTGCTGACATCTAACAAAAAAAAGACCGAAGATAAGGCAAATTAACAGGATGATATTATTTTACCACCAAAAAAGAAAGAATAAAGTCTTTAGAGGCTAAGAAGTACAGTCTGAGTTCACAGCAAAAAGAGACGATGTTATCTGTAAAAATAAAAACATCCTCGACCGTCATAAACTAACTAGTCGGGATCTTATTGGCACACTTGTCTACCTTTTTGCAGTAGGACCAGAAGACGACTTGGTCAGCGCTCTAGGTGCATTCAGGGTTTTCTTGAAGTTCGTTCGATTCCCAAGCTGCATGACATAAGTGATGTTCGGCTTACGAGTAAAAGTCTGTTTGCTGTTTGGTATTTCATCACCTACACTAGGCAATTCTTTATCACTACGGGTGAGAGAAGCCTCTACGGGACAAGATATTTAGCAAGTCAATATACTTACAATGCAAAGGCATTTTCCCAAATTCGCCGCTCATCTGCCCGCAAAGGTTGATTTCAACGCATGCCTCGAATACTTGATACCAGAGATAAAGGACCGATAGGAAAAAAATTTAAATAAAATAACAACGGTATGACATATAAAATTGATGATGGCTTTATTTTGAAGCTAAGTTCATGCCATTATGAGTGGAATAGCACATTATTCAAATGCCCGCCTAGGCTTCGCTGGCAGTGCTTTAAGTGGTCGGTCCAATTTTTGATTACTCCGTCCAATATGTGCGGCGTTATTCCGGCAATACCGTGCCGAATGTTGGCTTCGAGCTTGTCCAAAGTGGTTGGCTTGTTACCGTAGACTAAGGACTTGACGGAGTCCTAGAGAAAATAATCGAGTGGTGTCAAATCGGTGAAGTGACCCAGTTGCTAAATTTCTCCTTCACAACTTCAAGCGTTGCGTCGCTTGTATGGCATGTAGCGCCCTCGGATATATCGATGTTGTCGAGCTCTGATCACTGAGTGTCGGTTAACATCGCTCTATACTTGAGACCATTGACGGTAATGGTGTCTCCTTCGTCATTTCGAAAGAAATAAGGTCCGATGATGCCGCCATGCCATAAATCGCATAAAACAGCCAATCTTTTAGATGCATTGATGCTAGGCCGAATACTTGTGGATTGTGTTCTCTCCAGTAACGGCAATTTTGCTTGTTGACATAGCCGCTGAGCCAAAAATGGGCCTTGTCCGAGAAGATGATTTTTTGTCCAAAATCCGGATCTGCGACCAACATTGCCATTGCCCAATTAGCGAACTCACGGCATTGCTTACGGTCGTCCGCGTCAGCGCAATCTTATATAGATGTAAGCCCAAATCCAACCGCAAAATAAACCGGGTTCACTCTCTACCGATGTCCAATTCAGCTGGATCTTCTTCGATACTGGCCGCTTCGGCGGCTATGTTTTCTTCATTTCGCCCCAATCTCTGTCTGGTTGGTGGCTTAAGATTCAAAAGAGTGTACTCACGCTAAAACTTTTCCACGGTGCGACGAATTGCCTGCACACTGAAGTTATGATGACGACCGACCTCACGACGAAATTCATATTGCGTATTTACAACTAAGCCGGAATTTCGACATTTTTTAATAACTTCCGCACGTTCGGCAAGCGTATAACGATGCATGATGTAATTTCGAACCTTACTGAATATTTTGACAGCTGGATGTCATTGGTAACTGCGACAGCTGCTGAAGCATAACAATTGTAAAGACTATCATTGCTATCTGGTCACTCGTTATAAGAATATACGCTAATGTGATGCTCTCTGGAATAGGTCAGGGGTTGATCTTTTCAGAATAACTATGGACCCATTTTCTGAATTATTAAGGCAGTGAACAACTCAGCTCATTACACTCTGCCCCTATCACAGATTATTGTGATTTTCTAGAGAATTTAAAAGAGCTCAAGAACTGCCAAAGAGCTACTACCAAAATCGTAGGAAGTACCCGAACTCATGGAGTACTGTGTTTACAGGAAGAGGTTATGATGCTAATGCTCAGATCAGTTTTTGGGTCAGCTGCAAGTGTAACTCATGCACTTCATATCATCATCTAATTTAGTCATTAACTATGTCAAGAGATCAATGTTTTTAGTGTGCTGTAGCATGTCAGGGTCGTCTGAAACTGTGAATTCTCGTAAATGGGTTTCCACCGGTGTCTACATAACCTCCTGGCTGCTTTCAGTCCAGGTTCCGTCATTTTTTCTGAGGTAGCTAGGAACGCTCGCTTCTTTTGAAAGCATTTTGCATAACCTCGAAGCCTCGTCCGTTACTGCGATAGATTCGTAATACTTCTGCCATGAAGCCCTTTTTGACTTTCTAACTAGGTATTTGAATTGTTACTTACATTCGTAGTACTCATTCCATGTACTGTCGTCTGAAAAGTTTCGCCCTATTCTAGAGTTTCCTAACCTCTTTCCTTTTTAAACCGATATCCTTCTTCCACCATTTTGGTTGAGCCCTTTTAAGTGTTCTGTTAGCCGGGCAGCAAGCTTTCTCGAAGGCCATTGTTGGTGCCTCATTAATGTTTTCTACCGCTCTATCTAAGTTAACAATATTATCGTAGGTGAATGATTGGGTATCCAGGTATATATTTACCACTTCTGTATACTTGACCCAATCAGTCTTCCTAGGATTTCATTGGAAATTACATACCCTGTTCTGGAAGTTCACCTTGAAACGTATCCATCGGTGATCTGTCATTGACATTTCGAAGCAAATGGTCGCCTGCGCCGGTTTCTTCGGTAAAACAGGACATGTCGGCACCGTACCATTAGAACAACATACATAGAACAGTCAATTCACAATGGTACACCACCATTTATTTGTCAAAAGTCTTTGGAGAAATAAGGAAAATCCGTCGCCGACAACGGATCATTCTCCATCACGACTATGTGAACTCTCTTAGGTCGCGTCAAGCAAGCGTGTTTTTGGGCACTCAAAACACCGAATTGATGGTTTATCCACCGTACAGCCCTGACTTGGCACCTGATGTATTATTTTAATCCCCGCACGTGAAAAATACATTGCGCGGTGAGCGGTTTTCGACGGTTGAAAAAGCGGTTGATGAGTTTAAAACGCATGTTTTGGTGGAGTTAACTGGTTCGGAGTGCATGCATCTTTACGGAGAATATTTTGAAAAACACTGAATATTTATTTTTACTTGTTTTTCTCAAGACTTAAGTAGCAATCTATTGTAAATAAAGGTGCATACAGTGTTGGCCAAAACTAAAACAACTAAAATTGCAAGTCCGTGTTTTGCGATACATTTCATATAAATTTAGTCCAAAGCTAAAAAAAAAATGCTCCCTATAGCTTGCACAGCATTATTGATTAGTCTATAAAATCAATGAACAGCAATTTCACGACATTAAACAAAAATACAGACATCCAATTGAACTCACTTTACTTTTCAGCTGGCCAAAGCAAAAGCAACACAATTTCCTCCGTAATTTTTCCTTAAAGTTCTGAGTTATAGAAAACCGTTAATTCGACCAAGCTACACATATTTGATTTGTCGACGTTCAAAAAAAAAAAAGGATAATTAATTCATTCGCGTGTACTAGATGGAGTGAAAAGTGACCTCCTTGGGAATTAAAAAAAAATTTTTTTAAATGTTTTTTTATATTATTCAATATAGTCCCATTTTAGTTTGATACACTTATTCCAGCGAATTTCCAACTTCTTGATCCCGTCCGAAAAGTAATTTTCCTTAAGATCTGCAAAATACTCCTCCGTGGCGTCGATGATTTCCTCGCGTGAGCTGAATTTTTTGAGGTTTGGGAAGAGATAATAGTCCGAGGGATCCAAATCCAGTTACCAATCGACGCCAAAAGTCCGCCCGATTCCGCAGCAGCAAGTCCAAACACTCTTTCGAAGTGCTCTCGCGTTCATATCTTTAGACAGGAGCGGCACCCAGCGACAGGATAACTTTTCCATAGCAGAATATTTCCCAAAATATGGCGTGTGCGCTCAGTACTAATCTTTGTGGTATCTGCTAGCTGGCGCACCTTCACTTTCCGGTCAGCCAACACCATTTCATGTATTTTTTTGACATTGTCCTCTGTAACCGCATCGGAGGGCCTGCCGCTGCGGACTTGATCGGTAGTGGAGTTGCGGCCACCACGAAACTCTCGAAACCAATATTTGACGGTGTAATCTGACGTAGCATTAGCCCCATAATATTTATCCAACTTTTCTTTTGTTTCCTTCGCCGTTTTGCCTCTCGAAAAATAATGTTTTATGAGAGAACGAAAATCGTTTTTGTCCATACTCAACATGATGCCAAACACGTCAACAACAATCAGCTGTCAAAACAAAACTAAAGACAGTACCGCACTGAAATTTGGCATGTCTGCCTAAATATGTACGGACTTCAAAGCACCATAACCTTTTTTGCAGTAGCAAATTCTGGTGGTCAAGGAGGTCACTTTTCAGTCCATCTAGTATTAGTCTGCTGGAGCAAGATCTTTAGATGTGTGTTTTTAACAAAGGCGTGTGGTTTAAAAGAAAACAACCGCTTGACTTAGGGAAATAAAATTATTTATTTTAAAGCTTTTAATATTTCTCTTACTGCGCAATGTACATAATTTGTTGTCCAGTCTGCTCCATTCCCAATTATCGCCTCGCACCTTATCGACAACTTAGAACTAATTTTTCTGCGTAGTCTTGCGGTAATTGTCCCTAGATTTTTTTTAAAAGCAGCTTTAGCTGTTTTATTCTCCTTAAATTTTTTCCTTTAATCCTTTGCTTCATAAGTCTCCAGACATTTTCAATCGGATTGGCATCTGGAGACTGAGATGGCCAATCCTGAATATTGACGTCATTCTCGGTTTCCATGTCCGAATAGCACTTGGATCATTCTTTAAGCATCGAGATTCCCGGCAATGGTCATCAATTTTCCGAAACCCGCCGCACAGAAACAGCCATAAACATGCACTTTTGCCAGATGTTCCACTGTTCGTTAGACTGAAACTGTTTTCACTGAGAACAGTCCACACACGTCTCAAGAGATTGTTTAAAAAAAAAAAATGAAGCTTCGTTAGTGAAAATAATTTTGGTCTAGTCCATACCTTTGTAACGGCGAGCCTACTCAAATTTTTTTCGGTTAACAAAGTCTTGGCCGCAACGGCTGTGTAATTAAAATCTTTTTCTCTGATAATTTTGCGAATACTGAAGATAGAAACCTCGTGACCTTTTTCTAATAACATTTGCGTTGTTTTACAAATTTTAATCACTTTGTTTTTGACGGCTTTTCAAATGGTTTCTGTTATTCCCCGTTCTGGCAAATCGTCACCTACTTCCATACAAAACTCTCTGACTATCGGAGATTCTTTGTTGCAGCCGTAACGGATAATTGTGGCCCCTGTGGATGAGCAATAAGAAACCGAACTACAGCACTCTTTACGGAATACGTCTTGTAACTTTCAAAAACGAGATGCACCTGAAGTGAAATTTGACTGCGCCTTAAAGGAGGAATAATTCTAATGTAAACCAACAATTTTTATCGTCTGCGGCCACACGTAAAATTGATATTTCACAATGTGAATTATACAAAAAAATTTCAATCCTACTCGTAAAATCGGTGATAAGCCGTTTAACAAAAGTTTGCAAATCCGTCAACACGATTCGCCGAGGTGACAGGCCAAGAGTTACCACATACCTGAAAGACAAAATGATCATTATGATGATAAAGAGGAATTCCTTTATGCCATCTAGGGAATTACAAAAAGAGCTTAGTACAAAAGCTAGCGTCAAGACACTCCGCCAGGTTTCGGGATCAGAAAACCAATGTTATGGAATGGCCAGCCCAGTGCTCCGATCTCAAACCGATAGCAGATCTACGAGAGATTGTAAATCGGCGGATAGTTCAGGAGAACTGCAGGAATAGGGACGAGCTTTATATTTAAGTCCAGGCTTGAAAAAGACATCTCAAGATCTATAATTTCCAATCTGAACGAGAGTATGGTATGCCAAGAAGGTGTAGTGCAGTAATCAAAAACAAAGGTTCCGTCGCGATGATTATTATTAAATGTGAATTCACTCCGTAGTTCCTTCAGTTCTGGCCAGTATTTTTTATTTTTCCTTAAGAAAAATTATTTTTGTTTCCTTTATCTTGTTTTCGAATATATTTACTTGGTTTGTAAAGAAAAACATTATGAAATATATTGAAATTTAATTAGTTTTACCACAGAATCTTGTGCTTATGTAAAAGTTGCTTTAGTTTTGGCCAGCACTGTACATATCCTGCGTTCTTAATTCCATCGCCAATCTTATTATTTTGAGTATGTATGTCGAAATTGTGTCCTAGGCTAGGTATTCATCGTTGTTTTCGCCATCTCTGTTCCAATTTTCAATGCCCCAAAGCCATGGCTCTAAAATACTCAAGATAAGTTTTTTTTTTATTCAACTTTTCACTTTTTAACTTAACAGAAGTATTAACCTAATTTTATTTTCTCTCTTTTTTTTTTGGCAGGTAAGTCGTCTTATATTGGAACTCATTTACGCGTACTTCGAAGGTAATCTTTTAAAATCACATTAATAACCACAATGGTGGCAAACCAGTTTTGAAAGCCCATAGCACTTAATACCCATCACGCGACCCAAATATTATCCTACACAAACATTCGCCTAATCCCCCGACTCTCCAGCTTTACGAAATTTGTTATCATTAAACCCAAGGTGTTTGAAACTTCGAAACCCTGGAAAATCCTCAAAGCGTGCGCTTTTCGAGTGTTCCCAACCCCCAAATATGTACATAGTCAGTAAAAAAAAAAAAAAAAAAAAAAGCAACAAACCTAATGCCCACCCCACGTATATACGTACATCATTGTGACAGCGCACTGTAACACTCCCATTACAAAACCCCTAATGGATTTACAAATTACTACAAAGTATCTGTCGCCATAGAATTGAAAATGAGAGGTACCCCCCCCAAAAAAACAAAAAAAAAAACAAACAAACTAACAAGGCACGAAAAACACAGCGACAAACGTATTCGAATCCCATAAGACCACATCCACTTAATTGCTACTCAACCAATGGATGCAGGAACACGTTCTGACGACTATAAATCTACTCATCTTAGCCAAGTCCCGCCGTCTCATAACACAGGAAGGATAACTCTACATAAGCCCTCTATTCTCCAGCTGCAGCGCCCTCCTCTCATCAGAACGACGGGCTTCCTGATTTTCAAAAAAAAAAAATTCTTTTTTTTTTTTTTTCAGTCCCTCTTTATCTCGTTCTCTTTGGTTTTTCCTCCCGATGTTTTTCGATTTTTCCAATTTTTTTTCCCCGATATTCCCTCCATAAATTTCCATCTACCCTAAGGTGGGCTTTCCCGAACGGGCACAGGCACATGTGTGATTGTCGTTTTGATGATCCCAATCCGGGTACTACGACACATTACCATATGTCTCACCGCCACAGAGAGAAGGACTAGCTGGCTGGCAGCACAGGAAATCAATGGGTTGACACATGGTCACGGCTTTTCCCCCCATTCCACCTCTTGTTCTGTTTTGTTTGTGTGACGTTTTCGGTGTTTTTTTTTGAGCATCCTCTCATGCTGCCAGCATCAGGTTATCACCATGAACGAGTATTCTTGTAATGCCGCAATTAGTTGGTGAGATGGTCTCGTATCGAAAGAGGAGGTAGAAGGGAAGCCAATGACTAGGATAGCGATTCGATAATGAAGACTTGAAGCTTCTTTGGGTAATGGCAATGGAAGAGAAGAAAGGGCATAAAGAAACATTTTCCAGGAAGTACATAGAGCACTTTAAACGATTTGTATCAGATGAGTGATGAGTAGGTATGTTGGTCCATTTTCGATTTATTTCAAAAAGATTTAAAAATGTTGTCCTGCAGCCTGAAAAGGCATACAAAATGAGGTACAGATTTGGAGTTTATTACAACCTCCGTCGTCAGTTCCCTTGGCAACCGGAAGTTTTACTACGATTGCTTTGAAGATTCACTTGCAATCATACCTATTCGTGGAGATAACCATACAAAGCATATCACTCATTAGTAATTACCAACGAAAGTAGGGCTGGCCAACGTATGCTACCTTGTGGAATCTCATTTTATATTAGCACTCAATCTTAAGCAAATAACTGCTACACCAGAAGGTGCTGTTTGAATACTGGTTAGGCTTGATGCCCGCGAAATAACGAATTATGTATGTCCTGGTGGAAATTTCTTCTCTGTCAAAATGGCTCCAAATAACTATGCACCAAATCCGACACAAAGTCTACATCGCATTTTTCTTGACTATCATCTGAGCATTTTTCGTTGATTACTCGTACTCGTAGATATCGAACGCGGAGAAGTCTTCAAATGCTTCCGTGAAGAGTCACTGCCTTAGTTTTCGACTAATCTCCACTAGGATGTCATTCGTGGAGTTGAGGTTTACTTCGAAGTAAACCAATTTGAGCTTATAATGAAGCGTAGGAGACTGTTACCTTCTACAATCTTTAGATCGTTTAAGTCATTGTAAAAGAAAGCTACTAAGTGAAGTTTTCTTCTTTGGGAGAGAGCTGGACATGTACAGAGTAGGTGGAAGATTGTCTCCTCTTCCTCTTCGTCCATGCAGCTTCTACAGAAATCGTTTGCAAAAACGCCAAGCCTTCTTGCATGCTGGCCTATAAGGCGGTGTCCAGTGATGACACCTATGATGGCGCTGAGATGTTTCCTACTTAGAAAGATCAGACTCTTAGAGCGATTCAGATCCAGCTCTGGCCAGATCTTTTTGGTCGCTAGACATGTTGGTCCAACAGGTCTGTTCTTTTATCAGCATCCGGATTTAATATTGATTTGCACGTAGTGTAGCACCTATGCTACCCTTTTCCGGTAGTGTTTCCAATTTTGGCAAGTTCGCCGGCCCTATAATTCAGCAAAGGTGAAAATTGAACTGCTCTGCCATCTCCGTAAGTGATGATCGGCATTCAAAGGCGGTTTAAGACAGATTGGTTCCAATTTTGGCAAGTTCGTCGGTCCTATAATTCCACGGAATGTCTCTGTGGCCCGGCACCCAGCAAAGGTGGAAATTGAACTGCTCTGCCATCTCTGTAAGTGATGATCGGCATTCAAGGGCGGTTTGAGACTGAGTTCAGGGACTTAATACCGGCCTGACTATCCGAAAAGGTGCGGATATCCTTTTCTACAGCCAGGACGAACCTTCTTTAATCGCCAAAATTTCCGCCTGGAACACACTACAGTGGAAGACGAAATAAGAGGCTTAGTTTTAGCTTATCTGAGAAAACACCGCCACCAACCCCACTATCGGTTTTAGATCCATCTGCGTAAAACTTCGAAGTTCCTACATATTCTTAACAGTGACGCTGTACCCTAGGCAGACAGATGGTTCTTTACTTGTTGGCAACATGAACTGGGTTTTGTCCTCATTTACTTCAAAGCCAACTCGTTTCGTCTGTTGTTCAATTGCCGTAAAAGCCTCTACGACGACGGTGCGCTTGGAGCGGCGATTGTTTTCAATTTGTTAATGATTGTGCCTTTCGTCGTAACATCTGCCCTGCGCATTGTCTATTCTAGCGCTAGATTATATATATATGTTTCTAAATGACACATTGCACTGAGTATTTTCCTGCGTCGTACATAGTTTTGTGGACTTCAAGACGGTTCATGCTATCATATGTGGCTTTGAAGTCACCGAAGAGATGGTGAGTTTCAACTTGATTCGTTGGTTTTTTTCCTCGGGATTTGACTAGGTGTGAAAATTTGGTCGATCGTCAATCTACCGGCCCAGAAGCAGCACTAATACGTGCTGATTAGTGTGGGAAAAGAACTTATATGCGACGTCAAGCAAGGATAAACTGCGATATTTCTTACAAGACGGTCGCTTTGTTTTCACTCTTTCTACCTGATGCCCATTTAGAGCCTGTTGGAAGCGCTGCTTGGCACATTCGCTATTCCCTGCGCTTCGTCGGCTTCGTTCCGACCTTGAAATCATCTGCCAGTTTTCGTCGTAACGACGGCTCTTTTGCAGCGTTGGCTGTTAGTCTACAGTGGTCTCTGTAACGAATTCAAGTTTTTGAACAGCAGCAGGCGTGTAAAGTGTACATACGAGTACGTTCCAGGTGCACAGTCTCAATTCATAGTCCGCTGATATTCCGGGTCATGATCTTTAGTGTATTTTTACCTTGTAAGCAAGTTACCCTGTTGACGCAACCCTCAACCTGGAGGTTCAGTTCCATTGTAGAGACCCTAGAACGAGGGGTAATAACCCATTCGCCATCGTATCTGTTCTAGGAACTTACCTTATTCTTGGAACGGTTTTTTGACCTGATCTCCGAATGTATCGAAGTGTTTATTGTCTGTTCTTCTTCTTCTGTTTGGAGCTATGACGCCACCGCTAACCCCATCTAGGGGATTCCTCCGCTTGTCGTGTGCTGCTATTTTTCTCTCTTCTTCAACACTCGCGGCTCCTAACATGGATGTAAGATAAACACAATTGATTTGAGGCAACAGTTATGACACTGGTCTTAGATTGGCCCTAGCCAGTTTAAACCGTATGCTTACAGAATCCAGCCATCGCGGTTCCATGTTATGATGGCTTATTCGTTAAGTCATACAATGCGAGTGCTTCCAAGGGAACTATCAACGGCTCGGCCACTCGCTGTAAGCCTATGAATAGAAAGGGGTCTGAGTCTAAAATCGCCTTTTGAACTTCAGACTTTTTTTTGTTGACATGTTGACAATGGGTCCTAAGCTTACTGCCTCCAGATCCGGATGAAATCAATTATTTGGAAGAGGAAGACGTTTAGAAATAGAAATTGGTCTACATGGCTCATCAATTCGGTGACTGATTGAAGAATCACATCACGGTATGGTGCCCATTTTTATAATGAGTACTTCAAACAAATAGGCAGGGCAATCATAGTTTCAGTTCTCTCCAGGTTCTTCGTAGTGTTCTGAGTTACACGAAATTTGGCGCCCCTTGTTCTGCCTGGTTGAGTAAGTAAAGGGTAGGGACATAACAATTTTGTATTTTAATACAAATAAACCCTTAAACTATTTTTAAGATCTGTCAATGTCAAAACGTCAGCCAAGGCTTACATTTTTGCCATGGTGAAGTTTACGAACGAGCAACGTTTGGAAATTATTAAAATATTGCTACCGAAATTATGAGTCGGTTGCCACAGCGTGCTATAGTGTATAAATTCGAGTCAACATATTTACTGTTGAATGTTCCTGTGCCAGTGAGACAACGCAGCGGTCGAAATACCGAAAATATCGCAGCCGTAAGTGCTTCGGTTCAAAATGAGCCAAATCAGTCGATTCCACGCCGTCCACACGAATTGGTAATTTCTCAGGCCACATCGTCGCGAATTTGGAGTAAATATCTAAGCCTGCATCCTTACAAGATCAAATTAACTCCAGAACTGAAGCCTCTTGATCACTTGAACCGCCGAAACTTCTCGGATTGGGCTCTGCAAAAGCTTGAAGAAAGTCCAGAATTTCATCGGAAAATCATATTCAGCGATGAAACTCATTTTTGCCTAACTGGCTTTGTCAATAAGCAAAATATGCGTAACGAACCCACATGCGCTTCAAGAGACTCCATTGCAACAAAAAGTGACCGTGTGGTGTGAATTTCATGCCGGAGGAGGTGTGATTTCTTCATCGATGAAAATGGTCCCTATTTTATGGTCAATAGAGGTCGCTATCACGTCATGTTGGAAGGCTATTTGGCATATATATACTGACTTGATATCAGTGCCACATGCAACACAGTTGGTCAAATAATGGATCCATTGATGGGGAAGTTCGGCAATCGTGTAACCTCAAGAAATGGTCCGGACGAATGGCCACTTCGCTCATGCGATTTAACGCCGATGGATTTCTTTTTACGGGGTTACGATAAGTCGTTGGTTTATGCTAACAAGCCAACAACGTTAGAAGAGCTCACGAACAATATCGAATGCGAAATTGTCAACGTTCCGTGTGGAAGAGTGGTGGAAATTTGGCTCCAAGGAATCAATCGCTGCAATCATGCTCGCGTTGGTCACATGAAGGAAATGGAATTCCATACAAATCTAACATGTATACTACACCTGGAACAAATTTCAGCCCGATATCTCAATTGTTCTGTGTTTTGTTTAAATACAAAATTATCATGTCCTAATTGAAAAACCGTACAGGTTCCGCTGCAATTTCCCAATAAAACCATTTGTGAGCAATTAAGTGAGGCCTATCCAGATTCCACATCCGTTTGGTGATGTCCTTGACTCGTGCTCATGCTCTGATAGAGCTCGTCACGGTATTCAGTTCTGCTAAAAAATCACAGATCTGTTATTTCGATATCGGTTAACAGGAACTCATTGCCTTCGAGTGGCTGGTTTGGCCCCGCCACATAAAACTGCACTCGTAGAGCAGAGCCGGTTCAACATTGAGTCAATATAGTCACAGTTTTTTCACTGTCAGAAAAGAACTTATACAGACAACTAGTTCCCTTGTGTTAAATGTTTGTCCTTGTTGTGTAAGTTCATAGCTTCTTCCAGAAGATGTAGTAAGCGCTCCACGGTAACAAACAGGATACCACATCGAATCAAATCTCTACAGAGAGCGTTGATTCACATAGTAAACGCTCTACCGTCACCTCACAAATTTTGCAATCGGAAGTAGGCAGGTGCTCACTTAGATCAGCAGTAGGCTCGTTGCACCCATAAGACGGCTGGATTGCTCCTGGAAGAAGGCTATGAAGAGATACTACCAGATTGGAACGATATGAATTTCTGGAGTTCTGCTACGAGTATAACGTAATAATTTTTTTTTTCGGAAATGCAGGACTGACATTCTGTGGGTGATAGGCGGTCACTACCTCATCCTCGTTCCTGCAGCTAAATGGTATCATCACAGGATACTGCGCCATCGGAAGAGACGGACTCATGTATCTCGGTGGCTAAGGAGTGTGATAATTTTTCTTGCAACATTTCGGACAAAAATTCCAGCAATTGCGAACGTGTTAATTTGGAGTCAACGTTCATCCGTTCGATCAATACTCTCATCTCCGATGCTTCTAACGACCATGCCTAATGGAAGTCTGATAAGGAGAAAGGCCTGTGAATTATGAAGGCCCACTCCTTTTTCGTGAACTAATAAGCTCTCTCATTGCCTGCGATATCCATGTGCCCTGTATCCAGCATAGGATATGTTCCTACAACCCTTGTTATGGTTACCGCGAAGTCCCAAGGCTTAACACCTACTTGATTGTCCGAATTAACAGCAATTCAGCTCGTGCCGACATCTTCTTTACTTCGATAACAGCAGGTACTTTAGGTTGAAGGACATTACTTCATTTTGAAGGTGTATAGTGTCTACAATTGGCTGCTTCCTGTCAGATAAGATCCAGCTGGTTTAATTGCACGTCTTATCCTTAAATTATGTACCATGAATGAGAATTTGATTTGCACTGTAGAAGTCGCTGGGTCCTCGCCCAATTGTCAAGAATTGGCACATCAATGACGCAGGGCAAAATACTGGGCTTCTCGTAACGGTTTTCTGAATTTAACGCCTCTGGAGGTTGCTACGATTTGACCAGTTACAAGCCGCCGGTTTTAGGTGCAGGGCTTAAATCACAGCACCATGGCAGTCAGGAGCCCCCCGGATCTCGGTCCGGGCTTGACTGGTTGAGGTAGGCCCCCTTATGGGATCGTCACGGTGGATGTGGTTTAAGCCCAAATCTCGGGAGGGGTTCTCTTGTTGGTTTAGACCCAATGTAGGGTTGCAATAACTACTGGGTGCTGTGACCCTATGATCAGCAAGAGGTTTTAGATCGGCCTCGACTCATACCAAGGGCGGAACTTGTGTCTCCAGCACAGTCCCGCATTGGTAATCAGGAAGGCGACAGACGTTGGCAAGTCTTCACAGACGGGTGTTCATGCTAAACCCAATAGACGTTGTAGAAGTCGCCATCTTCTATCTAAGAACAGTATTCTCGTTCTCGCTAGAAATTGTTCATTTCGATGGCAATATCTCGTTGACATGATTATGATGCATGGGGGCAAGCTATCCAGTATCAGCTTCAAAGATCAGCGATACCCAGACCCATAAGTAATAACTTTTTAGACTGCACGTTGATAGATAACAACCCTTTCAGATGGTCTGTTGGTATTCGCTGTTCCATGATGGCCCCACACGTTTTTTCCATCTTTTGACCATGGAACTCTTAAGTGAATCGTGAGGCCCCTTTATAGGGTCAAGTATTCATATTCAAATCAAGACATTGCCTGTTGGTCATCGCAATTGGTAAATTTCACAACAATCATATGCTACCTTACTGATTATCCCCTTACAATCTTTTGTGCCGCATTCATTTTGCTCGTTAGGTCCTCGGACGTATTATATCCGTGAGGTTCTCCTTGTGGGTCATAGGGCTTCCACTACTCCTACGCGCCATCGTGTACAACTCTTCCCCAGATGTGCTGATTCCTCTTAGAACGTTCTTCGCCAAGTACCTCTAGATCGGCCCATCCGTCTGCCTCTCTGCGTGAAAGGGTTCCATTGCATAGCTTGACTCGCAATGCACTCGTGACCTTTGGGAAGCGTATGCTCAATCCACTGCCACTTACGTCTTCGTATGATAGAGTCAATGGGTTCCTGACCTGTTCTCGCATGAAGTTCATCATTAGTGTTACGGTTGGGCCAGAGAATCCTCAAGATGTTTCGCAGACATCTATTCACGAACGTTTGCAGCTTTCTTGTGTCAGCAGGTGTGACTTTACAAGTGCTGCACACATAAAGAAGCGCAGATTCAACATTGGAACGGAACAGTCGTAGCTTGGTCTTTAGGCTGATAGGATTGTTTCTCCATATTTTGGACAGCATTCCGAACGCAGCCTTTGCTTTTCGCGCCATCAGTAGAGGCAATACTCCCAAGATATTGAAAATTCTCTACCATCTCTGCTGGTTGTCCAGAAATCTCTACTTGGTCAGATGAGGAAATTCAAGGCTGATCCGTTTTGTTTCTGCCGTATTGATCTTTAGCCCAAAGATTCCAACTTCTTTCTCCACTCTTGTTTTCATTTGATGGAGATCCATGATCCTAAAAGAGAGTAAGCATACGTCGTCCGCGTAGTCCAAATGTTTGAGGTGTGATTGCAGAGTCCACTGATTTTCTCCATTTCCAGTCGACAAGGCTGCATGCAGTACAGTATTGGTGATAGTACACAGCCCTGCCTAACCCCACTTTGGATTGCAAACTCCTCTGACAACCTTTCTTTATGTATAACGCGACATTTGGATCCATCATATGTAGCCCTGATAATAGCAATCAATTTACCTGAGATCCCCTTCCTGCGCAAAGGAAGCCAGATACATTCTCTATTGGCATTGTCGAACGCCTTTTCGAAGTCGATGAACAGCAGCTGAAGTGGTGATCGATATTCAACGCACTGTTCGATGTTGGTGTGGTCCACACGGGAAGATCCAGTGCGGAATCCCGATTATTCGGCATCGAGTGTGTCTTAGAGATGGTCTTTTATTCCCTTCAGGACGATTTTTGCTGTTACCTTGGCTACTGCAAGCAGCACGGAAATTCCTCTCCAGTTTTCACACTGCTTAAGGTCTCCTTTCTTTGCGAGCTTGACAAGCATTCCTTTTTTCCACTCGTTAGGAAAACTCTCTGTTTCCCAAGCTGCTTCAATGAGTGCAGGATCTCACTCGATGTTGTTGGCGGTACTCGTAAGAGCTCTGCTGCGGGAATATTGTCAAGTCAAGACTTCTTCTCTACTGGGCGATACAGTGCGTATTCGGGAATTTGTTACTACGGACGGGTCATTAGGCGTTGGCTTCACTTCACTGGTGTAAACGCGGTTCAAAACGACAAAAAAGTGCTCTTTCTACCTTTGGAGCTGGTCTTCAGAGATCCGTCTGTGTCTTTTATCAGGTGTTGTCTATAGGTTTGGACATCTGTGAGCTCTTTGGTAATTCTCTAGATGGTCCTACTGTCACATCTACAAGCGGCCTTCTCTAACTAACTTCTCTAACTCTAGCTCGTTTCTCCCTGTTGCTGGGGTAGCTGCGATGCGAGCTTTGAGGTGTTTTCTTTCTTCGATCCTAGCCCAAGTTTCTTTGAAAAGCCAAGCACTGTGTCTTCCTTGCGACCGACTGACTATACTTTCAGCAGCGGATATGAAGACATTTTTCACAGCACACCAATGATTTTCGACGATGGGGGTGGATTCCGTGCTACTGATTGCTCTGGATCCTTGTGAAAGGTGGTCAACCAGTTGTTGGCGGACTGCGGTGCGGGATCCTTTAGTCTGTCGGTATTAAGCTTAGGCATTCGGATATTTTCTGGGGATCTTCAAACTGCAGCTTTACGTAGTCTTACTGTAGCAACCATCAGATGGTGGTCCCGGGCCATTCCCATGTCTGCACCGCTTCTGTCACGAACGTCCTGGAGACTGCTTCTAAATTTGACTGAATTGTGTCTTCATTTCTACAATGACCTCATACGGCCGTTAATTCCGTCGTCCGATTTGAAAATCAAACCAGCTCTCATCCCACTAAGTAGTCATTCGCTAGTTACGTAAACCCTCAACCAAGAACACACAATCGGATTCCTCAAATACCTGTTTCATTTTCTATGTCCCACACCCACGATTAACCCTCTGCTGTTAGTGTCCTACCCATTTACGGCGGTCTCTGGTTAAATTTGACAAATTCAAATGTTAGCGCCGATAGTTTACATCCACCGAATAGAGGCCATTTAGCGAATGCCACCCTGAAAGCATTTCCAGGCAATCACCCGAAAAAGGGGAACTTTTCCTCGTGCCTTTTCCATTTTATGTTTCCGCGCGCTTCATACCACTTTGGCAACATAATAGATTACCTCCACCCCACTTCACAATGGGATGCGGGAACATTTCGCGCCCAAAAATACGCTGTGTGTTTGCGTATCGGCGATGTCCTTGCAAAAATAGAAAATAGAAAATATTTGTGCGCGCCCAGGTTAAAACTGTTGGCTCAGCGAACGTGTCCTTGCCTTTTAAATAAATTTTGAAATTTTTTCAGGACACCCTTCTACCCTTCGTTATTTTACCCGTTTCACCTGTTTCTACTCTGTTTTGTGTTTTTTTTTTTTCTTTTGTTTTTCTCAGCTCACCTATTGTGTGCCGTGCGCGAAATATCGTGTGAACCTTTCTCTGAGGATGGTCGGAACATTCTGCGGGTTAAGAGGGTGCGGGAAGGACGTCACAACTACTACCATGGTGAATAAATCTGGATGATTTTATAGCCGTTTCGTGCGAAACAGAAATACTGTTTAGCCTCAGATGAAACTGTGTTGAACAACTGAAACGACCGACGACGAGAATAGCGATCTCATTTCGGAAATCGTGCAAAAGCGATTTTTATTTATTGTCCTGGCAGAAGGTCCTTCGGTTTTGTTTGGTTCGGTTTGGTTTGGTTAGGTTTTGCTTTTAGTACGCCTTAGTAGATATTAAATTAAAGGAAATGAATTTGGGTGCTTACAATCGTATTTGTAGCCGATTACTGGTTTGGGATTAAAGTTTTAATTAAACCGGTTTTGTAGTTTTTGGGGTTTTCGACTAGCAACGATATGGATTTGGGCGGTGGTGTAGTGACCTAGTTTTGGGGACTTAATCTGTACGCGTTACACAAGTAATTGTTTCGTTTTTCGTGGACACACTATCTACAAGGTGTCCTTGATATCAATGCCGAATGCGGTTTGTTGTCAGTTGAAATAGGGATTTAATTTTAACTGCTACGAAGGTTGTCGAAGGACAAATGGGCGGATTACAGAGTTTCAAAATTGGAGCACCTGTAGTGAGTTTCATGATTTAAAGCAGTTCTACTAGTTTATGAGTTTGTTGACCATGTTTCATTGTTCTGTTAAGTGAACACATTCTATCGGAGAATCTTGGGTGTTGTCCAGTGAATGGCCTTATGGACAGGTTTTTGTTTTGTTGTTCTGCCGGAACAGAACACTCAAACAATTGACTAGTTCTTATAGAGAGGTTAGGCTGAAGTTTGATGGTAATTGCTGATGTTTTGATGACATGTTAAGGGCATGAGTTTTGGGCATAGTGTGAGGTATTTAGTCGGAGTTTATTCAGCCCTCATGTCAGGCTGGACTTGCCTTAAATTGGACAACTTTTTTCCTTCACAAATGGAGATGAAATTTATTGCGTCAAACTCCCAGACCAAGTAGTTTTTCTAAGGCCAAATGATGAAATAACCAAAGGTAGGAGATGACAATGACTTGTAGATTTCTCTCTCAACTGTGACACAGGGCTACGGTACTCCACATAAAGGCAACATTTTCTTCTTATTTGAGAGATAGATCACGGGTGTCAACTTTAGCCCAACTACTGTGTTGAAACTTGGAAATTTAGGCGGAAATTAGCGTGATCCCGGAGGTGTAAGGAATAAGATCAGAAACCCAGAGACGTCATGACAAATCGACTAATGTTCAAAGTTGTTGACTTCACGCTGATGGGCGATTCTCTAGCTGTAATCCTAATATATAGACATGCTCATACCGCTGGGATTAGGGACATCAGTCAAGGAGGAATTCTTTTACCTCTTGGATGGATCCTGCGAAGCCTGTCCGTAAGATAATGCCAAAGTCTCACACGGTCACTTAAACGTCAAATCAGTAAGGAAAACCTCTCCAGTGGATTAGTTGAAAGCCTTCACAATGGCTTTCAATTAATTGAGTTTGCGAGTTACTATAACACAGTGATACTCGTACGCAGCACTAGGCTCTTCAAATTACGGTACAAGGCCCTAGTCTAGCATCAACTGCTAGAAAGAAATAGTCCCGATCCCAACAAAAACGCTGAAGAACAATAAGACCTTCTGGCTCAATGAATTTCAAGCCCTGCCAAATCACCACCTATTCGTCGATTTTAGGACCGCACATGGTAGCATTGTCTTGGAAAACACCCAATGTGCAATGTAGTGGGCAGTTTAGAAACAACTCCTCCGGATTATTCCAAACTTCTACCGGATTTCGACAAGAAAATGCGCTCCTGTATGACTTCTTCAACCTCTGGCTACGATACGAAGACTGGAAATTAAATCGCCGTTGAACTTGCCTAGCAAGGTTCAGAAGAGAGTTTTTCAGGATCCGAACTTACGTTGGATCTACCTGCTTCCTCGGTTAAAGCTTCCATTGACAGTTTGATCTCATATGAGCACAACTGCAGATGGTATAGCTCCCCGGGATGCTGGCAGGCCAAACGAATGCTTCCCGACGTCTCTAGGAAGTCAGTGGCCTTTCTGCTTAATTACTGGCGTCGTGACACGGCACTACACTTTTCCAAAGCACGTAACTGTGCTGGGCATAAGTGACATAACATCCTGCGATGCTTGTTGTGAAAGTTAAAGAGCTTACAACGAATGCAATCTAGTTCTTTGCCTGGTGCTCTGTTCCGACAGAATAAAAAAAAAGGATGCGAAGATGAACTTCATGCTCTGCAAACACTCTGTCAGTTCTACTATGTATAAGGTGCGAAGTGATGGACATTAAGCAGTGAAGCAGAGCATAAATTGAGCACTTAAGGTACAAAAACTTGTCATCGAATATTTGAATCCGAAGCATTCGATGAGGGCGAATGGAGGAGCTCTATATTACCAAAAAGCGAAAAGACTTTAACTACGTTAGCTTGGCTACATCGAACAACTGGACATCTATATGTACTTCGGACGGCAAGGAAAATCGAATCTGTATTCGAGTGTTTGGTCTAAACATGGGTCAGAAGACTTTCCTATGATTTGTCTTATCGAACTTAAAGCCATATAGGGGGGTACTTACTTTCTTACTTAGGTTATCAAGTCCCAGAGAGATCGTGCCTCTCCAGCCTTGTGATTAAATCTCCTTTTTTTTACAGACCTCGACGAAGACAAGGCCGTAGATTAATCGAATCACGAATTCCCCGAAACGAAAAAGCGCCTCCTCATCCTTTTTGGTTTTTTTTTTTAGAAAGTCCATACCTTTGGGATGATCAGTGTTTTATAGAGAACTATTTAGGTGGTCGGAGAAAGAGCTCTGATTCTGAGCCCAAAAAACAGCGATTTGTAAGAGTTAGTCTTTGAATAAGAATAAGGATTGCCAATGGCTGCTTCCTTGCGCTGACAAGGTAACTGTGTGGTAAGGCCATCTCCCGAACAACCAAGGAAACTCTATATAAAACCCTTGTAATCCCTCTATGGTTCCGAAACATGGACCCTTTCTAAAGCGGATGAAGATATCCCTGGTAGTTTGGAGAGAAGAATTTTTCGTAAGATATTTGGCCCCGTATGCGGTGACGGGTTCTAGAGGAGACGATTCAAAGATGAGTTGTACAGCGGCCAAAAAACTGCGCATTGGGCTTTTAAGATGGCTCGGACATGTAGACTGAATGAACACCAACGCTCCAGTCCACAGAAACTTCGACTCTAATCCGAAGGAACAACGCAGTAGAGGAAGAGGCGCGCGAGTGGAAAGAGACCTTCACCAACTTTGAGTGCACAACTGGAAGCAAAGAACGCGCTCATTAGAGTGGCTTATTGGTTGAGGCCCAGGTCCATCCCGGACTGCACCACAGCCTAAGCAGTAAGTAAGTAACTGCGTAGACGAAGACCTTGACTTTTGTCCGAGTCGTCGATGATATGTGTACTTTCTCAATGACAGCATCTACCTCGTTTTTGCCTCGTTTGCTGCCAGGTCCATTTTTGCTGATTCTGCAGTAATATAATACTTGCAGGTGCCTCACAAACATGTCGCTGTGTCCTGCCAATAAGGTCATCGGTAAGATGATCCGGAAGATTGTGGTGTTGGCTAGATGTTAGAGGAATCGCATGACAGTTGATCGCCTTGCTTTTCTGACATTAAAGGTCGCATTAAAATAAAACGGGCCATCATGGAACAGCGAACTTTAGTCATTGTCATCCTGTAGACCCCAACATGTTTGGCAGGTATGACGGTATGATAAAATGGTACGACAGAGAAGATCTTACAGGCGATGGTTGGGAAGACAAATGTCTCATTAGTTGGTGCCATCTGGATGGTGTCCTTTCTTTTGGATCGAGCATACAACACTGAGGTTCCATTCGTCTGGCGTGTCTTCATCCTATCATTACGAGATGGTTTGATGCTTGCTTTTCATATCCTGCCGCTTTGAACAGTTCTGCTCTTGATGGCTTTATGTTTGGATAAACGGAACTGTTCCCCGTCATTGCCCAAGTTGAATGGTTCGTTCTACTTGACAGCGGAATGTTGATCGTCATCGCCGTTGCATAGCCTGCAGAAATGGCGCCTCAATGCTCGCAGCACTGACTTCGAATCTACCACTAGGGTCCCTTGTTCGTCATTGCAGGCTCCCTGATATAACATCTCTAAAATTCTTCGATCCCTCGCTTCTCATGCCTTTTTGTCTTCCTTTTGAAAAGCCAGTGCTCGTCCTTCTTTTGTTGCTCGAGGAGCTCAGGAGACGCTTTAGTCTTGTTGTGAAGCTTCGCTCTATGTATATGCCACAAGGCATTCATCTTGAAATCACGGGTTGCGCTGCGGTATTCGAGCGATCATAGCACATCAAGGACGTCATCACTATTGGCTTGTTAACAGCTTCGAAACTGGATTTCTTGATTGACGGCGGGGGACGTCAATCAACGGCCCTGGCCGTTTTTTTTGTGAGTGTAGCTTTCCCACTTCCTTATAGTAAATATTTTCCCTCCTATGAGCCCTCAGGACGTTCAGACATTCAAAATATCAGAGAAACGCCTTACGCGACCGAAATGTGATCAATGTGTTGGATTGATCAGGATATAGGCAGATTACCTCTTGAATGTTAAAATGCGGGAGAAGCGTGCATGCTATGATACCATTTGCCCTCGAATTGAAGTCAGTAAGCCTGAATCCGTTTTCGATGGTGGTGTCATGTACGCTATTTGTACCGACCCAAGTGGTCCTTCTTGACATCGCTTAGGAGGATAGTAACATTATGCTCAAGACATTTGCAATATGTTCTGTCGAGGAGCTCATAAAACAGTCCTTGGCGCCAGCATTTCTTCTCTCTTGGAGCATGCACGCATATTAGTCTTATACAAGGTGGCGCAAAAGTCATCACCCTGCTGGAAGATGCTATAATTTTTGCAAATGGCGGCAAATGTCAATTCTACTTTGACATTTGTGAAGTAAACAGATACAAAACAGACGTGACCAAGACATGCATCGCTGTACTCCAAATGAAGGCGGAAAAACTGTTACGATTTTTTTGCGGAATAATTCGTCAATGGCGTTGGTGCAGCTTGAATTTCGGCGCAGATTTCCTGGTCGTCCGACACCACCTGGGCTTGCCCAGATCTGGAACGGTATGAGACAACACGAGATGCTGTCAGGTCTAGCCGGTTCTGGTTCTGTTGAGAATATCGCAGCTGTGGTTAAAGACGAAAACGCCGCGGGCAAACTACTACTGTGCACGACGAGTGTTACAGAGCCATGCTCAACAACTTTCTCCTTCCTAAATTGAATGAATTGGGACTGGAGAACGTGTGATTCCAACAGGATGGAGCAACGGCTCATACAGCACGAGCCACAACCGAAATTCTAAGGGCAGCATTTCCGGGTCGCCTAATCTCGCGTTTTGGCCATTTGCACTGGCCGGCAAGATCGCCTGCTTTAACCGTTCCAGACTTCTTTTTGTGTGGTGTTTTGAAGTCACGAGTCTATATCAACCAACCTCAGACTCTTGAAGCTCTCAAAGAAAATATTGTATCTGTCAAGAGTGCGAGGACCTTTCGCCGGAAGTTCTGGCAAGAGTGATGGAAATGCAACAAATCGGCCAGATTTTTCATTTAGAGAAAAAATTACAGCCAAAGAACATCGGGTGAGTACTTTTGCGCCACCTTGTATATGAATGCGGACTTACAGTTGATGAGGGCTGTCACGAGGTGCTCTTTCACCTGGAGATCTAGTAGCGCCCCTTGGACATAAATGTGCGCCAGTTGATCCAATTCAAGATATTCAGAAACCGAGGCAACTGGTTCTGAAGCTCCTTTCATACCTGTAGTCAAAAGGCTGGCCCTAGACAACAGAGATGCTCTACCTTATGAATATTAATGAATCTTTGGGAGAGCTTCCTTTTTAAGGGTCTTTAAGCATTCTTAGGGCTTTGCTTCGCCCCCAATCGGGGTTGCAAGTTCTTCTTGTAAGATAAAGGAAATTCTACCTTACGACCCTTCTGTTGTCTTCTAACGTTCTCCATTCTGAAACTCAGTTTTCAGCTTGTGTTACCATGATTTCTGTTACCAGCGCTCCTTCATCTTTGAACCAGAGATTCTGTCTTCCTTTTCATCTTTAACCAGCTTACTTGAGTCTGAAGACCCTTGCTATCATCGATTCAATCGATGTAGTCCAGTCGCAACTCAGCCTCTTGTACTACATCCACATCCAAGGACAGCTCATGGAGATCGTTGTTGTGGCTTTTACCACTCAAAGGGATTAATTGTCAAAAAAGTTTTGTTTTGGCAGAATCAGGGCTTTGTAGGCATCATGATATTGGTATTCCAAACCAAGGACTTTGGTTATCGATATGGACACCATGGAGTTCGTGTAGGATTCAATTAAAACCACGAAAATATTCAAGCTGCTACGTGCGTAGCTTTTTTTTTCTTCAAATTAAGGATTTTGTTTTTCTTTCGCGGACCTGTTGGATTGTCCTTGTCCAAGTGATTTAATACTAGCTACACAGTTCCGATTGATTCGGTTTTCAGAGGCCGGTGTCTACTTGTAGCCCCAATTAGCTGTTCTATATCCTTTTTAATTCCATTGATTAGTCTGTCATTCCTATGAGGTTATGTAAACATTTCTTCCATGAATTCACAACATAATTCCACATTCAGGGATACCAGCATTATCCTATTAATTACGGGGCTCGAATTCCAATTCTAATTTCTTAGAATCTCAAGAGCTATTGCAAAGCCTACAGAGAATCAGGTTCGCGTAGGATGCAACAGCTCACATGAGTAAATCCCTATCTAGGACAGGGATTACTCGTATCTACGTTTCTGAAAATAATTTCAATGCTACTCCCAGGGCACATACGTAACATGCTAATCTACATCCTGCCTCCCCCTTCCTATTCCACTTAATTCCACCGATAAAAATACAACAAATTCTTCCTAACTGGCGCCATAAATTCATTAGTTGCACGAAATGAATCGTAACAATTCCACAGAAATCACTTCGACGAGTACGAGTACATTCACACTGCGCCAATCCAATGAGCCGGGCCAAAAAGGAAATGAAAATAAATTCACAGAAAACGGAAAGCAAATAAAGGATATTAGCTTGAGAAAGCCCAACTCCACAATCACATGCTAAAATTTGCCGTTCAAATCAAGAACCCATTACTCAAGGCGACACAACGACTCGAACGACTTCGAGTCAATTTCGATTCGAAAAGTTCATTGGACAGGTGTTCCTACTTCTTTAGATGACATCTAAGGATAACATGCAATCCTTTCTCCGATGAACGAGGACATTACTAAAATTTAATCAAAGGCGGGAGGGTATAGCTGGATGGGTAGAGATTCTAGGGCCTTTGGACTTGGTGCAGTCAAAGTTTGCAGTGTCCTTGGTGGAATTTAAATGGGAATCCTTTAAATGACACGAACATGAGACACATGTTTATTTTGTCACCTATAATTATTCAAGTCTAATCGGAGTTTCTTTTTCTTATATAAATTAAGGCAGGCATGGGTATCGTTTGTGTTAGCTAAAGTGGAGGATTAGGATACGTTTCGGTATATGACGCTATACAGTAACTCTGACAGATTTCGCATTCTTTTGTGAAACATTCTTCCGACACTCGAAGATTGCTTTAGAAATCCTTCATTTGTGGCAGTGATTAATAATCGTTTATCCATCTTTACAACCCTATTTGAAGGAGATCTCCTAAGATCTCCTAGGCTTTCACAGACTGTTCGTTCCAAAGTCTGTATGGTGTAGTAATCTTACCCGAGTTGTGGGTCTTCATGGGATGGTAATTTTTCCTTTACTCGACCGTAGAAGCTAAGTCAGTTGGAGTATCAGATTGAGTTGTGGAAGCAGCTTTATAGAGTATTTGAGACCGGCTCCTGCTCTAAGCCTGGCTGTGGTCCTGATCTCACCAACACCTAATAAGTGATTAGCATTAGGCTGCCTTGGTACTAGCTAGCACTCTTAAAAATTGGCTGAGAATCGGAAGAGGCAGTTCATCACTCTTTGAGCTTCCATTCATCGTCGGACAAGTTCGCCATTGCGACAACAATAATATCCGTCGCTGTTTTAGGGAAGGGTTTGCACTTCATTGATTTCGTAGCTGTCTTCGAACAAGTTAACTTCAATGTTACGTGCGGTTATAGCCTCTACCGGAAACCGACACTCAGTCAATGCTTAATGCATCGGAAACATGGGTGCTACTCCTGAATGCGTTTGACTGCAAAGCTGGCATTGTCAAGATGCCGCTTTCCCCCGTTTTGACTATTTTGAGAATTTTCGTAGCCCAGTGATTGGATCTTCTTTAGGTGAGAAGATTGTCTAAGCAATCCAGATTGAAGGTGCCGCCCGGATTCCGAATGACAACATGAGTGTTTCATCACTGAATATTTCCGTGAACTTTTGGGGCATGAGCTTGGTTGAGAAAAACTAAAAATTGCCAGTGCAGTTTGCAATGAGATGTCATTATCGTCAGCAATAGCTAACACAAGTTGAGGCTAACGAGGTCCCTGACTACCTCAAAGACCTAATCGGTCTTCCAGATAACCGCGGCGGCGATTTCACCGCCAGTACGAAATTCTATTGCCATTGTTACGTTTCTTATCCTGTACGCCATTACCAAATTATTTTGGTACAAACTTCTCTAAGGCACTCTATCACTCTGTGCCTTTAATGCTAAGAAACCGATAAAAGTACTTTGACATGGGCACTGGTGACAACGGCTGATAGCGTTATATATGGAAGCCACGTCAGCCACGGTTTATAAATGGCTAAGTCGGTTGCTTTGATTCAGGTTATTTTACGGACGGAGCTTGCGGGCAGAATAACATACCTCCATTGTTAGTCCTTCAATTATGAGAGTCTGGTCGATTGTGGACTTTCCTGAGCCAAAACCAAAAGAAACTTGAAATGCTTTCACATATTTGCTTAAGTGCGCTAGAAACTTAGGAAATGTTGGAGTTCATCCTGCACTAACGAACCTGATTACCTGTATGCTCCGCAACAGGAACATGAATGTAACACTAGAAAACACGGTATTGAGTGTCACCACCTCAAGGAACATCCCGTAAAGAGGGGTGATATTACCTCTTTTGAGGACCCTAATGGTTAATGAAATACTTCTGAGTCTAAGAAGGATGATGTGGTTCTAATGGCCATCGGCAAGTTCCTCCCCACGATCAGTGAAATCTTATACTATGCCCTTAGAATCCTTGTAGATTGAGCCAAGCTCTGTGGGCTGGGAATCAACCCACAAAAAACAGAGCCTGTTCTATTTACACATAAAAGGATAGCGCCACAGTTTGACCTCCCTTCCATAGATGGGACGACCCTCTAACTATCCAACAGCGCTAAATACCTAGGTACAGTACTAGATAGTAAGAATCGCCTTCTACGCTTGCAACCGTATATTTGGGAGAAATTGGTATAGTATAGTATAAAAGTTTATTTTCACTAGAATATAGTTACAATACTTCAAAATATTGGGTCTACAAGTAAGTTTCCAGCGTTTGTCAGAGATGGCGCCACCAATGAATCCCAGGCAGAAATGTCAGACCCCATGTGTTTTATTTGTAGGTTTTGTATCTGTCAACAACTTTGCAGCGTTATATTTGAGCAGTTCTATCGGTGTCGTACATTTTATCGAGCAAAATCATGGCAAGTTTCCAGCCAAATAAACGTTATTTGCGGGAAGCGCTGCTTTTATTCTTTAATATGAAGAAAAGTGCGGCTGAGGCCTATCGCTTGCTTTCGGAAACTTATGGGGCGGAATGTATTGGTGAATCGACGTGCCGCGAGTGATTCAAACGGTTCAAAAGTGGTGATTTTGGAGTTGAAGCCGGAAAGTTTTGAAGACGAGGAATTGGACGCTTTACTGGATGAGGATCCGTGTCAGATTCAAGCAGAACTTGCTGCATCATTGGGCGTCACGCAACAAGCCGTTTCCCTGCGCCTAAAAGCACTGGGATTCATTCAAAAGTTTGGAAACTGGGTGCCGTACGAATTGAAGCCAAGAGACGTCGTACGGCGATTTTGTATGTCCGAAATGTTACTGCAGCGGTATAAAAATAAATCATTTTTGCATCGTATTGTCACTGGTGATGAGAAATGGATTTATTATGATAATCCTAAACGCAGAAAATCGTATACAAAGCCCGGCGAGCCCGCCCAATCGACGCCGAAACGAAATATTCACGTGAATAAGGTCATGCTCTGCATATGGTGGGATCAAAAGGGTGTCGTATACTACGAACTGCTTCCGAGTAGTGAAACCATCAAAGGACCATTATATCGAACCCAACTAATTCGTTTGAAGCGGGCATTAAAAGAAAAACGGCCAGAATATGAGACCAGGCATGAGTCCGTCATTTTTCATCACGACAACGCTCGGCCACATGTTGCGGTTTCGGTGAAAAACTATTTGGTAAATAGTGGATGGGAAATTCTGCCTCACCCGCCTTACAGTCCAGACTTGGCACCATCTGACTACCACTTGTTTCGTTCGATGCAGAACGCTCTTACGGGAATACGCTTCAGCTCAGTAAAGGAAATCAAAAATTCGCTCGATACGTTCTCGGGCTCGAAAGACGAGAAATTTGTTTGGTCCGGAATTCATAAATTGCCAGAAAGATGGGGGAAAGTTGTAGCTTCCGATGGACAATACTTTGAATAAAGCATTGTAACTATGTTTTCATAACAAAACTTCAAATTTTGGAAAAAAACGCTGGAAACTTACTTGTAGACCCAATAAAATAAATTTCTGTAAAACGAGAAGTGGTTGGATTCTGTTAAAACACGCCCCTCCCCAACAAGTAATGCCATATTGTAGCTTAGATTGCAAAGTTCCAAAATAAATTATCTTCAGAAGGTTTAAAGAGCAGACATTCTTCAGAAAAAAGAAACTTTTAAGCGTCATTCGAAAATATTGCCTTAAGTTATCAATGTGATTATTAAAGCACATTCTAGACTCAATAATTAGCCCCAGGTATTTAAATTCTCTGACGCTTTCAATTTGAAAGCACTTTTCGCTGCAGTTGACATTGCTAGAAAAAGTATTAGCGGAAGGGCTGGTGCTACAGAAGCAGATCAACAATTTAAGCCTTTGACACTCAGGTGCATGAAAAAAAACTTCAGCGTCAAACGACTTTTGAGATGTCAGACTGTAATACATTGTTTTTGTTTTGGATCATCAGTCTGTGTGCAGCACACCATGTCCTAAACATTTCCTAATCTGCATTGATATCAGCAATTAAATTTAGAGGGCTTACAGAACCATATGTTAAAACAACATCGTCTACAAAGGCCTTTGAAATTTTGCTCAAACAATGAGTTGATGTAAATCAGGAATAGAATTGGTCCCAATACAGAGCCCTGAGGTACCCCTAGATTCATAAACTTAGTATTACTTCTGATCCCTTCAATCTTTACTCTTTGAGATCTATTTTCAAGATAAGATTTGAACCACTCAAAAACAAAACCTCAAAAACCGGCATTTTGTAATTTCCGCAACAGAATGTAGTGGTTAACCATATCAAATGCTTTAGAAATGTCGACGAACAGACTTGCTGTTGACTTTTTATTGTCTAAACTATCGAAAATTTGTGAGCAAAAATTTGGCAGTGCATCCTCCGTACTTTTACCTAAGGACTGAGACGAATAAAATCTGTAAATTTTAATACGGGCTATACTTCCAATGCGTAAAAATTGCAATCCCATGTTGGACCCAATTTAGCCTGTATATTCTCTAGTTTCAGCTTGTTAATGATTTTAGTTCGGTGCGGCTTAAAATATTTATAAAATATGAGTCAAGTGGAACGCCGTAAAGAGATCATCGACAAATGGCTCGAAAATACTTCGCGTCCAAACCATTTCATCGCAACAGTGGATTCTGTTATTAAACGATATTTGGAGACGTTGACAGCGAAAACAGAAAAGTGGAGCTAAAAGTGGAGCACATGATACAAATTTGGACAGGAAAATAGTGGGTACCATCGTAAAAAACCGGACTATGTCATCCAGAGATGTAACTCGGAAATATAATACCAACCAAGCAATGGTACAAAGATCTAAAAAACGTAACGGTCTAAAAACACGAAAAAAAAAACAAAAAATACCAAAAGTTACTGAAAAGCAAAAAAAAAGTCATAAAACACGAGCCCGAAAGCTATGTGAGTTGATCGGCAACAAAAAAGCGTGCTTGGTTTTGGATGACGAAACTAATGTCAAAGCCGACTTTATCCCTCTTCCAGGTGCGCAGTTTTACAACTCGTTCGAAGCTGAGATTCTTCCGCAATCAACAACATCGATTGGGATGGAAAAATTCGGGTGAAAATATCTCGTTTGGCAGGCCATTTGCCAATGTGGACACAGAAGCTCATCGCTTATTACAACGGGAACTATTAACGGAGAAGTGTACATTAACGAGTGCCCAAAAAACGGTTGATTTCTTTCTTAAACAAACACGAGGGTTCAACATTATTTTGGCCAGATTTAGCTTCAGCTCACTATGCTCATGCGACGTTGAGCTTTCTTGTTGCTAAAAATGTCGACTTTGTCCCAAAAGACATGAATCCACCTAATTCCACAGTGCCGTCCCATGGAAAGATATTGGGCTTTGGTCAAAGCTAAATTCAGGAAAAGTGAGCAATGTGCAAAGGACGTAAAAGATTTTAGTGCTAAATGGAAAAGAGTGTCCAAAAAAATCACGGATGTAACTGTCACCAACCTTATGAAGGACATTCGAAAGAAGTTGAGGAAAGAATGGGAACCCAAAAATTTTTTTTATTTTTTGTAATTGTGAATGAATTTAATAAAAACAGAGTTTTAAAGCAAATAAAAAAAATTTACATTAATTATGAAAATAGTTTTTTTTTTTACTTTGAAGTTTCCAGATTTTATTCGTTTCAGTCCTTATTTGAAACCCGTACTGAAGCGAACTGAAAAAGCTTGTTTTATTAAGAAAGTTAGCAATCCTATTTTTCATAACTTTTTCAAAAACTTTGCTTACTGAAGGAAGGAGCGAAATACTCGTAGTTCTGTAGTTGCTTACATCATTTGTGGCATCTTTTTTTATACAGTGGTACTACATCCGCAGATTTAAGAGCCAGATAATACGCTTTTATTAATTATATGTGCTAGGACATCCCCAACAAAACAAGCAACATTCTTCAACAACCGATTTGAAAGGCCATCTATTCACAGGAATTTAAGTTTTTTAGAGAGCCTATAGTTTTCAATAACTCTAAGCCTGTAATGGGCTCAAAGAAAAAAGTACATCTCTGAGCTGTTTCGTTAGGAGTAGATGGAAAACAAGAATTCCTGCAATCGAATGTAGTTAAAATCGGATGGATAATGTTGGTAAAATAATTATTGAAAATGTCAGTCTCTTCAAGCCTATCGGTGACAGTGCGATCATTATACAGAATTGTGGTAGGACTTGTAGAGGAAGCGGGCTTATTGAGAATACTATTAACGAGTTTCCATTCACCTCTTATATTTCCGCTATTTACGCTAAAATGATTTTTATAAAACTTATCACGGCAAATTGGAACTTTATTTTTTACTTCAAAACATAGCCTTTTGTAGCGCCTTTTTTAGATTTGTATTGTTTATGGCATTTCTGTCGCAATTTGTTTTTTTTATTAATTAATTGTACAAGCTCAGTAGTTATCCAAGGTTTGAGTCTCTTAGACGAGCTTTTTATATTTTTGGTAAAACTACAATATTTTATATGAGTTGTAAAGCATTTTATAAAAATATCACACGATTTAGGTGGATCTGGCTCAATAAAAACATATTCCCATGACTCAAAGCTGAGAATAGACTTTAATTTAGAAAAATCAATTATGGTTACCTCATTGTGAGAACTAGGCTATCGTCAGACCCATCTTAACCTACGGCAGCTTACTATGGTGGAAATTCACAAATAAAACTAACAACTTTAGGTTGTTAGGTCCCAACGGTGGGACTAGAAAATATAGTTGGCCTCATGCCCCTACATGCAAGAGTCTGCAGCGAAAAGCACTTTAAGATTGAGTCAACTTAATGGGTGGAAACCAAACCGGAAAGGCCACGCCTCAATCCTTATAAGTGAACTGGGTTTATGCTGCAATCTGGAATATATGTATAATACCCCGTCACGACTTGTAAACACCATTCGGCTGTATTTTTCCAAGCAGAGAAGAATGGGACAGGACGCAAATGGTACCAGACTTGATACTCATCTTCACGGAAGGATCGAAGATGGAGACAGGAACCGGCGCCGGAATCTCTCCGATCAGTTGAACTTACGACGTTCACGACGCATGCCGGGCTACAGCAGTGTCTTCCAGGCTGAGATATTGACTCTAGCAGAAGCAGCCAAATTTGCGGCAATAAAGGCAATATTCCACGAGGGGATTAGGAAGTTTGGTAGGTAACAGTGCCTGTTGGAAACACCAACCCGCTTAGGCCTATTGGCCTATAGTGATGCCACGTGGATTTATGATCCTCTTCCTAATGGAACCAGTTTAAACTTACGATGAAGCGTAAGAGGCTGTTTACGTCTACTTATATTTTTTAGATCGCTTAAGTCATTGTAGAAGAAAGCTCTTAAGTGAAGTTTTCTTGTAAGGGAGAGAGCTGGGCATGTACAGAGAAGGTGTCCTCGTCCATGCAGCTTCTACAGAAATCATTCGTAAAGTCGCCAAACTGTCTTGCGTACTTGCCTATGAGACAGAGTCCAATGATGACACCTATGATGGCGCTGAGATGCTGCCTATTTAGAAGGATCAGATTCTTAGAGCGATTCGGATCTAGCTTTGGCCAGATCCGTTTAGTCGCTAGACATGTTGATTCAACAGTCCACCTAAGGGCTGTTTTTTCAGTGGCATCCAGCTTTAATATTTAATATTGACTTGCATGTAGGGATTGGTATACCTATGCTACCCTTTTCCGGTAGAATAAGTAGAGTGGCTCCAATATTGGCCTGTTCATTGGCCCGCCAGTTCCTGGAAATGTCTCTGTGGTACAGCATCGAGCAAATGTAAAGGTTGAACTGCTCTGGCATCTGCATAAGAGATGATCGTCATTCAAGGTCGGTTTTCGAATTTAGTGGAACTGACTCCCGGGAGTTGATATCTGCCCGACTATCCGAAAAGATGCGGATATCACGTTTGTCTTCAGCTTCTTTAATCGCCAGAATTTCCGCCTGAAACACGCTACAGTGATTTGGAAAAGGGAAAGTGAGGCTTAGATTTAGATTATCTGAGAAAACACCGCCACCAGCCCCGCTATCGGTTTTAGATCCATCTGTGTAGATGGATCTTCCTCTAAGAAGGATCTAGAGGGGAAGCTTATAAGGAAGTCTTTGTCAAATCAAAGATTATGGTGCAATCGATGTTCTCTACGAGGATTCCTAATTTATTAAGAATGTTAGCGTGGCCAAATGAATTATTTGTTCACTGTGTAGTCGCTTCATGGCGAAGAGCTGCAGTCGCAACTACTTGAGTGCTGAAAATATCGAGGGGTGTCAAATGAAACAGAATGTCTAATGCCGCAGAGAGAGTAGGCCGTAAGACTCTGCTTATGCATAGACATGCTGTTTTTTGGACTTTGCTTAGTCTACTGCAGTTGACTGCATTGTCTAAGGCGGTCCACCAGGCGGCAACCCCGTAAGTGAGTATCGGTCTTATGACCGAGATGTGTAGCCAGTGGATTATGCAGGGTTGAAGGTCCCATTTATTCCCAATGGCTTTTTTGCAAGAGAATAAAGCTATTGTAGCTTTCTTGACTCTGAATGTTAAGATTCCAATTTAGTTTCCTAAACTGGTACTCCTCAAGTGAGTCGTCTATTTGCAGAGTTGACAGCGCAGTCGTGATTGCGAATGTGTTGACGTTCTTAAAGGCACTCCCTGTGTCCAGGAAAGCAGCCATCGTGTACTCTCTATATTATCTATCGTTCGATCGTTCAGTGAATGCAGAGTCGTTTCCACCGACTTTCCTTTACAGTAAGCATGTTGAGCCGTTGACAGAAGTATTGGATAAATTTTAACTCGTATATAAGTACATATGGTCATGAGGAAGCAATTCGTAGCCGAATTCATTCAATTTTGCCATCGTTTTCATCGACTTGTGACACGGTGCATTGTCTTGATGAAACAGCACTTTCTTTTTCTTCAAATGCGGCCGTTTTTCTGCGATTTCGTCCTTCAAACGCTCCAACAACGCAATGTAATAGTCGCTGTTGATAGTCTGCCCCTTTTGGAGATAGTCGATGAAAATTATTCCATGTGCATCCCAAAATACGGATGCCATAACCTTGCCAGCCGAGAACGAGGTTCGTCGCCTGCTCGCCACTCAGCTGACTGCCGACTTGACTCTGCTGGGAAGTGATGGAGCCAAGTTTCATCCATTGTCACATACCGACGCAAAAATTCGGCCTTATTGCGGTTGAACAGCTTTAAGCACTCCTCTGAATCATCAACACGTTGTTGTTTTTGGTCGACTGTGAGCAAACGCGGCACCCATTTTGAACAGAGCTTTCGCATGTCCAAATATTCGTGTATGATACACCCAACACGCTCTTTTGATATCTTCAGAGCCTCAGCTATCTCGATCAACTTCACTTTACGGTCATTCGTAATCATTTTGTGGACTTTTTTGATGTTTTCATCTGAAACAGCCTCTTTTGGACGTCCACTGCGTGCATCACCTTCGGTGCTTGTATGACCACTTTTAAATTTTTCGATCCACTTGCGAATGGTTCGTTCGCCTGGTGCAGAGTCCGGGTCAAGCCATTTTTTTCACAATAACAAAAGTTGCTTCACTCACAACGGTATATCTCGAGAACTAATCGTCCGATAGCTGTCAAATTTATACACGTATCTTTTGGAGGCTGGTACTAACTGAAAATGGTATGGATTTAATTCAAGTGGTGCCCGCTCTTAGAAACGGCACGACTTTTCAGCCCATATGTTATCTGTTGCTTCACTCACATCTCTTTTTAGAAAAAAAAAAAAATTCCAAATCGAATTCGCGCCTTAGGCCATGCATCCATCCATCACCTTTCGCTTATAAATGATTTCAAAGCAAGTTGACTTTTTGTTCTCCCTTCAGGTATCCTCTTCTCTGCTTTCAGTGCTTGGGCCCTTGAGTGTTATCTGTTTCTTAATCAGTCCTTCGTGCTTAAGCCTTCAGACTCAATCATATTGCTTGCAATGTGCACTTGTAATTTATTAATTTAATCAGAACCTTCAAACGCACGATCTGCGATTCCATTTGTTGAAGCACACTGCTCTAGATTTGAGCGAAAAAAAAAACAAAAAACTCCGTGAAAAGTGTGCACCTTTTCCCGACCATTTGTCATTCAAGGAACCCTCCAAACTTCTGGACCTCGGTATAATACATACATCCCTCTGTGGAGTAGGCATTTCCATTCCAAAGTACTCGTACATATACAAATTTATCACCCTGACATTGGTGTCTGGTGGCGGCAGAATGCATAATTCAAATTCTTAGCCCCCTTTACAATTTTTTCCATTTTAATTTTCCGGCAAAAAGGACACGAAAAACCAATAGCTAGCTACCCTATTGTATAGAAGGGGGAAAAAAAAAAAAAAAACTTTTGCATCCGACATATTGGTTTTGTTTACACCGCCACCACGAATCGCCCTTAAAAGTGCTGCCCCTGTTGCGGCAGATACTTATCCGAGTCTTTTGTGTGGGTGCACATCTGTTGGGCTGAGCTGCTCAGCACACGTCAATTTTCGCGATTGGAAGCGCCCATGAAGCCATACCGATGAGTTGATTGGAAGTTTTTTTTCTCATTTTTTTTATTTTTTTTTTTGTTGGAAGTCCTTAAGGGAAGAATGTGTTGAGAAGGGAGTTAATGCGTTTCTGTCGTTCGGTTATTAAAAATTTATCCAAAATGACGGGTTTTTCTCCGGTTTCTCCCTTTTCAATTATGGGATTTGTAAGGCGAAATATAGCATACTCGCTCGGGATGTAGGAGAAACGGAGCGGGAAAGTGTGTATTGTAATCCTCTTTATTGTTATTGATTTTGGGGAATAATTTTGATATGGTGTGGAAGTCTTTAAGGATCCTTATGTACATAAGAAAGCGCATTATTCCAGAAATTGAGAAGCCAAGTGAGTCAGTTGTCCTTAAAATTTATTCCTTCTGGCTGTGCATACATTTGATCAATTGAAATTAGTTTAAGTCTGAAGGTCTTATAGTCTTATAGGCCAATGGCAGGTGTTCGGAGGACTACAGACTATCGACAATAACCAACGATTGGATTCTGGAATGTCAAGACTCATTGATAATGGGAAAGAGGATACCCAAATTCTGGATTCCTGCAAATCCAACTCTGTAAAATCAGTGAACAGCACTCGCGAATATGGGATAAGCCGCTAACTTACCCTAAAGATAGAGACACCCTTATGCCCTATTCACCTTATGGCGATAGAATATTGACGGCTAGTTTCAAGGATAAGCTCAGGAATATATACCATTATACAGTGCTTCGCTCCGCCATACTACGCGATTGAGGATGACAAGTTCGATGCTTCCTGTGGGCAAACTACAACGTAACGCATAAGCGGAGGTATCGTGAGAGTTTCTAACTTGTAGGTACGCAACGGCAACACCACTTTCAAACATGAAATGGGACTTCTCCGTCTCGGGACACAAGGAATGACAATAGCGAAAGGTTTGTTAATTTTTCCAACGTGGCCCGACTGGTCATTGAAGACACAAGAACTGCCACAACATCAGCCCGATGTCGATTAATCGACTACCATGAGGCGACACTTAAGAAATTGCGTCCGATAGGTCTGTTGCAAACGTGGAACTGACACTGGAATACAATATCATGCTGCAGCTGTTAACACCACCCTATCTAATGGCCAATGAAGAACAAGACAAGCATAACTATAATACATCCACGCACCTGTTGCCAAGCAGCAGATAGATGCGACAGCAGAACCGTTCATAGTATGAACGCTGGAGGTCAAAGCTGTCTACGGATGCGAAACCACTTGGCTATAACATTCGCGCAGGTGCTCTAAGCCACTTAGGAAACAGGGATTCGGTCCCAAGCTTAGGTAAGTCTCGTTAAAAGTCGGCGTTAAACTTTCTGAAGAAAAAACAAGGCAATGGGACTACATACCGGCGGAACTATTTCGATCCGCACTCAGGACTTCAGCGGAAGTACTAAGCCACTAATTACGAAAACATAGGAAACCGAAGCCTTCGGCAAAGACTGGAAGAGAGGAATGATTCTCAAGCTGGTAAACTACAATAATAGCCAGACTAGAATAGCTCCAACAGGCAGGTTTTCGAGCTGGATCCTCCTGCATCTACCACATCGACATCTTACGGATCACCATCGAGTGTCAACCAAGCTACATCTGTTATTCATGGATTCGAAACGGTCTACGACGGCTTAAATCGATATGCTACGCGATGAGCTTCGTTCAGGATTGTCAATGCTCCATATGATGTTGTTAAATGACATGATAGGGTGTCAGGGAAATGTAAAGTTCTCATTGGAGTACGACAAGATTGCATTCGTTGGTAGAGAACTGAATGTGTACAACAGCTGCTAAACTACGGAGAAGTGATGTTTTTAGCATGAAAACCAAGCTGAGGCTGCGCCAGTGCTGCTTCATGAGTGTAACACCTGGAAAGTTACCAAAATCGTCAAACCTCCATAAATAGATGAATTCTTAAGGATCTTCTGTCCAAACCGTATATCGAACGACCAACTACATATGATAACGGGCTTAGAACTAATAGACCTCGAAATACGGGTAGGGAAATGCCGGTAGCGCCAACGCAATACACTGGAGACCAGTTTCACAATAAAGTAGACGACTGGGCGGTCCTAGACAGACATGTATAGGAACAGTCGAAGATCTTTTCGGAGGATTTGGAGGGAACTCAAGTCGCTTGGAGAACTTCGAGCACTAATTCAGAGCCTCAAAGAAAAGATAGTAACTTGTTTCGCTTTGTGCGCTTTGACGACCTTCTGGCGACATCCATTTTACAGCGTTTCCGACTGCAAGAACGACTTAACTCAGACCTTGCATATGGGATAAGCTACCAGCCGAGTTGTTTCTATAGATGCATCTTAACTTCAATCGATGTCCGTCCTCATCAACCGAAATTTTACAGGTTGTAGCACCAATTTCATCGTCCTGGTCCTGCTGTCATTTAAATTACGTATTCGAGAGATTGATCGTCTTCTGTTGTTACTACTTTTGGTGACATTTTTGTTCTTAGCCTCAGGGAGTGTGCACCCGTAAGCAAAGTAAAGCACCGGTTTCCTGGTCGTCTTCACTAACCAACATGTTCATCGCCGTCTAAAATATGTGGACTTCAAAATGACGACCTTGATGCGAATGCATGATCTGCCGAATGATGCGTCCACCAGTTTAATTTTCTCTGGATCGTTATGTAGATCGCCCTGAGGTACAAAAGCTGACAATTTTTCAAAGAAAGCGCAAATAAGCCATTGAGCTGACCAACGATGAGGTACTAGCCTAGTCCAAGCGGGCTTGACCTGCTAAACATATATATATGAGTATATAAGCGCGATTGACATATAAAAGAATGCAGCAACACACACAATATTCTCTCAGAAATGCTTGACCTTCGAAGGAGAACGTAACAACAGTCAACATGGCATATCCCTCATAAGAGCTATGTCAACGTGTTTGGTGCTGAGGTCAATAAGTATTTGTCAGAACTAGTCAGGTTGTTAGGTCAACGCCAGCTCACATATTTCCGAAATGGGGTCCTGACTCCAGAATATCTAGCCTCTTTTTCTCAAGCGTCTGGTACTTCAGGCTGTTGGTTAACTACCCGTCCACTTAAAAACTCACCTGTTGCGAACTTCTTTTTTTCTCTGCCGGAACAGAGCACTCAGACAAAGAACTAGTCTAGGCTAGGTAGTGCTTTGCGGTGTCGTCATCATTTTCACAGCAAGCCTCACAGGGTGTTGTATCACTTCTGCCCAGCATATTTGAGTGTTTAGCGAAGGTGTAGTTCCCCGTCACGACGCCAGTAAGCAGCCAGTAAGTCTTACTAAGCGACAACAGGAAAGTCGCTTAGTTCTTAGAGAGGTCGGGTAGCATTTGCTTGGTCTGCCGACATACTGAAGAATTATACCACATGCAGTTAAACTCCCATGAAACCCAACTGTTAATGGAAATTCCAGGATTAACTCAGGTTTGGGGTCTGAGATATACTATCCTGGGGCTTGGCTAGCAAGTTCATAGGCCATTTCATTTATCCTGATCGCATGGTGACCTGGGGCCCAGACAAGACTCTGTGAATTTAGCCTTCCAACTGCGTTCAGTGAAATCTTGCATTCTGGAAATAACTGGGAAGTCATAAGAGGATTCAACAAGGTTCTATGCGCAGGTTGGTTGTCGCTACAGATGTAAATCCCATCCACCGCTTCTTCATACTACTGTTCGTTGCCATCAGGATTGCGTACCTATATCTCCGCTTGGAAGACAGACGCAAGTTTTCCTAACGAGGAGGGAAATCCAATGTTGTCGTCCTCCTGAATACACCAACACCTAAATCTGTTTTGGAACCATCCGTGTACATTTCTTTTCTGTCTCAGATTCTGGCCGAAACCAATCTTGAGCGCAGTAAAAGTCGAGTGGCGAACTTACTATTGCAAAACGAGGCAACAAGGGCAACAATGTTCAGATCTTGAACGGGTAACGTGCAGCCGATTGGCATCTGACGGCAACGACTAAAAGTTATGGAACAAACGGAGGAAGGTAAACTATGACAATTTCATTTCGACTACTACAGAGAACAGGGTCATTGTTTATTCGTGCGCGTATTTTTTGTAGCAATCCGCAACAAGGCTGAATTCCCCAACATCAGCCCGATATCCGATCACAACCCCACAAAAGCAATATCATACTTCTCCAGTGTCATAGATATCTGAATATTCAGAGCGGTCAATGTAGACTCGGACGACTACCAAGTTGCAGCCAAAGTACATTATCTCAGACGTCACAATAGCAGAGAAATACATACTCGCACTACGAGAGGATTTAATTTTGAACAGTTGGAAATGCAATATCCGCCAGAACCTTAGCCAATCCCTCGACCTCTCATCAATGTCTGTTCCGAGAGCTGAAGATCAGCTGAGGATACCATGAATCCGGCAGAATTTCCACAACTGATGTGGTTGGTTTTATTACCCCTCGCCAACCTTTATTGCTGCAGTTTTAGGCCGGTATGTCCACCACTGACTAATTATTCACACTGCAGTACATCCTGAAAAAAATCTAAGATGTCCAAGACCACCAATACTCACTACTTCTTAACCAATTTTAAGATTTCGCATGACAGCATCTATAGAGTTGGGCTTAGCACATTCATGTCTAGTGTTGGCATCCTTGCCAAGCTCGTCGGATTGTGCAGAATGATGTAAAGGTCGAGACCTTTGATGTCAAAACAGAGTTTGGACAGAGTGCTGTCATGTGACTTCCTTAACATCTTACTTGAGAAGGTTGTGCGAAATTCGAAAGCCAAGACCAGGATCTGTCCATCTACTTGATGATATTGATGACACTAACAGAACCCAGCTTGCTGTCACTAGTGCATTTGAAGTAATTGAAACAGAATCGGTGAAAATGGACCTACTTGCGAACGAAGTCAGAACCTAGTATATCCTGTCAACTACAAGGGACAGCATTGCGTCATGATCTCAAAAGCAGCAATTAGTTTGAGATAGTCAAGGGTTTTGTCTATCTCAGCTCCGAATTACTCTGATAATGACATGTCATCAGAAGTCAGACGAAGAGCTTTACTTGCAAGTTGCTGTTTCTTCGACTTTTGAAGACGATTGAGTGATAGGCATTGACAAATAATTCCATAGTCCTGTTCTTTAAGGTATGGATGTTAGACCTCGCTAACTGAAAAAGTTCAGTGGTCGGGGCGCAAGCCTAATCCGGGCTGTAGCATCATCTAAGTAAATATGTAGATAAGTTGTTAGGCATACTGAACTGAGCATCAAAAGCTGTTAGTTAGAGTTGACGATTGGCTGAGCTCATTACAGGGTAGTGGGATCTAATCTGCAGCCCGGTCAGAGTGTAGCTTCTGAATCAGAGGTGAGACCATCAAAATTCCGCCATTTATCGCGATTTGAACAGGCATCGGGATTTGGGCCAAGTGACTACCTATCGGTCTACTCGATAGCTTGCCTTCAGTTTTATGTCGTGACATAGTATGTCACTTCAAAGCCTGTCCATTTGAAGCCACTGAAGAGTTTCATTCTAGTAAAAATGCAAACGAACTGAAGCCTTGAACCACCTCCAATTCGATAACCTTTCTGTCATTAGTTTGCTACAGTAGCAGAAGCTACTTTTTTTCAATTTTATCGATTGATTGCATAGTCCTATGACGGCCGAGATGACCGATGTTGGTCAGGCTTTGCACCTTCGTATACGGGCATATTGTTGGAATCGCTGCCGCAGTGATCTTGACTAATATTCCGGCTTATGATCCTCATAATCAGATGATCGTTGATCCCCTTATTAAGTTGGAATAGTGCTAGAACATTGTTCTTCATCTCTTCCGAAAGAACGAGAGAGGTTCCTTAAGATTCACGGCTTCTGGATGCATACTCCTTTTTGATATTGTGAAGATCCCCTCATAGTTTAATCCTTCCAGACCTCTCTAACTGTCTGTAGCGTAGTTAGATTGTCGTTATCTCTAGCATCTCAGGAGTCCTTGTCTTTTTTTTCAGGCGACAAAAATTTTGCAATTCTCTCTAATGTAGGCGAATGCATGTACCCGTATATGTCTGTATTATTCTGAGAAAAATACGACCTAAGGTGAGGGACTATTCGAATAGAAGTTGATCAGAAACCTTTACGTAAATATCAGAAAAATATTTACGATCACCATTAAACGAATCTCTGAAATAACTTCTTCATTTGGTGCTCGCTCAATGATTTATTATTTCATTTATACACACCCTCGTATATAATTGATGTCCTTTTTAATGCTCCAAACCCAAAAGGTCACGAAACTTCACAACTCTCTGTCATATATCATATTGTATTTCTACGCAGATGCCACAGAACATAATTCAATCCAGTCCATCCATGGATACAGCCATAGCACTGTCACCCCTTTTAATGTCGAAAAGAGAAGTCTATTACCGACACCAAAGCACCATGAGGAAAAGCCGTGACATGGCACCCAGTCTTTGAAGTCAAATCACATATTCGGACTCGCGGCTTTGCAATAAAATATATCTTCCCAACCTTTTCTTGCTTCAGCACTCAGAACTCATATCATCCGTGCTCCATCAGAGACACGTATGTATACGTACGAGTGCCTATGGCATTGCAACTGCAATAGCCAAACTGAAAACCGAAAGCCTAAAATTAATTCAACCGGAGGCAACATGGCAAGGAGGAATAAATGTACGGCTTCCGGTTGAAAGGAACTATTCGTATCACCCCTATGGCAAGGCATCATCTCCAGCTTTTGCATTTTGTACAAGTTAACCCCGGCATCGTGATGATGAACACACATGGGCAGGAATCATATGAATTATTGCCTCCGAATACATCCGACTCGTTGCAACCACTTCCTTGTGCCTTTTACTTTTTGGATTCTGCTGCCCCTCCATGGATTTGGAGTGTGAGAAAAGGTGTCAAGCGCCCCTTCTATACGAAAACAGAAATTAAGGAAATCCTTTAAACTGATTTAAGTGGGTTTTCTCCTGAAACTGGGACTACTCGTACACTAGACCTACATACAAATGGCAATGGGTCCTGAGAGAGGTAGAGTATGATTTATGGGCCACCCACCACCACCATTATCCTCATCAGCTATCTCGTGCACGTCCGTTGCACACAGGCAACACTGAAAGTAAATTAATACCCTTAGCGAGAATTAAGAGTCAGCAGCCTGCTGTCCATGTAATTTCCTTCTGATTGCCCTCAGGAGTGGCGTGTTCACTTTCACACATACGCCGCGTTCGCTCGTACTTACCTACAAAAACGGAAAAGGATATGCCAAAGAGCGGCTCTCATTCATTCATTAACAAAATTTTTTGAGGTCGAATTGAAAAATTGTTCCCTTTCGAAATTTCATGGTGCCATTGCTCCATGGTGTGTGTCCATATACTCGTACGATAGTTATTACCCCAGAGATAGGAGAATAGAGGTGTTCATTGAATCGTACGAACCCTTGTGTTAACCGAAGCAGAACAATAGCATTCATACACAGACAAAACAATGGCAAGGCTTAGGACACTAGGGGGTTCTGTTTTATCGATAACAATTTGATTGAAAAGGGGATTCTAAATACAACAGGCATGGTGCTTACTAACACCTGGAGTTGTTAGGTATCCTTAAACAAAAAAATCAAAAAAAAAAAAAAACGGACCATTGATTCTTCTTCATAGCACCAGCGAACGGGTAGGACGAACCACACGATGGAAAATGGAAAAACCAAAACAAAAAAAAAATAAAAATCATTTTTTGGTCCAAGCAACACCAGGATCTAGGACCGACCTACTCGTATTTTGTGCGCCGTCGATAGAATCCGTGTTATCTAGATGAATGAAATTGAAAATTTGTTTAGTTCCGTTAAAGGGTATTTGAGTGGATTGCCGTATCATTTCGGTTCGGGTCTTTCAATAGGCGATTTCAGAAATTCTGAAGAAATGCTGTATACCGTGTCAGCAACAAAGACCAGGCAAGCATCCATAGTGTGGTGAACGGGTAATAAGCTTATGAATTGGAAGCCTTTGCAGGACCACATTTTGGGCTTTCAAGTTACAGATTACTATGAATAGATTTGGATATGGATACATCGGTATGGTAGTAGAATCAAACGCACTCCCTTAACAGGGCTTTACAATCTGCGTAAGTGTGCTTTACCTCAAATCAGTTCTTTTCCCAACTGAGCACTATCTGTTGGGCTTCATCGGCATCCTAAATCCGTGCGTAGATACAAATACTCGTAAACATAAAATAATCCATTTAACAAATTACCTTCTTACGAATTCTCTACATGGCACATCCCAAGCGCACTTATGTACCATCCCCCAATCCCCCAATCCCCCAGTCCGTCGGCAACACATGTTTCACTTTCCTTTAAGCCACCCAATAAAGCCAATTTAGTGCCACAAAACTCTCCAGAAATCTGACCATCTTCTGGGTACAAACACCTAATAGTTGTCCTTTTTAGTAACCTCTGTAATATTTATTATCTACAGCATCTAGTCCTCCGTGGCGACCCCAACACGTGCCTGCTTCTTTGTTATTTTTTCTCATCTTCTGCAGAAGGGCGACAAAAACGGGACCGAACATTACCACAAAATTTCAAAACCAAGCCGGAACCCCAACATCACACCATCTGCACATACATATATTTCGAATTACAAACCGAAATTATGTGGAATACATACAACTCTATCTGTGGGATACTTTTTGTATTGTCATGGAAGAATCCTTATTCCGAAAACAAGAACACGAGCAAACGATGGGGGTTTGCCCTTTTTTTCAAGGTAAAGAAGGGAACGAGTGAAGAAATTGTTTTCTCTGTTATATAAGGCCCACAGGGGAATCATCAATGGGCCCTACTCTGCCTACTAACTTATAATAGCCTCCTGCTGCATGGTGTGTTTCCTTTAGAAAATTTTGCATCCACGGCGACGGATACATGAGCATACTATGTAGTAACACCATCCAATGTGACGGAGAGTAGGGATCCATTTTAAAGCTAAACTGCAGATTTTCTAGAATTTGTAGAGAACTGTAGTAAACGAACACCTTTAGGCAAAGACCATGAGACGATTGAGGGGATATTTAAGGAACAGAAACAGACGGAAACGGATGAGAGATATTTTTAAGTGCCTTCCACGTGACACTCTAGGGAGTCGTAGAAAAGAAACTCTTCACAACACAACACCGAACCGAATAGAACAGAACAGAACAGAACCAAATTGAGCTCTAAAGAGGAGATACTTTGAATAATGCCCGCCAGTCGGATGTGACGACACGAAACGAAGACGCAAAGCAAAGCAAAGCAACACAATCCAAAACGAGCAGAGTAAATTGAAAAGGGAAACAAATTACGGACAAAACTACCAAATGGACAGAAAACTGGAATTCCGAAATGGAGTTCTGATTAAAGTCTCTAAATATTGCCTTGATCCGTTCGAATGAAAGGAGTTGGATACGGATTAGGTTCTCCCAGAATCTAATGACAGCCAGCTTGGGTTCTAAAGTACGAGTATACCAAGAAATAAATGCCTTGCAACATATGGTGAATGTGGGCACGTACATACCATACAGCTCAGCTCCTCGTATTGTTTGAATCTTTCAGAGTGAAAATAGGATATGTCCTGGACAGTATTTGGGTTTAATTAATCCAGAAGAGGATATTGAAATCAACTAAAGTGACAGAGAGATGTAATGCAAAGAAACAATGGGACTAAAAGGCAGTAAGTGGCTCTCGTAATCGAAATCGGCTTCTTGTGTTCATAGTTCTAAATCTTGCATCTACACATATGCTGATGGTGCCTTGGAGCTAATTTTATTGGAATTTCGACTCCGTGTAGGCCATTGCTCCTTATATTCGAATCTGAACCATTTTGCTGTAGTTCTTGTTAAAATTGGCATCGATGGTTTCAGGTGAACTATCCTGCTTCACAGCATTCATTTTGATAATCAGAGAGGTGTTGTCCAAAAGGGTCCACTCCTCTACTTTTTGTTCTTATTTGGTTTAGTACAAGTCAAGCTACTCGTCTTCATGATGGAAGGAACCACCTATAAAGATGTCCTCACCATACTCGGGTTTGGCTTAACACATGTCTGCATTGGCTTCCTACATCGCCTAGAACTTTTCTTGTTTAAATCAATTCATCCTACAGCTTCGAGGATGCAGTCTTCGCATGGAAACGACACGAAACGTTGCAAATATAGGCGGTGCGCTAGCAAATCTCAGTCACTGAAAGGACAACCTCTCTAATCATCTTCATTTACCTGGCCAACTGGTAGCAGACACGTTTTTCTTTGGTATTCAGAGTACTTTGGTTACTTTGATTTTGAAGGCACTATGGCTCAGGATTTTAACCAACTAACCCCTACAGCTTCGGTTTTATAACTAGTTTAGCTCCCTTTCATCTGCTTACGACATCGTTGGTGGAGTTTTCAACTCCTATATTGTTTAGAGTGGTCCTTGTTGAGTTTCCACTACCCCAATTGTAAGTCCTCTGTTATACTACTTAAGCGAAGGAGAGCGCGATACTAGTTAATCCCGGAGCCGAAGAGATTAGTTTATAAATTTTTTCAGATCGATCATCTTCATAAAGCAGAGATCGTTTAGATCTCAGAAGCGGTATCTGTCCAGGGATTGCATTCTGATACCAAGACAGGATAGTTACAGAAGAAGTGCACCATAGCTGCTGCAGAAATTGTGAGAAACGCTCAATCATTAAATGGCACAGTGCCCTGTGATTATGCTTGTGAGTTTGGATATGTCTCTTCTTCTGACGTCAATCAGCTGTCTTGATCATTTAGGATCGAGTGTGCGTCGATGAGTCCACTTATGTCTGGCCTTAAGGCAGCTTCTTAAGCTGCCTACTATCTGTTCGTGGGGATCCGAGTACGACTGTCCCGGAGCCCAACAGAGTGCGATCTCTACATACGATGCAAGACAGTCTGTAGATACTCTCGAATTTAAGTCGGAGGTCTGATCACTGTTGGTCTTCTGTTTGGAGGTCACTGCAGAATGTGGGTTGACTCAAGGATTTGTGTATGCAAAGGTCCTCAGATGCACAGAGATCGCTTTCGGCTATCTTAGAGTCGTCAGTGTAGATGTAAGACTTCACGTTGTCCCCATTCATTCCTTCCTGAAATTAGGTGATTGAAGTCAACTTTGGAGTCAACTTCAGATAATTAGGGATCGGTTGATTGGGGAAGCCCGCTTTATAGTGTGAGTAGACTTTCCTACATGCCCTTCATTTAGGTCTTTCCATCGCTCAGTGTCTCCAAGCCTGAGATCAAAATTGATTGCAATCTGCATGCTGAAAGCTAATGAAGCAAAGATTGGAAAGCCGCCGTTGTAGAGGTTCTTATGGCCCCAGTTATCCTTATACAAGTACGCGTTGCATTTTTCCTAACAGATTGATGTAAGTGCGTCCTTCAAGTGCAGAGAAATCAGAATTGGTATAGATGTTGCGCGAGTAGAGGCAACTAGACTTTTTTTTTGTTTTCCTTTGCAACATATTCCTTTCACCCCAATTTGCTTATCAGGATTGAGGCCTAGATACCTAAAACTCCTCGGTTCAGAAGGGTGCCATTCAACTTGTGTGGGATGATGCAGAGTATCTTAATTTTCCTTGTAAAGAGGAATATTCATGACTAGCCACATGCCCGAAGAGTATTCCTTAGTCTTAAGTCGGTCGTTTCTTCCAAAAGCCACTCTTACCTAACTCAACCTATGCCTTAATCATATTGGGGAATATTGTATAGTAGAGTGCCTGTGAAAGAATACATAAAACATAAAAGTGACGTCGTCTGCGGAAGCTACCCACCACATACTTTGTACACTTATTTGGGAAGCACCCCATCGAGATTCAATAGTAAAGGAGGGAGCACACTACCTTGCGGTGTTCCCCGACAGATGTGCTTTATGAAGAGATTTCATGATCGAAGATGTGTCAACGTCTGTTGATACCACGAGTCAAGAGGTCTCTGTTCAATCTAACTGATGGAGTTAAGGAACCCAATGAATATTAGGTCTTTATTGAACGGTTTACCAAGAGTGCATTACGACCTTTGGGATTGAACCTGTCGGCATTTTCTCCAGGATTCTGTAACATATTTGAGTAAAGCTTTGCAGTATTGCAACAAGCCAGGGAAGTATTGTCCTGAACGTTCTTTGAAGAATCTCGGAGATACCCGAATAAATTTCATGAGAAGACGCAGGCTATGGATCATGGCTAATACATTCATCTTCCCTGTAGTGATTTTTGCATCCGGGGAAATGGCTGCTCACAAGGATTTCTCATGATTCTCCAGCTGATGCCGTCTAAGATTGTCTTGTACTCGTAGTTGCGAAGGAACAGAGCGCTCCTTGCATAGAATTGAGCTGTGTCTGGCACCTCCTCTCATGGAAAAATTGAGAATGGAGTGCGGTTGTAAGTCATAAAGTAGCTCACCTCGTTCGTTGACTTAGGTGTTTCTCTATAAAGTGTGTCTTAGATTTATGTTGACAGCAAGAGACGAACTTCTTTCGCCAGACGAAGGTTGTCCATGCGATGTGTAGGCAAGTGCCGGGTGTACTACTTCTTCATTCTTCATAAGTACCCTCAATAACGACGACTGCCAGATTTGGTTGCGTAAACGCTAAACTAGGCCAGCAGCAAGATGTGTTTTAAGTTCCTCCACTGTTCTACCCAAGGCTTATAGATAAGCGTAGTGACAATGCTTTCCTGTAAGGTTAACTTGAATAGCTTGTTTGATTAGTATAACTTGATGTTAGGATGACCTCATTAGTCAGTCTGGATCGTCCTTGGGTCACAAAACCCTAAAAGCAGATTGTTATCATCAGTACTCACCATTAGTGGCATTTTACGAGCCCAGTCTCTGCTCCTGATCTTCCCAGGTGTTCTTAGTTTTGATCACACTAGCAAATGTCAACGTATGTTGCGAGTATAACCCGGTATCCTCTGACAATTTCCTTCGAGTGGAAGAGGTTCACGGTACCGAATTATCTGGGGCCTCAATGTTGCTCCAGATTTTCAGAACCGACTTGCTATTGGATGAGTTGTCAGAAACCAGGACACCCTGAAGATGGTCTCTCGCTACCTAAGTGTAAAAGCTTTCTTTTAAATTCTCAGTTTTGACTGTGAGTCTCTTACTAGATTTCCTTGGCTGTATCGCCGGTTCTTGGCTGTAACCGCTGATATCATTCTTACAATGAGACTTCTCAATATCATCGATTGCACGTTTCTCGCGCACTTTCTCTTTTTTTATCGACATACTTCGACTAGTTCGTTCTATTTCCCCGCTGGTATTCGTCTTATTGTGCCGAATTCATCTCGTCCTCCAGTACTGAGGAGGTTTAGATATCGCAGACATAAGGCTTGAAAAGACCGTAGAATGTAATACGTTAGCAGTTTCCACTGCTATGGTGCATCATAGTCGACTCCCTGACTACTACGATCGATAGTCCTAACGCCTTCGTTCGGCCATATACGGATGATATACGATCTATCGGATTATACCTTGAGCTTGCTCTTAAGCGTGAGCAGGCTTGACGTGATGAATAATAGATGGAACTGAAAGCTTTATCACGTAATCCTCTCAAAACAGAGTTGTTCTCTTCACGAGAATGGGAAAGCTGACTTGGATGCCATCCTAGTTAGTAAACTTCTTTGTGGCGTCGAAAATCTTTAGGGCGCTGTCGGCTTTCTGGGAGAGAAAATGAAAAAATTCATTTTAAGCAAGACAGGGATTGTCACCGACGAGGAGTAGATTCTCACTAACCAGTATCTGCCTTCCAAGAATTTAATGACCCTAGTCTGGTTTCCAGATTGAGATCGCCGTGAATTGGATTGCCGATAAATACTCCTAAGCAAAACTCACAGGAGGATTTTTCAGGACCAGAACGTGCTGTGAGGCTACCTACGTCCACTGTTTCTGTTTCAGTCTGCAATTGGGTCTCTTATGAGCGCAAACGTAGCTGACTTGATTTTCCAAGTTCCAGGCAAAACAAACGATGGCTTTCTACCGAATCTAAAATATAACCGGGATTCCTGCTGTCCTTCAGTTTAAAGACAGACTGTTTACCGGCGTCTCAACGGGGCACTCCACTTTTGATAAGCCACCAAATGTGGTGGGCAGAAGCGATATAATCTCCTGCGAATCTTAATGTCAAAGTAGTATTGTAATTACACCACGGAACTCATCTGTGAATGTCCAGACTACGCTCGTACTTGGCGTGCTTGGTGTTGGGTGCGTAGCACTGATAAATTTCATTTAAAAGAAACACGCAAACAGTGCAACAGAATTGTTTCTTGTCCGAGTGTTTTATTCCGGCAGGCAAAAATTAAAGGAAAAAAGTAAGAACTCAAATTTTAAGACAAAGAGCTATGGCTTCCAACTTGTTATATTATCTCCTATAGGACCGCTCATGTTCTTTGACTTCAATTTCAAAGCGAATAGGATAGCTATCTACCACCCCCACTCTAACGTCACCACGAAACTGCTCAAGAAACAAAACTGTTCGATTATAATTTGCCAGCCCTAATCGCATTTAAGTAGGTAAGCCTCCTTGATACCTTAATAATACCTTCTTTCATCGAACAATAGACGAGACCCAATTCATCCATGAAATACTGTCAGATTCTAACAGGGCATTACCGATTCTAATTCCTCAAAGACCTATATTTCACTTAAACCCTATTAAAAGTTAAAAGGAAAATCCTTCAGCTGAGGACAACAGGGGGCGATAGAAAAGAAAGAGCAATGCGAAAGCAAACGGCATAACCACAAAACAAAATCAAACCCATGTAACTTTAAGTCCCTCTTAAATACATAAAAAGCAGGAAAAGACCTAGACATCGTCACCTTCTGTTGATAGGCTTTTTGTAACCCAATGCTCACAACTCCTCACCCAATCCAATACTTCTGATGTTCAAAAATGACGACAGCAAGGCAACCGAAAACCAACTTGTGGAAAACTCTAAAAAGGACGATCAACCACTCTGCCACCATCTTAAATACAAAAGAACAAAGACGAAAAGTATGTCATCACCTCTTAATGGATTCACAACACTTCAAAAGGATCCTGATGTGGAGAGGAGACATGCCGTGTTGAGTGAGAATATCCTTTGCCTTCTTCTTCGCTAGTCTCTTCCCTCAGATGTGGTTACGTTCAGGTGAACACTTAAAAACAGCGAACGATTTAACCCAGTTCTAACATACTCGTACATACAGCTTTCTTTTCGATTTTGGAACGTTTCGTTAACCTACCTTCCTCCATACCGCTGCGACTAAGTGGTGGTTTAAAAAAAAAAAAAATCGAAAAGCGTCATAGGGTGGAGGTAAGGCAAGAACTCCCTGAAACCACCATCAACGTGAAAAACGACGAAAAAGTCACAAAAGAATCCAAGGAAATTCCAAGAAATACTCAGAAATGCATATCCTCGATACGAATTTAGCTCTTATGAGCATATCTGAGTTGGAATGGAAGCAGGTTCATCTCCTCTATACCAGTTCTCCTTACACATAGTTGTGTAGTCGTACATACCATCCAAGAAGAATACTTTTGTGAGCATTTTTAAACGGAGAGCTTTTAGTAATGCACTCGGAGCACACTTTAAGATCTGAAAGGATTGTGTCTACTTAAGGTAGCCAGGCGAAATGTATTCATTCCACAAGATGTCCTGAATTTGTGGGATTTTTTTTTCTCTTTTTTTTATGACGAATAAAACGAATTCATTGTGCTTTAAGGGCAGATGAAGGATACGAGTATGTTCATGTTTGGTCATCGACCCTTCTGCTGATAGTATCGATGTTGGTCTGAATACTACAAAAACCAACTACGAAGGAATAACCATTGACCTGATGGTGATTTACTGTTGTAGGTACCAAAGTGGGAGAATCTAATGCGTCGTTGATACCTTGAATAACATAGAGAAGGCATCATCAATTCTATTTGTGGCTTAGATTAGTCCAATAAAATCTTCGAAAACATGATCGGGTCAAAGTGTGATGATACAAATTAAAGGAGCATCGTATGGAGGCCTTTTCAGTCGGAAGTCACCGCCTGTTGTTGTCCCCTGGGCAATGGACTCGTACTTTCAAACATTTGCTTGTGGCACTAACAATTTGTGTTATCATAATCAGGACAGGTGGCGGTGGACAGCTGACTATCAAATAACTTGAATTGGGCCAGCAGCGCAACAATCAAATTCTAAGCGAAGTACGTGCCTTAGCTCCCGGTGGTGATCCATGGTAACTGCATGAGTAAGCCATCTTATGACAATCCGCATTAAGGCTTAATTCGCTAGCATACTATATGCCTAATATGTGGTCATGCCCCTATAAAAGGCAAGAACGGCGCCGCCAAAGAATATTTCTACAAGCTCCTCGATAAGACCAATGTCCGAAGTATCACGTTACTGTCGTACTAGGCGATTTCAATGCTAGGATAGGAAAGGAAGACATCTTTGGTAGGACAGTTGGTAAGCATAGCCTACGCAACACCACGTCTGGCAATTCACCTAGGTTTATTGACCTTGCGGCGAGACGAAATATCACTATACCAAGCACACGGTTTCTTCATCTCCATATAGACAAAGGGACATGGCGGTCTCCGGATCATGAAATGCTAAATTACATTGCTACAGTCCTTAAGCATGCTGCCAGTATTGTGAACGTCCGAAAGTTTCTGGGAGTCAACATTGTTGCAGGTGCATTTCCCAAGAGCCACAACTAAGAAAAACTAGTGTGAGATGATGTACTCGTAACGTAGAAAAGCTGCAATGGCAAGAAACCGCCAGAATTTTTACCGAACGCGAATCCCGAAATATCTCAACATATCCTATACCTACGCCCCCAATGTGCCACCAGAGACGTCGCAACTGATATTCTAGGTTTCACCCGACCACCCCCAAGAAATCCCTGGTTTGATGAAGAACGCCGGCAACCACGTGCAGCTAAACAAGAAGCGTATAGAGCGGCGCTGCAACGAGAGACGGGAAGAACAGTGGCTTCTCCAGAGGACGACAGAAGAGCTCGAGTAGTGCGCTATCGATGATATTGAGAGGTGGTACTTCAGGGGTAACATACGGAAGTTTTGCCAGCTTGTAAAAAGAACATATAAAGGCAAGAAACCTTTCGAGATGAAGAAGGAGACCTTGCAGTAGAATCACAGTCAGTGCTGACAGTATGGAAAAACTTTTTCGGTAGACTGCGTAACAGCGAAAAAGCCCAACATCCCCCGTTAGGCAAAACCTAGAAGATGACGGCCAAAACTTCCATCCACCTGACCAAAGTGAAGTAAGGATAACAATTTCTAAGTTGAAAATTTACAAAGCAGCTGAATCTGACGGCTTTTTAGCCAAGGCATCCAAAGCTGCTGGAAATGGCTTTGCGCAGAGCATACAACAACTCATTTCTCAGATTTGGTCAGAAGAGTGTAGTTATGCCTGATGAATGGAATCTCACTATCGTTTGCCCGATCCACAAAAAACGAACCCGTCAACTGCGCCAACTATAGAGGTTCAAGTCCCCTCAACATTGAATACAAGATCTTGTCTGCCATATTGTGTGAACGTCTGAAACCCTTCGACAAGAACCTGATTGTAATGTATAAGTGCGATTTGAGACCAGGAATGTCCGCAATCGACCAAATCTTCACACTCCGGCAGACCATGGAAAAAACTCAAGAAGTCCAAATCAATAGCCATCATCTTTTCAGCGATTTGAAATCCGCATATGACAGCATTTATAGAGGCGAGCTATGCAGAGCCATGTCTAGGTTTGGCATTTTTGCCAAACTCCCCCGTCAGTGCAGAATGACTATTGCGAACGCTCGCTGCTCCGCTATGGTGAGAATAAGGCTGTTCTTGTGGTATTTCATGAAAAGAATGCACCGATTTTCTATGTCCACTATCTGGCAACGAATCTGCATAAGAACATTTGCACCTCGTACTTCGGACAGATTCTAGTCTTGACTTGAAATGTCACCTTGCAGTATTCAAAAGACTCTCAATTTGTAGTCCGTTGAAAACCCGTCGTATCTGAAGCTAATTTTTTCCGTCGACGTAATCTAGGTCCTGATCGTTTCATCTTAATCGGGAATACCAATGTTCTGTTGCTTTCTCAGGACACATTTCACAAAGACCCAATGAACAGCTCGTCACTGACCAACCAACCCGTCATAGTTCTCAATTCATCTTTGCTTGGATAAGTTATTCAGTTCAGTCTCTATTGTCGAAAAATTCCGAGTCCCTGGGATTCATTTGAAAGTTCTACTGCAGAGTCAAAGAAGAGCTTCAGATGAAACTCAGAGCAACATCATCACTGTGCATTGCGCAATGCAGTTCAGAGGCTCTTTGAGGCTCTTCACCAGCATGAATATTGGTTACCAAGACCTGGATTATTTGAGGTTTATCGTGGCGTCAAGTCGCACGATCTCGGCGGCCAATTCACTGGTCGATGTAGTCTTTTCTTTGAGACGAGTCGTAGATGGTTTCGTCTACAATATGACCCATAGTGCCATCGAGTTGAAATCACATATCATCCAGGTCAATGTCGTACACATTTTCGAAGGAAATATTAATCGATGATGCCAAAAGCAGGAAGACCAAACCAAACAATCGACTTTTGTGGGTGTAATTGAGTCTCACGAGCCTTTCTTTGATTTGCCTCACTCCAGAAACCGGTATTTTGCTTGTTCCTGAACCTATTGTGACAACAGTGAGCTTCGGCAGTAAACACGATTTTCCGATAAAAATAAGGGCCGCCTTCAGGCTGCTTAAGAGTCCAACCCGTGAACTCGGGTTGCAAGATATGATCTACATATTGGCTGCACTAGCAGCATTTTATATGGCTGTAGGTCAAGATCTTTTCGAACAATTTTCTACATACGAGTAGTGGACGAACGAATGAGAACTTTTTGCAACGACGCCTGGTTATAATTCTGGTGCAGTTCCTTTCGTACAAACAAGAGGATGACGCACTGTTGGCTTTGCATCACGTAGAGTTTATGTAGTATGAAATGTATCTACAACACGGACGAAAAGCGAGCTAAGTTAGTCGATTATGGGAGAAATTTTTACTATTGTCAGTGGATACGAAATTAGTCGTAACCGTTCCTTATACATAACTGAACAGGGTCAGTTGGGTCATCGCACGACGGGAAATAGTGGATTTCGATTGCTGACCTACCATCATCTTTTCTACTTTTCGCAAGACGCTTCATCTCTATTCAACCCCTCTCAATTGCCTTTAATTTGCCCTGAAATTTTCTGCGCCACGTTTGCTTAGTTCGAACCATTCTTTAACTGGGCCGATCTTCAACTCTGTCTCAATCCTTGTAATAGTATAACAAGAGGGCTTATGCGTATTAGAAAATTTATTGGTCTTCCTTGGGATCTTATCTTGTCGAATGGTTAAATACTCGTGTCTACATCTACAGTGATCGCCCGAAGTTCTACATATCAACATTCTGATAAGTAGTCTTTGTCAGTCCGGCCTAAGGCCAGGTTAGTAATTTGACCATCGACTAGGTGGTCTGCAGATCATGAGAAAACATCACAGCAACTTTCAAACCCTTTTAGGGCCGCATTTGACAATATTTATAAAAACGTATTATATATGCAAGGCCCTGTGAAGTCTACCCAAAATCGCCAGTCTGTGCAGAAACGGTGAATGCCCGCTGCTCTGTAAAAATCAGTTGTGACATCACAGATACATTTGATATCGTTCAACATCATTCTTTAAAGGATTGTGTGAGACTACTACTATGTAAACTACGCTGATGACATTGACACTCCTGAGAAATCATAGAGCTGTTACTGCAGCGGTTGCCGCTATTGAGAGCAAGGCGGCAAAGATGGTCTTAGTGGTAAAAGAGGGCAAGTAAAGGACATCTAGCTCCAACTGCTCGGTTACCACGCCAAAATAAGCAATTCAATTTTGCTATTCGATAATGCCTAGTCATTTCGAATGAAAACATGTGCTGATGTCTCTAGAAACTTGGATGTGTTGTGCAATGAGTTGTCGTTGTTAGTCGGAGGTCTGCCATAGCTCGTGATAGATTATCCAAGAGTTCGCTACGTGATATAGTCGTACACTTTCTTCATAAAACTCTCCAGGAATACGTAGTGCTGAGCGGTACACCATATTCACTGGCGAGGCTCTTAAATCCGGTTTGAAGGCACACCTTAGCCCCTAAAATGTCAACGGCAAATATTCGTCCCACTTGTTTTCATTTCGCCACAATGTCGCAAACTTTAACGTACGGTGGATCCTTTCGAACAACGCGTTAAATTGCGGATGGTATGGTGTGGTTCACTGGTGATATATCAGTCTTACAAGTGAGTTCGTGAAAATGCTCCGCATATCCATCCTTCTATCAAAGCTGTAGCTGGCTGACATGTCGGTCATTGGCACTCAACCTATTGTCAAGCAGTATCGTTGCCGTCTGTGCAGCGGGAAGGGACTCATGATATTGTCGACGTTTATGTGTGCGGTTTCGATATTAGTCTCTGGTTTTTAACGTAAACGACCTGTCATGTAGACTTATGTTTACGTGATGCCCATACATCCATGGGAGCAAGGATACGCCTTGCCATCCCTCTCTGCCAATACTTTGATACCAATTCGGAACTGTGTTGGAGGAACAAGTTCCACCCTTGGTATGAGTCGAAGCCGATCTAAAACCTCTTGCTGCTCTTAGAGTCACAGCACCCAGTACTTATTTACTACTCTACAATGGGTCAAACCAAAAAGAAGACCCTTCCCGCGATTTGGGCTTACACCACAGCCACCATAACGCTCCCATAAGGGGGCCTACCTCAACAAGCCAGGCCCGGACCGAAATCCGGGGGGCTCCTAACTCCCATGGTACCGTGATTTAAGTCCTGGTAGAGACTACTGGTGGTCCTGCCGTCAACAAGACCTATGACCGGCAACTTGTAACTGGTCAAATCGCAGCAACCTTCAGAGGCGTCATCTGAAGATGTTTACGATAAGACCAGTAATACGAGTATGCTCTGCCCCCGCTTTTTATTACATAGACAACGTCATTGATGGGCGAAGCCTTGATAATTGGGCGTGGGCCCTATATTTCGATATATCGGCAATTTTGTTTCTCTCTACTTTGGAGCTTTGTCACTCTAGATATCGCTTAGCAAACTCGGCACATCATTCTACACATTCGGTCATACAAAGTGACGAGTTTTGCTTGTGCATGTCCTCTATTATTTGCCTGTGGAACTGCTTGGTCACAAACGGCCATAAATGCGAGGTAGAATACTACCAGGAACGATAAACCTTTTAAAAATTAGTGAAGTTTTGTGACTACCTTCACTATTTGTGAGTTGCTCGTCGTTTTTCTGGGTATCTGCAAGTCTGGCCTAGTCGATTGCACTGATTCTGGACAAACGGTTTGCGGTTATGTTTGATACCCCAGAGGCGTGACGAATATCGGTCGGGAACTGTCGATTTTGTCGCGATGTTTATCTACCCCCTTCTTTTTCGAACGCATACGTAAACGGCTTGTGGTCGGTGAGTATACGACACTTCCGTTCTTCGATCATATATCTGAAATGCTTTACGCCCATGTACATCGCCAGCAGCTCCTTATCAGAAGCGTTGTGTTTTCTCTGTGGTTTGTCCAGCTTTTGGGCAACATATCTGGATACATGTTGCCATTGACCATTTTTTTTTTTTTTTGTAATGGACGCGCGCTCAAAGGATACCCTTTGTGTACCCTTAAAATGTTTGTACATAGCGCGGGCGAAGGAAATTTAGGGAGGAAGAAAGGACAGGTACCGATGTACATTGCTTTTAAATGTTTGTAAGCTATAACGACCAGGAAACACAGAGATCGGCAGGGTATTCCTTAAGCGAGTTGTACGGCGATATCACTATAATTTAGAGTACTAACGGGATTGAGGGTATACTGATGAGCATTCATAGCGAAACGGGTGTTACGTTTAAAAGTTTGAACGGGCGGAATGCTACAGGCGATTTCAATTGAGCACTGGTGGTGGAAATAGCGATAAAACAAAAGTGAGATAGAACACATTAGGTCGGTGTTCGAGGCTGTCGATTGATTGACTGATATTGGTATCACCAATGAGTTTTATTGCAGGGTTTTGAATCCTATCTAGCAGGTGCAGAGATGTTTTAGGAGCACCTGACCAGACGTACTCCAATTTTGGGCGGATGAATGCCTTATATATTGTGGCCAGATCAGAGGGGGTAAAATATTTCTTACATCGTTTGAGGAAACCTAGACATTTCGCAGCATTTTTGACGACATCGAATGTGTGGTCATTCCAACGTTAGTTGTCACTGACACACATACCGAGAATGGAAAGTTTATCGGTTTCGGCGATGAAAGTACTATTCATGGATAATGGCTGGGTGTTTCGCATTGTGTTTTGGAAGTATTAAATTCTACTCTGCTAGTGGTTCCCCAATTAGTTATGCTGGTAATATCAGAATTTAATGAGCTTAACATACGCTGGCGTTCCCGTTCTACAGCCGAAGAGCAGGGATGTGAGTCCGGGAACGAATATGAAAAGCAGAGAGTGCTGTCATCAGCAAAGGAATATATTGGATTAGAAGTGGCAGACAAGAGATCATTAATGAAAATTAAAGAGTGTCGGAGACAGAACGGAGCCCTGGGGCATACCAGCATATATTTTGTGAATATCAGACTTGTAACCATCCAAGACAACTTGAATTGAACGTTTCGAAAGGTAATTTCTAATCCATTGAAGAAGAGAGTCGTCCATCCCAAAAGCACGCATTTGGTGCTGTACTGCAGTACCGTCTCTGTTTTTTTTTTTGGAACGCCAAGAGTGTTGCATTCGCTAAGTCAGACTTGCAACTGTTAAACGCTTCTTCTATCTCTGACAATTGCGTGGTCGTTTTCCATATTGCCGCGGGTTAATGAGTGCTTGGTTATAAATTCGCGATAAAAATAAAGTATTGCCAAAAACTCTTCTGGCCAGGAAAGTTTATAATCGCGTCGACTCTTTCCGATAGTGGCTGGATGCCCTTTTTGCTGACTAAGTGGTCTAAAAATTCCACCTTTCTTCCAAATTCGTATTTGGCCGGATTTATCGATATCTTCTAAACACCTGGCTATGTCATCCATATATGCGAAGATGAAATGGAGTCCTCGTAGCACTTCGTTTATCAGCGTTTCTGAGCCCGAACGTAATGTACGAGTATGTAAACTCGTAAGAACCAATTGACGTACATATGGCTGTTTTTGGGATGTCTTCGTGATGTGTAGTAGGTGCCTGGTGGAAGGCTTTTTGTAGGTCTATTTTGAAATTACCATCCAAGACACTCGTGAAATTTTGTGGGTACGGTAGGGGGTAGCGATCCGGTATCGTCTGAGCATTAAGAGCCCGATAGTTCCCGCATGGTCACCAGTAGGTTCGCGTAGTTACTGCTTGATGGTCTGTATATGGTATACCGGGTTATATTAGGAACTCAAATTCAGCTCTTGCTGCTTCCAGTTTCTCTGGCGAAAGTCGACGTGGGCGTGCGAGAACTGGCTGACTTGTCGTTTGGATTCGGTGTACGATCGATCACTCTGTTGTTTTTGGCTATGACGGAAAATTCGATCAGTTGATCGGCGTATGGGTCTAGGCGTTGAACTTTCTGATCTTGACAGCTCTTGGAGCGGCATCTGTGATACAGCTGGCTTTGTAAGAAAATCGATGAGTTTGTTGCGTCGAAGTTCGATGAGTAGTTTGTAGTAGCGTATGAAGTCGGCTCCAATTATTGGTGGCGTAATCTCTGCCACGATGAATCACCAGATGAATCCTTTCCGCAGACCAAGCGCCATATGCTTTGAAATATATGACACCTTGAGGTTAAAAAGGACCGGATTATGTATGCATGTATACTTTGCTGGTTGTAGACAAAGATTTTTCTTGTGTGGGACGACGGATATGTCGGTTCGTGTTTCAATCAGAAAGTTGTCTTTCGTTATCCTATCATTGCCACAAAGGCGACGAATAGCCAGCGCAACGTTGGAGCTATTTATCGGTGTCACTGGATTCAAGTCGGTTCATTGGTCGCTTCTCCCGTCAGCGGCCGAGAGGTGGCGGTAGCGGCAGGGGGCGCGGCACAGAACTGCACTAGATGTAATCTGACGATGGTACCAACATATTCTGCCCTCGTCGCTGCTATTACTTTCGTTTCGGGGTTCGGTTGAACGGTTCTGCCCTTCCCTCGAGCTGGTGCGTTGCTGGTTTTGGTGTCCCCGATGGATGGGGGCGCCTCTAGAATTCATGAGCATATTTTCGAACTGCTATGTCGGCTAATATGACACTAATTTGTTCATCGTTTGCTTCCTGCTAGTCTATCGGAGTCGTTTGGATTGACGCTATCATTTGACTTACTTGTGGCGTACCTACTGCGTTCACTACGGTGTTAGCTATTTTGACGAATTCGACGGCGTTAGCTATGGATTGCTGTATCTATAAGCAGTTCAACGTGTCATCAGACATAGTAGTGCCAGCCACCCGCCTCATTTCGTGAAATAGCTCACTCAGCTTTTGGTCACCGAGTATCATCTCATTCAGTAGGCGGTTGAGGCGCCTTTGCTGGTTATCTGCAAAATGTGTGGCGAGTGATTGTTTTATATAGTCTGAGTTTAGGGTCGCTTTATTATTTCTTCGGTTTGGTTCAGAAGTGTTGGGTGTAGAATCTGCAAACAACCGTACATCCCTTGCTACTGGACTTTCGCGCCAGGTAAATATTTTTGTTTTTTTTTTTGTGATGAAAAGGCCCTTGGTCCCGTCTGCTTGAACGGATTTTGGAAAAGTTGGTATAAAAACGCTATCGCCTATACAGAGTTGATGAGAAGGGTTTGAATTCCTCAACTTCGATGGCTAGGATAGCTGAGCGAATGAACACCATTCCGGAGGAACAAGCGGTAAAGGAATCTCTTGCCTTAGATGTCGCACTGAAGTTAGAATCCCAGGTTCACCCCGAGCTGTAGTGTAATATAACTCAAGTGTTTTCTATTATGAATCTGGAAAGGTGCATGAGAAATAGGTTTGTTTAAGTCGGTCCGTCAAAAGGGCAGCGCATCAAGCCATAGCATAGTGTAACGTTTCGGCATTTGCAATGAAAGGACTGTTAACCAGACACCCTTATGTCGTTGGAACTTAAGATCTCAAATGATTTATGTGACATCTCCCAAAGAGGGGGTGGAATAATGTCAGTCGTCACTTTAGTAAGTATGTGTCAGGAATTTTATATAGAACGGTCCTTCTTACATGTTTTTTGTGAGTCGCTTAATCTGCCCTTCAAAATCAGAATTTTCAAAACTTCCTGAAATGCGCATGCTGTTGGCGTGGGTTACACAATCTGCATCTGAGAAGCTTTTCAACGTTCTTCTTATTCAAGCCACTTCTCAAGGATTTCATCGTGTGGTGGTATGAAACCAATATTGGGTACATCTTTTATCTGTTACCTATCAACTGAAAAATATAAACTCGAGCTTAGGATCTTGATTTATAGTTACAACCTTTGCTTCGGTGAGCTATTATGGTCTGAAAACGAACATAAAAAGCTCGGGTCCCTTATGTGCTAATTAAGCCAATAAAGATACGATTTTGAAGCAACGACATTAGCTTAAGGAGGACTCTACGCAGCTTATTTATTAGATGTCACTCTGGGCATAAACCTTAGCTCGCATTTAAAATTGTTTATGTTGCTGAAAGTCCTTCAATGATCTAGGGAGTCTTGCGAATTTAACGACCTTATAAAGGGAATCTCTTTTTTGATTCAATATTTGCATCACTCACTGTGATCTCCCTTCCTACCAAACACTGGATCTTGAATTGTATCTGACTCTCACTTTATTTTGACAATTTTGGAACCTCCCTTAATAGCAGACGATGTTTTATCGTTGTTAGCGATGCAAATAGGAATGCCAATGGCCTAAGGCAATGGCGTCTGTAATAGCCGTGGATTTTTGTTTTATGAGCCCCAACTCCAGTCAAGTTATGTTAACATCTTCATTTAGTATCTTCAACTTGCTACAACACCACAGAGACAAAACACAGAAAAAAAAAAAAAACACTCACTTAGGATGGTCCTCCGAACATACAATACATCAATCGACACACGAGCATTCATCATTTTTTATCACAATAAAATGGCCGCTCTGGGAACCAGAACTCAAGGATAAGATGAAACAAGAATCCTGCCGTTACTCCTGTCGGGGGAGATGTTAATAACGAATCAATGTTAAGTGTAATGTATATGGCGGTGGCGGGCCTTATAACTGAACTCGAAGCTTTACGTAGTCATCGTCGTCCTTGTTGTTGTTTTTTTTTTTTTTTTTTTTGGTTGTTCTTGCTGGTATTCTTGTTGTTTATTGGAAGCAATGTGTCAAAAATTAGCAGAATAAGTAGGTCCTATAACGCCACATAATTCATAAGTAACGAGCGTAGGGAGCCTGCGGAAGCAAGTCATGTGAAATATTCGTTAGCTGAAGGCAATCCTGGAGATAATGGTTTGGTTCGTTTCGACGTACATTTAGGGGGGGGTGGTGATACGGATGGCAATGATTTGAAAATGATAACCGGCGCTTGGGTCAGATGTTTGCAAGGACATAAACTATAATGGACTCGAATGGTGTAATAGCTGAGGCAGGCGAAATTCATTAAATGAACAGGCAGACCCATAAATAAATGAAACCCGAAGAGAGATAAATGTCCAAGATACATATAATTCTTAAATTGCGTAATAACAGATGTTCCTGGGCATATTTGATTTTCATTAGTGTCTCTGAATGTACTGCAGTTAGGGGAGCTGGTAAAAAAGATTTTGTCTACATGGGATTCCATCACCGTTAACAATCATTGACACGATTACCAGGAACTGGGTCACATTTTATTGGCATTTCATCTGAAATATGTGTTACAGAGACGGCTATAGGGAGCCTTGTTATAAAATTTTGACACGTTTTAGAGATTAGTATGTTAAGGGCACTGATTTTGATGAACCCATTGGAGCGAATGCGCTTCATTTAATTTTGTACTTTATTTACGATTTTATCCTCGCGAGGAGCTGGTGCCAAGAAATTCCACTTGCTTACAATCTTTATGTCGTTCAAATGACTTTCTTTGCCTCAAGGTCATTGTTTTACCAGCGCTACTTGGCACATGGAACCATTTTATCGAAACCGATTTATTCGGTCAATAAATCTCTGCTTTGATAAAGGAATTCGATAAAGGACAATACGATGACTCTCTGGGCCAACTGGGGGATATACATATGTATGTAACTCATGTATGATATTTTCACTAAGCCACTAAGTCTGTGGTAGCAATGTTAATAGTCGTGTAATGTGACAGCTGTACGAGTAGTGAGCTAATTTAACTTTCGCAGGGACCCTTCTAAAATGCTAAGTTCTGGAGTAAAGTCTCGAATGGTTTTCAGTTTGATGGACATCTCTTGGAAAAAGCTTCTCTTCAGTGAGGGTCAAGCTTGGGTTCTTTGTTGTAAAAGTAAGTGCGCTGGCATCAATACAGCTCAGAAATATTCTTGAGCCAGAACAAGGAATCAGGCCTTCGTACTCGTACCTACCTAACTAGAAAATATCGAAAACTGAAGAACTGAAACAATATCTGAGTGGTTTACAAGAAAGAGAAGCAACTTAGGTTAGACCTGGAATTCGAACCAGATCACAGCGAGCAGTGGGTACATGAAAGCAGCACTTTCGGCAGCAGCTGAGTGGAAGTTAAATAGAAGTATGAGAAGTGATAGGGCGATTTCTCGTAGTGCAAGAAGAATCAATTAGGCTGCTCGAAATCTAGATAACGTTATGACTACAGGGTGCAATATACTATTTTATTGCCAAACAAATATTGGGTCTACAAGTAAGTTTCCAGCGTTTGTCAGAGAGGGCGCCACCAGTGGATCCCGGGCAGAAATGTCAGACCCCATGTGTTTTATTTGTAGGTTTTGTATCTGTCAACAACTTTGCAGCGTTATATTTGAGCAGTTCTATCGGTGTCGTACATTTTATCGAGCAAAATCATGGCAAGTTTCCAGCCAAATAAACGTCATTTGCGGGAAGCGCTGCTTTTATTCTTTAATATGAATGCCTATATGATGCCTATCGTTTGCTTTCGGAAACTTATGGGGCGGAATGTATTGGTGAATCGACGTTCCGCGAGTGGTTTAAACGGTTCAAAAGTGGTGATTTTGGAGTTGAAGACAAAGATCGCCCCGGAAAGCCGAAAAGTTTTGAAGACGAGGAATTGGACGCTTTACTGGATGAGGATCCATGCCCATGCTGCAACATTGGGCGTCACATAACAAGCCGTTTCCCTGCGCCTAAAAGCACTGGGATTCATTCTAAAGGTTGGAAACTGGGTGCCGTACGAATTGAAGCCAAGAGACGTCGAACGGCGATTTTGCATGTCCGAAATGTTACTGCAGCGGTATAAAAATAAATCATTTTTGCATCGTATTGTCACTGGTGATGAGAAATGGATTTATTATGACAATCCTAAACGCAGAAAATCGTATACAAAGCCCGGCGAGCCCGCCCAATCGACGCCGAAACGAAATATTCACGTGAATAAGGTCATGCTCTGCATATGGTGGGATCAAAAGGGTGTCGTATACTACGAACTGCTTCCGAGTGGTGAAACCATCAAAGGACCATTATATCGAACCCAACTAATTCGTTTGAAGCGGACATTAAAAGAATAACGGCCAGAATATGAGACCAGGCATGAGTCCGTCATTTTTCATCACGACAACGCTCGGCCACATGTTGCGGTTTCGGTGAAAAACTATTTGGAAAACATTGGATGGGAAATTCTTCCTCACCCACCTTACAGTCCAGACTTAACACCATCTGACTACAACTTGTTTCGTTCGATGCAGAACGCTCTTACGGGAATACGCTTCAGCTCAGTAAAGGAAATCAAAAATTCGCTCGATACGTTCTCGGGCTCGAAAGACGAGAAATTTGTTTGGTCCGGAATTCATAAATTGCCAGAAAGATTGGGGAAAGTTGTAGCTTCCGATGGACGATACTTTGAATAAAGCATTGTAACTATGTTTTCATAATAAAACTTCAAATTTTGGAAAAAAAACGCTGGAAACTTACTTGTAGACCCTATACAATATGCCAAGATAGACCCAAGAATTTATTTGACACAATATCGCTGTGGACAAAGCGTTACTATTGAGGATAACCACTTTAAAGTACTTTCGAACGCGTCTACTTATCACCAAGTAAGCAGCAACATTACCTAGTGGTAATTGGACAGAGATTTACCCTAAATAACCGCTCTACTTCCGTTTGTCATTTCTAGTGCGAGGCCCCAAGTAATCGACGGTCAAGACAGAACGCCTTCGTATTCTATTTCTTAATATGGCTTGTGTCTAGGCGTTAGCCACTCTCACGTTGAGATATTTTGAAATCCATAGAGCGCCAACTATGTACACAACTACAGACGGTCCGCGGAGATGTGTCCATATAACCAGGCGACAGAAGTACATAAATAAGATGCAAAGAAACTCAACATTAGAAAGACGGAAACGGATCGAGAAACGTATTTCACTCACAGTTGAAATTGTAATACCCTCAGTAGATACTGAAACAACATTCCGTGAAAAGCCTTGAAGGTTCCTTGCTAATATGGAGATAGACGATTAGTTCAGCCACAATCGGTGCTTAGGATGTGGAAAAATCACTTGTTAGACAGAGGGGACGACGCAAACTCCGGTGGAACGAACCGTTCAACTTAGACGTTCAGACCTCCGTTGATCCAACCGAAATTAGGTAAAGATGGCAATAACTAAACTTAACCACAACTATGCTGCTAAAACGAACGGGCTACTTACCGAGCTATTTAAGCCAGGAGGAGATAACTTAGTAGTGACTTACATCAACTCATTTCCAGGATTTCAACGGAGCAAAGTATTCTTCTCGATGGGAGCCTTAGAACTGTTTGCCGGATCCTGAAAAATGGAAGACTCTAGTCCGCGCCAATGTTGGAGGCTTCAGTCTATATATCATCGCGTACAAGATCAAGATCTTGATTGCCCTATTGGGTGAACGCCTTAAAGTATTTGCCAACGATCTGATTGACCCTGGCAGTGCGGTTTTAGGCCAGGCAAGTTCAAAATTGACCAAATACTCACACTACGTCCCATCCAGATCACATCTTTGTCGTCCACCTTTGACAGCTTGTGCAGGGTCTTCTAATAGGGACTTCCGAAATTTGACAGTTTATAGCGGCCATAAGTTGACATTTGTCAAATTGGCTGTCATCTATTCAATCTGTTTTGCCAAATCACCATAGACGGACATAGCGTTCAACAACATGTGCAAATGATAATATTTTACGGTCACCATAATCGTCCTACCGAGAGGGCTATTCGCAGTGTGGTGGATAAATCTGAGTCGCTTGGTTCAGTAAATGATAAACCAATACCCGTACGTCGACGAAATGCAAGATCTGCCGAAAACATCGCCGCTGTTCGTGAGGAGAATCCGAGGCAGTCGATTTCGCGTCGCTCACAAGAACTCGGCCTTTCGCAGACCACAACTTTGTGAATTTTGCGTCGTGACTTGGGCCTGCACGACCATAGACAACGAGGTGAGTTCGCTGAATGATCTTTAGAACAGTTGGAAACTGAGCCTAATTTTCATCGAAAAATCATCTTCAGCGATGAGACCCATTTCTGGATGAATGGATACGTCAACAAACAAAATTGTCGATTTTGGGACGATACCAATCCACATGAGATCCAAGAGCGTCCAATTAGCCCCAAAAAAGTCGCTGTTTGGTTGTGGTGTCATCGGTCCATATTTCTTTGAGGACGACGTTGGCCAGGCTATCACCGTCAACGGCGAGCGCTATAGGTCGGTGATTACTAACTTCTTTTGGCCTGTATTGGATGATATGGACATCAACGACATGTGATTTTAACAGAACGGCGCTACGTGCCACACAGCTCACGCCGCATTGGAAATTCTGCACGAGCGATTCGAGGGCATGGTCATCTCATGTGGAAGGTGATGTGAACTGGCAACCGAGATCGTGCAATTTGGCCCCTTTAGGCTTTTTCTTGTGGGGTTTTCTGCAGTCGCAGGTCTATGCGAATAAGCCACAAACCACAGCGACCCTCAAAGCCAACATAACCTATGTCATCGGTCAAATTCAGCCTGATTTATGCGCCAGAGTCATGGAAAATTGGACATTTCGGATGCGCCCCCCACACAGAGAAGCCGCTACGGACAATTGAACGATGTTATATTCCATACATAATGCCATCGATAGGCCTTTCATTTAAATTTAAAGATACAAAGCGCTTAATGAAAGACTCTTTATAAGACGAGCTATACAGATCCATGTCCAGTTGTAGCATCCACACAGATTTAGAAACAAGCTAACCGGTCGTTTGATGTCAATAAAGGGTTTAGAGAAGGTGGACAGCACACACCATATGGTGGATTCCTACTCGGAGGGACGACGCAATAAAGAAAGATCTGGCCTTAGCCGATGAGCCTATGTGAAAGGGTACCTCAACCCAGTCACAAAAGTCGACATCTGAGATTGCTGGGCCATCAAGAGCGAAGGAAAATTAACGCCCCGACCAGAAGAGTCTTCGATTCCTACTCGGAGGGACGACGCAATAGAGAAAGTTCTGGCCTTAGCCGATGCGCCCATCTGAAAGGGTACCTCAACCATCTTGGAGAGGTTGAGGTTTGTTGGTTAACACCTATGTCCACCACTTATTGTAGCGCTGTCTAAGTAAATAAGGCCTCCAGTTGGAACTTCGAGTTAAACTAAGCAAAAGGCTTGCAGTGTTCTTCTAATAGTCCGAAGAGAGGTCTCAAAAAGTGTCAATTTAATACCAATACCGGCCAGCATAGCAAAAGTAGGTTAAAGCCTTATTTAAGGGCAAATAGGACTAGTAAAGTTCAAGTACCCTGGGGTGGCAAGCTCTACACAGATGGTCCGTCATACAAAGAAATGTGACACACTGACTCAAAACTGACCTAAGGAATGATAATTACAATTGAGATAGTGATGGTCACCGATAATCGAATGTTTAAAGTGGGAACCCACCATCGAAGCGGTGAGTCAGCGGCCTGAATCTTGGATTTTCTTTGCGAAGCCGCATTATATTGACAGCAAAATGAAGTCATTTGTAGGCATCAACTTCCGTAGGCATCAACTTCCCCTTTGGAACTTCGTCAATCTTATGGTCGTGACGCCCTGAATTTTCCACATTTTCGAATAATCGATCTAAAGTCGGAAGAGCATCCCCGCAATTAAAGTTGAAACCACAGCCACAATAATGCTCCCACAATGGAGCCAACCTCCATCACGTCAGGCTGGAATCGAAGTCTCTGACTCCGATTGCCGAGTGCCAGAATATAGCTTCTCGTCCTACTACCAGTAAGATTTGCACAAGTCCCTTTAAAAAAAGCTCACACCATTGGCTGTAAAAGGTAATGAAAGCAGCAACTTCTCATTCAAAGTTTGGGCCCAAGTAGGTACCCTTGTGGAAATGCAATAAAAAATTACACTATTCAGCTTATTGACTTACAACATGTCAGAGAAAATGTGAGATAGTCAGAGTTCTTCTGCCTCTTGTAAAGGATACTACCTCTACCACAACCGTTTCCCCATCCATTACGATATATACTCGTGTATATATATTTTCATCATGTGTGTTTGTTCATTTATAAAAAAAAAAAAAACCCCAATTCATAATTTGTTACAATTCCCACGTGTCTTTTCTCGTTCGTGGCAGCAGAAAACCTACTTAATGGCAGCCAACTCACTTGCCATGCCAAAAAAGCCACAAAACAAAGCCAGACTGTGAAATCGCGGTTACGTTTTGCCTAAAATGCCATTCAAATACCTTGTAACACATTGTTAGCTGAGCTCCATGATTTTTACCCCCCGTTCTGAGCCGCGGTAAAACCTCTTCATCCTCTTGGTATCCGTAAAGACGTTGTCGTCGTAGATGAGTACAACATAAATCGCGAGAAACCCCTCCGTGGTGGTGTCTGTATTATTGCGGAATAAATACAAGGGTTTCCGTGAGATTTTTTTTTTTTTCGTTTTTTTGTTTCACTGTTGCTGTTGTGTATCACCCTGGCTGAATCCAATAAATTGTTGTTCACCTCGTATCTACGGTCCAATACAAATTGTTATGTCACGTGGAATAAATGTCACTTCGATCGAAGATATATGGTTTCGATTCGCACCACCCGCCCGCTGAAAGTCCTTCCCCATTTTGTAATACAGATGCCATAGTGGCAATGCCATTGCCATTGCAACATTCCATTTGAAATGGGAAATGTGCTTGCCCTCTGAATATGTTCTTGGTGGTGTAAGTTGGGTTCTGAGTTCTGGTTTCTGGCCGCCTTAGCCAGCACCCGATAAACATCGACCCCCGTCGGATACGACGATATTGTTAGGGCGACCGAATATGACATTCCCCCTGCTCGGCCCATACAACAGCTGACATCAGCGAAATAAAACAAAACAAAAAAAGCAACTACCACCCGTCGTCCTTAACAGCCACCACCACCACCCCCGATCTGTGAAAGTACGAGGACACCACACCACAATATTTTGAGGCATTGCCGGTGGTACGGATATGTGGATATCCAGATGTGGTGGTGGTGTATACCCTGGAAGGAAAGATTTTACGATTTCATGAATCATACTCTCGCAGCAAATTTATTTTAGCAGCGAGAATTTTATTTCAGTTTTGTGTCGTTTTCTGCTCTTTTTTTCATGCGCTCGTTTTTACACTTGCCACCGACCTTGCGACATAGACCAGCTCTAGGAGGTGTTCCAACACAGTTTGGTGAGGTGCCCCAGGACTTTGCTTTTCAGGTGGAAGAAAAAATTCCATACCCGCAAGGCATGATGATTTATATTCTGCGCCGCAAAAAAAAAAAAAAAAAACGCACAACGGATTGTCATTAAGTGCTATAATTTTCCTCCCTCTCTCTCTCTCTCTATCCCTTTCCTCTCAGCCAGTTCTTGCAGTCGCCAATAATGAAACAAAAATTGTTTAACTAAGGAATGGGAGTGGGCAATGTCCTTTTGATTTTGGGCAACGATACGAGGACGAGTAATCGTATCAGCGCCGACATTTTATTATTTTTCCTTTTTTTTTTCCACGGAACTCCTTTGCTATCGTGCGCGGTATATCTTGCCTCTTGACGGCCAAATGCTCCTTAATCACCGTTTTTTTTTTTTTTTTTTGTCGGGAATTTAATGGCTTACTAGTGAAAATTGGGTAACAAAAAACCGTCACAAGTTAGAGGGTGCGTGTGCGGACATTTAAGGGCGGTATACCAGTAACCCCTAGGAATGGCTATAAACGAAATGTGGTGCGTACATAGGCAGGCATGATTTGAGATATTTTTTGAAGACGTACGTTAATTGTTTCATGATGACCTTTTTTATTTTTTCTAATTTTTTTTTTTAGAGGTGCGTCGTTTAGGAAGTCATCAAGGATGGAGTCAAGTGTTTGAAGTCCTTATTATGGTCGCATTCAATAGAAACCCAATGGAAAGGACCACTGAAGGGACAAAATTCTCCCCGCAGTTTCTGCTCCTAAAAGCTTTCATAATCGTACAGGGATATCGGATTGGATTACTCTGGTTTTCGTGGCAAAGCTAGTAATAAGCATGGACTATTTGAAAGTCCTGTTAAGCTCCGCTCACAATACTAAGTAGTATCACGATTCATTTTGATGGCTTTTTCTAATGGCTTTGGAAAGTATCTGACAGTGCGATATTGCGGTTGTGCCCAAATTTACATGGGGCTTGTAGCGGTTCGATTTAATGTGACGAGTCCTTCTCAAACCATTGATTCGGAAACCAATGTGCTGAGTATGTCATGGGATATACGGCCCAAAATCGCCACACTACTACAGCGAGCGACACAGGCGAGTTTTACACAGGATGTCACTCACGGCCTTGTTTGGTGATGTTAGCAAGACTCTTGAAGAGATCAGTAAATCCCGCATATCCAATGGTTGTAAGTGCACTTTACAGAGGAAACCAGGAGTGTGGATCTGAAATGGACATAACGACATATTCGGAAGTCGGATGCAAAGAGGACTGGAGCCTGTAGAAATATGGGAAACACTGACTGGCGTCAATATTCAGTGATGTAACTGATATAAGATATCTGCTTATCTTACATCGAAGCGCTAGCCAACAGGCACTGGTTGGTGTTCATCCGGGTCCTGCTCAAATTATAGCGGCAAGAAGTGTTGAACAAGAAATCAAGAAATCGTGGCGAATTCACTAAGTGGAGTCACGGTTTCTAAGAGAAACTGAAAATGCGCCTTATCTAGGCAAGTTCGACATATTCGGAGCTCAGACCGAATATGGTGGCGAATGGAACCTTAATAGAGCAACGGCAGTGCTCAGCTCCAAGATATGGGTAACTGACATTGGTGTAACCTGCTGCTCATCTGAGGGGTTTCTAGCAATTAGCCCTCCAGGTTGGGGTAGCTTCATAACGACGAAAAAGGGAACTAATTGTCAGACAGGCACTAGTTTCGGCTCAACAAGCGCATTCATTTCATATCAGGAACTGGAACGCCCATGCACTTGGTACAAGGCAGATATTACCGCAATATAATAGATAGAATCCGATATTCAAAAACGAAAAATAGTTTATGAAAGCTGTCGCAAAAGATTACACATTTACGGATGCCGATGCGAACGTAGGATACGGTCCATAATAATTGATTTCCGATAACCGATCGCCTGGCTGTGATATGCACACATTCAAGAACACCAGCATAGTATGTACGCATGCCCCTACCGTCGAAGATGAAGGTTTTATCAAGGAAAAGTTCTTTGACTCCGGACGGACGGACGGAGTATGAGCTCGGTAAAATCGGTGAAGAAACCATCTTCAGGGGATTAGTTGGAAAGCACAGTCTCCACGACACGACAGCAACTCTTGGTTTCTGGCTAATCTATTTTCCAGCAGCTTGTAGTACGGTGATAAGTAGCACTGAATTTCCAGAATCCACTCTGCAACCTCTTGCTTACCGACCAAGTGGTAATAGAAGCGAGACACGGATCCAGTGTTCTGAAAATGCAAACATGCAGAGGGATACACCTTGACTCTGCCCACTTCCATGTTGCTGTCAAATTCGCAGATCGACTATCCAAACAGGAAAAGTTGCAAGCCACCCAGAAAAAGAAATTCAGCATTGGACGCCTTATCACGATTGGAGTGGAGAGCTAAGATTCCTCTGTGCATTCAATATCTACAGACGCCAACGACATATGGAACCAGTATCAACAAATAGGTAGCCGAGACCACGGTAAGCTACCAGCCAACGCTGAAATACAGCCCTTGGTAGGATGATGAGTCCGTACAACAAAAGAAGGTGACAAAAAATGAACAGCTAAAAATGTTGCAGCGCAAAACAAGAGCGGTGGTGAAGATTATCGAGCTAGAAAAAAGGAGGAAAAAAAGGTCATCCCTGCTCAAGGATCTCTAAGAGTACCTCGATAGGAACAATATGAGGAAAGTTAAGTAACTGGAAGCTGACTTCAAGTCTAAAAGGCAGGCTGCATTTAGTGGCCATCGGATAGCGAAAGTGATAGGGCAAGAAGATAACCGGCTTTCCGTCAGTGAAATAGCAATCCCGGCCGGGGCTTTTCAAACAGTGAAACGATGTTTTGACAGGTACAAATGGATGAAAGCGTGCTCAATGACGGTTTGACAAAACAAATGGGTTCTAAACTCCTAACCCAAAAGACGAAGTATTATACATGCTCTACAAAACATTGATTCTGCCAGTTCTGCTATTTATTTAGAGCCGATTTCTGGACCACAGGCAGAAAAACAGAGCAAATTTTGCACTTTCGAGAGAAAAATTCTTCGTACAATATTTGGTAAATGAGGAGGGCGAAAACTAGAACCGAAAACCGTCGACTACACCGGTTAAGCCAGCTTGAACGAATATCTTTAGAGCATCTTCGACTCACGCCCACCTTGTTCATGACGACAAGTAGGACCGAACATCCGTTTTAAGAATCAAGTCATGGCAGATGCCAGAGCGCTTGGTCTGGACAACGAGAAATAGCATGGCCGGGATCAAAGAGAGTGGGAGCCTAGCTTGTCTCGCTCAGAGACTTTTGACGGATCGAGAAGGCGTTAAGTCAGTGGTGAAGATAAAATAAATCAGATACAGACTGCACCTAATGTCATGATTCTGACTTCCAAGAGATCCACAAAAAGTTGTTACAATCGAGTACATGTAGCTCCTGATGCAGTTTTTACTTGGATTGTAGATGAAGCAGTAGCCTGGAACCAGTGATACTTAAAAGAAAGGACAAACAAATCCTCATCCAAAGTACAAAAACGCACCCTGGGCAGTGTCTACCTTAATTGAAAAGTGTTAATCTCTTCGTTAACATCGCCGTTTAAAATTTCTTGCTAGTTGGCTCTATCGATTTAAACGGCGTAGGGCTAAAGTCAGAAGCTTAAGAAGCACAAAATATTCTCATATCTTGCAAAACGTGCAACAACCGAATGTTGACAGCCACATTCCAGAGTATAATGCAGAAATACACTCATTCATGAGTGAATGACTAAGAAAGCCGGCGGTCAAACAAATAATGGATGCACACAGCCACGCAAAAGACCTGGCTTTTGCAGTCACCTTGATATGGGTGGCTGATCACAAAATTCCAAAGATTACCTGGACGATGATATGCCAATAGTTCCGTTCACCTAAACTTGACGAAATAAAGATAGCCATTTTAAAATTTATCTCCAATAAGTCTCCTGGTGCTGGCGATGGTGATAGTTGATTTTGTGTAGTGTACGGAGCAAATCAGCTCTAAAACATTCAGCATTGCATACCCGATCCTGAAGAAAGTGAATCCTCTAGTCTGTGCCGGCTAAAGAGAGATCGCCTATAACATCTTCTCTGTCGTACTATACAATCGCTTTAAACCTTTTGTCAACTATACGATACCATACGAAGGATTTAGCAGGTTTAAGCAATTATGGATCAGAGACAAATCTTTATTTAATCATGAGATGGGCCAGGTTAAGCTGAACATCGTCAGCATAAAGGTGGATTGCAGCATACTTGCACGTTGATGGTAAGTCATTTATGAAAGTACAGAATAGGATAGGTCCGAGAATTGATCCCTGAGGTACACCTTGGCCTATTATTTTAAGCTGTGCCGATTTGTTTCCAGTGAGAACTCTTTACCACCTATTGGACGGATTATTTCTTATAACTTCAGCAGCTCGATCGCTGAAAATAAAAAAAAATTTTGAAGTTTCCAGCACAGAATATCATGGCTTGCTTTATCGAAGGCCTTCGAAAAGTCAAGTAGGCAAAGTATGTCACGAATCCTCTATCAAAGTCATGTCTTCTTTCGTCTAAGGTCTTAATCATGGTCGAATGGCAACTATAGTTTGTTCTGAAACCAGATTTAGAGATAAGTGGGCTATCGAAGTAAGCTTTTCAAACATCTTAAATAGACACGGTAATAAGCTAATAGGCCTATGGCTCATTTTTGGCAACCAGAATGAATGAATGGACTTTATTTTTAAAAAAAAAGAGGAAATGGGGCTTACTGAAGGAGAAGATTTAACGAAGTACCACACTGGCTATACCGACATGAACGCAACTAAAAGCGTCAAAATTCATTGGCCTAAATGGCTTGGGCATGTAGGGAGGATTTCGATTCTATCATCGAAGAAAAGCGTAGTAGAAGCAAGTCCGCACTTAAGGTGACGCTGGCAAATGGAGATGGACCTCCACTATTGTAGCTTGCTATCAGGAATTGGAACCAGCTGTCAAAGAACAGCGCTGGCTGGAGATACATGTTGGTCGAGGCTCAGGTTCACCCCGGACCGTAACGCCATCTAAATAAAGAAGTAAGTAACCAATTTGTAAATAAACCCATTGTTCACTGGCCCTCCCTAATGTTATTTCCTTGTCCATATATGCTGTGGAATAATTGACGATTGGAGGGGCGCCCACAATGATTTCAAAAAGTCTCTTCTGAGGGCCATGTTGGTCGGTGAAGGTCGTCAGAAGTTTACCCAAAATCTGCTGAAAATCCCACAGACTTTAGTACTTTATCCACCTAAATGCTCTCATATCCACGCAATCCCAATTTTAACCTTTAGAACGTCCGCCAAAAAAAAACTGCCAAAGTGCCTTCAATTTAATCCGACTAATTTTGATTTTTGTTCTTTTTTTTTTTCAGAATTGCCTTGTGAACAAAACTGCGGCCACCATCGATCCGGGTGAGTACACAATTTTTGCGAAATTTCCAATCGTTTTACGGGTTCGCGGTATTTCATCCTCAACACTACGCTATTCGGTCCGCCTAAGCAAATCGGTTTAAGGACGAACCCTCATTTTTTTTTTGTTGGGTTTTCATCACGTGGGAAAATATTGATTTTTTGTTTTTAGTTTGCCAACGGCAATTCACAACTTAACATGCAATCGAAAGAAAATATAAGTTCGCCCGGTTCGCTTGGCAGTTCCCTTGGTAGTTGGCTTGATTCGCATGGTTCTCTCGGTTCGCATGGTTCACTTCGATGCTACTAGAACGAGTGATACGACTATGAGTGTTGCTACAACTGTTGGTATCTTCCGTACAGCTGCTCCTGATGATGGTGTTGATGTTTTGCTCTAGGATAAAACAAAAAAAAAAGACATGCAAATAGGCGAATCTACCACACTCGGCGCCTTCAGCCGGGTATTCAGCGCGTCATAACAGATGCAAGCGCATAGATTCGCTCGAATAGACCCGTGAGGCAGGACAAAGGAGGAAAAGCAAACACAACGGGGTGGGCAAGAGAGAGAAGTGAAAACGAAAAGTTTTTACACTTAAAACGGTGCAAATTGGTTTGCTCTGCATTTCAGAAACGAACCGAAACCAGCAAAAAAGAATTCAACTCAAAAACGAAAGAACCAAGAACAAAACAAAAAATAGGAAAGCGAAAAACTACTTCAGAACTGGGTCAGAGTTATTTGCGCTGAGGGACAAGTTTTGTACTTATCCTCTTTCGTCCTGGTCTTCCTCTGTTTTGGTTCATCACCGCACTGGCCATCCCCGAAAAAACAAGAAAGGTATGGTGTTACAGGAAAAAGGAGTAGAAACATCCCAAATTGCATCCGATTTACTCGTACATTCCCTTGGAATAGTATCATATGCATGGTTATGATGTGTTTCTTTGGGGGGGGTGGAAGTACTCCAAAGGGATACAAGATACAAGTACTTGTATCTACGAGGAACATTCCAACATTTTCATAAAGAGTGGGCGGCGAAAGAAGGTGGACTAAGAATGAATAAAATTTTGAAATTCATGAGCACTTTTAGGCGGGTATAGGTAGGCCCGCCGAGATATGCTACTCATACATCATATTGGAGAGGTGTTCTGAAAGACAGAGGATTCGAGTGCCTTGTCCGATTTTTTAGGTGTATAGTATATATTCGAGGAATGGTACTCCAGGCGAGATACAAGGATCTGCTCTAAGTAATATCTAGTGATTGATGGTTTTTAGTGAATTCAATGCACAATTCAGTGGGAAGGAGAGGTGGGGTTGCTTTTAGTTTTCGTTTCAGCCCAAGTACCGGTAATGTTGGTAATTTTTAAGAGATGTGGGATTGAGGTAGGTAGACGTTTTTGGGAAAAAGTTCTGCCATAGGCTTGCAGAATGATTTTAATGGACGAGCTTTTGGGGTATGGGAAGAGTTTCAGAGGTAAATAAAATTAGAATACAGATTAGGGAGTTGTGCATCTTGTGAACTTTGACTAATGGAGCCCCATTACAGGATGGCCTAGGGAGAACGAAGCCATTTATGCATTCCTTGTCTCAAGAGTTTCAAATATCCCAAGAGTGACTGTGGTTAGTTTGAATGAGGAAGAGACATATTTACATTCAGGACGTCGCAATATTTATGAGAATTCTGGATTTTTAGACCAACGCTATTAAGGCATCTGGATTGTCCTACTAATCTAGCTTTCTTGTGTATATACCACCTAACTTTTCTGCAGTTCAGGGAGAATATTTTTGTAAAGGTTATAGACGTACGTACTCCTCTGAGTGTTGTAAGGTACTCCATAAGTCACCGATACTGAAATCAAGGCAGATACATATACCTTTAAAAAGTCAGAAAAGGATTTTTTCCAGAGAGGTTTTGAATCCGAGGTTCGCCGAAAAATGGGACCTAGTGTTTGGAAAGAAGTTTTCGAGAAAAACGCGTTCAAAGTTGCGTAAGGCGTTCAGTTGTGAAAAGCGCTTTATTGTCATTGAGTACTACCCCTCATTCCGTGTTTCTGTCGTTTGTAGTGTGACGATATCTTCAGTTGTTGCTGCTGTGACATTGAATTCTCTAGAGGTTTTGCGATTTTTTTTCGGTAAATTTTCCGCCAAGCTGGTTTAGTTTAGTTTATTAGTTCAAAAACAACACTGTACATCAAGGTAAACATATAATTAGTAGAGGATATAAAATAACATAATATACATGTAATAAATAAAAGAAAACAAAATTTTGAGTTAAAGAAAAATTAAGCTCTTGGTTGCGCGAGAAAAGAAAAAGGATTTATTAAAACAAGAAGTTAAATCAATTCAAACTGGAGAGGTATTCGAAACAAGCTGTTAGAAATTTACGACGTTCGATTAAGGATTTCACACGAATGGGTAGAGCATTCCAGAACTTAACAGCATAAATGAAAAATTGCCTGCGTGATGTTAAGCAGGTGAATGTGGCAGGACGCAAGACTATGTAGCGATTTGATGAACATTAATGAATTTTGTTAAACAGGTAGATACACTTGCGGTCATAAAAACCGCACCATATCAAAATAATTGAAAAATTGTTAATAACTACCATAATAATTTTTATAATAAAATGAAATTTTTGTTGAGTACTCCGCAGTAGTTTATAAGTATTTCTATCTAATTTCCATCTGTTTATTGAATGTTTGAAAAAAGATATTAACAAAGAAAGAAAAACCAGTTAATTTTCTTACTTTTTTTAAATATTTTAATACAGTCATTGGTTAACAAAATCAAACGATACATTTTTTTTGTATGTGTATATAAGATGCTTAGATATGCCACTTTTACCAAAAAATTATCAATACCGAGTTGCTCCTCCTTTGGCGGTTATAACCGCTTTTATTCTAGAAAGCATCGAGTTTACTAGAAGTTCAGTAATATCCCTTGAAATTTCAGTATTCCATACATGTTCCAGAATTTCATTTCGCCTTTTTTTACTCTTTGGTTTATGTTCAGCCACCTTACGTTTCATTACATGCCACAAGTGTTCGATTGGGTTGAAATCGGGCGAATTAGCTAGCCAGTCTAGTCTGGTAATTCCGAGGTCATTAAATGTTGTCTTGAGCTGAAAATTATTGAAAGACTCTAGTTACTTGTCTGTTTATTATTTATAAAGTAGACATCTAGAAGTTGATTTATAACACTTTACTTACGGATTTGGCGCGGTGACAACGTGCAGAATCATCTTGAAAATTGCACTTGTCAGTATACGAATGATGCTGTTCAATTGTTGGTACCAACAACTCCCTTACTACTTCTCCATACTTTTGAGCGTTCATAGTTCCATTAACAAAATGCAAAGGCCCAAAACGTAAAAAGAAAAACATCCCCAAACCATCTGTCTTTGAAGAAACTTCACTGTTTTGACTATGCACTCGTCCTTAAATCTTTCACCTGCTAACTGTCGTACGTATGGCAAATTGTCGGCACACAACAAATTAAATTTACTTTCATCGGACCATATCACACATCCTGCGTCCAATCTTCGTACTTTTTTGCCCACGACAAGAGAGCTTTTTTTCATTTTTGTGGTTAGGAGAGGTTTTTTCGCTGGTCGTCTTCCATCTCCCGTAACCGTCGGCGTATGGTTTCGGCGCTTGGATCAACTTGATGAAATTCACTCCGCTCTGCTCTTATACGGACAGCACTTTTAAAGCGATCTTTCATGCTAATTCGTTGTAATATTGGGTCTATAACTTAATTCGTGCGATTTGCTAAGAGATGGCGTAACTTGTATTATTACGTTGTTATTATTCCATTGGAACATGCGTTGGAAAGCTACTGTCATTGTACGTCATTTCAGTATATGTCATTCATTTGAAGCGTAAACAACAATGATTTTTTTTCACTCAAATATGTCGAACTTTGTGCCTGAAAAAGTGTTTTTGCGGGGAGTTCTTCTTCATTACTTTAATATGAAGAAAACTGCTGCCGAAAGTCATCGTATTTTGGTGGAAGTTTATGGTGAACATGCGCCAGCTGAGCGAACGTGCCAAAAGTGGTTTGCACGATTTAAAAATGGTGATTTTGGCTTGGAAGACGATGAACGTCCTGGGCAGCCAAAAAAGTTTGAAGATGAAGAACTGGAAGCATTACTCTATGAAGATTGTTGCCAAGCACAAGATGAGCTCGCAGAATCTTTGGGTGTCACTCAAGCAGCCATTTCAAAATGTTTAAAAGCAGCTGGATATATTCAAAAGCAAGGAAATTGGGTTCCACATGAACTCAAGCCGAGAGACGTCGAAAGGCGGTTTTGCATGTCCGAAATGCTGCTGGAACGCCACAAAAGGAAGTCATTTTTGCATCGGATTGTTACTGGTGATGAAAAATGGATCCATTACGACAACCCCAAACGCAAAAAATCATGGGAAACCCGGCCAACCAGCCAAATCAACGGCAAAGCCGAATATCCATGGCGCGAAGGTAATGCTCGGTATTTGGTGGGATCAGATGGGTGTGCTGTATTATGAGCTGCTAAAACCGGGTGAAACCATCAATGGACAACACTACCGAACACAATTAATCCGTCTGAAGAGAGCAGTGCCCGAAAAACGCCCGGAATATGCGATCAGACACGAGGCAATAATTTTCCATCATGACAACGCTCGGCCCCACGTTGCTATTCCGGTTAAGAACTATTTGGAAAACAGTGGATGGGAAGTCTTACCCCAGCCGCCTTATAGCCCAGACCTTGCCCCTTCTGACTACCATTTGTTCCGGTCGATGCAGAACGCCCTCACTGAAATACGGTTCACATCAGAGCAGAATATCAAAAATTGGCTTGAGTCATTCTTGGCTGCCAAGCCGGCGCAGTTCTTTTGGGATGGGATCCTCAAATTTCCAGAAAGATGGGAAAAAGTCATAGCTTCAGATGGGCAATACTTTGAATAATACTATTGTACATTTTGAAAAAAACCGCACGAAATAAATTATATACCCAATACATTGTCCGTCTTCTGGGTTGTTTTACGTTTTCGTCCCGAGCCTTTTTTCCTTTCCAGTGGATCCAAATTTTCTTTTTTCTTCATCAGTGGTACGATAGTTGAATGACAGCATCCTATTTTAACCGCAATCTCACGATAGCCAAGCCCTTCTTCGACTAAAGTCAATATTTGAACTTTTTCGTCCCGAGTCAGTTGATGATATTTACCAGACATTTCGCTTTTTTTTACTTGTCACCGTCACAACTCAATTCAAACTGATTTTTTTTGCACTGAATACGAGGTCGAACTCCGCTATGGGGAATACCCTTCATAAGTATGGGAAAAACCCTTACGATCTGATGTAATTAGGCATTTTTTGAGAACTCATTAGGTGGTGTGGTTTTTATGACCGCAAGTGTAGGTTCCTTCACGTGAATAGTTTTGAAGAGCAAAGCACAACAACGATATTTTAAAAAAGTCTCTAAGTGACATCCAAGGAGTTGACGAGCTTCAGATGAAATATGATCAAATCTACGAACATTGAAAATATACCGCGCAATTGAGTTGAAAGCAACTTTTAGTTTTTGAAATGAGTACGAGTCAGAATCCGCAAACAGTTCACAGCCGTATGATATGGGTATAACACTGGTCAACAATATTTTCTAACAAGAAAGGTACTTGTTAATTTTAAATTACCAACCTACCCTCATTTTATTACCATATTTAGTTTGATTCCATCAGGTCTAGTTTTCGTGTTACAGCCACTACCCACAAAATTAAAAATTTATCGTTTTTCTTTCAGAGAATTTGTTTATTGTGTATTGTTTTGTTCTGTTTTTAGAGTTAAATGATTCTTAAATAATGTCAAGAAAGTGTAAAAATGATCCTGACAAGTTTTGTTACATTTGTGGTGACATTACTTTTAAAACTCAGCGAAGGAATTTGACACCATTAGTAACTAAGCTATATGAACAGTATTTTGGCTTTGCCATCGGACAACAAGACAAAGCGTGGGTTCCTCACATCTGTTGTGTTACATGTGTGGGTCTTCTCACTGGATGGGCGAAAAGATCTTGACCTATGCCTTTTCAAGTCCCTATGATTTGGACGGAACCAACGAACCACTCATCTGATTGTTATTTTTGTCTTACTGATACAAAAGTTATTACAATTAAAACAAAAAGTAAAATGAAGTACCCTAACCTGCCATCAGCTAGAAGACCGATCCCTCATAGTGAAGATCTACCGGTAACAGAACCACCTCAAACTAGCGATCTGTCCCTTACGCCAGAAATCGAAAAAGCAACATCGGATCCTGACTTTCAAGAAACTTCCTTATCCTCATCTAATGATCTCCACAAGGAGATCTCAATGCTTTGGTACGTGACTTAAATTTGTCCAAACAACATGCAGAACTTTTGGGCTCTCGATTAAAGGGATGGAATTTATTACAACCTAAAACAGAAGTATGTTGCTTTCGCAATCAAGATGAAGAACTTGTATTTTGTAATAATGTCTATGGCGTAATGACTGTCTTGGGTATAGAATATAAAGCAGAAGAGTGGCGTTTATTTATTGATGGCTCAAAAGTAAGTTTAAAGGCTGTCCTTTTACATATCGGCAACAAACTTCCCTCTATACCATTAGGTGAAGCTTCTAACATGAAAGAGTCTTATGAAACTATTAAATTTATCTTGGAAAAAATTTAATATTGGGTCTACAAGTAAGTTTCCAGCGTTTGTCAGAGAGGGCGCCACCAGTGGATCGCGGGCAGAAATGTCAGACCCCATGTGTTTTATTTGTAGGTTTTGTATCTGTCAACAACTTTGCAGCGTTATATTTGAGCAGTTCTATCGGTGTCGTACATTTTATCGAGCAAAATCATGGCAAGTTTCCAGCCAAATAAACGTCATTTGCGGGAAGCGCTGCTTTTATTCTTTAATATGAAGAAAAGTGAAGTGAAGTGAAGAACTTATGGGGCGGAATGTATTGGTGAATCGACGTGCCGCGAGTGGTTTAAACGGTTCAAAAGTGGCGATTTTGGAGTTGAAGACAAAGATCGCCCCGGAAAGCCGAAAAGTTTTGAAGACGAGGAATTGGACGCTTTACTGGATGAGGATCCGTGTCAGATTCAAGGAAAACTTGCTGCATCATTGGGCGTCACGCAACAAGCCGTTTCCCTGCTCCTAAAAGCACTGAGATTCATTCAAAAGGTTGGAAACTGGGTGCCGTACAAATTGAAGCCAAGAGACGTCGAACGGCGATTTTGCATGTCCGAAATGTTACTGCAGCGGTATAAAAATGATGGTCACTGGTGATGACAAATGGATTTATTATGATAATAGTAAACGCAGAAAATCGTATACAAAGCCCGGCGAGCCCGCCCAATCGACGCCGAAACGAAATATTCACGTGAATAAGGTCATGCTCTGCATATGGTGGGATCAAAAGGGTGTCGTATACTACGAACTGCTTCCGAGTGGTGAAACCATCAAAGGACCATTATATCGAACCCAACTAATTCGTTTGAAGCGGGCATTAAAAGAAAAACGGCCAGAATATGAGGCCAGCCATGAGTCCGTCATTTTTCATCACGACAACGCTCGGCCACACTTTGCGGTTTCGGTGAAAAACTATTTGGGAAATAGTGGATGGGAAATTCTGCCTCACCCGCCTTATAGTCCAGACTTGGCACCATCTGACTACCACTTGTTTCGTTCGATGCAGAACGCTCTTACGGGAATACGCTTCAGCTCAGTAAAGGAAATCAAAAATTCGCTCGATACGTTCTCGGGCTCGAAAGACGAGAAATTTTTTTGGTCCGGAATTCATAAATTGCCAGAAAGATGGGGGAAAGTTGTAGCTTCCGATGGACAATACTTTGAATAAAGCATTGTAACTATGTTTTCATAACAAAACTTCAAATTTTGGAAAAAAAACGCTGGAAACTTACTTGTAGACCCAATATAACGAACACAAATGGAAAATTTGTGAAGATTTGAAGGTGACTGCCCTAATTTTAGGATTACAACTGGGGTATACAAAATACTGTTGCTTTATTTGCGAGTGGGATAGCAGAGACCGAAAAAATCATTATATTAAGCAAGACTAGCCCAAAAGGCAATCTCTTACTCCAGGACAAAAAAAATATTAAAAACCCTCCATTGGTGCAGCCTGAAGATGTATTTTTACCACCTTTACACATAAAGCTTGGGCTTATGAAGAACTTCGTGAAAGCTATGGACAGGAGTGGTGACGGCTTTTTATATTTGAAAGAAAAATTTCCTAAGCTGAGTGAAGCAAAAATTAAAGAGGGCATATTTGTTGGCCCTCAAATCAGGCAATTGATCAAAGATGATATATTTAAAGAAAAGCTTAGTAATTTAGAAAAATCAGCTTGGGAATCTTTCATGAAAGTAACTTCCAATACTATAAATGTATTATCGCGGAGCTTTTATCTACTTATAAGGCTTTGGGCTGTAATATGTCGTTGAAAATACATTTTCTTCATTCACATTTAGACTTCTTTCCTAAAAATCTGGGCGCTGTCAGCGATGAACATGGCGAAAGATTCCATCAAGACATTTCTACCATAGAAAGACAATAACAGGGCAAGTGGAGCCCACGTATGTTAGTGGATTACTGTTGGACATTAAAACGAGACGTTCCTGAAGCAAAATACAGACGAAAGTCATCAAAGTAAATTCATATTAATGTTGCAATAAATCGAAATAACTTCTTTTTGTTGATAAAAATTCAAAATTATTTCTAATATTATGTAAAATGGTATTACAAAAAAACTATTCGTATTTAAAGCATTTTAATTTTATTTCTAGTATCCTTATCCTTGTCCTTAACATAACTAGACAAAAGTTTTCATGTTACATGCAAAAGTTGTTTTTTTTGTTGACCAGTGTCCAATTTCAGTTTGACTTTAACTTGAATAGGTAAAATTGTTTTTGGATAATCCACGTAGAGACGCATATATTTTATTGATTATTGGATTTATGTGAACTTCCCAAGTTAACTTATTGTTAAAGGTTATTCCAAGGTTTTTTACCTGGTTAACGTACTCAACTTGCGAGGAATTCAAAAGGATAGGGGGGCAATCAGGGAGATACTGTTGATGTTTAGATATTGGTATGGCTTTAGTTTTGTCAGGATTCATCTTTAGACCATTGCGTGTTGACCACTCGAGAATAGAAGATAGATCGTCATTTAGTTTTGCAACTGCATCTTCAATCATGCCAATAGGGAAACTAAAGTACAATTGAACATCGTCAGCATATATATGATATTGACAATGCAATAAATCTCTTATAAAAAGAGAGAACAATAATGGACCAAGAATAGATCCTTGGGGAACACCACGATTAACAGGAAGAAACGAAGACTATTACACGAAACAGCTTGCAAGCGATCAGTCATACTCGTATATGAATAAATTAATTTATTAGATGTGTCAGAGAAGTTAAAATATGTCGTGAGTTTATCACAGAGAATATTCGGATTTACACAGTCAAATGCTTTAGAAAAGTCAAGTAGCGTTATCGCAATTGTATAATCAGCGTCTGTTGCATGTTTTACATCGTCAGAAACTTTAAGTAAAGCTGATGTACAGCTATGTCCGCACCGGAACCCTGACTGCAGAGGATTAAGAAGCTGTTTGTCTTTAATAAACTCTTATTTGGTGGCTTACAATGGATTCAAAAGCTTTGGATAAAAAAGGGAGGATAGCTATAGGTCGGTATTCAGAGTTTGTACCTTTTTTAGGAATTGGTATGATTTTAGACTTTTTCCAGGCTAACGGGTAGGTAGATGTCATAATAATTGTGTTAAAAATATGGGTGATGTAAGGAAGTATAAGAGGAAGGTGAATTTTTATGAGGTCAGGATGAATATTATCTAGTCCGACTGATCTGCTTTTGATAGGGAAGATTGCTTTTCGCATATTATATTGGGTCTATAACAGGTTTGCTAAGAGATGGCGTAACTTGTATTATTCCATTGGAACATGCGTTGGAAAGCTACTGTCATTGTACGTCATTTCAGTATATGTCATTCATTTGAAGCGTAAACAACAATCATTTTTTTTCACTCAAATATGTCGAACTTTGTGCCTGAAAAAGTGTTTTTGCGGGGAGTTCTTCTTCATGAAGAAAACTGCTGCCGAAAGTCATCGTATTTTGGCGGAAGTTTATGGTGAACATGCGCTAGCTGAGCGAACGTGCCAAACGTGGTTTGCACGATTTAAAAGTGGTGATTTTGGCTTGGAAGACGATGAACGTCAGCCAAAAAAGTATGAAGATGAACTGGAACTAGAAGCATTACTCTATGAAGATTGTTGCCAAACACAAGAAGAGCTCGGAGAATCTTTGGGTGTCACTCAAGCAGCCATTTCAAAACGTTTAAAAGCAGCTGGATATATTCAAAAGCAAGGAAATTGGGTTCCACATGAACTCAAGCCGAGAGACGTCGAAAGGCGGTTTTGCATGTCCGAAATGCTGCTGGAACGCCACAAAAGGAAGTCATTTTTGCATCGGATTGTTACTGGTGATGAAAAATGGATCCATTACGACAACCCCAAACGCAAAAAATCATATGTGAAACCCGGCCAACCAGCCAAATCAACGGCAAAGCCGAATATCCATGGCGCGAAGGTAATGCTCTGTATTTGGTGGGATCAGATGGGTGTGCTGTATTATGAGGTACTAAAACCGGGTGAAACCATCAATGGACAACACTACCGAACACAATTAATCCGTTTGAAGAGAGCAGTGGCCGAAAAACGCCCGGAATATGCGACCAGACATGAGGCAATAATTTTCCATCATGACAACACTCGGCCCCACGTTGCTATTCCGGTTAAGAACTATTTTAAAAACAGTGGATGGGAAGTCTTACCCCAGCCGCCTTATAGCCCAGACCTTGCCCCTTCTGACTACCATTTGTTCCGGTCGATGCAGAACGCCCTCACTGAAATACGGTTCACATCAGAGCAGAATATCAAAAATTGACTTGATTCATTCTTGGCTGCCAAGCCGGCGCAGTTCTTTTGGGATGAGATCCTCAAATTGCCAGAAAGATGGGAAAAAGTCATAGCTTCAGATGGGCAATACTTTGAATAATACTATTGTACATGTTTTTCTTAAATAAACGTTCAAATTTTGAAAAAAAAACCGCACCAATTGTTATATACCCAATACATCGATCGCCAGGCTGTACTCAAGACAATGGAATCAACTAACGTCAGCTGAGCTTGCAAGAAAAGGAGGGCTACTTGACAATAGTGAGGTTGCCAACATCAAACCACCCCTTTGCATAGTGAGGAGCAATATCGAGGAAAAAATCACCAAGACTGCCAACCTAAGGTGGTCAAGTCTTGAAGGACACAGGGTATCCAAGTCCGCTTTTCGACGGCAAAAGATCTAGGAAGTTAATAAAATTAAACAGGGATAAGCTTAGGACAGTAATAGGAATCCTGACAGGACACTGTCTCTTACGGCAACACGCAAAGAGACCCAAATTGTGAGATACAGATATCTGCAGAGTCTACGATGATCTGCGAGCTGTTGAGGACAAAACACACATACTATGTGAATGCGAGGCAATATCGCATAGACGAAGAAAATTTTTCGAAAACCTAGAGGAAATAGACGGCACGAACTTCAAAGGCTTGCTTGGCTTTTGCAGGGAAATTGGGTGCTTCACCAGGGCGATTATTTAGGTTTTTGCCATTTGAAGACAAATTCAACTGGTTCCACAGGAATCGCGATCGGCCCGTTTTGGTGTCTAGTGTCTGTGTGATGGCATATCCATCATACCCCTGTTTAACCTAACCAAACACCCTTATAAAGTTCAATTGACTCGAGAATTGAAGCCAGCTGACCACGGAATGCGTAGAATTGTATGCTTGGACATCAGCGTTTGGGTGACCAATGTTCACACATTTTCTTCGGCGATTAGGCTCATTTTTCGCTCGGCTTATACGTCAACAAACAACATTGTCGCATATGGGGAAGTGAAAATCCACATGTAATTGTCGAAAGACCATTGCATCCACAAAAAGTCATGTGTCATTGTCACAGGTGTAACTGTCACCGACAAATGTTGGCCGATGTGGAATACATGTGGTTTCAACAAGACGGTGCCACATCTCACATAACACAACCCGTTTTGGCTTTATTGCAAAAAAAAAATTTCCTGAACGAGTTATTTCGCGTTTTGGTGCTGTGAACTGGCCACCAAGATCGTGTGATTTGTCGCCGTTGGATTTCTTTTTGCGGAGCTACGCAGAAGATCGTGTTTATGCAAACAATCCGCAAACTCTTGCCGCTTTGGAAACGAGTATTCATTAAGTTATGGCCGAGCTGTTGCCCGATATGTGTCGAAAAGTCATCGAAAATTACCTTGTCAGAATCAAGTCCTACAAGAACTCCCGTTTAGTATTTAGGTATTTAAACTCTCAGGAACGGTTTTTAAGACAAAACATAGTCAGGAAAGGTTGTTAAAAGTGTATAAGGACTTTTAGATTAGAACAGTAGAACGATGAGTTTCTGAAACTCAACGTGGTCGTACAAAGCTTGAAGATGATCCGAGTGAAGGACGTCTAAAAGGTGCATCAACACCAGAAATCGTAGCAAAAATACAGGATATGGGTTTGGAAGATCTTCGACTAACCGAGGGAGGTTTACTAGAAGCCGTAGGCATTTCATTAGGTAGTGTGAGCAATATTTTAGCTGTGCACATAATTCGTGAACAATGAAACAAAAAGACATTTGAATGCGACTTTCTCAGTAACATTTATAGCGTTTTAGAAGGATTCCGTACGTCGTTTCACCACTATGGATGAGACTTGGGTTTACCACCATAATCCTGAATCAAAACTAGTGGCTAAGGAGTGGTACAAACCTGGTACTTCGGCGAGTTAGGGTACAGAAATCGGCCACGAAGGTGTTAGCATCAGTTTTTGCATCCCAATAGGAATTTTGTTCGGGGATTACCTCCAAACTGGTATAACAGTAAACTCAGTTTATTACAGTAACCTTCTGGGCTAGCTGGATGTCTAAATTCGTGAGAAAAGACTTGGTTTACAGAAGAAAAAAATCATTTTATATCAAGACAACGCTCAAGAAACCATCGCGAAAATCAGTAAATTAAAGTATGAATTGTTGCAGCGTCCACCATAGCTCACTCTGACTTCTGTCGTCAAGGACGGATTCAAACAGCGGCCGATAACTTATCATTTGCTCTCCTAATCAACTAACTGCTGTTGAACCGCGCAAGCACCCTTTTGGTGTACCCTTTGCCCTGTAGATGAAACTTTAGTTAGGCGTCATCAGGTCGTCGGAAGGCTTCAATCTGTGCAAACGGGCAAGTAACGCGCGACTTTAGACCAAATACCCTTAGACCAGCGACAACTTGATTTTCCTCTTCACTTTAATTCTTCTGAAAATATCAAAGCTCTAGAAGTCAATTGGTTTCGAGTAAAAGACAAAAGAACTGGTGAAGCGCTTTTCGTGAAAAACTAGGATCTTGAACTGCACGACTTCTGTGACGTGTTCGGGAAGACATACGGAGGAACGATTCTTCCAATTCTCTATATATGCACAACAACATCCATTAATATTTGGTTCTGTCGCAGGCGAGTCGCTCCCTATAAACACAAGCACTTCAGAGTTTTGAATTCTGTGGAGTAGAAATTCTTGACACACTACTGGCTTTAACGGTTACGAGACATAAAACAGTATGCCTACACCGATTATTTCGTCTGACTTATCCAACCAGATACATACATACTTAGAAACACATTTCCAGTGATGTGGATCGTGCATAATGGTTTCTCGTTTACAGTCGTACAACCCCTGGTGAAAGGATCTAGGCTTTCTGAATAAATTTTTGGAGTTCCAGGGGCCGTTTCGTCTCTAAGTACAGAAATCGAGTAGCTTATTTGAAGAAAGTCATTCGATTTACGACATTTCCTTTTTAATGTTTAAGTCCTACCAGACCAGACATTGAGTCTATATAAGTCGTTCAGGATAGACACACATCTCGAATGGCTTTTGCAAGCATTAGCACTACACTGCCTCTTCCCAATTTGCTGTGGCCAATGGAATTATATTTTTTATTTGACCTTGTCTCGAGAAGCCTTTCATTTCGCAGCCGTCAATTTGTAGTCATTTTCTAGATTAAGCATAATTTATTTTGAAATTCACACCAGATACCATCAGTCCAAAAAAGATACTGATTACGACAAGAAGACGCCCCGGGGCAAATACAAATCACCCGACACTGTCTTTTTCTCCCCCTCTCCAAGTATCGTACTTTCACAATAAAAAGGTCTAAAACAACCGTTTTTTCTGTTCAAATTCATTGCGTAGATCCATCATTCCCCCGATTAAGATTTTAACAAAAGAGTGCCCCGCCTCTAATTTGTGTGTGTGTATTTATTTGTCAAGAGATAACAATCTTATTGCTGGAGGAGGCCCCTCACTACAGCTTCCATTTATTCACAAAAAAAAATTCACACAAAAGATATGTACGTATGTACACATTCTGAAATACAATACAATGCTTAAGTCTAGGGCAATTACCATAATTTGGACTGGTTCTTTCACCATTTAAGTGCAATTACCGTTAATCACTGAAATTAGGTCTTAGTTGTGGCAACGGCAATTTTCCGTTGAATCATCGCCACAACTTAAAAACACATCAAAGAAGATGCTCTGGGTTGCTGGAGCGATACAAAGCTCAAAACATCCACTGAACTCTCTCTCTCTTCATGATATATGTTATGCGAGTAGTACAACGCAAACCTTTTATTCTGTAATTCTCAACTAATTTGCAGTGTACACATTGTTATGGGAAACCACCATAAGCTCCCAGAATAGAATACAAACACACTTTGCAATTGCAGATTGTTTGCAAATTTTAATCCTGAAAAGATACTTAGAATAGCCATTTTGCACATATTTAGATACGATATGTATCTAAACTGTGTCCGAGTTGGTTTTGTTTATTTTCGTTGAAATGTTTATTTTCCTTTCCAAATAGGTGAACAGAAGGAGCAGGAGAGTAGTCAATTTTCTTGTAAAACTGAAAATAAAGGGGTCCCACAAGGCTGTGCTCTCGGTTCAAAACTTTTTACTATAAATATCAATAGCACCTCTTTCTTTAAGAAGATAAACCGGGCTGAAATTTTTAAAATCGTCATCGCTATCATCCTGTTAATGGATCACTCGTCCTTTGCGAGGCATTTTGTCAGCTGAAAGCAACGTGCATTTTCAAATTAGTCGGGAAGCGATCTTAGTAGATAGCCATTCAGCCAACGTTTCCAATCTATCGTTCCATCGATTTTACGAGATCTTGAGGGAATCGTCTCGGACCCTCCGGAATGGGTTCGAGGACATTCCGGTGCTGTTCATTCACTCACCATGTCCTAGGCATCGGAATGGATAAATTCTAGGCCTTCTGACTAGCTCATTCCACACGTGTCGCCCTTCAATGCTGAAATTCCATACACCGAGCGGATGGTTGTATTTAGCAAATGAATAGGTTTCTGCTCTTTACGAATTCAATCGCCATTGCTCTGAATAGTAGTCGCTATGCAGATGTTTTCCGGATCGGGTGGACGAAGTTGTTGTCGATCATCATCCAAGTTGGGTGGATGCTTTAGCGGAATGTTGGTCGTTTTCGGCGTCAAACCTCATCAGCACAGACTATGACACTGTACTTCTATTTACGTTCCCATCCTTATCTCTGCCTAATTCTGTTGGGTTTTTGTATCTGTGGCAACTTTTTTTCGACACTTCTGCTGCTCGGCTATTTTGCTCATGGAGTTTTTGAGCATATCTCGTCTTTCTTTCTCACATCAGCTTGTATACCTCTTGCTTTGTTGCTTCCACTTTCCGACACTTTTCGTCAAAACCCCTAGGGTGGAGTGGTCGTTGGAAACTTAGCACATTAGATGCGGCGTCCCAAATGGCGACAATCTCGCCAATGGTTTGCTGTTGCTGATGCTGGCTGCATAGGTCTCCGCGGCTTGAAGAAACTCGATCAGAAAAGGCTCTAGCAGCTCCTTGCGTTAGCGTTGGACATACATTTCTTTATGATACTCTGGTGTTCTACCTCCGCACCTTAGCTACAACAAGGTGGCGATTTGAGCTGGTGTTGGATCCTTGAAACGTTCGGACATCCAGTTTTGCATCGATCGCAATATAAATAATCTGTTTGGTGGTGACTGTCAGGTCACTGGGCCCCCGCCCAATTATCAAGGCTTCGCCCATCAATGACGTTGTCTAATAATAAGCGGGGGTAGATTATTCTATAACTGGTCTTATCGAAAACATCCAGATATTTTGCATGAATGGATGATACGATTTGACCAGTTACAAGTTGCCGGTCATAGGTCTTGTTGGTAGGCTTGACCACCGGTAGTCCATACCAGGACTTAAATCACGGTACCATGGGAGTCAGGAGCCCCCCGGATTTCGGTCCGGGCCTGACTTGTTAGAGGTAGGCCCCCTTGTGGGAGCGTCATGGTGGCTGTGGTTTAAACCCAAATCGCGGGTACGGGTTTCCTTTTTGGTTTATCCCATTGTAGAGTTGCAAATGAAGTACTGGGTGCTGCGACCCTAAGAGCAGCAAGAGGTTTTGGGTAGGCCTCGACTCATACCAAGGGTGGAACTTGTGCCTCCAACACAGTTCCGAATTGGTATAATTCAAAAGCGAACTATTAAATAATACAAGCGAGTGATTAGCGATGGCAAGGCGTATCCTTGCTCCCTATGGGTGTATGGGCACCTCGTAAACATTAAGTCTACATGACAGGAGGTTTACGTTAAAAATCCAGGTACGTTCTGTCAGGTCACTTTGTGGAAGTTGATGGGTAGCAAACTTGTGCTAGGCATGAAGATATTTCGTCCCGCAGTGAAGTCGATTAGCGTGAGTTTTTCAAATATGCAGACGAAGATGTTCCGCTTTCCTAATTCAACGCTAAAATCTCCTTGTCGTACTCATAAGTCTTGTCGAGGAGTTCGAAGAAGCAATTTTAGACAAAGTTGTCGTTTTCTGTGGGAACGGGAGCGCATTCAAGCTTATATCGGTGACATTGGCTTTGATGAGGATGATAGTCAGACGTTCGCTCAAGTCCCCGAAACTCAAGATTTTCTGCCTAAGTCGTCCTCTTATGACGAAGCCTCATCCAAATCGGTGCTGCTTCTGCTCTCAATAGCAATCGCCATAATAGATGTCTCTTCATCCTTCTTGCTTGGTGCGTCGCTTCTCACATGGACGGCAGTAATATTCTCTTTGTAGCAGATTAGGGCCGCTGGCTGCATATGGGCCAATTAGACTACAGTCGAAGTTGTTGCCCGTTTTTCCTTGACCAGAATCGTAAACAGTAAATCTATCCGACATATAGTGTCTTACGTGGTCGGGCAGTTAACCAGACAAAACAAAAGGCAAGCTGGAGGGCCGATTCCTTCGGAGAACGCTGCTTAAAACTTCTGCCATCAGCTCTATTTCAAAAATCTGGTCACATGATAGCAGAAAAACCTCATTGGGCCTGAGTTCGGAACATGTCGAAGAAGCTCAAAAGCAGTCTGTCTTTGACTTCGGTGTAGACTCTATTTTACAACTTCAAAACGTCCGTGCTGTGCTTCATCCTGGTGAGCCTGCACAGGTCTGAATATTCAGTTTATTTGCATAGTCAGACTCAGTATACTGCAGAAAGTTGGTTGTGTTAATTCTCAGCGACTCCGGGTCTTGGAATTTTGACTAGCTACGGCGGAACATCAGTAGCTCTACTCAAAACTTTTGCTTGTCAATCCTTACGTAAATTCTACTAGTGCTCGAGCTACGCCAACAAATCGATATGGTCTACTGTATTTCGTTGAAAACCGCAAACTGGGCCCTAGCTAGACTAAATGTGATCGGATCATCGAGAGGCCGACACATTTAATTGCTCTTGCGTTGGAAGTGACCACCAAAACCAGTGAATAAGCAGACAAGAATAATCCAGCTACTGAAACTCTACACACAAGAGCGCTAGTCTTGAAAATGCAATGCCTTGTTAGAGTCGTTTGATCATACCTCTCTTCACGTCTTCAGTGATAGGCATTAAGCACGTGACTTGCTCGTACTCCAATAGTTCGTATACCCTTACTCGAAAGGAGGCTCCAAATAGACATTCAAAGCCAGGAGGTGTCTTCACCGATTGGTGTCAAGTGAGTCCTTCGAAGACGAATCACTGTTGGAATGACTTTCGTCTATTCACTTGACATCCCAACAATAAGACTTATACCTAAACCCTTCACTAACACTGAACCACGGATGTGCAGCAGTCAACCACTAGGCAGTCCCTGCATATTTCAGATATTATCTGGTGTATCAACCATCAGCCAAAGTCTTAAGTTCTCTTATGTCCTTATGGCACAAGTAAAGTAACTACACCGGCCTTTTAATCTTTATCTTAACACTTCTAGCTCAATAAACTTGGGAAGGTAGCTGAGCATTGCCTTTTGATTGAAAAAGACTCTCAGCTTTGGCAAGTTTGATGTTCTACAGTCATACCTCAGATACCTCAAAAATGATCCAAATCAGGTATATGTTGTCGGAGAGTAGTCAGGGTATTTTGGATGGGTCGGAGTGATTGCCCAAATCTACCTCGATATGTGCATACAGTACGTCTACAATTTCGTTCCAAAGGAGGCGAATACCAACAATTCTAGGGACTTTAGAGGGTAGCGTTGTTATGTTGGTACAGAACAGGCATGATGACTACTCTAAATATCGATGGAGAAAGCATGCATCCTTGTGGTACTTCAAAATTGCTCAAGTCTCAATTTACACTGTATCCTTGATTTCTGTTCGACGTTTTATTTTGAGCCGATGAATTAGTAGAATTTGAAAACGAAACCCGGCTTCCTCGAATTCATGAGACTTTGAAAGCTCATCAGTGGGACAGGAGCATAGTCACGTCACAGTGTCACCTAAGTGGTATGGAGATATAGTATTCGACAATCTTTTCAGTCAGATCTTCTTGAAACTTTAAATCCACTACCCTACCCACATAGTTAACATTTAACTAACTAACTTGATATTGTCACTTATTTAAAGAAATTTAACTCCTGCCGGTAGTTCGATGTCTTGTCTAAGCTTGAGATCCGGGTTCAACTCCCAAGTTATGCACCAAAAGAGAAAACAAAACGAAACTCATTTCTGGAGGTGACATACAACGTCGGCCTATGAAAAAGAGTTTTAGTCCGTTGCCATTCGGAGTTGGTAGGTTCCTCTCTCTCTGCACAAACTGCCGGCGGCGACCTTAGTCCACACCTTCCTGTTGCGACATCAATTTATTTGCTTATCAATTTCAATTGTAATTGAAATGTACGATTAACAAATCAATTTACAGCAAAAAGCAATTGCATAAACAACTAAAAATTTACTGAGTTTAGTCGTAGTTTCCGGAGCTAAATTGTCGCCTTCCGACAGGACATAATACCATGCTACGAATACACTGCCGGTCCTAAGTAAAATAACAAAACTTCCTCTTGCAGAAAGGAAAACGGCAACCCGGGATACATGTTCAAACAAATGAAAGTCGAGATACATAGCTAAGGGAATTAGAGCTCAAATCGAGACATCGTTTCAGTTGAAAGAAAAATAAATAAAATCATGAGAAGCAAGGACCAAACCGACAAGAATAGAGACGAAAAAAACTACGAAGGACAATGGAAAATCGAAATATCAATTTTCTAAAACGTAAAATGAGAGACAATAATCCACATTCAGTTCTGGAAGCAGTCATCTCTGCTTTAACTCAGATATGATGTCATATGATGAAAATGAAGTTATAACCGTTGATAGAAAAAGAAAAAGCCCGAAAAGAGATCCAAAAAAATAAAATAGTGAAAAAGAAATGGAAAGAGAATAACAAAAAAAAAAAAAAAAAAAAAAACTCATTCGAGGACGACGGTTAGAACGGTTTGTGATGGGAATTTAATCCAGACGAAAGGACTCCTTCGAGAGAGATTGTCAAATAAAAAACTGAAAAACTAAAAATGGATGATAACTTTCTATAGCTAGAAAGTCTTTGTTTTGTGTCATCGTACAGTAGACTGCGATTACAGTCTAGAGACTGCATCGACAAGTACTCGTATACGTCGATTATCGTCCTTCTCAGTCATAAAGGCTCTAGACGTTTATCGACGTTTGCCATTGCTATTATCTGGCTCGGGATAACAATTTGATGTCACAAAAGTAACTTTTCACTATGAAATTGAGACAGCCATGTTCTAAGGAGAATTTTCCTTTTCTCCTTGAACCAAGGGGTGGCCGAAATGACGGTATTTTTTTTTCTTGTTTTGTTTCTTGATAGAGAGTGCCGATTTGACGGAAAGCCGGCTTATGATGTGAGCTTTTTGACAGAAATAATTCACATCTAGATGGGGCTGTGGCTATCTGCAATGGGTCTCGTAAGAAGATGAAATTCGAATTAAGTTAAGTCTTGCAGGATAAAAGTCAAACTTAATCGGAGACATGTCAGTGACCAGTTTTCTAGGGATTACCGAAATTAATTTGGTTTCAGTGCATTTGTTGTTTAAAAAGGAAATTGTGTGACCTATTAAGGTCTCTTCCCGCGAGTAAGTAACTTGCCGACTAAAAGATTCTATATTTAAAATTTCCCAATATAGGTAGTCTTAGAGTCGAACCTTGGGGCATGCCATCTTTTATTTACACCTGTTTTGGTAATATCTAAAAGTTGTTTTGTATCATATATTTTTCAAATGCTTAATTAAACAGTGCGGGTCTAAACGTGGAGCCGTATGGAACTCCTTTTTGAGTACTGAGCCCTGCGGCACTTCGATGTGACTAACTAAAGTGAAAGAAATAATCCGCCCTTGAAGCTTCTGGGAAAAACAACGTTTTCGACGGCTTAAAAGTCGGAGTTTCCAAAATCAGACAGATTACGAATATTTTGTCATCAGAGGCTCATGATACGATAATTGAACATGACATATTTTTGCTGCACAGCTGATATAATTTGCAGTTGTTCAAATCAAAATGAGTTGTTTTCCGAGACTTTAGCATGGAAGAGCTTTTAGAGCCGTGTGTAATGTCATGTCGTGTTTGTTGATGCCGTCTGCTTATTTAGAGTGCGATTCAATCTAGGGCGAACTTTGGCCTGTACGAGCCATGTAAGACGCCACGTTTCTCTACTACGTTGAAACTCCGGGGAGCTCTATATGTCCTTGCCTCTCAGCCAACATTAGTGACAAGAGTAAGCCAGCAATTGATTGCTCTCCAGGTGCCGGCTGGAAACTACTGACAAATTCAGATTGAATGTGAATTGAAGAGGAGGAATCCGCAAAGATCAGCTAGTGAAACTCGGCAAGGTCCTCAGGGCTCTGTCTAAACTCAAAACGAAACAAAAGATAGAGCAATCGGTATCATTCGTAGAGTCCTGCAGATTGCGCTTGTCATGTTTTGCAATAACTATTTAAAAATGCCCTACAACATGACCAATTTTGAGAAAAACTCGTTTTTTTTTTCTGTGAAAAGATCGTAACACTCGATGAAACCAGCAGGCTGGTCAGAAGCTCCCAGACTGGAAACACTATATCTTATTGCACCAAAGTCCAAATGATAGACTTTCTGTTTGAGACCCACTTCCCGGCTGATCTAATTCGAATCGGCTCACCATCAGCTCCTATCATTGAAGCTGTAAGTGAGTCGAGTAACACCACCCGCTATCCCTCAGTTTCTTCACCCCGATCAAAAAAAGGCAACCAAATCGGTCATAGTCTGATTGATATAAGGCAGGCAAAGTACGTCTACGGATTTCACAGGCGCCACCATCATCAGAGGAAAGTTGCGCAGAAACTTGTTGTTGAACGGCTGCATTCGCAATAAATCGCCAGAACTTTACCAATCTTCATGCCCTTGATGAACTATTCGTTGCTTTGTATAGCCAAATCGTTGAAGAAATAACGCTCCTTAGAGACTTCTTGGAATGCATAGTCCTGGTTCAGGTATAGATGTTCTTTGTCAATATAGATAAGGTAAATATGACAACAGTTAATTTGCATTTAAGGTATTGCTAATCCCCGTAAATATCCCAAACCTGTTGAAAGATTCTACAGTTCTACAAAGGCAGCTGGAAGACCAAATTTTCTGAGTCTCGTCCTTCTTTCAGATCAAATGACTTCAGGAGAAATTGCATAGCAAACGGACTGGTCTCGAAAGGACATTCTTGCTTTATTGGAAAATACTACGGATTGTTTAGTGCTGTAAAGTATCTTAATTTGAGTGCCACTCTGCATTTGAACCACTTCCTCTGCGAGTGTTTTATCTACCGCCGCATCAGACTGCGGTATTCTGCTAAGTTGTGTAGGCCTCATCCCTAACTTTGAGTATTTCAAAGATATGTATCGAGGGAGTCATTGAATAGATCCTTACCACCTTCAGAATTGTATCCTTGGGACTTATTGGCTTCTAAATGCCAGTCTATGTAACTGTCGGTGTCAGAGTGGTCTTGTCTTGTTAGCTCTCAACCTTCCAAGGCTGATGTATCAGAAGGTTTAAACAGTCGGGTAAAAAGCAGATAATACTGGCTATTTTGGCAGAGCACCGGTGGCACAAAAAGCTACCGAAAAAGGAGAGGTGGAGTGCATCATTTGCCTGGGCAATATAAGTTTTAGTCTGCAAAGTTTGTAGGCATTTTGCTACAAATAGCTTACGGTCCTTAGTCCTATAAGATTTAGTTAATTTGTTAGAGTATAAAGGCCAACCTACAAAGACGACCTCTTGGCAAAGATGAGCTCACAAATGTGGTCATTATTGCCGCCACCGCCGCTACCAGGTAGTAGGTCAGGGAGATTTGCAAAACCTGAGCGTCTCTGGTATCCTCTGGGGAAACTTAAATCCCTAAAGTCAGGTAGCTTCTCGCCACAAAGTGACTGATACCTCATTCTTTCCGGATAGAGGCAGAAGATCGATATAAAATAAGAAAGAACCGAATAGACAGCAAGAAAGTTGTCTACCAGATCAGACCTTATCTTGAAATTTCATACAGACTCTCTGACCTTACTTAGTTGACCTCAAGCTACAAAAAAAAAGATTTAACCTTTGGGATGCCGAAACGAAACTGGAGAACTTTTGCCTCTATAATATACAACCTTAAACGGACTTGAATTAAACTTAAAAGAAGGTGTTGCGGGTTGGCAGAAAGAAGTTACGAGGGTTAGTATTGAAGAAAATAGAGTTGTGAAGGAACGCGTACCTGGTTTGATGAAGAGTGCCGGCAAGTACATGCAGCAAAACAACATGCCAGTAAAGCGGCGCTGCATAAAAGGACAACAGAGGCTCGTGAGCTCTACGAGCGCAGGCGACACAAATTCAGCTGCTAGGCAGAGCGAACCATTCCATATTGACGACGCAAGTCAAGAGTTCCTTCCACCCGACCAAAATGAAGTGAGGATAGCAATATCTAAACTGAAGTCGAACAAGACTGGCGGGCCTGACGGCCTACCCGTCGAACTATTTAAGGCATCAGGAGATGACTTGGTAGAAAGCATACACCAACTTATTTCCAAGATTTGGTCGGATGAATGTATGCCTGATGAACGGAACCACAGCATCGTTTGTCCGGTTCACAAGAAAGGAGACCTTCTAATCTGCGCCAACTATAGAGGTATCAGTCTCCTAAACATCGCATATAAGATCTTGTCTGCCGTATTGTACGAGCGTCTGGAACCGTTTTTCAACAATCTGATTGGACTTTATTAGTGCGGTTTTAGGCCCGGTAAGTCCACAATTGACCAAATATTAACACTACGGCAGGTCCAGGAGAAAACCCAAGAAGTTCAGATCGATACTCACCACCATTTTATCAATTTTAAAGCCGCATATTACAGCATCTACAGAGACGTGCTATGCAGAGCCATGTCTAGTTTTGGATGACGATGAAGAAAGCTCACTACTGCATCAAAGTCGGTAGCGACCTAACCGAGACGACGCGCGCTGCCTTGTGACTTCTTTAACATCATACTTGAAAGAATTGTGCAAAACTCACAAGCCAACACACGAGGTACGATCTTGCAAAAGTCTCTTCAATTGCTTGCATACGCCGACGATATTGATAGAACACAGCGAGTATAGGAGGGCAAAACAAAGTATATGCTGTCAACAAGAAGGGACACTCAACATCAACGAATCGGCCAGTATGTCACAATCGACAGCTATAACTTTGATGTGAGGGACTTTGTCTACCTCGGCTCTGCTATCCCATCTGAAAACGACATCTCGTCAGAAATCAAACGAAGAATAACGCTTGCCAATCGCTGTTTCTTTGGGCTGAAAAGGCAACTGTGTAGTAAGGCCCTCTTCCGAACAACCAAGGAAACTCTAGATAAGACCCTTGTAATCTCAGTCCTGCTCTATGGTTCGGAAGCATAGACCCTTTCTAAAGCGGATGAAGATATCCTTGGTCGTGTTGAAAGAAATATTCTTCGTAAGATATTTGGTCCCGTATGCATTGACGGGTTCTGGAGGACACGATTCAACGATGAACCTTACGAGCTGTACAGCGACAGCGACATCGACCTGGTCAAACAACCGCGCATTGGGTGTTTGAGATAGCTGGGGCATGTAGAGCGAATGAACACCAACCCTCCAGCCCGCAGAATCGTCGACTCTAATCCGGAGGGACAACGCGGTAGAGGAAGGCCTCGCCTTAGGTGGCGCACGCAAGTGGAAGCGGACATTAACCAATTTAGAGTGCGCATCAGGAGGCAGTTAGATAAAGACCGCGCTAGTTGGAGGGGCTTATAGGTTGAGGCTCAGGTCCACCCCGGACTGTAGCGCCGCCTAAGGGAGTAAGTAAGAAGGAACGCGCATTGAACTTGGCCTGAAAGGAGTCGATGAATGAGGAGAACGTCGGCTGCATCTCATTAATCAGGGCTGTTTAAGTTAATAAGGTTGAGACGGTTTTGATAGGACGGGCAGAATAAATGGATGGTCGCAGGGCATACCTCGAAGAGCAAATCAAAGACAACGGCGCTGGATGTTTTCGATTATCGAGAAATGAGCACGATGATATGGGGACCACACTTTTTTTAATTTAATTTTGGTGGGGGCTGAGGCCCCCATTTATTGGCTTAATACAAGCTTAATCTAACTTAAAAACTAACAGAAAGACTTAAAAGCTAGTGATCAAGGAAGTGATGGAGGAGAGATCTTGTTTAAGACGAGGAGTGCTCAGGTGGAAATGAAAAAGGGAGAGGTTTGAGTTGACCTTTCGGAGCATTCGGGAGATAGGTTCGTTGGAGCCATAAGAGGTGCGGTGGACCGGTAGATAGAAGAGACGAGGACAACGTAGATTGCGGGGGTTGGTATTGAAGGAAATGGAGTTCAAAATGGATGCAAAGTCGATGGAACCTGAGAGAAGACGATGAATGAAAAGAACGTCAGCAATATTCCTACGTTCTTCTAACGAATTCATATTTAAAAGTTTGAGGCGGTCTTGATAGGGTCGTTCCATGGCAGGCCACGGAGGGCAAATCGGAGGAATTGACGTTGAATACCCTCGATTCGGGAAACATGAACCCGATGAAAGGGGGACCAAGCTTGACTGGCATACTCAAGCAGGGGGCGAACAAAGGTAATATAGAGGGACCTGGTCACGTATGGGTTGGTGAATTCTGTGGACCACCGTTTTACAAAATCTAGTGCAGAGTTTGCTTTAAGGATTGCCCCATCCACACACAAAATGCCGTGGCCGCGAGGAGTTGGTTATGGAGAAGGTAGAAAAGGTGATTAATTGGCATTTGGGGATGTTAACTTCCAAACAATTTTTGAGGCACCAGATCGAAAAACTATCAAGGCCTTGTTGAATGAGGAGGCAATCATGGGGGGAAGAAATGGTTTTGAAAATTTTGCATCGTCGGCATAAAGGTAGACAGACGAGTGTTTGATGACCCTATCGAGATCATTCATGGCTAATATAAAAAGAAGAGGACCGAGATGGCTGCCTTGTGGAACTCCAGAGGTGGCCAAAAATGAAGCCGAGTCGGCTGACCTAAAACGAACACTGTTAATACGATTTTCGTGGTAAAAGGATATCCATTTTAACAGTACGGGTTCAAAGTTGAAGGCAGACAATTTGAAAAGTATAAATCGATCGGAGATTTTATCGAAGGCCTTGCTAAAATCGGTTGCAACTACATCGAATTCGTTGCTATTCTCTAGGGTAGAGCGAGAAAAGGATACGAATTCAACGAGATTTGTGGTGGTTGACCTACCCTCCAAGAAGCCGTCTTGTCTAGGGGAAATATTGTAGGTGATTTGCATTGGAAGCTTAGAGCTTCATTCAAAATATTTTCGAAGAGTTTTGGTATATGGGAGAGTATAGCAATGGGACGATGGTTGGTTATTACTTATTTCATTCTTTGATCTTTTTTTATGAATCGGGGTTATGAAGGAAGTTCTCCAAGTCTGAGGAAATTCTCTTTGTGAAAGGGATAGACGAAAGAGAGGAGAAACATTTTTGTAAGAAATATGGTAGAAAGGCCAGCTGGGCCGGGTGTGAATTCCTCATTAAGTTGGTGTAATTTATGTTCGATATAAGATGTGTCCAAGATTTGAGAAAGAGAAGTGGGCCTTTGGAGAAATAGGTAATTAAAATAAGATATATCTGGTACAAAGGACTCGATAGCGAAGGATTGTATAAAAAAAGGCGGCAAATGCAATAGGTTGGCAATGGTGAGTGGATCTGTTGATGACTTGTTGTTGAAAGAGAGGGTAGGAGTGTAACCATCGGCGCTTCTTTTGTAGTTAAGAAGTTGGAAAAAGACTTAGGGTCGTTTATATTATCAAGGTACGAGGGGCGTTCAATATATTCTCGGTATCGAGATGAAGGAAAATGCGAATTCAATTTAAATTGTTTCTATTTTTCAATATGATCTCCCCTAACATCAATGCATTTGTTACATCTTGAGATAAGCTTTTTTAAACCCTCAAAATAATAAATTTCCTCTTTCTCTGCAAAATACCGACTTGAGTTCTTCATCATCCGAAAATCTTTTTCCACGAAGACATTTTTTCAAATCCGGAAACAGGAAATAATCACTAGGGGCAAGGTCTGGACTATAGGGTGGGTGTTGGATTTCTTCGAAACCACAATCTCGCGCAGCAGCCTTGGAAACTCGCGCCGTGTGAACAGGAGCGTTGTCATGAAGAAGCAACACACCAGCTGCGAGTTTGCCCCGTCTTTTCTTTTTAATTTCCTCCCGCAAACTATGCAAAGTGGAAGCGTAGGATGTGGCGTTGATGGTTTCACCTTTTTTTTTGTACTCAATGAGCAAGATTCCCTTTGAGTCCCAAAAAACTGTGGCCATGAGCTTCCGGGCAGACGGAGTGACTTTGAACTTCTTCGGGGGGTCTGTTCCTTTTTTATGCCACTGCATGGACTCTTGTTTGCTTTCAGGGTCATAGTGGTGGACCCATGTTTCGTCCCCAGTAACAATTCGATCCATAACACCGTCCGCGTTCTCACTACACATCTCCAAAAGCTCTCTACAGCATGCGATTCTCACTTTTTATGTGAGGCGCTGTGAGCATTCGTGGCACCCACCTTGCACTGACCTTTGAAAGGTTAAGATGGTCATGAAGAATGGTGTGAATGGTACCAATTGAAAGCTTGGTGATCTCTGCCATCATTTTCACCTTTATTCGGGCATCCTCAAGAACAAGTTTTTCGACTTCTTTGATGCTTTCTCCCGTACAAGCAGTAGCCGGGGCGCCGGAGCGGGGGTCGTCCTCAATGCTCTCTCTGCCTCTCTTGAACTCACTTGACCACTTTTGCACAGTTGATAATGAAGGTGCGGAACCCTGGTAAACAGCCACCATCTCTTCATGAATAGTTTTTTGACTTTTTCCTTGCTTAGTGAGAAATTTAATTACAGCGCGATGCTCAATTTTCACCATCATCGCCTCAGTTGCCATTATGATTCTGTTTAACTAGAGATAAAACGCGAATTAATAATCACATTTATATGAAATTTTACATGAATGCACTAAAATAATATTATTACTTGATAAATAAGTCAATTTATATATGCAACCACAGCTTCACCCCGATACCGAGAATATCTTGAACGCCCCTCGTAGCGCTGATAAAGGGAATTGTAAAGTTCGGTGAAATGAAAATAAATAACGAGTTATTTGGAATAGTCGGAAAAAGATCTGGTGCGAGGGATTATACCAGGGAGGAATAGTAGATGATGTTTTATGGCGGGAAAACGGAACGGAAAGGAAAAAAGAATGGAATATTTCTCTGTAAAAAATGGATAGGACATCATTTATAGTTAGGTTGTGAAAGTCAAAGGGGGATCTGATGAGATAGTCACTGATTTTGTGAAAGTTCGCTTTATGAAAGTCGTGGGATGAGAGAGTTGTGGGGCGAGTGGACTGGACAGAAGGTGGTAGTTATCAGGTCTAATTGCCTGCCCATATAGTTGGATACACCACTGACTTGGCATAGACTTGAGTCTGTTAAACGATCTAAGAAGAGACATTCCTTAGCTGAGTTGGCATTTGAAGCAATGAAGAACGATTGATCGTCTGTTGGAGTCCACTGTAGCTGGGGAAGATTAAAGTCGCCGAAAATGAGAATATCGTCAAGAAAGTCGGACAGGTCAATTAAATGGTCGATCGCATCGATAGCAAGTTGGTAGGATTCGATAGGTTGAGCTGGTAGGATGTAGCACATACTCGTATAACGTAAAGGGACTTGAAGGGGAGTTTTATTTTTATTGGTAATGGTAATGGGAGAAGAGTCAAGGCTGTTGTGGATAGCTAGTAGGATGCCTCGACAGGGGGGATCATAATTTGGGCGGGTAGGATCGTCGTCCTCGCGAAGGAAATTCAAATTACGAAGAAATAATTTCTGGTTGTTTATGTCGGGAATCATTATCAAAGGGAAGAAGCGCATACGGTTGCCGTAGAGGAGCATTGGTTTTTTAGCGAAGACCTCTTACTGGTAGTAAAAAGCAAGAATGGTGTTGAGGGGTGGAGGAGTGAGGTGGGTTGGTTTAAGTGCTGGCAAGGGAGGCGATTATGGACGATGGAATACATGATCTAATGACATACAATTATGGTGCACCAATGGTTTCGATCGATTTCCCAGTTTTCATTAAAAATGACCCTAGAGCTGAACCCTGCGTCATCTCATCTACTTACTTGATTTTGCTCATAATGATAAGAAAGTTCGGCGATGTTTATTGCTCGTTGTACCTTACCCTCAACTCAACTAGTAAAACTACTCAGCATCCTACTCCTTTTCCTAATTTCCTTTTGCCAAAACATCTGCTTCGATGGCAATCAGTTATGGTCTAAGTTTCGAGCCTTGTGAAACTCCGGGATTGCGCCCAAACGGAATGAAGGAAGTGAGCTGCTTTACAAATGACTTCAAACCACAGACCTGTGGTAAACCTATATTAATACGATTGGATCACGTGCGAAATCTTTTTAAAACGGTGGGCTGGGAACAAATACTATGCTAACCTTCGTTTACGCAACTTCGCAGCGCCGGAAATTTTGGATCTCGACCATTTACTACGGCACTCTTTGATTTCACTACATAGAGCCCGTCACAAGCTAAGATGCCTTAGTGCTAATCAAACATCAGTTGAAAACCTCCAATCGCTTTTTGACTTACTTTTAATCACTGCTCAGAGCTCTGTGGACTACTTTAAAACCCGCGCTTATATTAAGCAACAGTCTTCAAGTTTTCATTGATTGTGAAGAGGTTGAATATTTGTGTCTTCTCGAAAATATTAACAATAGCTGTATTGCGAATACCTCTGAAAAGGATTGTGAAAACTTATTGCAGGTCAGGGTCAATTGGCAACACCATGTGTCCGTAGTCCAAGTGCTTTCATTGCTTCTCAACTTTTGATATGCGTTTGCTGCTTACATTCGTTTCATTCAAAGGGAAGGAAACATGAAGCAGATACCAGGTGTTGGCATAGTTTTGTCCCTAATATTTCTCATCAAACCGAGCGTACACTAATCCTGTCTAGTGTCCAAACCTTTGACACTCAAATATGCATGTATGCATTCAAATTGTTGAACAATTTCCTCAAACTCCAAGTAATCGACAACGGTCTGTATTTAGATGCATCCCACTCCAATCACAACAGACTGAGTAGAGAAAGGAAAACCTCTTCGAAACGAAAATTACTTCCTCTTTAGCAAGCACTTTCTAATTTTCCATTTGTCGTTTTCACTTCCCAGACAGATTGCCTCAAAGCAAGTCCTGATTGCGTACGAAGTTTCCAGTTCCAGCAATCTGAATGCTGCCCAGGAACACACTTGTAAAACGCTTCCCTTACCCGTGTACTTCTTTCTTTTTTTCGCTTTCATTCACAGTTTGCAGGTTCACTGGAGTTTCCCATCAAACAGTTAACGAAAGTGTTGCCAAACAAAAGGGATCTATCCATGTAAGCGATCTTATTGAACTGTAATTCACTCGGTCTATCCTTTCAAGTTTCTAAATTGCATCTCAAAACGAGTTTATTAGCAAGTGCTCCTAACAATAGAGGTCTTTCTTTCATTTTTCTCTCTGTTCTTCTGTTTCTGGCGCCTGTTTTTTTTTTTTTCTACCAACCAAAACCACCCTCAGTGCTGTTTTTCATCCCAACAACCCTTTGATTGATTTTTGATGAAAAGCAAAGTTACCAATGAGTTATTTCCATCTTCTCGGAGTCTATCGATTACCATCGACTGTAACCGGATAAAAAAAAAAAAAAAAAAAAAAACAATAAAAAATCGGAGATCAAAAACCGGGACGTTTGCCTCGTTTTACGTCAGTGGACTGAATCAAAGCAGCAGATTGAAGATACTCTTTCTCCACTGTTTCAATCTGAAGTGGGTGGCCCAGACTCCACCAGTCATTACAATAACAAAAACACAACTGTAAACAATGCGCTCTTTTATGTTCTGTAAACAAAAACAACGCCAACGAAGCCAAACATTGAAGGCAGTCGTGGTTTGAAGAGAGTCAGAGAAGTAGAAAGAGGTGGTAGAAAAGACAGCCGGCTCAAGGGTAGTGAGAATGAAGATTTTATTGACCTTAATTGCCCCCGGGCTGTCGGCTTTCGAGTACTTCCCAGCTGTACTTCAATGTAAGGCGAACTGTGCCACTATACATATACATAGTACCCGTTCGAGTACCCGTTTAAGCCATTTCGGCCGGTCCCGTCCGACAGAAACAGTAGCAGTATCGCCAGTAGAATTATCACCACCACCATCTGGGAACAATCGGAAAAGATATTGAAGCAACAAAAATTAGTGTTTTTTTTTTTCTGGTTGTTGTTTAGGTATTCGATTTGTTTTTGTTTCCTTTTTTTTTTTTGGTGGGGTTGGGGGACATGAGTGGGATGATGGTCCTCCCATCGGCCCCGGATAATAGCTCATTTCGTATCTGGGGCATGAAAAGTATTTCTTACTCGAATGCCTTCTTCCTCCTTCTTATTTTTTTAATTTCACATCTTCATTAACAGAGAAGCCATTGCGATGAAGATGATAAAAAAAAAGCTAGTACTCATGACCAGTGTTGCGAGGTGTGTTTTGATGAATTTCCCAATGGTTGCTTGGAATATTTCCAGGCGACTTTTTCGGTATTTTAATTTTGATTTATTCATGCTCTCTATTGACTGATATTTGACATAATTCGGATAGGAAGCAGATGCTTTGCCGCTGGTATACAAAGGAGAACTCACTCTAAAAAAAAAGTGACATATGTTAGCTCCGAATATGGCTGCTACCGCCTTCTGATAATTTTTACGAGCGATATTCGAACTGCTCGTGCTTCTTGGTATCGCAATTTCATGGTATCTTGAGAGAAAATTTGAAAAAGCTGAATCCGAGACTAACTTGGTAGCATTCATATATACTCAGGACCCGTAGTTACTTATGCTCGTGTTTTTCCTGTCGAAAATGTTATTCGAAGGGCTGTTAACAATTTCTATCGTTCAGATTAAGTACAACGCCAATGTTCAATCTGCGTTCAACATAATGTCAAACGAATTTGAAGCTCTTCCGTCGCGAGTATCCCTAAAGGAATTCGCCTTCAAGAAAGATTGCACTTGTGTACTCGTAGATTACCATACACTAAAGCGACAGTGAAGGGACATGATTTAGCGAAGGATTATCAGGAATTCACATTTAACGCCAGACAATTTAGTGCTTCTTAACAGGGGTTATTCCACTATTTCTGTAGTTAAATAGTCTGTAAAGGTCATCTTTCCAGATTTACAGCCCCGACTGGGGCTCTGTTACTAGGTTTCCATCCCTAACTCTGAGAGTTTGTGTTTGGTCTTTGGGTCGTTGGCATGTTCTTCTTTCGAAAATTGCTTTGCAGTTGCAAATTCCCATTACCTCAATCGAGCGTTCCTCTAGCCTCTTGTCTTTTACAAAGCTGATGCTATGACGTGTTCTTTGCCCTCAGGGTCGCTATCTCGCTGCATACTCATACTCATGTCAGGATTCTTACACAATATAGTATTGTCGATGCGTCGTCTCTTGTTGCTTGGTGACAACATCGTTGCTAATCTTGTGATGTTAACAAGACAGGACTTTAGGTGAGGGACTCAATTGGAAGGAACTCTGGCTGTAACTTAGCGAATGCAGCGGTTCCACATTCGGCTGTACCTTCGTGCCTTATGCGAGTACTTATACTTCGGCGTTCCTAATATCCACTGCTCTTGTTGGCTTCGCAGGCGGTTCGTAGCTCCAGCATACAGGAGCTGTGGCTTGTTCCAGTTGCAATATGAACAGTCTGATTGTCAGTTGATTGATCTTTGTAAATGCTAGTCTATACTAGCCGGCATGAATAGTTCACGGGCTTACCATATATTTCTCCAGTGCACTGTGCCTACCTTTATTGTACTTTTTTTTTACAATCACCTCGCAGGACTGTTGTTATCAAATACTTTGCGGATGATTAAAAATGTTTGCTATTCCATCTGGTGCACTTCTGTTCAAGCTCGTCTTTTACTTGTCCTGAACTTGTTGTGAGGGAACAAACCTCCAAACACTTCTCATCTTACTTCTTCTCATGAATCATTAGAAATTGCGTTCTTGGAAGGATCACTATGGCCTTCCAAGTGTCTGCCTCTTCATCTAAAAATTCTGAACAGAAGGCCGAATTATCGTGCCCAAATTTGTGGAGATATATTCGGATATAATCGTTGTGTCCGAATAGAAACTGCGTAACGTGGTAGTTGCAGTTCCTGCGTCCTCTTTTTGTTCAAATCAGTCTTAGAGTCCGTCTATCTTTTGCCGTGTTATACCACCTCTTCACAGTGTTATAGATGTTCCTCTTATTTATTTTGCCATCCAACTCGTAAGCTTAGTCTTTTGCCAGTTCGCGGTTTCCATATGGTAGACCGAAATCATTTCTTTGACGGGAACCCCGTGGGGGACCATCCTGGTTATCGCTTGGCCAGTTCTTCCGAAATTGTTCAGACATTGCTTGTTGTTTTGATTGCGCATTGCATGGATTGTTTCTTCCGTTAGATGGATTGAGTTGACCACTCTAAATAGCTTTATCCTCCTGCCGTATCCAGGTTCACCGATGTATGGCAGTAGCGGGTGAACAATGCCTGAATGTTTACGGCCTTTGGAGTTTGCCTCGTCATGGCATGCGCTGTGTCATATCTCATGAAAAAGTTCATTCTCGCTAACGACCGATATCGTCTGCAAAGCCGGTCACCTATACCACAACGACGTCGTTATGTACCTTCCCAGAAGAGGACTTCTATGCGGCTCCCGCGTCGTATTACTTGCAGATATTATCAGTCTGACATCGAAACTTCTTGTTCGTGAAGTAGTTCATTGCTTGCTTTAAATGGTAATGCAGGGTATCCCTTCTGGCCAGAGATCGAATGCATAACCAGTTCGCGGAGTTAAAGGCATTTCATACATCGAGCGCAGTAATTTTTAGCAGCTGTATCTCCAACCGCCTACGTTTGAAACCACCTCGGTCATCAGGCACAGACTCTGTTTCTTCTGCCACTTTGGTTGCCACATGGGGGATACATAGTCAGACATATTGGCCGATACACCATAGCTCATCCGGATAACCTGTTTCCTTTTGGAAGCAACATGAGATGTTGGAGTTGGAGTTTTCATGGCCCGTCCTGTTGCCACCGATCTTGCTGCATGAGTCGTGCAGCTATTCTTGGGTGATTTAAGGGTTGTTTTCCAAGCTGGTCTCCCTCGTAGTAAGTAGATGGTATATCGAGGAATAGATGCTCTGCTATTGCCCTCAGTTTTGTTGACAGGATATTTGTGGGGACCTACCGGCCGTCATCATCGTATATGCCATTCTTCAGGGGTTAGCCGTGTTTACTTGGGCTTCGTGTGTTCTATTCTTACGATCACCCAATGCTATCTGACAGTCTTGATGTCTTAAGGTTGGGAAGAGAGACATCAGAAAATTCTTAATTACCTTCGAAGTTGGAAGATACTACTGTTCTCTACCTCGAGTGACAGAGATAAGTTACCAAGAAGTAAGGTGTATCCTCGTGAATCTCTTCATCACCGCAGATTCTACATATGTGGATGGGCTTGCAATTTGGCTTCATCTTGTGGCCTGTTAGGAAGTGAGAGCACCTTCAAATATTGACAAAGATGTTAGGTCATACTTTACAGCTCTTACAAGCTTGTTTGTCTGACCGTTGTCGTGCGAGTATTCTGATCAAACTTTCCGTTGTATGGTTAGAGTTCGATTTAAGTGACCGATCGCAATCTAGAGTAGACCCTTTTCTTACCAGCCATCCCATTGCTGGCTATGTCCTTAATCTCCGTGAGCCAAAGGCCTCAATCATTTTAACCTTTTCACGACATGAGCGAGGTAGACTGTATTTGGTCGCAGAGGTCAGCATTTGACTAAGTTCCATGGCGAAATTCTTCAGCAAGTTCAGAAAGCTTTTGTTGTCTCTTGAGCCCCCTGAAGGTAGATAGCTTTTCAAGAAGTGGAACTTAGCTTTCTGCCTTCAGGGTGTCGTCATTGACATCGTCCATCATCCTTTCTAGCACTTTCCATTGATATTCGATAAGACTTTGCTCCTTAGTCTTTTCTGTGAATTTCTTTTTCTCAACTGAGGTATTACTGACCTCGAAACGTAATTCGCATTTCTTCCTCGTTGTAGTGATTCGCGCCAGCTGCTTTAGAGACCCGTGTCCCATTATTGTCATGAACGAAACGCGTTTCGTGCGGGCAATTTTTGGAGCAGCTAGATGCCTATTCAGCTTAGGACGTATCTCTAGCCGGGTTGGTATCAGATTTTGCGACCTTCGACCTATCCAAGGTATTTGGCAATACATCCTTGGTTTGATCAAACTCATTGGGCTCAGTCGCCAGAGCCCTGTCTAGCCGTTGTACCATTTCCGTTTTTGTGAGGAAATTGCAGTCGCGGTTTCTGGACCGTCCCAGCAATCGGCGTGCAATTTTACGTTGCCCTAGTGTATCTAGGGATTTTGTTGCATCTAAGTTCGACTTCACCTTGGCGATAGTTGAGTCTTTTGTCTACATAGATACTGCCTGGGACTTAGCCCAGTCTCCGGAGTACTAAGCCTTCCTACTAATTGCGTTAATGTAAGGGAAAATGATATACTCGCATACTGACATTTTGACACCTCTGTTGACATCATCTAGAGAACAATTTCACTTAAGTGAAATATCCGTCACTGACCTCATTTAGCCTTGAACAACGTTGCGAATTTAAGATTGATTCACACCACCTTCCAATCGATTTTACGTCTGCGATAAACGAAAACTCTGACGAGCTGAAAAAAAATCCCACGGTATAACAACACTGTCACGACGTAAAACAGAGGGAAATGGAGGAGGAGACGAAGAAGTCAATTTTCACGCTTTACAGAATAGTGTTGTTATGTAAACATTGCGCTCATTAATTGTTCGTTATCTATTGGCGAGTGAGAAGTCGAAAGGGGGACAAAGAGTAAGAAACTATCTTGTATCTATCACATCTGTGCACGGTGTTGTTTTTGTATATATTAACTCTACTATCTGGCAGTGTTTTAAATTTTTCTCTTCATCAACATTGGATATGGTGGAGTTTATAAAGATACGACTACAACTACAGATACAACAATGATGAAATAGAAGAAGGCCCAAGTACGAGTACAGGCAATTGGAAATTGTATTCCGTATACAGTTGTATGTATTTACTTACCCACGCCAAAGTATTTTTTAGTGTAACGAGACCAGATACTAGTACAGTAGGAGCAGTAGTTGTAATCAAGACGTCGTCGTAGTCGAGATTCATTTAACGCTACTTGTAGGAGTGTACTCGTTATTCGTACCATGTGATAGAGGGCCCTTGGTAGAGATGAAGTTGAATCGCCTGCATACCAAGAACAGTATCAAGTTACAGATAATTTTAGATTTCAGGAAGTTGGATTTGTACTTGGTGTTTGGTGTTTGGTGTCATTGCACGAAGATTGAAGGAAGAAACTAAAGCCGGTGCTATATTAAGTGGCAATTTGAAGTCAATTGAAGGCTTTGCTTGTGTTTCACTTAAGTGGTAATTGTTGTTTGGCAGTTGTAGAACCAATTGAGTTATAGTCAGCGATGTGAGGACGATTCTGTTTTTTTTTTTTTTTGCAAGAGTTACCTTAAAGAGCTTGAAAGACACTTTAAAACCTCCACGGTCGCGCTGTTGGAAACCATCAGAAAAGCAAAATCCCATCATAATTTCAAGTGACCAAACATGCTTATCTGCCTTTGAGCACATTCCACTTAAATTCACCCGCTTTGTCTGGAGATAAAAAAAAAAAACTCCAGCATGGGCCTTCCTCAATCCGCCAAAATTTATGACACAAAACTGTGCACTTTCTCCCGGAGCACAATGTCGTCTTTTTTTGTTTTTTGAATGTTTCCCTAGTGACATCTGTAGCCTGCCGGCGGAGCGTTAATTAATAAAGAACTCATCCCACTCTCTGTACTCGTATAACGTTGGCAATGGAACCATCTGCCTCGGGTACATCTGTTCTCCGATTTGGTGTTAAATATTTATCAGTGGCGGTCGGCGTTGCCCAAATGAGAAAGATGAGAAAGATTAACCCTCTGTTGGCAATAAACATGCCCACATTGGGAATCCCAATAACCGCAGTGAAGGAGTTGAATCTCTATATTTAGTCGCCCAGTCGGTGGATGTAAAGAATTCAATTTCAGACCCAGAATGTACACAAGAAGGTAATATGTAGGTGCTCTGATACGCCTCTACCAGACTCTACCATATAGCCATGTCTGGCCACTGTAATGGAATTTTCAAGCAAAGCACGTAGGTACGTGAGTTTATTTGAATTGAAATACTTGGAACCCAAATACTCCAACGTACCAGCAGACAAACTCTCCCCCGTACTCATAAATTCAAAGATTTAAAATGCACATTCGTTCGATTTTATCGGTTCGATTATTGCCGCCGAACTAATTTAGGGTGGCTCCGGCCGCCTACACAAGTGAGGAAGGGTAAACAAAAAAAAATAAAAAAAATTTGATTTCTCCTTTGGGGCAGTTTAAGAAGTCGTTAGTGGGTTCTAATGGGACCAACCACCCAGACGATTTGGGAATGGGGAGTAGACGTGATGTCAATTGGGACTTTTGGGGGAAAAAGTTTGTGGAAAGTTTATTTGGTCGAAGATGATTAGTGTGGTTCCATTTGGCTTAATTTAGGATACTATCACATTTCAACGATTCTGGATGATTTAATTACGAGTAAGTGTGGGAAGTGGAATCGGAGTCGAGAGGATGTCGTTCACTAGGTCATGTGTGGCTTTTAATAGAATTTTAATGCTGACTAAAGCTGAGTTTACTATTCACTCCACTGGTAGTAGTTATCTCTTAAATTCAATACTTCAATCAGCATTGGTTTTTGTCTATTGCTTTTTCTGCCGGGACTGAACAGTAAGACATAGGATCCATTGTACATTCATTTTAGTGTTGTTCTCAGCCGAGCAAGCGCTTCAGTGATCAAGTGCTTCTATATGCCAATACTCTTCATCACTTTCATAACAAGCGTCGCAGGCTGTTGTGGCATTTATGGTCGGTACACTTAAGTGTTTAGCAAAAACGTAGTGTCCCGTCGCGACGTCACTAATTAGTCTACAATCTTTCTTCTGAAGGACAGTAATAAAGGCGCTTTCCCTAGAGACCGCTGGGAACATTCCAGCCGACTGCGCTTTAGAGCAGACAGATCCCCGTCCACACCTCTCAGACCACTCTAATCTGAAGCTACTTGCCATTATTCTTCTCTCACCGTGGTCTCGCCATTTACGTTCGTAGTCATGTAGCTTACCAAATTCCCCCATAATGTAGTCCATGTTCCAATCCGGAACTCAATTTCATGTGGTTAAAATTCCATCTCCGTAAGCAAATTATCCAACAAAAGCCTCAAACTGGAAAGCAATTCGACCTTTAAGGAGTTTGGCGCGCTGTCTGATTCCATACAAAGAATTGTATCCCTGCATCCTCCTACTGAAATCGTGATTACGGGCGATTTCCATATACACAATTCTGTGTGCCTTCGACATTCAGGACAGACAACACCCGAAGGACGGTGTGTTGAGGTCTTCGCTGGGAAAAATATTCTCTTCGGAATGAGATCCTTTATCCCTCATCGGATGAAGAGTATTAGACCAAACGAAAAGGCACGGTACGACTCGAGCTGTAAAGAAGCTGTCAGGGTTAGAGAAGTGGTTTTTCGGTCCTTCAAGACAAACCCAACAGAGGAAAACCGGAAAAAGTTTAAACGAGGCAGGAATGACTGCAACATCTTTCTTAAGGGTGTAAAATTCCAATACAACCAAAAACTGAGGCAAAAAATACTACAATGTCCCAAAGGTAGTAAACATTTTTGGTCGTTCGTCAAAAATGCTAGAAACTCTGCCTCAGTGTTGAGCTCAACACTCCCAGATTGTGCTCTGTCTCCGCCTACATTTGAGTGCGTCGAAACTTCAATGGGACGTATCCACTTTCGCACTCGTGTAGTAACAAGAGTGCTTAAAGATCTCAACATGCATAAATTCGCTGGTCCAGATGGTATATCTCCTCTTCTTCTTTCCGAGCAGATGGAAAACACCATTTGTCCAGCCCGTCCTTAAAAAAGGTGAATCTTCTTCTCTCTCCTCCTACAGACCCATTGCACTTACGTCCCTTCTTGCCAAGGTCATGGAAACGCTGATAAACCGTCAGCTCATGAAATATCTCGAAACACGAAAACTTTTCAATGACCGGCAATATGGTTTTCGTAGCAACAGGTCCACTGGTGATTTGATGGCATGTCTCACCGAAAAGTGGAACCAAAGCGTACATCAATCTGGTGAAAGCAAGATAGTTGCCCTTGATATTTCTAAGGCATTTGACAGAGTTTAGCATACGACTCTTTTGTCGAAAATGCGCGCTTTTGGGATCGATGACTCTCTTCTTCCACGGATTAGAAATTACCTTTCGGGACGTTCAATTCAAATTGTCTTGGCTGGTTTCAAGTCTGATATTCACAAAATAAATGCTGGTGTGCCCCAGGGCTCCGTTCTGTCTCCGACACTCTTTTTAATTTTCATCAACGATCTCTTGTCTGCAACTTCTAGTCCAATATATTCCTTTGTTGACGACAGTACTCTCTGCTTTTCATATCCGTTCCCGGACTCACGTCCCTGCTCTTCGGCTGTAGAACGGGAACGGCAGCGTATGTTAAGCTCATTAAATTCCGATATCAACAGCATAACGAATTGGGGAACTATCAACCGAGTGGAATTTAATGCTTCCAAAACTCAATGCTGTCTGCTGTCGTTAAAGCGAAATTTAAACACCCAGCCATTATCCATGGATGGCACTTGCATCGTTGAAACCGAACAACTTTCCGTTCTCGGTATGTTTGTCAATGACAACTTACGTTACGAAATGTCTAGGTTTCCGCAAACCTAGGTTCCCCTTCTGAACTGGCCTCAACATTTAAGGCATTCATCCCCCCAAAATTGGAATGCAATGCACACATCTCTGTACCTGCTAGATAAGATTCAAAACCGTTCGATAAAGCTCATAGCTGATACCAATATCATTCAGGTAATGGACACCCTCGAACACCGACGAAATGTCTCGTGTCTCACTTTGTTTTATCGCTATTTCCACCACCAGTGCTCCATAGAAATCGCCAATTGCATTCCGCTGTAGCACCCGTCTCTGTCAAGCCCACTTTCGGACGTACTCTGAAATATCAAGATTCGCTCTAAGCCGAATAACTCGCTTGTGGAATGCCCTGCCGAGTTCTCTATTTCCTAGTCATTATAACATTCAGACATTTAAAACCAACGTACATCGGGACTTATCTTTCTTTCCCCCCTAATTTTCCTTCGTCCGCGCTATGTGCAAACATTTTAAAGGTACACAAACCCTTTGAGCACGTACTACTTTAAAAAAAAAAAGAAGTTCTATCGTTTTAGCGTGGCTAAACAAGTCCACATGTACATGGAAAGCGTTCGTGGGAAACCGTGTCTCGGAGATTCAAAATAATGCTTCTAACACTAAATGGAGGCATGCTAGATCTACGGACAACCCGGCTGATTTGGTGACACAAGGCTTATCGCCTATAGAGCTAAAGGCAAATAGTCTATGGTGGTACGGTCCTATGTGGCGTGGTCAATCTCAGCCTGTGTGGCCTCAAATCATTTTGCAAACACCGGACAATAATATTCTTGAACAGAGACCTATAAAGGCTCTAGTAGCAGCAGTAGCTCCCAATTGTAAAGAGATTATCAACTTGGTCCATTTGGATGCAACTAGTGACCTGACAACTCAATCTTTTTTAGCAGGTTTGAACCTGTAGTTGAAATTCCTTAAACCAGGGGCACCACTCATGGGTGGGTTATGGAAAGCTACGGTCAAAGGTTTCGAGATTCGCCTCAAACTACTCGGTCTTCTGCCTTTGGAAAAACGTCGGGAGTCAGCCGATATGCTCTGCATCCACAAACTCTTAACCGGCTCTCCCAAATTCCTCTCAATACCAACTCGTACCATTTAAAAGCTGTCCACCTTTTTCATCCGAATAATCACAGGATAACTTATGGTCTTAAGGAGCCACTCTGTCGAATGATACGTGAAACAAATCGGATACGTCGAGTGTTCGACTTCTACTGCAGTAGTTTAGCCCTTCAAGATTCCCTGAGCAACCATTTTTCCCGCCATTAGACCTTAGCTTTTAGTTGTGAGTCATAGTTTTAAGTTTAGTTTGCTAAGTTGTATGTTTAGATTAAACATTTCAATAAACTATCCGGGGTTGACCCGGGCCTCAATGAGCAAACCGTGTACTTGCTGTAGTGATATTTGTCTCGCGGCAAAGTCAATAAGTCTGTTGTCAAAGGTCGTGTGGTGTAGGCTATACTTGCCGATTGTCATACCAAAGAATTCCTCATTTCCTATTTTGGAATTATACTTACAACCTGGGGCTGGTTAGCAATTATGCTCTAATTTCCGAGGCCGCCTCTTGAGCTCTTCTTAGGGCTTCTGCTCTTCGCACCGCCTATACGGGAGCAGATCTCCATCCACTTGTCCTCTGACTGTGTCATGTGACTTATGAGGTTTTCTGGACTTGGCAGATTTACTCTTTCTTCTGCAAAGCGTCTGCTGTAGAACACCGCATGTAACACATCCTCTTCCTCATTTTGACATTCTGGACACTGGGGCGAACTATCGTGTCCAAATCTATGGAGGTATTTCCGGTAGCTGCCGTGCCCAGACACGAACTGTGTGATGTGGTAGTTACAGTTCCCCCATGGTCTCTTTGTCCATATTGCTATGATGAGAATGAGCTTGTAGGTCCACCTGCCTTTTGTGGAGCGGTCACACCTGGTTTGCAACAGCTTTGCTGATGCTGCCTTTTCTTCTTCCTTAACCCTCTTTGCCTCTTGCCGGTTCTCGAGGGTCGCCTAAGATACACCCTCTTCGCAGGCTGCATCATCGGAGATTGTACAGAATCCGCTGATCACTCTGATTGCGGATAACTCTCTTCTACACTTGTTTGTCGCCAGTGCACCCGCCCATATAGGAGCAGAGTATAGAAGTACCGAGCTGACCACTTTGGTCAGCAAGATCCTTCGGGCGTATCCAGGTCCGGCGATGTGCGGTAGAGTGCCGCTGGCATCAGCGACGCTTTCTTGCTAGAGTACTCATCGTGAGTTTTGAAGCGCAGGATCCACCTTAAGGATTCGGTGGATCTAATTGTCTGGTCTCCGACGCGGAAGTTCGCGTATTCCACCGCATTGCGGCTGGTTTTAGGACAGCTTCAGTCTTGTGTGCAGCTAGTTCCAGACCCGTAGACTTCAGCCATTCCTTTATCTTTACAACTGCCTCATCTGTGGCAGACTCCACCTCACGAATGTGCTTGTCTACTGTAACCACTGCTATGTCGTCAGCGAAGCCAATAACCTTGACTTCCTCAGGCAGGGTTAGTCGCAGGACTCCGTCGTACATAATGTTCCGTAGGAGAGGTCCAAGGACCGACCCTTGCGGGACTCCCGCAGAAACACTGTAGTGCTTAGCACCATCGTCCGTGTGATACCTTAACCTCCTGTTACTGAAGTAGTCCATGACTAACCTCAGGAGATAGTATGGTGTATCCATCCTGGCCAAGGATCTCTTAATAAACGACCAGCTCGCCTAGTTGAACGCGTTTTTTACGTCGAGCGTTACTACTACGCAGTATCTTTTTGTCCTCCATTTCCATCTTTTCCCTTGTATTGCTTCAGTTGCTGTATCTACTACCGCCTTTATTGCATCGATGGTAGGACGAGATTTTCTGAAGCCGTACTGGTGATCTGACAGCGCTCCATTTTCCTCCGCCACCGCAAGCAGTCTGCTGTATATAATACGCTCTAGGATCTTATCTAGAGTATCAAGCAGACATATTGGGCGACACGATGATGGGTGGCTTATTGCCCTTTGGAAGCAGCACTCGAGACACCTTTGCATCGTCGCTAAGAAGATGTCCGGTCTCGTATTAATAGCCATCTTTAATCCCTTATTCGGGATGCCATCCGGTCCAGGTGCTTTGGTGTCTTCAATTTTTGTGCATACAGCAAAAATTCTTCCGACGTGATGGCCGGGATATTGATCTCCCTTGTGATGGTGATCATAGTAGTTGGTCTATGCGGGAGTAGATGCTCTACTATAGTCCTTAGCATTGCAGGGCAGTTTAGTTGTGGGGACCTGTTGCCTTTAAGCTACTTCATCACCACTCTATACGCTAAGCCCCAGGGGTCTAGGTTAGCCTCGTCGCGGATCTGTCTAAAACTCCTTGACTTACTCTCTTTAATTGCACTTTGCAGTTCCCGTCTCGCCAGTTTAAAGTTGGTTAGCCGTTCTTGGAAATCTTGTCTTCTTCTGGATCTCAGAGATCTTTGTCGTCCTTGTAGGCACTTCGCTCTGAGCCGTTTATTCTCGTCGGTCCACCAGTAGCAGGGCCCGCCTCTTTTATTGATAGATTTTCTGGTCATTGATGCGTCGCACGCTGTGGTAATGATCTGGATTAGCTGATGAGAAAGGGCTTGGGCCGATCCATTGTTCGTTGTGGCGCTGGTGTTTAGCATTTCCTTGAACATATCTTTGTCAAGCAGCGTGTCCTTCCACTTTGGCCCTGTTAGGGTGGGGCACAGTCTGCGTTTCTCTTTGCCGATATTAAATAAAGTAGCCTGGTGATCACTATGGGTATATTCTTCACTGACTCGCCATTTGGTTTTCCGTAGGAGTGAGTAGCTCATGTATGTGATGTCGATGATTGACCGTCTGCCTGCCTTTCGGAACGTATCCGCTGCACCTTGGCTGGCCAGACTTATATCCAATCCTGCGAAGGATTCGAGGAGAGCTCTCGGTGGTTTTACTTCCCCAATCAGTAGCCCAGGCGTTAAAATCCCCAGCATTAATACTTGGGTGTTTTCCTCGTGCGTCAGCTACAATGTCGTCCAACAGCTACATATCTTTGGTGACGTTGTCCTTGTCAGCTCAGTTTTAGCTGAGCTGCTTCCTCGCAAAATCGACATGGAACGGAAGATTGAGATTTATAATTTCCCTGCTAGAATTAGGCAGCTCTTTATTCGGCTGATTGCACTCGTAAAATGGGCGAATTCCGTGTCGAAAGTGGAGAAGTCATTTCAAATAATGAGAAGTTTGGACAAGCAGAATATGCTGTTCATTGAAACAGCAGACATGTTGGCCAGGATGTCCCGAGAGACTCTGATTGGGGCGAGACTTCCCAACTTTCATATCCCAGCTGCTGTGGAGATCCTGGAACGTATAACCGTTTACCTGCTTACATAAGGGAGAGAATTGTACCTCAAGACCCGGTAACACCGGCGGAGAAAGAGCAGACGCTGCTTCGATTGAACACGAACAGTAACACACGAGTTCAACGTGTCTCTGACGGTAATGGGCGATGGACCGACAATTCCTTGGCGACTCCTCGACATTGACATCCTCGTCGAAGACAAGGAAACCAGAGATGGAAAATCATTGGTGCACCCACTGCTGGTGAACTACATTCACCAACTCATCCAAGCACGCCTCGTGGAAAACGATAACGCGTTGGACGAAGTGTACAATTGTCTCCATTACTTCTGCCAGTCACTGCAATTGGAGGTTCTCTACACCCAGACCCTACGCCTGAGCTATGAACGCTTGGACGACAATATCTGTGTTGAGGAATATGTTCCGGGAGTGAAAGTGACCGTCTCCTACTGGCGTGAATTAACCAAAATGGATCCCAAGTCCGAACTAGAATATCGCCTGACTGTACAGAGTGACCCTAATGAGATTGGCCGTCCTTTGGCTGTCGTGCATGTGCCGTCGCTGGGCCCAAAAGATCATTTGTCGGTGACGCGTTTGATTGTTCACACAGTGTACATACGATCGGTGTCGCGCTTGGGTGACCTTAAATTGGAGTTCCAATCGTTCCTCAAAGATGTGGACTTCAATGTTCAGGGAACTCCGGCGATTTTGACCGTGCCTGTCCTCAATCCATGTCTACGAGCTGAACAGGTGCAAATCACAATTGACACACACACTGGCATGCTGAAATGCCACGTTCCAAAGCACTTGGATTGCCCCATCATAGCTGATCATCAGACAACGCTGAACGGCGATCGAAGCAAGTTACAGCAGCTGATCTCGGAATTACGGTTTTGGATAACACAGTGTCGTTGTGAGAAAAACTTGCAGCATCTACCGGCTACTGCTGCAGAAACTCTGCCCTTCGTTAGTGTCCCCGACAACCCGCTGCTCCTGAGTGGGCGTCATAAAATCTATGTCAAGCTAAACCGACATCCGAATGTCATTTTGGTGGTGCAATTGAAAGAGAAGGCCTCTGCTCCAAGCGAAATGGAGTATAGAGTTTAGACTTCGTTAGTCATCTTGTCACTGAAAGTGAGAACCCAGAGGATCAACCAGCTTCGGATGTACCCAAAATGTACACCAAACTTCTAAGACTTATAGAATTCGACACATTTGTGGCCACCCACGATCCCGGAACTCATATTGATGATATACCACCGCACAAGCGGAAGTCGTCGTTGGAAATAAGCGGTCCACCAACTAAACAACAAAAGACCATCTTCCCAGCTTATTTCATTTCTGAGCTGTCTCACGTAGTGGCGATTTGCGACGAGAAGATTCCATTCCTTAATTTGGCACAAGAGTTTGCCAAGCACAATATACCCCACAGTGGTCTGCAAGTCGAATCGAATGCTACTTTGTTGGTTCTTAAACTGTTGACTCTTCCAATGCCGACTTCTACGACAGATCCAAATCAGAACTCTACAACAGCATTACCAACAATCGAGAAGCACGTATGGAATGATCTGCTGAAGAGGTTGCTTTCTGTGTCGATTCGCTCCCAGATGAATAAAAACAATCAGAGCCGTGCGTGGGTGGTGGAATTCGTCTTCTATAGCACTTCACTGCAAAGCACGCACCAGAAGGAGCAAGGTAACTGCCGGACAGTGTATTTGACTTATGAACAGACACACAACGACTTCAGTAAGACAGTTGATGACCTGCTGAAGGATTGGTCCAAGATTGTTTACCTCTACATTTCTCCGAGTATGTCAAGTCAGAGAAGTACAACCTCCATACCATGGTGAGTGTCAAGTCATACAGTTATCTGAAGCTGTTGCTCGGCTATGGCCCCAACAAGGAGATCACCTGCAATGTATATTGGTCAACGCAAGTGAAGAGCTTCCGTATGGTTTTCGTTGGAGGTTTCTCTGTAATCAACACCCACTCTATGATGCGAGAACAATTACAATCACATCTCAATCGTCATCAGGATTTGACTCATATTGTTCACATCCTTCATGAGACTTACCAGCCACTCAGTTCGATTTCGAAACTCCCAATCATCCCACAGTTGGACATCCCTCGGCCTCTAGTGCCAGTCCTGTCGTTCGTCGGTGAATTATACACCGCAATCGCCAACGCTACTCCGCCTCGCATATCAAGCGATGTACTGACAGCTTCAGAGCGGGTGGTCTAGTGTCCATTCTAGATGGTGCATATAGTCGCTTTGACCGTAGTAATGTCATCGATGAGTTTACACCCGACGAAAATGCCATCTACTTCGTCGATTTCAAAGTATAGACGACAACCCACCATCGCCTATTGCAATGGAGTATACTCATACTGCTGGAGGAGGCAGTGGAATGCGTGGCCCACAAAGTCCCCGCGATGGTGGACTCCGATTTGCACCACCAATAACACCACCCACGAGCTCAAATCCTCACACTCCGGCTAGTCCACATCCAATCGGAGGCCAGAATCATCGCAACTTTAGTATGAAATCGCCACCGGCCCCACATATGCCACATCCACCACACGGAGACACACAGACAGCAGTTCCTTCACTGCCATGTCGCCAGCTACATCCAACTGGCCAGGATCCCCAAACATGCCGAGACCATCACCAAGGCCAGGTCAAAGCCCCGAACACAAATCACAGTCCACTGTGTCTACAACCCACCTGTCCAGAGTGCTACCGAACCGATCATGGGCTGGTGTAGTTCCAACTCTGCTAACGCACGAAGTTCTTGAAACCTTCTGCCGGTCTTGTCCACATCCAAACAAAGAGATAGGTGGACCAGAAATTTGTCCCCTTGAACGATTCTTGGGCTGTGTTTACACGCGACGGCAGCTGCAATGCAACATCCAAACAAAGAAGTCACTGACCGCTTTAGATTCGAATGAACCCGGGGTTGTTCTATTCAAAGTGGGCGGTCTACAGTGTCAGGTTGTTCTAAATCAAATTCATATGCAGTCGCTGCATCTGAAAGTGTCACAAGTTCCAGTACCACCGAATGGAAAACCTACCTTCCAATGGAGTCCGGATGATCTGCAAGTAATCGAGCAGTTCTTCGATTCACGCATTGCTGTACCGCCGTACAGACCGAATGCTCTACATGGCTTCTGCCGTGCATTGAATTGCCCTATTCAAGTGCTGAAAGATTTTATTCAAATAATGAGACTGGAGATGATGTCAGAGCTTGCACAGGGCAGTCTCAAATGGACGGTGCAGCTTTGTATGCGTGTTCCCCCATCAGCTCCGCCAATAGTGCCCATCGGAAGCCCCGGTGTTCTCATTTGTCGGCTCAAAATTCTATTTTTCCTCCAAATAACAAGGATTGCCTATCCAGAAATGGATAGTGGCAGCAGCCCATCATTAGTTCTTCCCATGATCTATGACTTAAATTCGAATATCACGCAATTAGCTGAACGAAGGGAACAAGTACCATCACAAGCGGCTAACACAGCTGGCGCACTACTAAGACGCTTCGCCGAATATGGCACACAGCCCGGCGAATGTTCACTCTTTCCAGCTGTCAGAGATTTACTGACCAACTTGACACTACAAAGTGACGTGCCTAATACACAGATGCCAGGCGCTCAAAACATTGTACCTTCACCGGTGCAAGTTGGTTCAAGTCCGGGTCCAATGATGCACTCGCCCATGCAGTAGGCCCACCACCACAGGGCTACCCCATGGGACCCAACTGATCGTTTCTATAATCTTTGCAACCAAAAGGCTGGTCAAGTGGTTTCTTAACATAAAGTTTCTAGGCTCGTTGCCTTAACTTTTTATTGTTTTTAGTTTTAAAAAGTAACTGTATCATAGAGTCTAACTGTACGTGTAATTATTCAATGTTATTAAATCGGAGTTTATTGGAACAGTAAGGTCATTCATATTCGAGACTTGTTGTTTCGGAACTTTTTGGACTATCTGTGGTAGGGAAATTACCACCCAACCTTGGCTTTTCCATCTCTAGAACAAGATTCCGGTTGCAATTCCTTATTGACCGGAGCGCCGATATTATCGAAATAAAGCGATCGCTAGCCTGGCTGTGGACGTCATTCTTGATTCCATCGAGAGGAATTTTTTCCGCTTATTAGACGTCTGAGGACACTTGCCATCGTTGGGTCACTATAAGGTTTAGCAGGTACCACATATCAACCATTCTTCGTCATATCCTGTGTTTGCTGAATGAATGCTACCATCCAGGACCGCCCGTTGATGAAATTCTGAAGAGTATGCTTAATCCTTAATGAACATAATTGAATTGATTTTGTTGGCAAGTACGAGTAGTACTGTCAAGGGAATCCTTAGATTATTCAGTATGGTAACAACCTTCTATTTGACCTTTATCCCTCAGCCGGTTAGGTTACGGTACTTGTTTACAATGAAAATAAAGAAAGTTAACCAGAAAGTCAGATGCCATCAATCACGACCGTCTAAATAGCTGATGTTTCCTTGAGAACATGAGGTGATTTACGAGTATAGCTGACTGTTGTACGAACTCATGGTCTCCTCCTGAAATACAAAACAAAACAACCTTTGACGTGTCCCGAATTTTAATCAGGTATTGGTTGCCAATTGGCAACAAATTGAAAGACAATTCAAATGGGTAGTACTTCTCATTCCCTCAAAGTCTGAAGAAACCTCCGACTACTGCGACATTAATCAAATCCTAAAGACATCCATGAGGTTCAATCGCGGATGACATTTCAAATTTCCTAAATAAACTTTCACCAAATTGAGTTATACGTTATACTCTCGTACTCTCGTACTCTCATACTCTTGCACACTCTTATAAACATTTGTTTTCATTTCGACTCTTGTCAAAAATTCATTGCCAACATCTCGCAATTGACACTGAAGCCCGCAGATACTTAAAATTCGTAACAGTCTCTTGGCAGCTGGTGAAATAAATTACCCTCCACTGTGTAAACGTGTCCCTGCGGTCTTCTGTTGCTACGAGTACAGCTCGAGACTTTGACTGACGAAAAAATCAGCGAAACCATAAACTTTGACAATTTTAACTGCGTGTAAATTACTCCACAGTTGTCAGTTTGAAAATTGAGATACGCGTGTAGGCGGATTTACGAATACGATACGAGTACACTTGCCACTTGCCTCCATATATCTGGAATACTTATCCATAGGGCCTATGATGAGCCTTAACTGCCGGTACAATGTGTAGGTGTACGGACATTAGACATAGATACTGATGCTCGTACTCGTACTTGACATTTTGATGGGGACTTCAAGTCTTCGTTTGTTGACTTTTGTTGACTGTCTATGCAGCGAATGTGTCTTAAGGGTTTTCTTTCCTTTCCATCTTTCTGCAGATTCGTTTGGATATCCTTTTTTTTTTCGTGTAGCCGTTGGAGCGAAAGATAAATACGTCTAAATGAACGCGTAGAGAAAAAGAAAATAGGTGCAGGAGAGATTGCCAAAAAAAAAAACACACAAAAAAGAATATAAGTCACAGTGTAAATTTGTTCTTGTAGATTTGTAAAATTATGCAAACACCCCTCCAGGCTAGCTGCCTGACATTAAAGACAGTCAGTACAACTGGAGAGAAGTCGTTTTTTTTTGTCTTTTTTTTTTTCTCTATTTGTCAGCCGACGAATTTTTGCCATTTGGATGCAAATACGAATACTCCTGGTCCGGGAACTGAGGCGGAGGAAATTCGCAAACTCGGAGTTTTCTTCATTAATGTTGACATTAAAGTTAAGAAAATTTCGCCCAATTTGCGCAAAAAAAAGCGGAATTTACGATTTCTGTTGGCGGTGGAGGGGATGTGATTAGCAGAGATAATACGATAGGATGGATCTAATGCGACGTGATGGACTTGGATGGGATCTGGCGAGAAATTTGATGACAAATTCACGTTAAGGGAGTACTTTAGAATCGATAAAGGACGATTTGGGAGGAGAATTGAGAAAATGAAAAATGAGAAAAGGACAGACTGGCGGAAAATAATGTCATTCCGCGTGTTTCTCCTAATTGAGTCCAGGTCGTTCTTTTCACTTCAGATCACATGATGCTAATTTTATTGTCTTTACCACGTCGGTGTGAAGGTTGTATAGGTCATCCAGGATCCAGAAAGGCATACTGGGCAAGGTTAGCTTAGGTTAGGTAATTAGGGATGTGCTAGGCCTCATAGGATATGCATATACGGATGCCTATTGGCCTATTGTGATTTCCAGTTGATTATATTCGAATCTATTTCTTCATTCTCAGCTCATCGGCTGGAAAACACCTGTCCCGGAAATATCATTATCATTCATTCGTTCCTGTATTCCCTTGTGGGTCCTAGGGCCTCTACTATGCCTACGCGCCATCGAGTGCGGTTTCTGGAAATGTGCCTCAGTTCTCCCCAACTTTTTCCCAGTTGTAGGGCATCCTTCTCAAATGTTCTTCGCCACGTAATTCCAGGACCGCCGCGCATCCTGCCGCGGGTCCCATTGCATGGCTTGGTTAGTTATGGACCTGTCACCCTTTCGGAGAGTGTGACCAATCCACTGCCACTTTCGTCGTCGTATGGTTGTGCCTATAGGTTCATGGTCCGTTCTCTGATGAAGCTGTTCACTAGAGATACGGCTTGGTCAGAATATCCTTAAGATATTCAAACGCACCTATTGACAAACGTTTGCAGCTTCCTCGTGATAGTGGTGGTCACCCTCCAGGTACCACATCCATATAGTAGCACGGATTCAATGTTGGAACGGAAGAGTGGTGTTTAAGCTAATTGCATTTCTTCGTCAAACTATGGAAAGCATCCCAAACGCAGATTTTGCTTTGCTTATGCGCTTGGCTATATCCAGTTCGGTTCCGCCATCGGTTGAGACAATACTCCCAAGGTATTGGAAACTCTCAATTCTCTCAACCGTCTGTCCAGCAATACAAGTTGATGAGTTTGGTCTTAGGCTGACCATTTTTGTTTTTGCCGAGTTAATTTTCAGCCCAACGACGTCTGCTTCCCTCTCCACATTTGTTGTCATTTGGTGATGGTCCATTATTCTGTGAGACGGAAGGCATACATCGTCGGCGTAGTCGTCATCGTAGAATTCCTTCCTCCATTTCCTGTTAACTAGGCCGCATTCAGCACATCGCTAATCACCAATAGAAACAGTATTGGTGACAGCATGCAGCCTTTCCTAATCCCGCTTTGGACTTCGAATTCCTAAGACTCAGTGTAAGACGTGACATGTGGACCCATCATATGTAGCCTTGATAATTGCTATTAATTTATCAGGAACGCCGCTCCTGCGTAAGGCACGCCAGATAAATTCCCGATTGATACTATCAAACGCCTTTTCAAAATCGATGAACAGCAGGTGAAGTGGTGATCGGTACTCAACACACTGCTCGATGATGATCCGCAAGGTGTTGATGTGGTCGACACAGGAGGATCCAGAGCGGAAACCTGCTTGTTCGGCGTCGAGTGTGTCTTCGAGGTGTTCTTTGATTCGCTCCAGGATGATTTTAGCTATTATCATGGGCACAGCAGGCGGCACGCAGATACCTCTCCAGTTTTCGCACTGCATTCGATTGCCTTTTTTAACGAGCTTGACGATCATTCCCTTCTTCCACTCGTCCGGAAAACTCTCGGCTTCCCATGTTCTCCCGACAAGTGGGAACAGTAGCTCAGCTGATGCCGTTGGCGCAGCTAGAAACAGCTCCGCAGGTATGCCGTCAGGTCCTACCGCCTTATTGGTTTTCAGTGCTTTGATCGCGGCAATAATCTCTTTCTTACAGGGGGTTGTGGTGCGAATTCGGGAATTTCTTTCTACGGATATTTCAGTCTGACTTGGGTGCATATTGCTGGGGAATACTCGGTTTAGAACCGAAGCAAAATGCTCCTTCCATCTCTTCAGTTGATCCTCATCCGATATTAGCAGCGAACCGTCTAAGCCTTCCACTGGGTGTTGAGTAGAGCTTCGGCCACCTATAAGCTTTTTGGTGATTCTGTAAAGGGTTCTGCTGTTGCACCTCGCTACTGCTTCTTCTGCTTGCGTGGCCAGCGCATTGATATAATTGCGGTTGTCACTTCTCACGGTACGCTGCACTTCTCTCATCTTCATGCGATATAGAGACTCTAGCTCGATCCTCCCTGCTGCTGGAGCTGCTGCAATTTGAGCTCTTAGTTGCTTTCGTTCGTTGATCCTTCTCCAGGTATCCTCGGAAAGCTACGCCCAATGGCTTCCCTGCGATCGACCGACAATCCTTTCAGCACCTGATGTCAAAACAGTTTTCACAGCACACCAATGGTCTTGGATGGTGGCGGGCAGTGAGCTGCTGATTGTTTCTACTCCTCGTGAGAGATGGTCCCTTAGTTCTTGGCGCACTGTGGGAATTCTCAGTCGGTCTACGTTGAACCTAAGTATTCTTGTGTCGTTAGATCTTCGAACGGCAGCAGTGCGTAATTGGACAGTAGCTATCATAAGATGGTGATCTCGTACCAATCCCGTGTCCGCTCCTCGTTTCTTTCGGACGTCCAATAACATTTTGAGCCCTTCGTTGTCCCTGTCTATCTTGGCATCACAATGATAATGTCGCCGTTGGGTGTTGCATTATAAACAGCTCCCAAATGGTTGTAGAAGGTCTCCTTTTCTTCCTGAGAGGAACCATCCGTGAGGGCGTAACACTGTATAAGGTGACGCGACGTACTCTCGTCCGGAATCTGGCCGTTAAAATCCTATCACCGTGCGGCCGCCAGGAGATTAGGCCTCTGCATGCTGTAGGTGTTAACAGCAGTCCAACTCCATATCCATGGGGGCTTCCGGAGTAGAGTAATACAGTGTTACGCGTTGGAGATTGGTACTCACCCGCATCTAACCATCTTACCTCGCTTACTCACAATATGTCCAGCTTATATCGCATAAACTCATGCTCTAATTGAAGGAATCTGGCGTTCTGAGGTCCTTCACTCTGAGAGTCAAGGAGCGTCCTCACATTCCAGAAACCAATCTTAGTCAGGGTACGATAGCCAAAGGCCGTCAACGTGTTATCAGTTCTTATCCGTGTCGTCGGATTTCGGCCGGGTTCCGTAGCGGGCTGGTTTCAGTGACGCGGATTGCTGGCCCAGGTTACCTAGCCTAGGCATAAGACTCTCGAACCTGCAATTTTGCCTTGCCCTACCTGTATAGGATTTATACACACAGTTGCCCGGTGACCACCTTGAGGAGGTAAAGCAAGCACTACATTACGAACTTGATTGTTGTGATACTGATCCAATCCATGTTTTGGACAGGCAGTACTTCTCCGAACAATCGCCATGCAGGCATTACACGTGGTGTTAACTTTGTAATCCCTAGAAGTCACAAAACACCAACGTTGCGAACCAATCCAATCACCAATCGAAAAGATGGCTTGACTTTATAAGGGATAACGACATTCAGACCTTGAAAAGTCCACGAGGCTGCTACAAAGTAGACCTCATCATCCACAAGGATGACATCTGTGAAACATGTGTATACCAAGCCGGACGCTACAGAGAACAGAAGCAGCGACTATTCGGGTGTGCAGTAAAAATGCTATCCACGGGGATAATTAGATCACAGAAGAAGTTGTTGTTTCGCGGCATCGCTCTATCGGTGCCGGAATCAAGCATATCAAGGTCTTGAAAATACTGAACTAGAGGAATTGGTTGACCATAGAAAAAATAAGGTCGGGGAGGAGACGGGGTGCATTTATATGAGAAAGTTATAGATTTGGCTATATTAAGTCCTAGGCAGTTTGTGAGGCACCAGACTGAAAACCGATCGAGGTCTTCTTGAAGAAGAGTGGAGTCATGGGGAGAATAAATAGTTTTACAAAATTTTATGCCATCAGCGTAAAGGAAGAGCGATGAGTGTTTAATGACTCTCTAAAGATCGTTAATACAATAGTAAGAATGAAGAGAAGAGGACCACAATGGTTGCCTTGTGGAACTCCAGATTTTAGGACGATCACTTGAAGATTCGGTTTCTAAAGCGAGGGAGGAATACAACGTGTATATTGTTCCACTATAGACCCCCACTACAGCTTAACTACAGCCAAGGATATTTCTGATACCACGGAGAAATACTGCAAGAAGATTTAACGTTGAACGATTGCAACAGAAGAAACCGTCACAACTTTTGTCAAATCAGTACTATCGACCCCAGGAAGCGTCAGCAACTGAAGAACTGGATTTCACCCGACTACCCCCAAATGAAACAATTCGTTTGAAAAAGACGGCAGGCAAGCACATGTGGTAAAACAATTCGCCTACGAAGCGACGCTGCATAAAAGGATGAGAGTGCATGTGAAACTAGAATTCTGATATTTAATGAGACTGATCAACTTCCCAAGTGAGTCGTCTACCTTCAGATTTGACCACGCAGTTCTGATTGCAGATCCGAATGCGACCATTTTGTAAACTCTATACCGTAATGTGGAAATTGTTCAATGTGGCTAGCCAGTGAATGTAGAGCGGTTTCCACAGATTTTCCTTTACAGTAGTCGTATTGAGCCGTAAACAAATGTCTAGGATGAATGCTATGTAAATCGTTCTACAGCTTTCAGAAGGAAAGATGATAGACCTATGGGTCTGAGGTCCTCTGGGACAACATGAGAACATTTGTCGGCTTTGGGAATGAAAACTAGATTAACTTCTTTCTATGACAAGGGAATGTGGATTATTTCCGCTAGTGTTGGCAGGATGATATTCGAGGACATTTGTAGCTCGGTAGGTATTATAGCGCCCAGAGGAGTTTATCTCTCGTAATCAGACTTAGTAGCCCTACTAAGGTTGTTACTGGCCGTATACAAAGAATGGGTGGAAAGTGGGTGTCAAGTTGCAGGTTGTGCCATTCATCACTTATAGTCGTTGAAGAGCCATCAACTTTTTCCAAACAGTTAGGGATCGTAGGATTGTTAGAGAGGATGTTTCTTAGACGCGATGCTTTGGAGGTTTCTGTTATGAGTCCTAGCCTGTTACCCTTCTTTAGGTTTTTGCTTGGTTGACAAGTTTCCTGCAACAGTTTTTAAGCTCTGATGTCAACCAGTATGGTTATTTCTACGGTTTCATATTAGTAAATGACATCTACCAATGACAAACTACCCATCGTACTAATCGGGTGCTGCATCGAATTTCTAGATCTCAGGTTCTGATACTGCAGATGAACAACATTCCTCTGTCTCATATTTCAACGGATAGATCATACTAGCAAATTTCCTCATCCAACACTCACAATGATCGAGTTAGTCTTAGCGAGCAGCCCTTAGAAATATGAGCGCAATTAGGCTCGGTTTGACAATCTGCAACCCTCTCCATTTCCCGAGTACGTTGTTAATACAGTTTCACCTGATTACCTAACCGACATAGCGTTCCATTATTTTACTTGAGCCAATTCACTACAGCTTCCGGCGCATCTCCTATTATTTCACGGACGAACGCGTGCAGCTCCCTGTGTCTTTTAATCTATGAGCCACGGCCAAAATGTTGTCGGAGCAACAAAATATATATAAAGATGTACGGAATTGCACCGCTTGGCAGTTGGTTCTTCCTTAACTATAGCGGTCCTGCGTTATATTGGTTAGCCAGTTTGGTTAAAAAAAAAAATCGGCTTCTTTGATGAAGCACCCACCATACTCGCCACAGATCTGACCGACTTTTTTCTATTTGCTAAGCTGGAGACTGCTATGAGAGGAGACAGAAAGGAGAGCATTTTTACGTCGAAATGTGATGAGGCGGCTGTGAAGCATTCCATAGGCTCTAAGACCTAACACGTCTCGGAATTTTTTGAATGAACTGTGTATGTGCACATGAAAGAAGTTGCTGGGTGCCAAATCATCGTCAATGCTCTTCGATTGTAGCATTCCAGAAATCATGAAGTCTTCTGTCGTAAGTACCGAGCTGTGGATTAGAGTCTGCGTGTTCCACAGTAAACAGGCCTTCTGAATACTAAGAACAAGAAAAAGTTTTCTTTGCCAAAATCGATTTATTTTATTTAAAATAGTCCCCTTCCGACTCAATATGGCAATTTGGACGGTCTAGAAGCATGTCAATGAGTGTTTTAGATCGTCAGCCGGGATGATGTTCAGGATGTCGGTACAAGCCTTTTGGATGGCTTCAGCGTCCACAAAACGCTTTCCCTTCATCGGCAAATGCCTTTTCTGAAATGGTAAAAGCCGCATAGAGCAGTTGACAGTTAAAATGCGATTTCAGCCAAAAAATGGGTCACATGTGTCGATTAATGAGATGGCGCATTATCGTGCAACAAAGGCCAACTTCCTTCTGCGCGATATTCTGGCCAAAGGTGACGAATACGATGCACCAAACGCTTCAAAACACCAAGATAGAATTGCGCGTTAACGGTGGAACGAACTCTTTGTGGACAATCCCATTGAAATAAGAAAAGCAAGTAACTTCTCCAAAAGAGATTTTTTGAGTTTTGGCTCGTTTGACGCCTTCCACCCGGCACTTTGGCGCTTGGCTTCTGGATCATATTCAAAAACACCACGTTTCATCACGAACCACAATGTTGTTAAGGAATTTTCTGATCTTTGTGGCCTTCTTGATGATGCCTCCGAATGTTGAATTCTGAGCAATTTTTGGTCATCAGTCAGTTTTTGTACCGACGATACAAACAAACTGTCACTTCAGATGCAATAACTCTGCTTCTATTCGGCCAAATGTCATGAAATTTTGGCAGTACATCAGTGAAGGATATAGCTTTCACGCGTGTAATTGCCAGTAGATGGCCTCACTAGAAATACCTACTTGTACAAAGTCCTAACGTCGGTTAGGAAGAGTACTCACTGCTGCTCTTTTAATGAGCGTACAGGATACCTTCTTAGAACTGAGGTAGAGTGCGTAGCGACAGCCAAGCTGTGTACGTTAGGGTTTTGTTCAACTCTTGAAAAAGTTCTAAACTAATCCTAAAGAATGCTGGACTGTACTCAGCGTGGTGGAAGGCTGAATAATTAGATCGAAATTGCAATAAATGAATTCGCAGGTGAAGCTGCTCTGTGCTGTGTAAGACTCTGTACCCTGTTGGACTCCGTACTCTGCAAGAATTAGAATAATATTTTTTTAGGACCTAAAACTGCCGCTCTAGGACTTTATCAGGGCTTCCATTGTAAGTCACATTGCTCGAAAGATTTACTGTAGATCACATGGTTCCCCACTTTGTGTTTAAATTTGCGGTTCAACTTAATATGGCTTTAATTCAAGTGCCTTGTGTGTCTGGGCGCGATAGTCGTTCTCCTTCTCATTCCTGGAAAAACTGTTGCTCAGCTCTCAGCCCTTCACTCCAGTGCAACAGGGTTAATGGCACACCAAGTGCTGAGGCATGATTCCGGTGGGTATGACTTTTTAAGATTTGAGGATTTGAGGGTCACGAGAGAAGCTCATCAAAGATTCTAACATACATCGTCGGTTCTAGCCTTTTCAGGATACAGTTTTTGATAGTATTCATTCAGAAGGCAATGATACCCAAATGAGACACATAAATTCTTTGGTTAGCTGACAGATTACCTGCTTTGCTGTCTCTGTTGCCTCTGTTTGTAGCTGTTTGTAGGTATCTCTAGAGTCGATGACAAAGCAAAAAGTTTGTGTTTTTCATATGCAGCAACAAAGATGACACGCCTCTTCGCTGATGAAGATGTTGAAGTTCACAAAGTAAAACCTTACATTCACGCTCTAAACATTCATTCTATGTTATATGTTCACTAGAAGGCCCTAGAAGGACTCTTTAGTCACGTCATCTCTGAAGGCACATTCAAACTGTAGTCAGTCCTTAACTGAGCTCGTTATTCGTCATGTTGTGGATCCGTACCACATACATTGTACATGACGCAAGGCCAACAGCTGTAGTCGCCGAGAGTCAGTGTATGGCATAAGATCCGTAACTACCAATTCGACAGCGTGGATCAGTTTGCTCTTTGTCCGCCCGTTATGTGGAAAATTTTAGAAAAGGATGTCAGCCTACAGGAATTAAGAAACGAGATCATGGCTTGCAATGGGAGTTAGCGGATTGGAGTCTTCAGCCCAAAAGTCCGAGGCTCACTCTTAGCTCAGTGCGTTTCTGAACAAGCAATATTGATGTTTCTGGAGTAAAGTAAATCCAGAGGAGACTCCTGAGACTCAGTTACACCCACAAAAGTCCACAGTATGGTGTGGTATTCTTGCTGCTGGCTGGCATCATCGGTCTTTATTTTTCAAGGATGAAGGCATGGCTAGCATTGTAGTCAATGACCAAAAATACCTAAATGGACGACATTCATCTGGATGACATGTGGATGACGCCAACCACATGGCGGCACGAAAATGTAATTTTGCTTACAATTGCCTCGAATCTGAAGGTCTTACTTGTCGTGTATGTGCTCGTGTAATGGCAGACGACACACTCCAACTCACCATTGCACCAAAACGTTATTTAATCTTGTTTCCAGAAGCTTCCTGATATAATCCACTGCCTTCGATTATAATCGGAAATACCTTCCTCAAATAAACTTCAACCTTCATTCGAAGGCTCATCCGACTAATGAACGTGTAATTCCTACAGGGTGTCCACATATCATTACGGAAATCCTTGCGATATATTACCATCCCATCGCTAATAGCACGGGGATTAGAGTGCCACCATTACGTAAGCTCCTACGTAGGACCGCACCAGTTTAGTTTAGTTTTAAATGCATTTTATTTTTTAAATCATTAATTCTTACATACTAACAAAAAATGCTTAAATGCTAGCTTAAAAGTACTTAACAATCTTATACTAACTTACTGGCCCCACACAGGCACTCTAAGCTACTCTAAATTCTTATATCTATGTCTTTCGACTTTATTTACATTTTATTTATTAATACTTATTTTCTATGCTTAAGGCTAAGAAAAGAATTTAACAAAAAACTTAGCATATTGACAAATTTTTTATTTTTTATAAAAACTTAATATCTAACTTAAAATAACCTTAGTCTACCTAACCTATGTACACAATACGCACATACATACATATAGACATTATACACAATGACATACATATACTAGTATATACCTATGTATATACCAATATATATATGTATATCTTAAATGCTAACTTAACCTATGCAAGCTGGCCATCGCTATTTACCGAGCAAATAGATTGGTCTGCTCTGCCTCATTAGTGAGGCTGGTCCGTAATTGACGGAAACGACGACGAAACATCTTCTCCATCATTCAACCACCAGAAATGCTGGTGCTGCCGAACGACATCCCTCTTATCGCGATTCCCCACCGCCCTACTGAACCTGAGACGATCCACACTGCCGTGTGCGACGTCTCTGTCGTAGTTGAGTCGCCTGTCCCCAGCTTTCCGAGCGACATGGAAGATTAACGGGACCGCTGATCTATCCTGGATCAACCCTATCTGATCTAGGTAGAGGAATGCTTCCGGTGGAACGAAGCCGTCAGAGCGCACACTCTCGTGGTAAAGGTAGTTGGGGTAGTAAGCCCCAGATATCAGGTTATTCGCCGAGGCCATTGCTCTTGCGATGTGTCTTCGAGTCAGCTTAATTACGAAGTTGTCCACTCGTATTAGGTTCGCTCTGTTGTAAAGGACCTCATTACGATAAAATTTTTTGTACTCCGACTCTGGTGTTCTGTACAAGCGAAGGCAAGCCCTAAGGCAAGCCCTCTCAAACATCCGAATCTTTTCCATTAAGCTTGCTCGTACATTGAACCACACGGGGCACCCGAATACCAGCATGGGCCTGATAAGGGCCATGTAGCAGATTACCTTTACCCTCTCATCGAGTTGGCTGCTATAAAACAGTCTCTTTGTAAGGGCAAAAGCGCCTTTAGCTCTGGCCAGAGCAGCATCTACATTTTTATCAAAATACAGAAACCGATCTAGCCAGATCCCAAGGTATCTGACTACATTCCGACAGGCAAGAGGCTGTCCGTGTTGTCCAATGATCGAGAACTTACGCCAATTTTTCCTGGTATCCCTAGAGGCTCCAGACAACGGCGTCCTAAAGAGAATGGTTTCCGACTTCTGAAAGTTGATTTTCAACTTCCAGTCATCGCAAAATCGTCTTATCTTATCGAAGTCACGCTGCAAGAGAGTATTAATGACCTCGATTTTTGGACCTGTTCTGTACGCTATCAAATCGTCTGCGTACGCAATAGTGTGGGGAAGTGAACCTATCAAGTCGCTTGTATAAATGCTGAATAGGATCGGCGAATTGACCGCGCCTTGCTGAAGACCATTTTTAATTTGAAATATTCCAACAGAAGTCACATCGCCATTTTTTACGATGAACTGTCTGTTGGTTAGCATATTATAAAGAATGTACAAGAGTGGTTTACTGATCCCCAGCCTAGTCAGTTTATAGAAAAGACCCTCTAACCATACGGTGTCGAAGGCCTTCTCCAAGTCAACAAGGCAGGCACCAGTACATTGGTTTTTGCCTTTATTCCATTGGATATCGGACACCAGTTTAGACGCGGCATGTGAGATATCATGTCCCGCCTTAAAACCGAATTGATTATCCGGAACTATATGTTTGTCCTCAACCCACCTAGACAGAGCTCTATTGATTACCTTTTCAAACACCTTACTGATATTCGGAAGGAGACTTATCGACCGGAGATTCGCCGGATTGGATATATCCTTTCCCTTTTTCGGGATAGGTTGAACCACTGCCGTTTTCCAATGCGCTGGATAATGTGCATTATTCATTGCATTATTAAACAGTGTGGTGTAAATGTCCACCGCTTCTAGAGGAAGATGTCGAAGCACGATGTTTGGAATACCATCGGTCCCCACTGATTTCTTAGCCCTGATTGTGTCGAAGATCTTATGGAGCTCTTCCTTCGAAATGAACGGAGGTAGGTCACCCTCTCTGGTAATGACATTATTTGCCATATTTTCGTCGCTGAACCGGGTGAAACCAGAGCCCTCGGATCGCCAGTTCTCTATTTCATTTCGAATGTAGAAGTCGTGCACCAAGACGCGATTGTCCAGGTCATAATTAGGGCCAATGGTATCAGTGGCGTAGGACCGCACCAACATGCGACCGTATTACCGTGTGAAGTAATTAAACCCGACCTACCCGCCTACTGCAGTCCCAAAAAGTCATTAAACAAAAATATCCCATTATCACTATCTGTCATCTCGCATTGTCGACCTTCACTATGGCATCAGGCAACCTCCCGCCCCAAACCACAATTTGATGAGCACCTAATTTGTTTCTAATGACTTACACTCTCGATGAAGTTTCACTTGGGATTCCTTGGCTAAAGGCACTCCCCGCGAGTGTTCAATAGGGCTCTTCTTCACCTCACCCCATCAAATATACTCTAGCTTGCCAATAAATTGGAAATTAATAATGCATGCCTGTGAACTGTACCATAATCATGTTCACTTCAATCATCGAATAGATGACTCCCCTATCGTCCCAATACAATCTCTGGGTGCAATTTCGGGGCCGAAGAGGGTTCTTTAAATAGGTTCCGCTCCATATCTCCAGGAGTACTCTCAACCATAGCATCCTTCAACTGAAATTGAATTACTTTCTCATCACTAAACGATGACGGCGTTGATGGGGGGACGTCTACCCAAGGGACATCGTCAACGGGACCCTGTTTATTGTAAGAGAAAGGTTTCGACGATAGTCTACTCTACTCGTACCTGCAAATTGAAAGCATAAACAAAATTACATGGTCGAATGGCAATTAGTCGGGCAAAAATACAAGTTATAGATTTCCAGGATCAAGGGATCAACGTCTCAAGGCTTTACGTTATGGAGGTTACGGATTTAAATAACCCTCTACGCGGCTTATCATTTAAACTGACTTTGAAATGACTCGAAATAGTCGAATCTGATTAACCTGGCCTGCTTGCCGACGTCTCCCTGGGTGGGTTAAGGAAATTCAGATAATCCTCGTTCAAGGACTTCTATTAAAAAGAAACGAAAATCGGAAAAAGGATACACACCAGACGTTTTGGAATCTTCGTCCCATCTGTGGGTATTGTAATATTTTCATCGACACGGGTGAGATGAAGCTAGACGAGTTGACTATGGGAAGTAATTCCGCAAGGAGTCGCCCCTTTATTCGGTTTTCATCCCGCTTATTGCTTTAACTGCTCGTTTGTTCCACAGATCGACTCGATGACGGGTTTACGAGTTATAGGAGTGGGAGGGATTGCCCTCATTCGAAATTACCATGTCGGATGGAATTTGTGTTGAAATTGGACGAAGTAATAACGGTGAGCTTTTGGTTTACTAAACGGGATCCGTCCGAGGAATGAATGGGTTCGGATGAAAGGATTATTGGATAACGATAACTTGGAGCAGGGTTAATTAAAATTATTTCTCCCTTTTGCGGTGGTATAGATTTAAGTGGAGCTCTTAAGTGTCAGTCGATTGGATACGATTTCGAAGAAACGGTATCGTATTCCAAGGAATGAAGTTCGAGATAGTTTTGAAGCTAAGAAGAGGTTGTATTCGATTTACGAGAGTGGGAGTACTAATAAAAATGAGACACATAAATTCATAATCAGAAAAGAATGAGCCAACAATGCAGTCTATTGTTCTGAGAAATCACACGCTTCTCACGTCGTAGTAGTTGGCTTAACAATTCTCAATATTGAGGGCCTTATTCCGCTGTAGCCAGGATTTTCGGTCCGTTAGATGGAAGGCAAAGTATTGCACAACCTTCTCAAAGTATCCTTAGCTTCATGTTTCAGTTCGGTTTATAACTTTATAAGTGAGTCTACCAAGGACGTGCTGCATCCTTCTAGTAGCAGGCATTTTTCTGCTAAGACGCTGAAAGAACCTGCAATTAAATGGTTGAATACTACGAGTATTCTGGAGAGTATTTCCTAGACATATGTCTCACCTCATCCTTGTTAAGTTTAGAACGAGATGTCTTCCTAAGCTCAATGGGAATCTCTAGAGTAACAACGAACAAGACAAGTCTCAATATACATATGGTTCCCAGCACGTCGCAATAGCTCGATGTTTTCTGTTGTTGACAAAGTCCTTGTTCATGGTATTATCTGGCCGGGTAGCAGTAAAACGAGACGATGATAGTGCGTTTGCCTAGCACATCAGAAGCACGGCTTCTAATCAGAAACAGGAGACATATACATTGTTACGCCCCCACGGATGGTTCATCTCAGGAAGAAAAGGAGACCTTCTACAACCAGTTGGGAGCTGTTTATAATGCAACACCCAACGGCGACATTGTCATTATGATGGGGGACCTTAATGCCAAGATAGGCAGCGACAACGAAGGGCTCAAACATGTAAAGGAACGGCACGGATTAGGCAACGGAAATGACAACGTCGAAAGATTTGTTCCCTTTTGCAACGCAAATCGTAATGTCCAATGTGGCACCATATTTGAGTACAAGGCCCGCCATAAAATCAGTTGGGTGTCAACTGACAGACAAGCAACCGCCAACCAAATCGATCATTGTGGCATCAGTCGCCGTTTTAGAAGTAGTCTTCTAGACGTCCGAAACAGACGAGGAGCGGACATGGGCTTGGTACGAGATCACCATCTCTGCCGTTCGAAGATCTAACGACACAAGAATACCTAGGTTCAACGTAGACCGACTGAGTGTTCCCACAGTGCGCCAAGAACTAACGGACCATCTCTCACGAAGAGTGGAAACAATCAGCACCAGTGAGCCCACCACCATCCAAGACCATTGGTGTGCTGTGAAAACTGTTTTCACATCAGGTGCTCAAAGGATTGTCGGTCAATCGCAGGGAAGCCATAGGGCGTGGCTTTCCGAGGATACCTGGAGAAGGATCAGCGAACGAAAACAACTAAGAGCTCGAATTGCAGCAGCTCCAGCAGCAGGGAGGATCGAGCTAGAGTCCCTATATCGCATGAAGATGAGAGAAGTGCAGCGTACCGTGAGAGGTCACAACCGCAATTATATCAATGCGCTGGCCACGCAAGCAGAAGAAGCAGAATCGAGGTGCAACAGCAGAACCGTTTACAGAATCACCAAAGAGCTTATAGGTGGCCGAAGCTCTACTCAACACCCAGTGGAAGGCTTAGACGGTTCGCTGCTAATATCGGATGAGGATCAACTGAAGAGATGGAAGGAGCATTTTGCTTCGATTCTAAACCGAGTATTCGCCAGCAATATGCACCCAAGTCAGACTGAAGTGTCCGTAGAATGACATTCCCGAATTCGCACCACAACCCCCTGTAAGAAAGAGATTATTGCCGCGATCAAAGCACTGAAAACCAATAAGGCGGTAGGACTTGACGGCATACCTGCGGAGCTGTTTCTAGCTGCGCCAACGGCATCAGCTGAGCTACTGTTCCCACTTGTCGGGAGAACATTTGAAGCCGAGAGTTTTCCGGACAAGTGCAGGAAGGGAATGATCGTCAAGCTCCTTAAAAAAGGCAATCGAATGCAGTGCGAAAACTGGAGAGGTATCTGCGTGCTGCCTGCTGTGGCCAAGGTAATAGCTAAAATCATCCTGGAGCGAGTCAACGAACACCTCGAAGACACACTCGACGCCGAACAAGCAGGTTTCCGCTCTGGATCCTCCTGTGTCGACCACATCAACACCTTGCGGATCATCATCGAGCAGTGTGTTGAGTACCGATCACCACTTCACCTGCTGTTCATCGATTTTGAAAAGGCGTTTGATAGTATCAATCGGGAATTTATCTGGCGTGCCTTACGCCGGAGCGGCGTTCCTGATAAATTAATAGCAATTATCAAGGCTACATATGATGGGTCCACATGTCACGTCTTACACTGAGTCTTAGGAATTCGAAGTCCAAAGCGGGATTAGGAAAGGCTGCATGCTGTCACCAATACTGTTTCTACTGGTGATTGGCGATGTGCTGAATGCGGCCTAGTTAACAGAAAATGGAGGAAGGAATTCTACGATAACGACTACGCCGACGATGTATGCCTTCCGTCTCACAGAATAATGGACCATCACCAAATGACAACAAATGTGGAGACGTCTGCTTGTCGTTGGGCTGAAAATTAACTCGCCAAAAACAAAAATGGTCAGCCTAAGACCAAACTCATCAACTTGTATTGCTGGACAGACGGTTGAGAGAATTGAGAGTTTCCAATACCTTGGGAGTATTGTCTCAACCGATGGCGGAACCGAACTGGATATAGCCAACCGCATAGGCAAAACAAAATCTGCGTTTGGCGAAGTAATGCAATTAGCTTAAACACCACTCTTCCGTTCTAACGTTGAATCCGTGATACTATTTGGATGTGGTACCTGGAGGGTGACCACCACTATCACGAGGAAGCTGCAAACGTTTGTCAATAGGTGCCTACGCTACATCTTAACGATATTCTGGCCAAGCCGTATCTCTAACGAACAGCTTTATCAGAGACCGGACCATGAACCTACAGGCACAACGAAAGTGGCAGTGGATTGGTCACACTCTCCGAAAAGGTGACAGCTCCATAGCTAACCAAGCGATGCAATGGAACCCGCTTACTCAGGACGGCAGGATGCGCGGCGGTCCTAGGAATACGTGGTGCAGAACAGTTAAGAAAGAAGCACAGCAACTGGTAAAAAGTTGGGGAGAGCTGAGGCACATTTCCAGAAACCGCACTCGATGGCGCGTAGGCATAGTAGAGGCCCTAGGACCCACAAGGGGATACAGGAACGAATGTAGTAACCCATTGATGGCATATTTCTTTCAGCATCCTGACTGGTCTTGAAAACGCTTCCAATATCATACGTTAAAGTGGCTCTTATATGGAATCTATCACGCTGTTGGTATTACCATTGTTTCCATCACGTGAATTCGTCCGCAGACTTACTCCTTCAAAGGACTACCTTATGTCATCTTGCTTTTTGTCTTGTATTCACGCTCATAGTTTAGCAATCTGGTTGGACGATACATATACCCGATAGTTAGCACGTGAAGGTGAACATGAGTGCCAACTCTAATCATACAGTACCGAACCATCTAACTGAGGCTTTGCGAAGTCCAGCTGCTACTCTGGAGTTGCTTCTTCATGTTCCTTTCCCATTTAGGAACCTGCTACCAAGTGAAGTACCTTTCAAAGGCTTGCAATCCAAACTGTATATCCTTGGGTCGATAGTAACTCTAGTGCTTTGGCACCAGCAACGCCTTTCTACACAGATCCCCATGAGTATACAGACTTGCTATTGTATTGATTTGATCCATCCCCACCACCAAGCTAAGGATAGGCATACTGAAACACTCTGAAACGCAAAAAGGTGATTTCCCATCTACTGGTATTTAATCATCGAAGAACGGCATTAACATCTCAATCAAGTCTCCAACATTGTTTCGTGCCCCCCAAAACAAAAAAAAAGAAACAAAATGAACCCAGGGGACAGCACCATTAAGGCGACGACAATAACCTCCCAGAAATCAATCAATCAAATTGAGACCAAGAAAACGCAAAGATTCAAGGCGTTGAAACTCATTAATTATACAAATTTCGTGTCAACAATTGTTAATCAAAGGCCGTTGCCGCGACCCCAAAACAGCCCGCCAGTCAGTCAAGTTAGTCCACCCATTTCCACTGATAGTAGGCGTAACCACTCATCAGCATAAAAAAGAAAAAAAAAAAAAAAACTCAAATTATGGTGAATTTTTGGTAAATTAATCACCCTATAACTGTTTATTACCGTTCGCGTTTTTAAGGGTCAGGAGTGGTCCTAACGAAAACATGGTGCTTACACTTTAAGTAGGTACACCCCCGAGGGCTTAGAGTAGTTTCCCAACTGCGGCGGGGGGGGATAGTGGATATGGACATCATAATTAAGGCACACGTGTGCGTGGTTCCTTAATCATGTGATGTAGGGATATGGCGTCGTTATTTCCAAGATTTTAGTCCCTAATAAATCTTGTCATGTCCTCGAGTCAGTCAAAATTGTATTCACCTTGGTGAGCCCTTCAAGTGTGACTATGATGACTCATCATCATCATGTCTCCATCCATTCGTGTTGAAATGTCAGATGTTCGCCGAAAGCGCACTGGTACACTCCATTTCCTCCAGAAATGAAACACCCATCTTGTCGACTATCGTCCAACCAGACCAGGGCAACTATTCTGCCTAATTAGGCACTAAAACCGAGAGTCTGAGATGGAGAACTACATGCTCGTATAGGAGGACTCTGATGACAAACTTTAATTTCTTTTGATGGAGATGGAGCCAAGTGTGTGAAGTGAATGCCGCCAACTGTAACCCCACAGAGATGTGCGAATATGAATTTATCTAGGAACACAAGAGGATTGTCACACTTTTAACCGCAAAAATAAAACTTCATCTCCATTTCGTCTTGGTCTTCGTCGACAATGGGATTAACCCCGAAGGGAGATCATACGTGTAGCATGACGTGTCTCTGAATCATTGAAGAAACCTGGAGCACACATCTTCGCTTGTGGAGCAATTAAAACTGATGGGGGTGATGGAGCAACGAATATCTGTAGCTGCAGAGGAATCTCATTTAGTGCGGTTCAACATTATTCGTATTTGCTCTCATTAAGGAGGCGATGAACTCTTCTTTTTTAGACTAAGACTTCTTCGTCATTGGAGTGGAAGATAGATGTTGCACACACAGGCCAACTGGGAAACTAAGGAACTGGAGAACTGTTCCTTTAAATAGAGAGTGTGGTAGGTCGGAGTTAATGCAAGAGGGAGTGAGTTCATCAGTCATTGGAGTATTCGTACGAATACTCCGCCGGAAGATCCAAAAATAGACCAAAGCGAGAATTTAAGTGCTCCGAGAGGATGAGATTGCTTCGGCTAATTGGTTTCTTTTTTTTTTTTTTTTAGTTTTCCTCTTTCTTGACGCGGAAAATGCGTAATTTGGCGTGGTTCCCATCTAAACATCAGGATTGTTTTAATTGTATCCTGTCTAGGGTGTCTACAGGAAGTGGCTAGAGAACTGACAGATATGACAGATGACATGAAATTAGAATGGTTTGAGGCGTCATAACAGGGGCGAAGCTTTAGTGAACTTTGCTTAAGATGACTCAACTCTACATTTGTTGGTTTTGTGGTGCGTTGTGGGCTTTTCCTCCCGAGATGTAGATTATGAGAGCTTCCAGCCAACTGACCAACTTATAGGCCATCAACATGGTCTTCTTCTCTATGAAAATTTTTTTTTTGAGATCAATCAAACGTCGAAATTATCGAGGCATATCCAAGTGCTATGCGAAAGTCCTTTCGAACGTACTCGTCTGGTTTCCCTCATATTTTGTGAAAGTCCATTCGGATGTACTCACCGCTGTTTTGTTATTTCCTTAATCTTGAGCTGGTCAGATACTGGCAGGGTACGGTGGTTAAGTTCGTCGACTACTACGAAGGTAGGTCCGGGTTCGAATCTCGACCAACACCGAGGTGTGATTTTCTTTTCTGACGATTACTAGCTTTTCGGCAGGCAATAACGAGAGTAGGGATTCTCTACCTACGAAATAGTCTCCAGATCGAATCAACGGTGAATTAAAGCAACTAAGACGTTATCCGGGCTACCCCGACACATTTGGAGCTCAGGCCGGTAAGGGTTCCCGAGACTAAATCAGGCTCTTGGAAAAGAGATGGTGACAGATGAGCCCTTAATGGAATAACAGCAGCGCTCAAACCCTTTGGTTTAACTGACCCCTCGTTCTAGGGGTATCTATAATGTAACTGACCCTTCCGGTTGAGTATTGTGCCGCCGGGGTACCTGCCCGGCCATGGCAAAAAAAAAACAACTCCAATTACGAAGCAACAACAAGCCTTAGAAACGGACGGATCTACTGCTGATGACCCCTGCAAACGAAACGGACAACGAATTTCGGATCTGCACGTGGAATCTTAAGCTAGGCAACATGCAGCTGAACAACTAGCGGGGACTCTGGGCTGGTGCAAAAGAGATGCTACGGCCAGCCAAGAAATGCAATGGAATGGCGAGACAGAAAGAGGATGAAACAGTGCAACATCTACTACGGCGATTGCTACCGACGGCAAAAGCAGCGCCTATTTGGATGGGAATTTTTTGTTAGAAGCAGACCTAGGCAAGAAGTCTTGAGTTTCCGACATATTAACAAGCGCCTCGTAACAATCCTTATTAAGGCTAACTTTCCTACGATAATACTTATATGGGGACACCAAAGATGGCTTCTCCGAGCTCCTGGACAAGACCTACGAGCAGTGCCCTAGCTATGACGATAAAATTGTCCTCGGAAGAAAAGTAGTACTGTCGGTACAACATCACCTCCGATAACGGATTCAGGCTAATCGACTTTGCGGTGGGACGAAACATTGCCGTAGCCAGCACCCGGTTCCCGCATCTCGAAATTCATAAAGGAACAGAAAAATATCCTGATCAATCAACCGTCAATCAAATTGACGACATTGCCATCGACGCATCCTCCATTGGATGTCCGAAGGATCCGAGGGGACAACATCGGCTCGGATCATTACCTTGTAATAGCCAAGGTACCGTTGCAGATGTCCCGAATATCACAATGACAAGCTAATACTGTGAGAAACTTTAACATCGAGCGGCTACTGGCCCAAGAGATCGCCAAATCCTTATCCGACTGAGTCGCCCTTAATCTCGTAAGAGGTTCTGTGCCGCTAGCATCAAATATTGAAGACCAATGGCAACATTTCCAAAAAGCCCATCAGATATAGCGCCTCTGATAACGAAACAACTGGTTTGACAACGTGTGCCAGCAAGCACATGCAGCTATGCAAGATGCATAGAAAGCGGTACTGTATAGAAGGACTAGAGCTGCTCACGAGCTCTACGAGCAGAAGAGGAGAGACAAAACCGGCTTCTCAGAAGAAAAAAGACGGAGCATGAGAAGCGCGCGGTCGAGCAAATTGAGAGATGCTACTCCAAGAATGTGATTCGGAAGTTTTACCAAAAGGTGAAAAAAATATGCCGCGAAAACAAACTCCGAACCGAAGCCTGTAGAGGCGAACGAGGGAACATCCTAATAAAGTCACAGTCGATCCTGAGGATTTGGAAGGAGCATTTCTATAGACTATATGTATACCTGCGATGACAAACCAAATATCACTGTCAGGCAGAATGAACCTTCCAACCTGAACGATGTAGACCAACAATGGATAAAGTGAAGTCCAACAAAGCTGCTGCAGCTGACGATCTCTGACGAAAGTATGCCCGATGAATTGTTTGTCTGATCTTCAAAAAAGAAGACCCTCTGAACTGCGAAAACTACAGAGGCATCAGTTTTCTTAACATCGCTTACAAGATCATATCTACTGCATTGATTGGTCCATATCAGTGTGGCTTTAGGCCAAGAAAGTCCACCATCAACCAAATATTCACACCACGGTAGATCTTGGAAAATACCCATGAGCTCCAAATCGATACACACCACCTACTCATTGATTTTAAGGCCGCGTATGACAGCATCTATAGAGACGATCTATACAAAGTTTTGGTATTCTGCTCGCTGCACGCTTCTCCATCAAGGTCGGTAAAGAACTCACCGAGACCTTTGATGTCAAATATGGATTTAGGCATGCCATGCGCTGTCATGCGACTTCTGGAAATTACTCGCATATGTCGATGATATTGACATAATCGGAAGAAAACAGCGTGATGTCGAAGGCGCTTTGCCAGTATTGAAGTGGAAGCGCTGAAGGTGGGTTTTACGTCAAAAAGCGCAAGACTAAGCATATAATATGCTGTCAACCACAAAGGTCTGACGGCTCGGACAGACCATGGACTTTATGAGAAATAGATGAGCGTGCTCTTGGCTGCACCTTCGCTTGATTTTCCGTCCCGTCTGCATAGACTGTGAGTGGAGGAAGATATACAACGACGACCTGTATGGGCTATACAGCGACATCGACTTAGCCAGAAGAGTGAAGGTCCAACGACTGAGATGGCTGGGCCATGTAGAGCGGATGAACACCAATGCGCGCGCCAGTCTGAAAAGTCTTCGAATCCGTCCCCGAGGGAAAGCGGGTAGAGGAAGACCGCTATTCAGGTGGAAGCGGACCTCCGCCAAATTGGCGTGCGAAACTAGAGGCAGCTAGCTAAAGTTGGAGCTGGTTGGAGACGCTTGTTGGTTGAGTCCCAGGTCCACCTCGGACCTTAGTAAGTAAGTACGGCAGAAATTCTGCCTGGTCTGACAGGCAAGGACACTCAAGCATTGTACTAGTTTTTTTTTTGTTTATTTTATTGAAATTTCTCAGTTTTCGTAGAACCTTAAGTGAACGCTGCATGGCTCTTTAGACCAGAATGCATCACATCCCAGCCCAATGCTGGGCATTCACAGAGGAAGTGCGTCATCTCTTTCACAATAAACGATGCATGCGGTAGTGTCAATGACGTCTAGCACAATTAAGTGTCCAGCTCTGCTAGTGCTCTGTTAAGAGAGGTGCCTTCAGTCTTTCCTGGGGACTGAGAGCAGAAATATAACTGGTGTTTTAGGGACGTCCGGAGCCACTTGTTTGGTTTGCCTACTGTTGTGCTTATAAGAGACCCAATCCGAATGGTGTACACATATGTATATCTCCTGGACACACATTTCTTAGCTAGTAGTGAAGTCTAAGGTCATCTTCTTCCATATAGGCACCAGCACAATATGCTATATCGGCTCTGGAATCTTCAGAGCAGATGCGAAAACATTCTCTTCCTTGCGTGAAAGCTTACTCCACCAAACAACTGACGCCTGGGATAAAATTTGTCTTGTTATAGCCGTGCACTTTTAGATGACCCTTCCCGGTGACAAGCCATATATCGTACCAAAAACTTCGATACCCAGTCGACGGCGCTTTGGAAGTTCCCGATGTTACATGTTTAATCCGAGGAAGTTTGTAATCCAGGATCACACCCAAACACTTACGAGTAGCTTTGTTGGAGAAGCATCTGTAAATGCCTTTAAACACTAGATGCGTAAGACCGGTCGGCTTCCTTCTTATTGTACAGAGAATAACCCTATTTTTACAAGGATTGACTGAAGCCCATTTCTGGTACACCAATTGCCGATCACGCCGAGCTGATTGCGCTTAAGTGCACACAGTCACTCGGCATGTTCCAACAGACAGTACATCATCTGCATATGCCTCAGCATAGATCTTAGAACTAATGAGTCCCTTAGGCTGTGAGTCGGCTAACATGCAACATAGTAGTGCAGAAGGAACGCCGCTTTGTGGTAAATCCCTGTGGAATCTCGGCCTCGGCCAACATATGGCCGCAGCCAGCATTTGCAGTCAAAGTACTGTTCAATAGTGTTGCTCTCTTGTACAAAACTAGTAGTTACTTGGAGAAGTTACTGAATTTTGTCGAATATTTGTTGCAAGAAGGGCAAGTGTCGTCCACAATGGAATAAGCCCAAAAGGCTGAAACCCGTCGACAATATCGGCTTGGCCATCGAAACTCTGTTTTACAGTCTAAGCTGCTACGGATTACAGAGCTCTTGGTCTGGACGATGAGAAAAAGCGTGCCCAAGACCAAAAGTCTTGGTGTGTGAGACCATTTAGGGGCTAAGGGTGATTATTAAATCAACAGAGTTGACAGCGTTTTTAACATAATTACTCTGCAGTCCCACTAGCTATAAGATCCGGCAATACCTTCAAATCATGTAGGCAGGCACAGGGAGCCAACAATGCCTGCATCCCTTTTTGATTTCCTGCAACGCATTTCTAGCGTAATCTATTCCTTCTACTCTATTCTGCGGCACGTCGTCGGCGTGCTTCACCTCATCAGTAATGATGTTCAGAAAAAGAGTTTTCAGGCTTGAACCAGTTATCTTATCCTAGGTCTGCTAAGAGTCCGCCATCGTATGAAATTCATGACTTCCATATATTAACTCGAGTCATTATGTGGTAGTCTAGGTCTTCCTACCACAGGTACATAAGAACAGACGTGTTCTTAGCCAGTCTGCTATATAAAATTCTCGCAATCAGTTTTTGTATCGAAATTTAAGAGTGTATCCTGCAATCCTGTGCATTTCAAGATACCAATGACAGATGTAGGAACTGCTATAGAAAAAAGGAATGGACAGCAGTTCTGTAAGCCTAAATTGGGGGCCTAACACTAGTACTTAACAATGCTAGACAACCTCATTGCTGCTGAGGCCAGTGATTACCTATGAATGCAGGGCAACGGAGTAGAGGCTCAAACACCATTGCTGGAGGACGTATTCTCCCAAATACTTATGAAGCAAGTAAATAGGATGATGCGATTTCGAAGTCTTAATAAAAGCTCGTCTCAAAATTCTGGTATTTTTCTGAGCCTTGATTGACCCAACCCATTTCCCATTAAGTTTTGTCCTCTTTCTAGACAATTTTTTAACGCTCCTGGAATGGATGTAGCTTGCAACTTTTGAATGACCAGGAAGGGGTGGTCTATAAAGCACTTCAAGCAATGATTTGAAGATCAATTTGAATGATCCTTAAGAGCACTCTCTTGTAAACCGCAAACACAAGGTACGTTGTTGATCCTCTTACAGTTTTGTCTCCATAAAAGTCTCCAAGTATGCACAACCCTTTTTCGTAGACCATTAATGTGGAAGCGTAATCGTTCCACGTTAGATCCGTGAACGTATTGCAGAGAATTTTCGTAATTCCTGTTCATGGACGACGTTGTTTATAAAGGCTTTACATACATACATAGCTCTTAGATGTCAGGAATGTGTTCGCCATAGCTGCTTCCACAGCGAATTCACGAAAAACCTGCCACGCCTATCGTTCTCTTTATGCAAATATTTACCTGTAAACGATGGCAGATTTCACCCACGCTCTGTGTCCATCTGATTACGTTTAGAGTTTTACAGAAATGACGTGCTTGGCCTGGTGATTTAAAATATCTGGAGGGACACTGGAGTTATCCGTTTGCCCGCAGCCGTACCTGCTATAGTCTGTGATCGCACGTTGCTTAGAACCTGATTCTTTATTTTTGACGGTCCTAGTATCAAAGCGCAATTAACCGAATCTGTGCACTACGAAGGTAGTCCCAGAAGTACCCGACTTGACGTATAGATGGCGGTTGTTGTTTAAAGAGAATGACAATTGTAGAAAGCACCGACCTTATTAAGTTTAAAATTGAAGTTTGACGACGTTATGTTGCTTAGCATTTGCTCGGCAGCCATCAATAGTGGAAAAAATTGCTCATCGTTGTGTGCTGCAATGCTTTCATTTGAAAGGCCTCAATCCAACCAACATCAAAACGGAGCTGGATTTTACTCTGGGAGAGTCTGCTCCTTCGCAGAGCACAAGTTGCCAAGACGACTCTCTACATCGCATGTTGACTGAAAAATTGGACATGAGAAAGCTGTCCGCAAGATAGGTGCCGCGATCACTCACAATGGAACAAAAGCAGCGTCGTGAGGATGTTTCAATCGAGTTTTTGGCGAAGTTTCACAGCCAAGTTTTGGCGTCGATTCATAACCACGGATAAAACATGGGTCCACCACTTCACACCCGAGACGAAGGAACACTCAATACAATGAAGTCAAAGTGGAGAATCGGCTCCAAAGAAGGCGAAGACAGTCCATCTGCAGGCAAGGTGGGATAATTTTCATTGATTCTCCTCAGAAAGGAAAAACAATCAACACGGCGTGTATTATGCGAACTTATTGCAGCGTTTGAAAGATGAAATCTAGAAAAAACGGCGGCATTTAGCGAAGAAAAAAGTTTTGTTTCATCAAGACAATGCACCAGCTCACGCATCCATCATCGCTATGCCCGAAATCAATGAGTTAAAGTTCAAATTGCTTCCTCATGCACCCTATTCGCTAGATTTAGCCCTCTCGGATTATTTTCTCTTTCCGAACTTGGCAAAATGGCGGTGGTAAAAGATTTCCCAACAGTAAAGAGGTGGGTTACTTCAAGAGCAGTAGTTTCGGACATGGCACGGTCCTAACGGAGCTAGCGCCAGGCATTCCTATTCTAACGGATGAAATTTCTTCCATGGTCGGCCTCGACATCCTGTATGATATAATATATCCAGAGAGGGAGCAGTGGGAAAAAAATTCAATAATCAGGTCAAATGGAATTGCAATTTTCACAGAGGGATTAACGGTTTCTGTGGCCTTCTAAGAAGACCCAGAGCTAAGATTGTCTATAAGAGTACCGGACGCAAGCAGTGTCTTCCAATCAGAGGTTCTAGCTGTTCTCAGGGCGGCTGAACTAATGCAGACGAGATCAGTATTCGAAAGAGATATCGCAATCTACTTCGATAGTCAGGCCCCACTCAAGGCAATGAAATCAACCAACGTCAACTCTGATACAGACAGGGGCTGTCGCACAGTGCTCAAGTCACTATGCAGTCAGAACCGAGTAAGACTGTGCTGGGTACCAGGACATTGCGGTATTAATGGAAATGAACAAGCGGACGAGCTGGCAAGAAAATAGTGAGGTTGCCAACATCAAAATATCACTTTGCATAGTGAGGGGCACTATCGAGGAAAAAATCATAAAGACTGCCAACCTAAGGTGGTCAAGTCTTGAAGGACACAGGGTATCCAAGTCTCTCTGGCCGCTTTTTGACGGCAAAAGATCTAGGAAGTTAATAAAATTAAGCACGAATAAACTTAGGACAGTAATAGGACACTTTCTCCTGCGGCAACACGCAAAGAGACTCTTCAAATTGTCAGATACGGATATTTGCAGATTCTGCGGTGATCTGGAAGCTGATGAGGACATAACACGCATGTTGTGTGAATGCGAGGCAATATCGCAGAGTCGAAGAAAATTTTTAAAGAAATACTTTTTGGAAAGCCTAGAGGAAATAGACGGCATGAACTTCAAAGGCCTTTTTGGCCTTTGCAGGGAAATTGGGTGTTTCATCTGGGCGATTGCTTAGGTTTTTGCCATTTGAAAACAAATTCAACTGGTTGCACAGGGATCGCGGTGGGTCTGTTTTGATGCCTGGTGCCTGTGTACCCCTATTTAACATAAGCGAATCTAACCTAAATAAGTGGAGTTTGCGCTTGATGGCTATTTTAAGGAGCTCGACAATCCTCACTATAAACAGGGTATTGAAGGCATTGAACATCGCTGGGAAAAATGTGTTAAACCAAAAGGAGACTATGTAGAGAAACAAACATATTTTTCCCGAATTTTTTTGTGTTTTCTTTGTTAGGTCGGGTACTTCTGGGACTACCTTCATATTTTTCATTCAACTTGGAGCTGTTTTATAGGCGGGCGAGCTCTTTTCGAGTGTATGTCAATATTACTGTACAGCAGTAGACTCTATGACACGAATGAGTTAAAAAAAAAATCCCACTCTATGCCGTCACAGAGAAATTGCATCCTTATGGTCCCTTGGATGCGGTCAGTTCATGTGCCAAAAACGCCTTCTAGCGTGATTTCATTCATTTTTACACTTATAAGCCCTTGTCAACCGTGGGGCTGTCATTCCTACGTTGTTTTACTCCCGGCAGTTTACTCTCTTACATACGTGGCACCATAACTGGAAGTAGACTTGAGCCTCAGCCAAGCAGCTCTCTTCATTAACCGCAGCCTAGCGCTAATCGCCTCACTTCGCGTTCACCAGCTTGATTGAGGACTCTTGTAACTTGGCCGCATCATTCATCCTAGGCGAAGACTCTCTTTATCACGTTGTCTCATTGGGTTGCAATCGAAGGCTCTCTATACTGGGTAGAATAAATCCTGTACATTCTTGGTATCTTATCATCCATATTTCCGTAGACAAACGGGACTGAGCTAGAAATATTTTGAGAATCGAACCGAAAAAGCTGTTACAGATATTTTAAGGGGTTTTGACGCCCGAGATATCCACATTCGTTCCTTAGCTGATACCAGGTAATGATCTGGCTATGCTTTGTGTCAGCTGCGACTTAAAAATCCTTCTTCATCGGAGCACCATTAGGTTCCTTTGCTTATGTCTCGATAAGGCTGTGCCTATATTCAGAGTTGGTTTCGTGGAAGCTATATTTTTACCTGTACCACCGAAGATGAATTCTTTCTTAACTTGACATTCAAATCGTCAAGGACTAAGTCAGTTTACGTTACTTATTTACCTCGCCGATTCCCGGCGAACCCAGCTGCGAGTGGACACACACAGGTATTCAGCTGCATTTGCGTCATCATATACGTGGATGAAGCGATGACGACAAGGATGAGAATGTGACCACTGATGGTAAACTCTGCTTATTAACTCCTCGTTTCTCTACTAGGCTTAGGTCCGGCTAAAAATGTTCTTGTAAAGCTTTGTTGACGACCTACTCGTATGTACTGAAGTTTTCAAGCAAAATCATCTCCAGAGATGCTTTTTTCCCCGCGCATCACAACGACTTTATCTTCTCAAAATTTGTCTGAATCACAGACACTGTTTCCAAGTCCAGTTCTTTCCATATTCTGCTTTTCTATTGCCTAGTCAAACCATGCAACAATAATTTGGATGATACTTCAACTGTCAATAGGGTTGAGTTACAAATCTGGCCCTTGAATCGAGGTTGAAATGATCTTGAATAAGTCTAGGTAGATGAAGCCTTACTCGCATCATAGTGCAACGTATGTTCATAGTTCTAGAGAAGCCATTCAAAGAACTTTACACCGAACAATCTAGATAATCTGGAAACAGTGTCATGCTGTGATTCAAATTTAAAACAAATCCGGCCATGTGCGTTTATCGCTAAAGTTTTCCCACACATCATACGTAAGTAACATATATGCGGCAACCGTGAAACATTTTGCAGATACCAGTAGAGCTTGCGTGCTAGTAAATTTATGCCCCCGTACATCGGTTACTCCTCCCTTAACGAAGTTAATTAATAAACGCACCCTCTAGCCGTTTTCTGCATTCGATTCACATAATTCCTGTAACAGTCCGTATCATTTACAAATGCACGTGCACCATGCCCAACCTCCAACCCCTATTGAACCCCGCAGATATTTGTTTTCTCATAGATTTCTGTTCACTCCCCGCAGGCACTCACAATAACTCAGACAAAGAACGCACAGTACAGTGCGGTGAAAAATTAACACCCAGCAAGCAATTAACTGTTAATTGCAAATAATTTTCACATAAATAATGATCGAGGTCAACGTTTGGATTGCAATTACCTTATTGCATGTCAAGGCAAGAGGGTTGTTGTTTATTGTATCTGTAGACCTGTGTAGCTGTATCACTGGCCGTATCCGTATTCTGTTGTCAATTTATTAACACAACGACGATGATATTGCATTGAAAAGTAGAGGTTGTCCACCCTCTAAGAATGCCACTAATATAATGTACCTGGCAAATCCCTTACACTTAATTGGTTCCTCATCAGGACATTGCACTCCAGGCAGAACAAAGTCAAATCCTTCTCCATTTAGACGCCACAAAACATTTTTGCCGACAACAGAAAAATATAGAAACTATCCTCCACTTGCAGCTCAGTCGTTCTACAAAAATAGTCATATCCTTCCATCTAATTGCATCTACAGTTTTTCTACCCTCTACCGCGCCTCGCACACGAATGCAATTGTTCCTCTCGCCGAAAACCACTTCCCCCATGAAGATGCGAGTATCTCGGCATAATTCTGACTTTGGGATTCCATTGCGCTCAAGAGATATTCGTACGCTCGAATACCTTCTGCAAAACATAACCACAATGTTCAGAAGGAGTTTTAGGGTAAATCCCGGAAGTGAAGCCACTACCTATCCCCCTATCTCCTCTCACACAGAAACCCGCGGAAAATTAATTCGCTGGTAGTGTGTCTCGGCGCGATTTAGGCACTTGGAAGCTGTTCACTATTGTCAAGACGATAATGGAGCCAGCCATATGCAGTACCTTCAGTCAGCATGTTTCCCTAAACCTTCCAGAGAGAGGATTTGCGTGCTGTGAAGCGTTTACTCGTACCAGTGGGACGTTTGATGAAAAAGTTTTTTTCGTTTTTTTTCTTCTTTTTGCTTTTCTGGCAACTTGGCACAGCCACTAAGTAGGTTGTTGGAGATGAGTTTGCTGCCGTTGGAATAGGAGTTGTGGACAAGTTTTATCCTCTTTTAGATATTTAGCGCTCCATTGTCAGCAACAATGGGCGAATGAATGTATTAACCAAAACTATTTGAATAGGAGGACTTGTAAATGCAGAGGTTGGTAACCAGATGATGCTGCTGGCACGAGAATAGAAAGTGACTCCGAGGGGGATTCCGTCTGAGACAAGAGACTAAGAAACTCTTACGAGGTTAGTCGTTGTTATGATGTATTGTTCTGAAATAAATTTCTATGGCATCGTCGGCAGATATTCCGACAGAAATGACAATAAGGACAAGAGATTTTAAGCGATGAGGTTTAGTATCATACTCGTAGGGCGCCACTCGGTTTATCAAAAACTTGAACGTGGCTTCAAAGTTTGGATGACACGTCCGCATCTTACCAAAATACAATTTCTTGTATGCTACGTGCAACTGCATTTTAATCAGTGGAGATCAAGCTGTTGTCAATCTGATCACCCCACACTTCCCTCGAGAAGACCTTAGTTGGAGTGTGTTCTGCTACTGCAATGGATGTCGAAGCACACAAAATCAAACACTGGAGACGTAACGGATGCAGTGCCTTTTAAAGGATACTTGAGGATCTGATGCTTCTGGAGTAAACAGGTCGCGGCCTAACTCAGTATAATCGTAGTCTTCTTTCCCGGCAAAGGATCAAATATTGGGATCTACACCACAAAACTTCAATTTCCTCCAAGTGGAAGACGGCGTAGTCTGTGTCATTGTAATCAGAACTACATCGATGCGTCTAAGCTGTATGAAGACAATTCTGGCTTATTATGAAGGATGCTTTCTTATCAGTATAACCCTCTAAGGACATAGTCTCTGGTTTTTAACGTAAACACCTGTCGTGTGGGAGCAAGGATACGCCTTGCCATCGCTCTCCGTCAATCCTTTGATACCAATTCGGAACTGTGTTTCAGGCAGAAGTTCCACCCTTGGTATGAGTCGAGGCCGACATCAAACCTCTTACTGTTCTTAGGGTCATAGCACCCAGTGGTTATTGCAATTCCACATTGGGTCAAACTAACAGGAAGGCCCATCCCGCGACTTTGGGCTTAAACCACAGCCACCATGACGCTCTCACATTAGGGCCTACCTCAACATGGCACCGCGATTTAAGCCTTTGTAGGAACTACCGGTGGTCCTGCCGCCAACAAAACCTATGCCCGGCAACTTGTAACTAATCAAATTGCAGCAACTTTCGGTGGCGTCATCTGAAGATGTTTACGATAAGACCAGTAATATGCTCTGCCCTCGCTTTTTATTGGACAACGTCATTGATAGGCGAAGTCTTGATAATTTGGCGGGGGCCCCTCTCTAAGGAAGTCGGCAGAAACAATTAGTCGCCAAAGATAATCAGTCGTCACAAAAGATCAGTCATCAAAGTCCATTGTCGCTCTAGACTATAAGTTTCCAACATGATCCATGGCCAAAGATGATCACTTGTGAAGCATAATCGATCACCAAAGATGATCAGTCTCCAAAGACTATTAGTCGCCAAAGGCTATTGTCACTATAAGTAATGAGTTGTGAAAGATGATCATTCGTTAAGCATAATCAGTCGCCAAAGGCGACCAAACACAAACAGTCGTTTGAGATTAATCACTAGACAATTATTTGCTTAAGTCGATCAATCATGAAGACGATCATGCACCGAAGATGATCAGTGGCCAGATGATCAATGTTGCTAAGGAAGACCAATCGCCACTGATAATCAATCGCTAGAGATGGTCATTCGCAGAGACTATAATTCTCTAAAAACGTTTCGTCGCAAACGGTTTTCAGTTTCCAATGACAATCAAAGCCAAAAGCAAATATTCCGCGAGACTATTAGTTATTAGAAACGATCGGTCTCCAAGGATGATCAGTCTCCAAGGATAATCTGTCTTCAAAGACCATCAGCCGCCAAAGACGATCAGTTGCTAGAGACGATCAGTAGCTGCAGACTATGAGCCTCCAAAGGCGATCACAATTCATAAGTCTCCATGGACCATCAGTCGCTAAAGACGATTATGCCCTAAGCGATCAATTGACAAACACAAAGTCACTTAAGTCTAATAGCCGCTTAAGACGATGAGTCTCCAGAAACGAGCAGGTTCCAAAGATGAGCAGTTTCCAGAGATGAGCAGTCTCCAGAGCCAGAGACGAGTAGTCCCCAGAGACGATCCGTCTTCTGGGACGATCAGTCTCTAAAGATGATCAGTTGCCAAAGGCCATCATCACTTTAGCAATGATTTACGATGATCAATATCCAATGCTGCTCATTCGTTAGACATAACCAGTCGCCAAAAATGACCAGCTGCCTAAGAAGATTAGTCGCTGGAGTATATCACTCTCAAAATACGATCACAGTCGATCAAAGACGGTCAGTTGCCAAAGACGGTCAGTCTCTATAGGCATTGACTCGCCAAAATACAATCCGTCGCCATAAACGACCAGTTGCCAGAAAATATCAGGCGCTAAGGAGGTTTAATCGCCAGAGTCGATTAATTGCAGAATGAGATCAACTGCCAATGTACTTCAATCACCAGGCTTGAACATTTACATGATCGGAGTTACATAAGAGGTCATAGGAGGAGGAGGTCAGAGGAGTTGTCTAAGATCTAGCTTCTTTATGTAATCATTTCGGCGAGCGTACTAGAGCTGTTTGATGACTACCAGGTTTGGAAGATAGATGGCGGTACTGAGGCAAAATGAGTATACCATCATTTAGTATAACCTCTTTTAGCCCATCTATCAAAATTTGGTGATAGACAATCCGACGCTTAGTTTTGTTTTGACACCTTTCCGGCCGAAGGTACGGTCTTCGCCTTCTTTGGAAAACCCATTGTTTCGATTATTCTTTGGTCTCTGGTGTATACCAATGATTCCATATCTCATCAACGGTTAGGAAACGATGCAAAAACACCTCCCAATTTCGACTGAACAGGGACAAGCACGTCTTTGAAATGGTCTCACGATTGCGTTTGTTCTTCGGTATGAGCAAACGCGGCACCTATCCCGCGGACAGCTTTCTCATGCCCATAATCTCTTGCAGAATATGACTAACGCATTCAATTGAGATGCCTGCTATCTCAGCCAACTCGCGAATTTTCACTCGGCGGTCCACCAATACGAGATCATGGATAACCTGGTTATCACGGTTCCTCTGTGATAACCTGGGCACGGTTCATTAAAAACCGTCGTGCGGCCACGGTGAAACTCTACGAACCAATGGTAAACGGTTGTACGAGAAGATGGATGGGTTCCATACACACCGTCAAGAATGGGCTTGATTTCCTTGCAGGTTTTGCCACTGAAAAACAAGAATCTGATCGCGGAGCGATACAGCTCTTTTTCCATGGTCGCGTCGAAAATAACGCTAACTCGATGTTTTGAAATAGGTGTCAAAACAAAACTAAGAGTCGGATTGAAATTTTGACAGGCGGGCTAAAACAGGCTATACTAAATGATGGTACACGTATCAGTAGCGCCACCTATCTTCCAATCCAGGTACTCTTCAAACAGCCCATGTACTCGTTTCAATACCTTTGTCGCTGTCGGGGATTACACATTGGTCACACTAATTTAAAAGAATGTTTCAGTTGTAATGTCATGCAAGGCTAAGGATTCCGGTTAGCTTCTCACTGTTTCAGCTTTAGGTCTCAAAATACTGTTGAAGGTTGTTGCATTGCTCTTTTCATCGGTACCTTGCAAGGGCTGATTGTGACTTTTGTCTAGTGGATAGCTGAGCAAACTCTAGAAGCTAGAAGGCGGTCTTAAGTCTGCAAACAAGATTTGGCTAAGAAAAAAAAAGTGCCCACCGTCCAAGAAAAAACAGTTTCGCTACTCAGGTACCCATAGAGTAGAGATGGTGCTGTGACTGTGTAAAGGTTTTTATCTGCAGCTTGAACTGAAACGTATTAAAATAATTTAAATAAATCCGTCGACCGAATTTCCCATTGAATTCATTTGCTTCAACCGGTTTTTCACAAAAAAAACCACACTAATCCTGGACATTTAATTTTTTTCGAATTATGAACGCATCATTCCGCTCATTTCTTAATCAATAATCAGCGGTTATCTGTGTACGTGCGGTTTACCTTCAAACACTACAATCCTCGGGCGAACATATCCAGGTCATCCGCAGTTCCAATACATCCACCCACTGTGTCCTAGTCTCTTGCTCACAATCTCCACACAATGCACATTCTTCGGCTTTGCCGCAAAGCCAAATACCCGTGTTGACAGTTTTGTTGTGCAATCACCCACAAGCCAGTCATCAGTGTCAACCTCAATGATAACCTCAATCTCTTTATCTGCACCCTGTGCTGGTTGGCCGGGCTGGTACTGTATCTGTGGCAATGCAAAATCTCAGCCACAGTGCCGAAAGTTCATGAGTCATGATGCAGTAAAATCTGTTCGCCACCCGCTCCCGCTCTGGATCCAGCTTGAATTTAAGCGATCCAACAGCCAGGCAGCTCCACACAATTTGCCACGGAAATGTTTAGCACCTGGAAGCTGATAAATTGTTCCCGGTCTTTTGGTGCTCTTAAGTCGTGACTTATGTCGGCGGTTGTTGGTGTCGCTGTCGCTGTCGCTGTCTCGTTGTCCCAGTTGGGGTGTTCCTTGGGCAAATCGGAGATACAAAAGTAGAAGTCGGAGTAAAATGAACACTGGGTGACATAAAGTTGCATCATCATTATCGTGGAGCACACGACACAACCGAATGGCAAAACGGAACGTGTTTGTTGTTTAGAGCTTTATGTCGTCTGCAGAGCTCATAGTGTACCAGCTTCAGTTACGAATACACTTCCACCAACAACAACAACAACAGTCGAGAGATGATGATAATGTCATGAAATTTATTCCGCTGTCACTTAGTGTTGAGTTTGTGTTTCTCCAAGGAGCGCCAGCGGTGAATACGAGGATGAGGAGGCAGCATCAGCCCACAATAAACACACACGAGGAATTCAAAAGGGAATAGGGCAGCACTGCTATGTTGTAAAGTATCTAAGATTACTGCGTGGATAGTTAGGTTGGCTAGGTTGCCTGCCTTGGGTTTTGATATTCGATGTCGTCATTGTCGTCGTCGTGGTTGTTATGCTTGGTTGGAGGGCAGTAAATGAATTCCATTTTCAGTACCGATACCAACAGTCTCCGATGCCAACCCTCTAAAGCTGCACTTTCTAGAATTTCCACAGGGGAACGTAGAGTTGGTGTTGGTGTACATTTAAAATGCGGACCATGAGGAGCGGGTAGCTCAATAACGGAGAAGCGGTCTGATTAGAAATCGACTGAACATGATGGGGATATAAAGTATCAATTTCACATTACATTTGCTAGTTACGACATGGGAGGAACAGTGAGGAGCAGACTTAAGAAAGTTGTCTAGTACCTCGTCACAGAGGGATATCAGTAAAGTGGATCTGACTGTTGAGACTTCGGTTCCATATTTCCTGGATTACTCGTACTTTCTTTAAGCACTTACCTTGGACTAAGGAATTCCAGATAAGGGCAGGTATCGTGCTGTATTGTATGAAAGTGATGACATTCGAGACCGAGCAAAGGCTACATATAAACGTTTTTATCATTCTGGGAATTGTTTCTCAGTTTAAAGTTAATTGACAACAGCGACCTTAGCCGTACTGTCGCCTTTTCAACAATATGTTTCAGCAACTTTCACATGACCTAGATTATGCTTTTCGATTCAATCGAGTTGGTGTATTGTTCAGCCTAGTATTGATCGGTTGGAGCATGGAATTACCCCCACTTGACAGTAATCTTTCGCTTCTAATGATCATCTGTCAGTTCTACTTAAAAGACGGATATAGTGAAGGAAAAGTATTTGAGAATACTTGAATTTAAAACCATCAGAGACCGAACTCAATTACTTGAAGCACGGTCGGTTGAGATCAGTGACGTACAAGAAACTGGCCATGTTTCTGCAAAGATCAACTGGTGACAGCGAACTGTCACTATCCATAATCGACAGATGTAGGCTACACATTAGACTGTTAGTCAGTTGCCACGATCAATCAGTCAATCTAAAAATCTCACAGACATGATCACTTGCGTAAAGTGACAAGGACTATGATGTGGGTTGATCAGTGTAGATCAATAGCTTTGATGTGTTCGAATTTGTAAAGGGACGATCAATTGCTTTTAGCTCTAAGTAGTTGCTGTCGAAAACGATCAGTTGCATGCGTTGGCTATCTAAAGCGCAATTACTTTCCACAACAGATGTGTAGTAGATTTGCTAGTAGTCTTTATAATTGATCAATAGCTGGACCTGTATGAGAACAACGCGTCTATTAGCTTGACAATGACACATCTTCTCTATAGATCATTCCTGGCAGATCGATAACTGACACATTTCGAAAATAATCCAAAGCAATGGTTTTTTTTGAAGACCTGAAGGGCTTCGAACAGATTCAATAAATTATTTAAACCACCTCTATACCATATCGGCAACATGTACCACTTGCTAATCCCGACTGCATAGTTGGATTTTAAAGAGGAAGACACCATAACGAACTGTATGGGCTGTACAGGGACATTAACCTTGTTCGAAGGGTCAGTATAAATAAGCCTAAATGGATAGGACATGCTAATGCATCACTTCTCCGTTTCCGAGTGTCTTCAGTAAAGAAAAACCTAGCAAAAAAGAAGTAAACCAACCCGATTTGCACACTATTCTGTTCATTAAGTCCCAGTTTTATCCCGAAATGTAGCACCACCTAAAATAAATAAACGAAGAATGTTGCTTCTGTAAACGGCGTAGTTCAGTAGTTTTACCTTCTTGTAGTGTGATTTTCTTCCGACTAAATTGAGGAAATGAGTTGGTGTATGCTTCTTAAAAGGTTATACACAGATGCTTTGAATAGTCCGTCCAGACCAACAGGGTTGCTGAATTACGTTGAATAGTTAATTCTGCCTTGAAACGCAGTAACGTTTTTGACGCCGTTCGGCGGTCTTCAGAAATATTTATTTCCTAACCTTTAGGATCAACTGTGAGTGTACAAAAATGTTTACTTTCCTTCGGCTCGATGTTTCTGGCAGCTCTCCTCTACCACTTGTCGGAGGTGTTTTATGTCTTGATGACGGTATAAGAGCTGACCATAATAACATGCTCGAGGATCTCAGAACAAGATTTTCGATCCGCTTCTGAATGAATATTCGCGCAGACGATTTCCCCAGTGCCATAGAGACAAGAAAAAATTATATGACAAGGCTTGACATCGGGTACTATGCTAATCGACTGTCCTTTATTATCTCAAGAGATCCTATATCGAAATCATCAATACTGAAGACCAATGTCAACATGCCCACAAAGGTGTTGTCTCTAATGTGCTTGGGTTGATTTCCCAAGGAAACGAGAGGTTTGTGCCGGAAATGAGTTTTGAAAATCTTACCAAAGCGTAAAGCGCTATAGACTCCAAATATGAGCAAGAAGCAGTAGAATCGCAGTTGAGGCTCAGGATATGGAAGAACCATTTCTCAATCAGTCAGACAGAACCATCTAATCTGGACGATGATAACCAACAAGTCTGTCCACTGCAACTAGACGGAAAAAAGCTGCCATATCTGAAGTTGGGTCCACGAAGCTGACCACCCTCTTGTCAAGCTGTTTAAAGGAGCAGAAGTAAGCCGCTGCAAGCAGTTTGCATTCATCTGCCAAATTTGGAATTAAAGTGAGTGGAACAACAACTGTTTCCCCTATCCTCTAGGAAGCACATCCTGCAGAACTGTTTAAGCTTCCTCAGTGTTGCCAACAAGATTTGATCTGATGTACTGAGTGAGTCCTTAAAGCTTTTTGTCATTAACCAGATTGTTGCATATCCATGCAGCCTTAGGCCTTTGCCCATCGCTGACAAATTTCCACAGTACCACCCATACCCACCACCTTTCTATCATCAGAATATGAAGGATAGCTATAGAGGATATGAGCATGATTTGAAGAAAGCAACATGGTAGGAGTAATGCGCCTGTGAGCATCGCTATGAAAGAGGCAAACGACGGGAAACCGACACCAACTGAGTTCAAACAAAACTCCTGCCGAATACTCTTCTTTTTTTTTGCAGTCAGTAAGACCCTCTGAGTCAGTCAGTAGTTACGAAGAACTGGTTACCAACGACTTCAATAGGAAAACTCACCAACTATGGTTGATATTCAAGGATAACCAGTCAGTGAAACACTTCATTTGCTGACAAGTCAGTCGGACCCTCAAAAGCTGAATACGATGATCAGCTGAGACGATCATCCTTCAAAGACAATCGATCGCTAAATCCTTTTGGTCGCTAAAACTGATCATTAAAGGACATGAGTGGCAAACTAACGATAAGGTGACCAGTCCCACAATCAAATAAAAGTGATGATCGGCCAGCGAAGACAATCCGCGACTAGAGAGTGCCATGACGATCAGTCATTACAGACTACAGATAGAGATAATCAGTGGCAGAGAACATCCAGCCGCCTAGAGACCTAAGTCGCCAAGAGCCTTGAATTGCTGAAAATTATGGTCTTCTTTTAAACAGAACTTGTGCCTTGAAACAGTTAGAGACCATCAGACGCTGAGTATAATAATAAGTCAAACTTGCTGATATGGAGAATTGATCATTAAAGTGCGCTTAATTCGCTAAAAATCATGACTAGTCAGCCGACACGAGCATCAACTAAGAACCACCACTTGCTGAAGGCAAAATGACAGTCAATGCGTGGTCAGTTGCCAGAGGCAATTATTCTTGAAAGACAATCAGTCAGATCGGGGCAATTGTGCTATCAACAAGCAGATATGATCCTTTTTTAATTTATCAATTCTGGGAGCCATTCTATTGCAGACTGATCATTCGAAGAGCATGAAGAGAATAGCAGAGCTTCAAGAGCGCAAAACTTTTCACTGTACAGCAGGCCTACCAACGTGGTGGATCGGAGCGGCAGAATTGAAGACACACTCGAAGAGGTGTCCGAACTGGTCATGTTTACTAACATTGAGGGTACTGTTGTCAATGTAACTCTTGATGGCATATGTAACTCGGCCAGACAACACAGCTTAGACGAATCACTATTATTGTGGAAAACAGCAATGCTGGTGAATGAATGCCGACAATGGGCAATATGTGAAGGTGGGAGTAAAAACGATTCCACGCAATGCAGCGTCCTGTCGTCACAGCACGTTGGTCGAATCACTGTTTGACGCTCTCAGTAGACTACAAAGTTTAGGCTCAAGCTTATGCAGGTAATCCCAATCCCACTCTTGATCAAAGGATGATGCTTTAGAAATGAGTTCTCAGCCAATCCCTTCAAAACTAAGGTTCATCTTACGAAAAGAAAGGAGCCGACTGGTCTGGCTTATTTAGTTCTTAAAAGCATCACCATTCGTTTCTTCCAACGCGGCTAAGCATTTGAGTATCATCTCGAATAGCAATTTCCTACGACTAAACATCTCACAAGGCACTCTCGTCTTTCTGGGAGTGTAAAAAAGGTTTCGGCAAGACATAAGAACTACCATATCCTATTCGCCAGGTGTTTGTTGACTCCAAACAACAGTCTGTCTCGGCTTGCTAGCATGTCATATTCATATCATGAGCTTTACTCTCAAAGCCGTCTTCTTGATGTCGTTGCGCGCCGAATAATTTTTGACGCCCGGGAATTCAGAGTGGATGTAGCAAATATACGCGGTCTAAGAAGCAAACACTTTTCTGCGTACATCCACGTCTGTACACACAGGGCACTTGTTTTGGCACTTAGCGAAACGCATGTAGGTCCCCGCCCACATCTCTCAAATTACTCTGATCTAAAACCACCTGGTTACGAACTAGTGCCGCTATTCTTCTCTCACCGCGGTCTCGCAATTGTGTGCAGTGATGTAACTCGACCCGTTCCAATCCGGAATTTACTTTCATGTGATTAAAATTCCATCTCCGTAAGCAAATTATCCACTACTGCTTTATTTACAGAAGCCCCAAACTGGACAGAACCTCGACTTTTCACGAGTTTGATGCGCTGTCTGACTCCATTCAAAGAATTGTATTCCTGTTACAGAGATACACAAGGACGGTATGTTGAGATCTTCACTGTGGAAAACAACTTGACCCAGCTTCCAAATGAGCCAACTGTCCATTTTAAACATACGTTTATAGTCATACCGCCAACACTATGGACTCGACTTCTCACACTGATAAGTACAAGGTCGATGTGCTGTCCTCTCTAAACTTCTCGGACCACTGTATCATATCAGCTAATTTCTCGTACACCGACAACACAGTTGGAGAAAAGATTCCTAAAAGAACCGTATGGCAACTCGAAAAATCCAATTGGAGCGGTCTTAACAGCTTCTTTCGGAATTTCAACTGGTCGTTATGTTACCCCGATAACGACGTGGATGCCGCTGCTGATATGACCACATACACTATTCTCTTTGGAATGAGATTCTTCATCCCTCATCGTATCAGACCAAAAGAAAAGCCATAGTATGACTCGAGCTGTAAAGAAGCGGTCAGGGTTAGGGAAATCTCGGTCCTACAAGACCAACGCGACGGAGGAAAACCGAAAAAAGTTTCACGGTCCAGGAATGACTGCGACGTCTTTCCCAAATGTCCCAAAGATAGTATAAGCTTTTGGTCATTTGTCAAAAACATCAGAAATTCTGCCTCATCCTCCATCCCAACGCTCATTTACAATGACATTCCAGCTGTCAGCTCTTTGGACAAGGCCAATCTGCTTGCTGCATACTTTGCGGCCAGCTCAACACTGCCGGATTGTGCTTTGTCTCCGCCTGCATTTGAGTGTATCGAATCTTAAAGATCTCAACATACATAAAACCCCTGGTCCAGATGGTATATCTCCTCTTCTTCTGAAGAGGTGTTCTTCCACGCAAAACCTCTGCGTAAGCTTTTTCATCAATCCTACTCCATAGGGCTCTTTCCGAGCATTTGTCCAGCCCGTCCCTAAAAAAGGCGAATCTTCTTCTCTCTCCTTCTACAGACCCATTGCACTTACGTCCCTTCTTTCCAAGGTCATGGAAACGCTGAAAAAACATTAGGTAATGAAATATCTAGAAGCACGAAAACTTCTCAATGACCGGCAGTACGGTTTTCACAGCAACAGGTCAACTGGTGATTTGATGACATGTCTCACCGAAAAGTGGAATCAAAGGTTGTGGATGCATGATTTTCTCGGCGTACTGATCAATCTGATGAAAGCAAGAAAGTTGTATTTGATATTTCTAAGGCATTCGACAGAGTTTGGAATCAGACACTCTTGTTAGGAATTACCTTTCGGAACACTCAATTCACGTTACGAGTATCTTGGATGGTCTGAAGTCTGATGTCCGTAAAATAAATGCTAGTGTGCCACAGGGCTCCGTTCTGCCTCCGATACTTTTTTAATTTTTATCAAGTATCCTTAGCCTGTCGGAGACAGAACGGAGCCCTGTGGTACACCAGCGTTTATTTTCTGAACACCAGACTTGAGACCGTCCAAGACAACTGGAATTGATCGTTCGGAAAGTAATTTCTGATCCATTGAAGGAAGGATTCATTGATCCCAAATGCACGTTCGACAAAAGATCATGGTGCCAAGCACTTGAAATATCAAGTGCAATTATCTTGCTTTCGCCAGATTGATGTACGCTTTGGTTACACTTTTCGGTGAACTACGAAGGTAGTCCCAGACGTACCCGAACTAACAAAGAGAACACAAAAAAATTGGGGAAAATATGTTTATTTCTCTAAGTAGTCTCGTTTTAGATCAATACACTTTTCCCAGCGAAGTTCATAGCTTCGATACCCTGTTTATAGTGAGAATCGTCGAGCTCCTTAAAATAGCCATCAACTGCAAACTCCACCTCTTTAATTAGGTTCGCTTAGGTTGAACAGGGGTATGATGGACATGCCATCACACAGAAACCAGGCACCAAAACGAGCCCATCGCCATCACTGTGCAACCAGTTGAATTTGTTTTCAAATGGCAAAAACCTAAGCAATCGCCCAGGTGAAACACCCAATTTCCCTGCAAAGGCCAAAAAGGCCTTTGAAGTTCATGCCGTCTACTTCCTCTAGGCCTTTGAAGTTCATGCCGTCTATTTCCTCTAGGCTTTCGAAAAAGTATTTCTTTAAAAATTTTCTTCGACTCTGCGATATTGCCTCGCATTCACACAACATGCGTGTTATGTCCTCATCAGCTTCCAGATCATCGCAGAATCTGCAAATATCCGTATCTGACAATTTGAAGAGTCTATTTGCGTGTGGCCGCAGGAGAAAGTGTCCCGTCAGGATTCCTATTACTGTCCTAAGTTTATCCGTGCTTAATTTTATTAACTTCCTAGATCTTTTGCCGTCAAAAAGCGGCCAGAGAGACTTGGATACCCTGTGTCCTTCAAGACTTGACCACCTTAGGTTGGCAGTCTTTGTGAGTTTTTCCTCGATATTGCTCCTCACTATGTAAAGGGGTGGTTTGATGTTGGCAACCTCACAAGTAGCGCTCCTTTTCTTGCAAGCTCGTATGCAGTGTACTACGAGTATCATCCAGCACAGTCTTACTCGGTTCTGACTGCATGATGTCTTGAGCACCGTGCCACACCGTGCCCCTGACCGTATCAGAGCTGACGTTGGTTGATTCCATTGTCTTGAGTGCAGCCTGGCGATCGATGTATTGGGTATATAACAATTGGTGGGTTTTTTTTTTCAAAATTTGAACGTTTATTTAAGAAAAACATGTACAATAGTATTGTTCAAAGTATTGCCCATCTGAAGCTATGATTTTTCCCATCTTTCTGGCAATTTGTGGATCCCATCTCAAAAGAACTGCGCCGGCTTGGCAACCAAGAATGAATCAAGCCAATTTTTGATATTCTGCTCTGATGTGAACCGTATTTCAGTGAGGGCGTTCTGCATCGACCGGAACAAATGGTAGTCAGAAGGTCCAAAGTCTGGGCTATAAGGCGAGTGGGGTAAGACTTCCCATCCACTGTTTTTAAAATAGTTCTTAACCGGAATAGCAACGTGGGGCCGAGCGTTGTCATGATGGAAAATTATTGAGTTCATGTGGAACTCAATTTCCTTACTTTTGAATATATCCAGCTGCTTTTAAACGTTTTGAAATGGCTGCTTGAGTGACACCCAAAGATTCTGCGAGCTCTTCTTGTGTTTGGCAACAATCTTGATAGAGTAATGCTTCCAGTTCCAGTTCATTTTCAAACCTTTTTGGCTGCCCAGGACGTTCATCGTCTTCCAAGCCAAAATCACCACTTTTAAATCGTGCAAACCACTTTTGGCACGTTCGCTCAGCTAGCGCATGTTCACCATAAACTTCCACCAAAATACGATGACTTTCGGCAGCAGTTTTCTTCATATTAAAGTAATGAAGAAGAACTCCCCGCAAAAACACTTTTTCAGGCACTCTTAGTAAACCGCACGATTTAAGTTATAGACCCAATCGATGCCTTGAGTACTGTGCGACTGCCCCTGACTGTAACAGAGTTGACGTTGGTTGATTCCATTGCTTTGAGTACGGCCTGGCTATCGATATATATAGCGATATCTCTTTCAGATACCAATCTCATCTGCATTAGCTCAGCCGCCCTGAGAACAGCCAGAACCTCTGATTGGAAGACACTGCTTGCGTTCGGTACTCTTATAGACAGTCTTAGTTCTGGGTCTTCTGAGAAGATACCAGAACCTGTTCCTTCCTTTGTTTTCGAAATTGCAATTTCATTTGACCAGATTATTTAATTTTTTTCCCACTCCTCCCTCTCTGGATATATTATATCATACGGGATGTCGAGACCGACCAAGGAAGGAATTACATCCGCCAGAATTGGATTGCCTGCCGCTAGCTCCGTTAGGACCGTGCCATGTCCGAAACTACTGCTCTTGAAGTAACCCACCTCTTTACTGTTGGGAAATCTTTTACCACCGCCATTTTGCCAAGTTCGGAAAGAGAAAATAATCCGAGGGGGCTAAATCTAGCGAATAGGATGCATGAGGAAGCAATTTGAACTTTAACTCATTGATTTCGGGCATAGCGGTGATAGATACGTGTGCTGCTGCATTGTCTTGATGAAACAAAAGCCAAAACTTGGCTTTATTGCTGCGAAACTTCGCCAAACTCGTAGATTTTCTTCAAAATTTCTTGTCAACTCAACTCATTTGGTCGACCACTGCGATGTTCGTCTTAGCAACTCGTACGGCCTCGCTTAAACTCTGCCATCCAATATTTTATTATTGTAAACGAAGGAGCAGTCTTCCCCAGAGTAGAATCCGGTTCCGTTTTGATGTTGGTTGGATTGAGGCCTTTCAAATGAAAGAATTGCATCATACAACGATGAGCAATTTTTTCCACTACTGATGGCTGCCGAGCAAATGCTAAGCAACATAGCGTCGTCAAACTTCAATTTTAAACTTTATAATGTTGGTACTTTCTACAATTGTCATTCTTTTTAAACAACAACCGCCATCTATACGTCAGGTCGGGTACTTCTATGTCTCTTTCATAATGCAGCGCTCGATGGTGATCAGTTGCAACAATCTCCAAATCCTGAGTCGTAGAAACATGACCGTTTACAATTTGACCCTCTCTGCGCATCACACTCATCCCTGACAACTAAATTGTATTGTAATGATAGTTTTAAGAGTCTATACATATATCCAAGCCTCGAACCACTTCATTTCTCTTCCTAATGAACTGATGACTGCTAAGTGACAGTTCTTCAATTTTTATTCTGTCACGTTATTAACGCTGTCTGTGGCACAATGCAACATCTCGGTGTCCACAAGGCGATCGAAGACACCCAAATTTAGTGCAATTTGTGGACACAATTGTTTTCACTGTTCATTGCCTTGAACTGGCTGTCATAAGCGCAAAGTAAGTTTCTTTGTAATTTTATCAGCAAAATGAGCAAAAGGACTCCCAAATACCCTTACCCACGCTTGATAAATTGCTATTGCACTCGTATTCTCTAAAAACTGCAGTCAGGATTTTGTGGAATGCATTTTCAGTGGTTTTTAGTTGAAGGAATCAGTCATCGACGGAAACAAAATATCTGCCGATGCAAGTACTTTTCCGATACCGAAAAAGCGACACGACCACACAAAATTCTATCGATCGATTGCGAGTACCATCGACTGCAAGACAAAAATCGGAAACCACATTTTCGCAAAAGTTCTCTCAGCAATTGATTGGGGGCAAGCAACCATGAAACCAGAAACTGGACAGAGACAGGCAAGCATGTCACTAACTTTTTCTTCACCGCAAGCCATGGAAACTACATATAGAACTCTCTGCCAGTGGTACTAGATACAAGTACTCGGTGGGCTCTGGGTGCCTTAGATATACTCCTCAGAAGCAACCCCTCTGCAACAGTGTCTGATGCAAATCCGATAAATTATTCAAAAGTCTTGATAATCGCATCTTAAAGCTTCAATGAGAGGGAGGTTGTATTGAGTTTCGATTTGTATTCGGGAATGGGACTGGATTGTATCTTAAGAACAGGGAGTGCTTTGTAGTTTGTAGAATTGAAAGAGCAGTATTGGATTTTCAGTACTCAGTTTGTGGTGGTGCTTTTCAGTGGTGCTATTGTGTTTGTTGTTTGTCCTATGAGATGGCAGTCTGTGCTTTTCGTGTAATGACTAAGGAAGCATGAAAGGGTTTATCTTTCTGGCTGTTGTATCTGTTGTCGTTTGGTTTACATTGGCTCTTGACTTTTGAAAGAAGATATATTGCTTCACTTCGAAACGGGACAAACGGTTTTCAACTTGTTTTTTTTTTTTTTAATCTTTTCAGGTAGAAGAGTTACACGAAAGTTCAACAGACGGATAAAGGGTGCTAAAGACGACTTATAGAATAAAGGTAAGTTAATTGTTGTTTTCTTTGTGGAGAATTTTTCATGTCTGACATTGAAGAAGTGCCAGTAGTATATGTTTGAATGAACCTGGTTATGATTGACAGCAGTTTATTTGGAAAAAGGAAGAAAAGTCTGTTGAAAGACGGCACCGAAGTTCTGGTTAATCGATGCTGTTGGGGAGTTCTTTCTCTGGCTAGTCATTGATATATTTATGGTTGTGCTAATCCTTGAAAATATTGCTTTCAACTTTTATGAAATTTATCCTAAGTTGGTCGGATGTTTCCATTTTTACTGGAAACAAAAGGAACACCTAAAACCGTGTATAGAGTCGCTAATCTTTTCCACATGCAGTTTTATGAAATGAAAGGGGACCACAGAGCTACGAGTACATTATTTAATAGTGCAGTTGAAACCGAACACCAAGGATTGGTAGGAGCTCTAATGGCGGAGAAGCTCATATATGAAAGAAGGTTTGTAATAGTTTTCGTTTCCAATCAGTAGAAGCAATTGGCCTCTGAGGAGTCTGTCATACATGAGACGCAAAGAAAGAAGTCCTGCACTCTTACAGCGTAATGCGAGCGACGGACGTTCATAGAAGAAGACCTCCGCAGGATATTCATCAGTGCGCTTAGAACAAAAGTAATTCTAATAGAAAAGAACCCGAAACGATGAACTAGGGAAAAAGCTTATTTCACCAAACAACTGATGGATAGGACAGAATTGGTCCTGTCGTGGCCATGTATTATAGAGCAAAGCACACTCCTCGGTGGCATATGTTGCACCAAAAGTCTTCTTACGCTTCCAGAACACCGAGGGCACCTTAGAGATTCTTGACATGACATGTTTAGTCATGCAGTTTGATATTCAGGATGTGTCTAGTTACTTACCTTCGTTCGATAACTGGACGACAATGCCTTTTAGTGGTAGCAAGTCAAGTGTCTCCTTCTCCTGAAGGAGAGCAACCACAGTTTTGAGAGGATTGACTGAAAGTCCATTTCTTATACTTCAGTCGTTAATCACGACTAGCACTGCCTGAGCATTGACGTTAGAACTATTGAAAATATTAAGCAGAAAGCCGACCAACTAGGGTGCAGATCTTATCATTGCGGCCAAGGCGCTATCCGGCGAGCAAACTCTGTCAACCACTCCATCATACATTCACCGCATCGAAGGTTATTTGGACTAGTATTGCTTTAATCCACAAAAGGTTAACGCAATGTTGCATGCCCGCCTATCGTCAGAAGAAGCACTGTCGGAGACCTCAACGCGAACTACTTTTTGTCGAGTTATGTCTCCCGGATGTATAACCTCTTCAGTCACCAAAACCTATGCCTGATACTAGCTACGACTAGTGCAGTGATGGTTGACTGGTTGTGAGACGGTTTTGCGCTGGTTATCCGGAAAGTGACATGCTAGTATGAGACTGAGAGTATCAGCTTTCGAATGGGGGTAGCTACCATCAGATTTTTTAGGTGTTTGCAGCCTAATGGGTTTGACCTTTATAAGGACTTTCGGATCCGATTAGGAGTTTAATATAAGTTTTGCTTTGATTTGTAAAGATTCCAATATTCCTCCTTATTAAATTTAAATGAGGTGTTTGGAAGCCGTTCGCTACGTGGCACCACGGAACGGGAGGTCTACTCGAATTTTTAGATTTTGCCCAGATCCTCAACAAAGCGTGTTTAGCATTGCACGGTACATGGTAGTTCTTTAGTGAACCTGTTCGATAGGATGTAGTCGATTAATTGTTGTCGTCCTTTCGTAAGAAATGGTGGAGGGAAGGTACAATAGTACTCAATTTGTATTTGCTTATGTGAGTAGAAGTTTAGTTGCATTTGCCGCAATCATCGGATGGTGAACTGATATCCCAAGAAGAGCTCAAAAATCTCTCAATTCCTCTCTAAATATTTCCTTTACCACACCGTGTCTTACAGTAATGGGATCAGAACATGAATACTGCAAGAGTAGGAGGGTTTTGAACTATGCCAAACTATCTATTGAAAGATCTACAAAAGGCAAATGAATAAGGTCCAACATAGGTCTTGGTGTAAGTAATTTCTGCGAGACGATCACCAGCGCAGGTGAATAGTCGAGACTACGGCAATTTCTCTCTTGTGGATGGTTGCTCTTCAGCAACACTACTCAAATCTAGTCTCAGAAAATCTACCCAACTGCAGATCCTTCAGGACATGATCAGTTTGGAAAAGCAGTTTGCGGCTTCGAACCTTACAGTACACCGGGACCCAACACTATCCTCCCTTCACAACTTCAAAATACCTTTCAGGATGTCTGACTTCCGAAGTATCTCAGACCCATCTGTCAGCTATCCTACCCCCTAAAGAACCTCCACATCTCAGAATATATTATTTATATATTTCCAAAGAATCTTTTACATTGGACTTAAAAGCCTGTAATTAATAGTAAAAGTTATAAAAAGTATAGTTACACTTAAATTCAAATAAATTTTAATTATTATTTATACATTCAGTTATTATTGATTTAAAGTGACAAAACAAAATTCTTTATTACACTAAATATTAAATTTAATTATTTACTAAGTATCTGAATAAAACCGTCTCAAGTTGTGTGGTGCCGCGAAGCCTTCTAATGAAAGAGGATTAGCTATTCCACTGCTTTATGGCATAAACGAAAAACTGACGCTCCGATTTTCTGCAAGTGAACCGTGGTTGCAGTATCATAAAAGAACGAGATGAGTTGGTAAACTGTATTTTTTGAATAAGATGTGAAGGTACTTTGTTTAAAATGATTTTGTTCAATGTTTTAAGGGAAAAATATTTGAAATACGTGTAAAGATTGCAGCCTAGTATGTTACTTGTGTAGTTTGAAATATGGTCATATCGTCGGAAATTGCATACATATCAAGTTATATTATTGAACGCCACAGTTGGATTTCTTTTCGTTTCTGAGTTGTGGCTAGTAAACAATTGGCAACCATATGTTATCATAGGAAGGATCAGAGTTTTTGCCAACCTAAGTCGAACGTGTTGAGGAGTAAATTACTTCGAAAGTGAAAGACTCCGTAAGGATCCATATATTTTTCCAACAACAGTTTGAATATGGTCATTCCAGGTAAGGGTAGAATTAAGTAGAATGCCTAAGTTCATAGCTTTATCGATATATTCAATTTGTTCGTTTCCAAGATATACTATACTGCAGGAAAGTAGCTGTTATCAAGTTTATTTTTATAAATAATTAAGCAATTGGACTTTTGTGTGGATTGAGGTGAAGACTATTTGTATTGGACCAGCGAAGTATTCTTTTTAAATCAAAGTTCAATTTCACAACACCATCTTCAATCATGCCTAACTTGCAGGTTATACGAACTTGAGCATCGTCAGCATACAAATCGATTGAAGAGTATTCAGATTGGAGTGGAAGATCATTAATAAAAATCGTAAATAAGAGTGGACCAAATATGGATCCCTGAAGAACCCCACAGAAAAGATTTAAAGGATGTGACGTTTTATTACCAATGACAACAGCTTGGCTTCTTCCACTAATGTATGATAAAATCAGTTTTGCAGCTGTGTGTGAAAACCGAAACTGTTGTATTAGGTTTTTAATAAGTCTTTTATGATTAATTTCGTCGAATGCCTTCGAAAAATCTAAGAGAACTAAAAATGAAACCAAGTCATTATCTATAGCATTTCTAATATCGTCTGAAATCTTAAGAGTAGCGGATACACAACTGTGGTTTGTCTAAAACCGTATTGATTTTCACTTAAGGGTTGAAATTTATTCCAGAATCTTTGACAGAAATGACAAAATTAAGATTGGCCTAGACTCTTCTTGAGATAATTGAATGGCTGGTTTTTTTTAGGACTGGTATAACGTTAGCCACTTTCCAAAGAGATGGAAAAGAAGACGTTGTTATTACAGTATTAAAAACATGTGTTAGCACAGAAAGAATGTGGGGTAGGATCATTTTGATGAAGTGTGGATGTATTTTATCAAAGCCAGTAGCTGATGATTTTACTTTAAGTACAGGACTTAACACATCCGCATCATCCACTCTTTGAAATTGAAAGGAATGTCCACTACCGGGGTCAGTGCTTTGTACAGGGTCAACAACCGGCAAAATCCCATTCAACGATCCACTAAAAGTTTGATAATCATCATTTTCAGGGTCAACATCCTGAAAAGATTCATCTACAAGTGAAGTATTTTGATTACTACTGCTTTGAACTTTGGAGAAATATTCATTTAAATAGTTGGGACATACATCCAGGGAACAATGTTTTCTTTGTCGACCAACACCAAGCTCTGGAATATTTTACCATAAGGTTTTTGGTGGTATGTTTTTGTTTAAGCGTTTTGAATACAGTCTACATTTTGCTTCTTTTACTTTTTTGCATACATTTTTTTCGTAAGGCTCGAAAGGTGGAGAGCAATTCAGGATCCCTTTGTTTAATAGAAATAAGTATGTCAGCCGTAAACCAAGATTTTCTTTCCATACCAGAAAGTTTTGTTTTCAGCGGTACATGCATATTAAAAAGTTTGTTTACTAAAGTTTGAATAAAATCAACTTGATCGTCCGGTGATGCCATTTATTTCGTGAATACTATTTTCTAGGGCATTTACATTAACAGCTTTAAAGTCCCTATACTCATAGACTGTTGGTTTAACCTGTGGAGTAACTTTAAAAGTCGCAAACATTAAATCATGCCTTGAGAATACAGGTGCCTCAAGTTGAGAATATTATTAACACAAAATAAATCTAAAAGTGTAGAAGTTTTGATGAAAAATGTGTAGGATTTGCAGTGTTGACTATTGATAAGCCAAAACTTTTTATTTTTACTTTCTGAAGTAAATCACAATTGAAATCTCCACAAAGGATCACTTCTAGGTAAAGAGACGAGAAACGCTCAAGTTCAAAATATAACCTGGAAAAGTCAATATGTTTATTGGGGCGATAAATAATTCCAAGCAAACAACTGCTAGAATATCAATGAAACAATATTCAAACAAAGATGACGCGTCTGATTTTACAACTAGTTTAAAATGTATGCTGTCTCGAATATTACATCTATCTGCACGCATTAAATTGTAACCAGATAAAGCGTATACAACATCTCTTATTTCAGTTTGAAACCAGGTTTCAGAAACACATATACGAGGGGCGTTCAACATATTCTCGATATCGGGGTGAAGCTGTGGTTGTATATATAAATTGACTTATTTATCAAGTAATACTATTATTTTAGTGCATTCATGTAAGATTTCATATAAATGTGATTATTAATTCGCGTTTTATCTCTAGTTAAACAGAATCATAATGGCAACTGAGGCGATGATGGTGAAAATTGAGCATCGCGCTGTAATTAAATTTCTCACTAAGCAAGGAAAAAGTCAAAAAACTATTCATGAAGAGATGGTGGCTGTTTACCAGGGTTCCGCACCTTCATTATCAACTGTGCAAAAGTGGTCAAGTGAGTTCAAGAGAGGCAGAGAGAGCATTGAAGACGACACCCGCTCCGGCGCCCCGGCTACTGCTTGTACGGGAGAAAGCATCAAAGAAGTCGAAAAACTTGTTCTTGAGGATGCCCGAATAAAGGTGAAAATGATGGCAGAGATCACCAAGCTTTCAATTGGTACCATTCACACCATTCTTCATGACCATCTTAACTTTTCAAAGGTCAGTGCAAGGTGGGTGCCACGAATGCTCACAGCGCCTCAGAAAAAAGTGAGAATCGCATGCTGTAGAGAGCTTTTGGAGATGTGTAGTGAGAACGCGGACGGTGTTATGGATCGAATTGTTACTGGGGACGAAACATGGGTCCACCACTATGACCCTGAAAGCAAACAAGAGTCCATGCAGTGGCATAAAAAAGGAACAGACCCCCCGAAGAAGTTCAAAGTCACTCCGTCTGCCCGAAAGCTCATGGCCACAGTTTTTTGGGACTCAAAGGGAATCTTGCTCATTGAGTACAAACAAAAAGGTGAAACCATCAACGCCACATCCTACGCTTCCACTTTGCATAATTTGCGGGAGGAAATTAAAAAGAAAAGACGGGGTAAACTCGCAGCGGGTGTGTTGCTTCTTCATGACAACGCTCCTGTTCACACGGCGCGAGCTTCCAAGGCTGCTGCGCGAGATTGTGGTTTCGAAGAAATCCAACACCCACCCTATAGTCCAGACCTTGCCCCTAGTGATTATTTCCTGTTTCCGGATTTGAAAAAATGTCTTCGTGGAAAAAGATTTTCGGATGATGAAGGACTCAAGTCGGTATTTTGCAGAGAAAGAGGAAATTTATTATTTTGAGGGTTTAAAAAAGCTTATCTCAAGATGTAACAAATGCATTGATGTTAGGGGAGATCATATTGAAAAATAAAAACAATTGAAATTGAATTCGCATTTTCCTTCATATCAATACCGAGAATATATTGAACGCTCCTCGTAACATCTATATTTGACCCCACAAACACATCCCTAAATTCATCAATTTTTGCATGCAAGCTTTGAGCATTTATACTCGTATGACAAACCTTTAGGCCATCACATTGTTTGCACAAAACTTTACGCATAATTCGCAATTTTTCGCCTCCATAATAGGCTAGTGGAACATTACTATTAATACTATTATTACTAGTCATTTTCATAGAACATAAAATTAACCTTACAACTCTTGAAAAGAATGATTCCACACCAACGAAAGAGACGAAATTCAAATAAAAGACAAAAATTAAGAAAAAATTCAAACAAATTCAAAGTAATAGATAGAAAAGCAAATATTGATCTCCTCCAGCTTACGATTCTCCTCCATGATCATCATCTTCATCGGCAATGGAATTTAAGCTTTCAATGGAATTGATTAAAAGCGATTTGTCTGCTGCAGTTGCTGATTTTCTACGTACGTAAACTTTTCCGTTTCGAGTATAGGCACTCAAAAGTTTGAGTTGAAGATCTTTTCGAAGAATTAAATTAAGAAGAATTAAAATTCGGCTATCAGATGGTATTTCAACGTCACGTAAGCATGTGCTCTTTTGTTGCTTTCCAACGAGAATGAATTGAACGAAGCAGAGAGTTCTTGTCAAAGACACTCTTCAATTTTATTATTATTGCAGTGTCGGGTGTTGTTGTTCCTTTGGGCTTTGCGCGGAAAATGTTTTCAGGTACAGGCGTTGGTGTACAGTTCACAGAATGGCATAATTTCTGAAACGAATCGTGCAGATTCTCATCGATTTCTCTTGGTATTGCAAGAAGAATGGCGTCAGCTGACATTTTTTCACGTTCTAACTCATCGACGCGTTGGGCAAGTAACAAGTTATCTGCTACTGCAACAGGTGGTTCAGGGGTCATTTCAAGCTGTTGGGCTCTTTTTGACAGATCAGCTATTATTTTGTCCACCATTGCGAAGCGCTGTACAAAATCGTTTTCAATTTTGTCCAGTTTTTCGGTTAACTTACGATTTTCATCCAGTATCAGTTCTTTTAACCCCTTGATGTGTTGTTCGATCATGAGTTCCAAAGATGTTTTATTTCCTTCTGTGTGTTTGCTTGTGGACGCTGTAGGCTTCATTGCATTTGTTTGTTGTTGTTTTAGCCCATTGCGCGTTTCATGTATTTTATTTATAGATGACGGAGTGTTTGACATGTTGCAGGTACACAGATGGTCAATCAAATTTAGAATTTATAGGTACACAGAACACAAAAACTGAATGAACTTTTGCACGACTTTATTTGTCCAGCGCTTATAACCAGTTAAATTAGGCTTTTATGTTATTAATCGTGTTTAATATTTAAAAAACTTAAAAAATATTGCGCTGCGAATTTCAGTGTGTTTAGCTTGTCATTTTTGACACTCTCCTTCATGTTTACCAAAAAGAAAAATCCAACGAGACCGCGCACTCCTACGATCTATTGAAGAATCACTCTCTCAAAGGATGGTATCGAAAAAGTTTCCAACTTCCTTCGATGATCGACTCTCTTCAAAAACTAGACATAAATGACCCTGCCTGCAGCCTGATCTACTTCATTCTCAACAGAAGAATCAAATCAACCTTTAGTCGCTTTTCTTCAAGAAAGAAACTACATTGAGGAACACCACAGGGGGTCTATATTTCCGCTTTCATGAAACATATTCCTCGACAGGCTGTTTACGAAATTAGAGGACATGGAATGTGGTGTAGCAGCTTACCCTATACTCGTCCAAAAGGGCTGTAGGCCCAAGATGGGCTTCGTCTGTAAGTTACCTGTAATGGACAGATGGACTATCATGAACTTGTCGGAAGAAACGCAACGTGCCGCCTGTATAAGAATCACTGGCGCGTTAAAAACTTCCCCAACAGTGAATTTCCAACTTCTGCTCCATTTACCTCCTATAAACTTGTTCCGCATGCAGATTCCAATCGATTCAGACTCGATTTCAATAAACTAAAAGCGACTTCAACTTGATTGACTTCAACCCTATGTTTCCGAAAAGGAGTGAAAGGATACAAAGCGAAGTCTTCCTCAGCAAGTCAATTTTCTTCTTCACAAACGGCTCCAAGGCAATCGTAGGCATTTGCGCATGGATCTTCTCTGCGAATCTTTGTGTACACAATTGTTTTAGTCGTCTCACATACCGTACCGTCTGCTAAGCCGACCACTCAGCTATTCATCACCGTGGCTTGGCTCTTCCTAAATCCTATAAGTACTCTCCACAGATATTTTAATATGCATTGACAGATCCCTGATCCCGAACACCATAAATTCGAGAGTTGTTGGCGACATTTGGCTATTGTACCCGGACAAAGATTGGTTTCAGGAATGTGAAGACGCTTCTCGACAACGGAAGTGAAGGTCGTCAAAATGCCAGATTCCTTCAATTAGAGAAGGAATTCATGCAGAATAAGAATAATGAAGTTAGGAGGTTGGGCTCGGGGAAGTTTAAGTCTCCAACTCGTAACAATTTACTACTCTACTCCGGAAAAGCATTGGGAAGATATCGGGAATCTGGCGTTGGATTGCTGCTTTCCAAAACAGCTTCCAAACGACGACAGGATCATTGAAGCCAAGTTCCGGACTAGAGTACGTCGCGTCACCATCATACAGTGTTACGCCCCAACGAAGCTCTCTTCGGTCGAGGAGAAGGAGGCCTCTTATAACCGGCTGAGTGCTGCTTATGATGTCTCCACGCGGAGACATCATAATTGTAAAGGGATATTTGAATGCCAAGGTTGGCAATGACAATGATGGACTCATGCATGTTTTGGGAAAGCATGGTGTTGGCGACCGCAACGACAATGACGAGCGTTTTGTTGATTTTTGCAACGCCAACCGCCTTGTAATAGGAGGAACTATGTTTGAGTACAAGACGTACCACAAAGACTTCAACCAAATTCATTACTTCGCGATCAGCCGGTGATTTAGAAGCAGTCTCCAGGACGTTCCTAACAGAAGGGGTGCATATATGGGAATGGCCCGCAATCACCATCTGATGGTTGCTACCGTAAGACTAAGTTTAATGCCGATAACTAGGGGACCACTTTTCACAAGGATTGAGAGCAATCAGCAGCACGGAGCTCCCTTCCATCGAGAACCATTGGTGTGCCGTGAAAAAAAAATATCCGGTGCTGAAAGTATAGTCGGTCGGTCGCAAAGAAGAAACAATGCTTGACTTTCCGAAGAAACTTGAGCTAGGATCGAAGAAAGAAAACACCTCAAAGCTCGCATCGCAGCTACTCCAGCAGCAGGAAGATACGAGCTAGAGTCTGCGCATCGTATGAAGATGGGAGAGTTCACCGTAGCGTGCGACGTGGTAAGCGTAACTAGATCAACGCGTTGGCGGCTACAGAAGCAGAAGAGGCCGCTAGTAGGTGTGACAGTAGGACCGCCTACAGAATTACAAAAGAGCCCACAGGTGTCCAAAGCTCTAAACAACACTGGGTAAAAGACACAGTTGGATCTCTGCTAGTTTCGGATGAGGACCAACTCAAAAGATGGAAGGAGTACTTTCCTCCGGTTTTAAGCCGCGTTTTCGCCAGTGAACCCAATGCCTAATGACCCGTCCGTAGTAACAAATTTCCGAACATGTGCTGTATCCCCCAGTAGAAAAGAAATCTTTGCCTCAATCAAAGCACCGAAGAATAACAAAGCGCTTGGACTTGACAGTATTGCCGCAGAGTTCTTACGAGTAACGCCAACAACATCGAGTGAGCTCCTGCACCCACTCATTGAAGGAGCTCGGGAAACAGAGAGTTTTCCTGAATAGCGGAAACAAGGGAAGCTTGTCAAGCTCCCAAAGAAAGAAGACCTTACGCAGTGTGAAAACTGGAGAGGAATTTGCGTGCAGCCTGCAGTAGCCAACGTAACAGCAAAAATCGTTCTGGAGCGAATAACAACATCTTGGGGATCATCATCGTTCCGTTCGTTGAATATCGACTTCGAAAAGGCATTCGACAGCGTCAATAGAGAATTTATCTGGCTTGCTTTGCGCAAGAGGGGCATCCTAGATAAATTGATTGCTATTATCAAGGCTACATATGATGGATCCAAATGTTATGTTCTGCATAAAGGAAGGCTGTTCCTGTTGGTGATAAGTGATGTACAGCATGCAGCTTTGTCTATTAGATATGGTGGAATTCAGTGGACTCAAACATCTGGACTACGTGGACGACGTATGCTTACTCTCTTATAGGATCATGGATCTCCATCAAATGACAACAAGGGTGGTGAGAGAAGCGGAAATCAATACGGCAAAAACGAAAAGAATCAGCCTTGGAACTTCCTCATCTAACCAAGTAGATATTTCTGGACAACCAGCAGAGGTGGTAGAGAATTTTCAATATCTTCCGCTCCAATATTGAATCGGTGTTTCTTTATGGGTGCATAGTCACATCGTGAATAGATGTCTGCGAAACATCTTGAGGACTTTCTGGGCCAACCGTGTCTCTAATGATGGATTTCATGTGCGAACAAGTTAGGAAAACATTGACTCTATCATACGAAGACGTAAGTGGCAGTGGATTGGGCATACGCTTCGTAAAGACCACGAAGAACCCTCTCACGCAGAGAATCAGGCGAGTGGTCCGACCTAGAAGCACGAGGAATCAGCACAACTTTCGAAGAGTTGGAGAGAGCTGAGATACATCTCCAGAAACCGTACATGATGGCGCGTAGGAATAGTGGCGGACCTATGCCCCGTAAGGGGAACCTCACGAGCGTAATAAGTCCGAGGACCTAAGTATAAACTGCCGAGCATCTCTCAACGAGATGGCTAAGCAGCACCAAATCTCACTCTTTAGGTTCCGGCGCACTTTTATGCCTAAGAGACTCCGTTACAGTTGAACATGTCAGACTCATTGCCCTAGAAACAAACTTTAGGAAGGTTGACAGTGCCAAGCCAGTAAAGCCCTACGCCAAACAAATGACTCACTTTAAGCGCTCTTTAGAGCCGGTCATATGGGGACTCATTGAGAAAACTGTGAAATATTTGAACTCGATCCGTAGAGGAACCATCTCCAAACTCACAAACATAATCACGGGATACTGTGTCATCGGAAGACACGTGCTACGATTGAGTATCCTTTACAACGATTCCTGCAAATTCTGCAGAGATTAGGAGAGATGATTTTGTGGCGTTTTTCGTTTGCAATTGCCCTGACACACATAGTCCCTGTTAGATAAAGATCAGCGATCTTGACCAATTCGTCAAGAAATCTGTATTGTTTTTGAAGTAGCGAGGTAGCATTGCACTTACACGCTCTGCCAATGTTATAACAATGGTCTAAGTGCACCTCAACGAAAATCACTATAACCAAACCCTACCAAATTGGCAAAGACGTTCGGCCTGACCATATGCATGCGATCATTTTAAAGGAACCATTAGTTGCTCCATAGATCCCGGAGTCATTTAGTGTTTCAGCGAAGAAATATTTCAGTTGAAAAGGCCGTTTTTCAGCAGAATACAACATGCAGATGGCTTGAGAGAATCAATGCCGCAAGTTCTGAAGATGTCCGAAAAAATATGAAATCACAAGCAATTATCCGGGTTTTCTGTAATGCCGCTTGCAACGCGTTCATTTTTGCTGCATCCATCTGTCTTTATTCATCAATTTAGAAGCTCGATTGCCGCGGATGGAATGCTGAACCCCCGCACATCGGATGCATCATTTTTTGCCTTTATAACTACGAGTATGCATATCGCCACTAGATCTTTTGCGTTCGATGCTGGCAGGGTAGGATTTTCCGGACGCAGTGCTGACTATGTCTTCAAACAGTGCCACCAAAATGCATATTCTCCTTACCTTGGCCGAGGGATGGTTTTGACGCCATGGTTAGGATATTTATGAGCAATGTCCTTGCCGGGAAGCTCGTAAAAGCAAAAGGATTTTGGCAAAATTTAGGCATGAGTGCACATCAAACTCATACTGGCGAACTTAGCTTGGTGTACTGCGAAGTGTAGTTGTTCACGTCTGGAAGGAGGAAGGAGGTCAGGATTTTTTCATTAAGTCTGTCTCTGACCACTAGTCCGCATCTAAGTTGGCGCTGCCTTTGTCCAAGTTCGCTTTGTATCTACCAGTATATACGCCCTTCGCATGTTGTGGCTGCATGTGGTGTGCTAAGTGTAACATAAGGACATTTCGCGTACATAATCAGTCGTAGTTATCCCATTGAAGTTCGACATTGTTTGAGGTTTCGCAACAAAATTATTTTGGCGGGCGTCTAACCCGATGTCCCGACTCCACAACTTGAATCGCCAGATCTTAAAAAGATAGTGGCAGCAGCTTTCTATGGAAGTATAGGCGTGCGTAATTTCGCCATTTATAGCGATATCTTGGCCAGTATCCGAAAAATCCTCAAGAGATTAGCTTGCTATGGCGAGCTCAGAGAGGTTACCGGTAACTCCGACCTAAATTTCATCTGCAGATCTCTTTCTTTATATTTGAAACGAGCCTATGCACTGGAGTTCGCCCAGATATGTCTTAGCATCTTCAATGGCGTAATCCTCGATCTCGGCAAGTTATACTACGAAAGTAATTCATCGGAGTCATGTGTATCTTTAGGTCGAAAGACATACTGTTAATGGGAAAAACTAACCTGGGCTTAGTCTAACTAATTTATTGACTGAAAAGTGGCTCCCGCATTCCAAGATATCCGCCAGGAATGCGACCCATCATCTTTGGTTTGAGTGACAGATTGAAGTTGATGGCCAAGAATACAGTCGCTTGAATTGACGGTGAATTTAATAGTATTTACCGTCCGAGATTCCATTACACCACCCTATTCATGGTTTCATGCTGGCAGCTATCGCCTCTCTCTATCGACAGTGACAGAAAAAGTCACGTTATTGCTCCCAAGCAACGAATCCGATCAGGAACAATGAGTCCTCCAACTCCCTCCCAATCGCAACGATAGGCAACATTCTCCTGAACGAGCAAATATTGTCGTAGATAGTCAATGAAAGCTTGTTCTGTCATCGCCTCGTAAACGCCATCCGCCTGCAAACCTTACGAGTATATGTGCCGTTATCAACCCTAAATTTTAAATATTTGCCAACACGGTACAATATTTTGATTTAAATTTGCGCTTAAATTCATATTTGCGCTAACTCACTCAGTATTTACACAAAATGTTGCAATCCCCAAGGTGGTGTCGTGTGCTGTATAGAGCTCTACCCGCGAAGCACAGCTCGGAGGATTAAACAGCGAGCACCGCTTTAACCACATTTAACCCGGAGCTATCACTGTTCGTTCCATGAGCTGCTGATAAAGAAATAAAAAAACAAATTATTTGATAAATATACATTAGGACATATCAATACATATGTACGAGCACATTCATACAAATAACGGGCTTTGTCACCTCCTGCAACACAAATAATGAGCTTAAGCCCGCAGTAGATAACCTCAAAACGCTGCCATGGAATTGCTGCGGATTTCGCAGTTTTTTTTTTTTCATTTTTTACTTTTCGAATTTCAATTGCACGTTTCGTTGGAACAGCAGGAGAGCAGCTGGGTGGAATACGACACGACGCCGACATCACCGCGACTGGTATTTGATATTTGGTGACATACCAGGTGATTTTCAGATTTTGCGGCCAGAGATACGGTGTGGATACGTATCGCACGGAATAATTTGTTTGAAATAAACTGGTCACCCTAATTTCAAAAACGACAACACCCCAAGCCAGCCACACAGTGTTGGCGAGGGGTTGAAATATTTGAAATGTTTGAAATGTTATGCCAGCGGGGCTGCACGTAGTCAGTATTGGATTGGATTTTCAAAATGTCAGAGGGTTTTAGATGGGGTTCGTCCGTTCGAGTAAGACCCACAATCTGGTCGTAGGTTTGGGGGATTTTTGGGGTGATTACGAGGTGATTATCGACCGAGTGACTTTGTAATGAAACTGGGGGCGTTAAGAGTTTCATTAATGCAGAGGTGGAATCGTTCGGATTTTTATCTCTGGTTTGTGGGGTTTGAATGTTTGCAGATTTTTATCTAGAAATGGGGTGTTAGGTGAGCATGGTCACGACCTGTTTGTTGTCACATTATCAATTTCAAAAATGTAAACATCGATAGGAGAGTGTCTAAAGGGTTAAAAGGTAGGCAGTTATTGCAATGTTGCACGCAACCGTTTGCTGATTGAAATGTCATGTCGAGCGAGATACAAGCACTGGATAAATGAGGAAAATTGCTGCAGTCAACCGGAACTAAATGTGGACGATTTGTTCAGAGTTTTTAGAGTTTTTGTTCGCATGCCATGGACATTAGTCCTTACAAAATGTTTTAACTGATTCTGGGAACTGCAGACCTCAGAGAAGCCTTCTGAGTTCGAAGTGGATCTGGGTCTCGAGGAAGCAGCATTGACCAATTGATAAGGGTTCTCGTCAAAAAACTTAAGACATCACTTATGAGAGTTCTTTTTTCGAAGAGGGCGAATGGCGAGTCACATGCGTCGTGTTAAAACAGGACTAACATTGGTTGGTCTTTGTCCCAGCGTCCGCAACCGAACGCGCGCCGTCGGTTTTTGTCCACAGAACGATTGGATTCTGGACTATCAAGAACCTCCTTGACAACGGAAAAGAGGGTCCCCAAAAAGAAAAAGAAGTAAACGAAGTTAAACAAAGCGAACACGGCTTCCAAGTAACCGAGACTAGCAATAGCTTATTGATCTATTCTACGAATCTAATGAACAGCACTCGTAAATATGGGATAGAGCTTTTACTTACCTCTAAAGTTAAATAGAGCCAAATCGAAAAGGTTCACGGTATATACGCATTAACCAGTGTTATACCCCTTCACGCTACGAGGATGAGGATTACAAAGGCGATTTCTATAGCTTTTTCCGCGTAGCCACCAACTTTCTTCCAAGGCGCAAACGTGAAGCTGACATGGGAATAGACACTGACCGCCACCTAATTGAAGCTCCTATGCGTTGTCGTACTGCATTTGTTAACAGGAACTAATCCAACTTGCTACGCAACCCAGGTATACATATAAAGGGTCTTTCATTAAGCGCTTCCTATCTTTAAATTTAAATAAAACAAAGTGTGTGTGAGAATCATGGAAATTTTTTATTCGTTTGAAAGGCCTATCGATGCCATTATGCAGGGAATATATCATCCAAATGGCCGCCAAGGCTTTTCAGGGTGACTCGCATCCGAAATGTCCAATTTTCCATGACTCTGGCGCATTAATCAGGCTGAATTTGACCGATGGCATGGGTTATGTTTGGCTTTAAGAGCTGCTGTGGAAAAAGTCCAACGAAATCGCACGATATCGGTGGCCAGTTCACATCACCTCCACGTGGAATGACCATGCCCTCGAATCGCTCGTGCAGAATTTCCAATGTGTCGTGAGCCGTGTGGGGCACGTAGCGCCGAGCCGTCCTGTTGAAACCACATGTCTTTGGTGTCCATATCATTCAATTTAGTCCAAAAGAAGTTGGCAACCATCGAGCTATAGCACTCGCCGTTGACAGTGATGACCTGGCCAACATTCTTCTCAAAGAAATATGGTCCGATGACGCCGCCAGCCCAAAATCCAGACCAAACAATGACTTTTTCGGGATGCATTGGATGCTCTAGGATCTCATGTGGATCGGTATCGTCCCAAATTCGACAATTTTGTTTGTTGACGTACCCATTCATCCAGAAATTGGCCTCATTGCTGAAGATGATATTTGGATGAAAATTGGGGTCAATTTCCAACTGCCCCAGGACCCATTCAGTTGAATTTTGTACGAGTGCAGGTCCAAGTCACGACGCAAAATTCGCCAAGTTGTGGTATGCGAAAGGCTGGCTCGGATTCTTTTTCACACTCTCAGCGACAGCGGCGATGTTTTCGGCAGATCTTGCGTTTCATCTGCGTACGGGTATTGGTTTATCGTTTACTGAACCAGTAGACTTAAGTTTGTCCACCACACTGCGAATAGTCCTCTCGATGGGATGATTATGGCGACCATAAAATGGGCGAAGCGCGCGGAGCGTTGCCCGAACAGAACACCCATTTTGAACAATTTTTTCATCTGCACGTGTTGTTGAACGCTTTGTCCGTCCATGGTGGCAAAAGAGACTGAAGAAATAACAGCCAATTTGACAGATGTAGCTTCAAAAATATGGCCGCTATCAACTGTCAAAATTCGGAAGTCCCTATTGGAAGACCCTTTATGTATGTACATATGTACAAAGTTGGGCAAAAGTAATGTCATAATGTGAATTGGCTGCCATTTTGTTAGAAATGAAAAAAAATTAGCTCTGATTTCACCAAAAGTGTATCGGTCAAATGACCACCTCCTGAGTTGTTGCACATTTGTGCTCGTTTTACGGCATTTTGCTCGCAAAACATCTGTCTCCAATTTGATGATTTCTTCTTCGTTGTTGGCTATCAAGAAGAAGGAAGGAGTCTAACGATCAGTCCTGCCAGTTCAAATCGCCAAGATTGGAGATTGTGATTGAGATTGTGATCGTTGCCTGAGCGGTGTGAGCGGTTACTCCATCCTGCTGGAACCAACAATGCTCGAGACCCAATTCAGCAACTTGCAGCAAAAACAACTCGTTTAACATCTGTCTGTAGCGCTCGTCAGTTACTGTCACGGTGGTACTGTCGGCGTCCTCAAAAAAATAAGGGACAATCACTTTTTCACTGCAAATGCCGCACTAAACTGTGACTTTGAGGGGATGCAATGGCCCTTCGTGCATTTCATGTGGGTTCTTCGTGCCTCGGAAACGCAAATTTTGCTTATTCACATAACCACTTAAGTGGAAATAGGCTTCGTCGCTCATTAAGATTTTGGATACGAAATCTCATCCTCTTCTTGCATCAGGTTTAACAGAGCATGGGAGTACGCTAACCTCACTTGACGATCAGCAGGCAGCAGTCGGTGAATGGTTTCCATTTTATCAGGGAACATCTTCAGGTTTTTCACCAAAATTCAACGCAACTAACATCTGCTGATGTCAAATTGCGTTCATCGTTATCTCGTCGATGTTTGTGGACTCTTTTGGACGTCCTCTGAAACAGCAATGATACCCTCGGTCGAACGAGGAATACGGGGACGACCTTTTCTTGTGACATCTCTAGTGGACTCAGTTTGCACGAGACGTTTAGCCAAACGCTTAATTGTTCGTGCACATGGTGCAGAAACAACAGACCGGAAATTGGTCAAATAAGCAGTAAGAATAATTCCACGTTCTTCAGGTGTTGTTTGTCAACTAATTCTTCATCTGCCTACAACATAAATGTCAAAGCACAATGACACTTGACACCATTTGCAAAAATTACGCCACATTCACATTATGACATTACTTTTGCCCCACTTTGTATATTACCTGGGGCACACACCATCGTCGGTAAAAGGCCGGAGACGGTTCCTTGAACGTATTGAACTTAAAGCATGAATTGCAGCGGCCTCAGAGCGAAAAGTCCAGCATCATTCGAAGGGAAATGAAGTCCAGCTTAGTGTAAAACGAGGCAAGCTTAATCCACTAGAGCCTATAGGAGTGACAGCAGAACCGCTTAAGGAACTCGATGGTGGTCCAGAAGTTCCAAGCTATATCTAGAGTAAGCCGGGGAGATCTGCTGACTTGGGATGAGAAACAGCTTGCCAGATGGCGGAAACATTTTGCATCTCTGCTTAACCACGTATGATACAGCGATTTGTACGCATGTTCAGGTGAACCTCCCACTAGCTCTGAAATACGCTGGCGAATAGATGTCGTAATGGCGGAACTCTTTCGATTTGGCGGAAATACCGTAGTAAGAAGAGCTGTGCCCGGCGATCGATCGGGAAACTGCTGAGTGTTCTATAACTTGGATTGGGTCAATAGCGCAACAATCTAGTTCGTAGCGAATAGCTTGCCTTACCTCCGAGTGGTGGTCCCCGTAATTGCATGAGTAAACCCTTACTCATACGGGCTAAAATAGCAAGGGTATGGCCGGTCAGGAGCATTATACTGGTCTATGCCATCATAGGGCTCACAACCCTACACGGAAGAGATTAAAAACTATTGGCCCCGGATAAAAATGGACTCACTGTTGACGACCCTAGCAAAAGGATAAGGACCTTCGGATCTACACGTGAAATATTCGCACCGTGAATAGGCCGCGTGCAGCTGACCAATTAACAGAGCCCGTTGACTACTATTACACAGGAATTGCGATGGGATGGGTCGGATATAAAGAGTATTAATAACTATGATATACTCGTACATATAAAGCGTGCTTTTTTTAGAGGTTTGGTTTTTAAACTGGTAGCACTGTTTCTACAGATTCTCAATTTGACAGTTCAAAGTTGATTTGTGGTTAATACGTTTTGCCATTTTACGCTGAATAGATTGACGCCAGTACTACTCATGCAAATTGTGCAAATTTATTTTGAAAACCATGGTCCGGTTCGACGAACTTATCGTACGCTACGTCCATTTTACGGTCGACATAACCGTCCAGCTGAGCAAGTTATTCAGAACACGATGAATCGTTTTCGCACCACGTACAGTCAAGTGGATAATACGCATCCCCAAAGTCAACAAACAGTGTGAACAGAAGAAGTGATTGCTGTTGTGGAGCGCAGTCTTGAAGAGAATCCGAATGAGTCGATTCGCCATCGTGCACAGCAATTGGAGCTATGCCCATCCACTCTGTGGAAGATTTTACGGAAAGGTCTTGGCTTAAAAGCTTATAAGGTCCAGCTTGTGCAAGAGTCGCACAAACCGTGTGACCATTATACGCGTCGTATTTTCGGTGAATGGACCGACATGATTTAGCTTGATCCTCATTTTCAATGCAAAATTCTGTGTTCCGGTGAGGCCCATATTTGGTTAAATGGATATGTAAACAAGCAAAATTGCCGAATTTAGAGTGGAGAAAACCCAGAAGCCTTTGTCGAGTCACCCTTACAACCATTAAAACTCACTGTTTGGTGTGGTTAATGGGCTGATGGAATCATCGGTCCATATCTGTTTTTTTAAGGACGATGCCGGCCAGAATGTTAACGTCAATGGAGAGCGCTATAGAAATATGATTTCTGACTTCTTCGTTCCTCAGTTGAATGGCATTGACGTGACAGAGCTTTGGTTTCAGCAAGATGATGGAATATGCCACACGGTGCGCGACACCATCAATTTGTTGCGGGAAACGTTTGCTGGGCGCATAATTTCTCGTAATGGACCTATGAACTGGTCTCCACGATTCTGTGATCTCACACCTTTAGATTACTTTCTTTGGCGGTATGTGAAGTCACTAGTCCATGCCGATAAAGCAGACGCGTTGGACGATTTGGAAGTCCACTTGCGTCGTGTTATTGCTGATATTCTGCCCCAGTTGCTCGATAAAGTTGTCGAAAATTAGACTTCACGATTGCGCTTCATTCGAGCTAGCCGTGACTCGATATTATATTTAAACACTAATGGCATAAAATTATCTATTAAATGAGGCTAATATCAGAGACATTAACATTAGCTTCAAGTATTTTATTTCATATTAACTTTGTATACCTCTAAAAAAAAAACACTCTTTACTGTGCTGATTGCTATAAGGAAGAGAAACAGCGCTCATTCGGATGCTGATTTGCCATATGCGTCAGCCTCAGGAAAGAAATCTTGAGCTTCCGACATGTGAGCGAGATTCATAACACCAAGGTTAAATTCGTCAACATAATCCCAATATGCGCCCATACCTCTACGACAGACAATAACAACGCCAGCAAAGAATGTATCTACAAGTTCCTCATTAAGTCACATGAGCAATGTCTGAAGTATAGCGTTAAAATCGTACTCGGCGACTAAACCGCCAGGACAGGGTAGGAGGACATTTTTAGTGGGACAGTTGGTAAGCATACTCTACACGGTACTACGTCTGGCAACGGACTTACTGCTATTAACTTTGAGGCGGGACGAAATATCACTATAGCAGGCTCACGGTTTCCTCTTCTCAAAATACCCAAGGGGACATGGCGATTTCTGGATCATGAAACGCTAAATCGAGTCGATCATTGATACCACAAAAAGGAAGTAATGTGAGAAGATATAACGTAGAATAGCTGCTATCGCAAGAGTCTTTGCCGAACGCATATCCTGAAATCTCTAAACAACTGCTATGCCGTCAGCATCAAGTACCGAAGACTAGTGGCAACGCAGCCAACGTGTCGTCAGAGACGCCGCAGTTGATGTGCTGGGTTCCACCCGACCACCACCGAGAAATCCTTGGTTTGATGAAGAATTTCGGCAAGTACGCGCAGCTAAATAAGAAGGCTACAAAGCGACGCAGTAACGAAGGGCAACAGCCGCTCGTGTGCTCTGCGAGCAGGAAGAACATCGGCTTCTCCCGAAGAAGAAAACGCGATTAAAGATACTGAGAGCTTATATTCCAGGGATAACGTAGTGAAGTTTCACCAACAGATAAAATGAACGTGTCAAGTCAAGACTTTGGAATTAAATCGAAGATTCATTTTTAACTGAAGTGAAATTTGTGGGATAGCACTCACCTAGCGTTCGCGGTTGATGCTGTTACCCACGCGCCTACGCAGATAACGATTATCCTCCACAGGAACAGCGAATGTGAATCGACTTCTGAATCTTTAGTGTGAACACACTTGACATCAAACATCTGCTGATGAACCTATGACATACGAATGCAAGGACCAAATTTCTATTACATCAAAGGTAATTGTGGTAATTTTCGTTCCTCTCCACTTTGTATACTGCTTATCTTCTATAAAAGACACAATCAGCTGACTCACCTCAACTGTCCATTAAAGACGATGAAAATACCAACAAAAGATTAAAGAAAGTGCTAGACACTCCGTCAACAAAACAAAATCAACATAATTACCTGCCAACTTTGAGCACTCTGAAGATTGAAAGATGGCCTTCGCTCACCTTCTTCCAACCGACTCTTGTGCGTCATATTTGGTAAAGTTTTCGTCCATCCAAAAATGACAAATCACCATCGACCAACTGAGTGCATTACGATAAATGTCACACACTTCTTTCCACTTCACCGAAGCAAACGAAGGAACAACTTTTATCATTACGCACGCCTCCCCAAATGAGACTCGTAAACCACACATATTTACAACGAGCGCGACCGCAAGTTGAATGTTTGCAAATCAAGCCCTAAATAAACGTAAACGTAACGCCTGGTAATAAAAGTTTCTGCTTTATAGCCTTTGATTACCTATCCATGATTACATACGGGGATACGTACGAGCACTCCAATCAACCCACGTCATATCGATTAGTATCCCCGAAACTCGTTCTATTCCACCGTCAAAACTATTCCACTTACCCTAAACCCCTTTTAGACCAACAATTCTTCCTTATCGCCGGAAATCGATGAGTCCACACTCGATTTACTTAACCCATGAAAAATTACACTCTAATAAATAAATATCGATGTCCTCGGAAGGTTTCGATAGCAAGAAACCGAAGGGACTCGACTAATGAGAGATTTCGAAAAGTTTCTCTTCCCCTGCCTGGGGGACGGAAAAGACTCATCAAGTGCAGTTTTGTTCTTTTTTGTTTTTTGTTTTTTGTTTTTTGTCGTTTTTGACGTCTCCTTCCAAAACTGACAAAATGATAAATATCACAAAAACTGTGGAGAAAGTAGTAAGTAGAAACAAGGAACCCTACTTAGGCGATGGGAGTCCTTTAACCCTCATTCTCTTACAAACTACCAACACTCCTAGCAACATCGACAACAATATGTGGCCACGGTGACATAGTATTTTTTAAATGTACAGCGGCAGTCCCGTTTGACTGATTGCTTTGACCTATGGTAGGACTCCCTACGTTTCCACTCGCCGGACTCCTGCAAGAAGGGGCAAAAGCCAATTTTTGAACATTTTTTTTTTTTGTTGCATTGAACTCATCAATTACTCGAGTGTGGCAGAAAAACAGTCGGATAAAGGGTGGACCGTTGGCCCATGTGACGTTTGAGCAGTTTTCAAATATCAACTTACGAATCGATTATCGATGGGACAAACTTCTTAAACGGGTAACGGAAATCTACGGGAATTTTTCAGTTTCAGGAGTCATGTTGGAGAATTAATTCCAAGCCATTCATTCGATGGCTTTATCTGAACAAAGTTTGGTGGATTAAAAGGGTTCTGATGAGCGGGAGAGTGGTTTTCGATAGAAAGTATCATCTCTCGGAAGTAGATCTCAATTAACAACGAGAGCAATTGTCAAGGACTTTGATTAAATGTGAAGTTTTGATAAAGATCTCGAGAGCCTGCCCAGATCCTATAATAACCATCTTTCTTCCGACCAATTTAGGTAAGTTCCCATAAGTTCCCTCCTTTCTCTAGCTCCCCTGTGGTGGCTTAAGAGTCGTTGATTCTAAGGTGAGATCTCAAACTAAGCGGAAATACGCCCAGAATACACCTTAAATGGTAAAACAGTATCAAGGTGATCCTAGAGGATGAGTACCACCTGGGCACTCGAAATAGTGATAATTTACACGGGGCCAAAATTTGTCGGCCCCAGCACACAAACTTAAGAAGCCGACGCCGATTTAGACTCTGCCCCTGACGTTGCTGGATCTTACGATTTCGATGACTCCTGCGGCACTTTCTACGACACGCTCGATAGATTGGCCTCGAACGATAACGAGGTTAACAGAAAGGCTCAGACTGTTAATTGGTCAAAATCGCTTTATTGTGTACCTCCACGCGATGCCTATGTAAACTCCTGCTCCTGCTTGCCTTGGTTAGTGTTGGGGTGCCAAACTGTGTGGGATATTAGTCCAATCCATCAGGGTGCTCAAGTGTGTGGGTCCATATCTTGTTGACCTGATCGGCTGTAATATGTCTCTCAGAAGTCTTAACTGAAAGCCCCTCGGCAAAAATAAACGACGATACCGTGAGCGCAAAGGAGCAACAACTTGAGCGTTGCCGTTGCCGATCCATACAAACGTGACAAGGACAATTACATCCGGATATGTAGCTAGAATGTGAGGACTCTTAACAGAGCAAGTGCTGCCATGACAGCAGTGGAGATAATGGAAGCTGAGACTCTTATAACCGCCATTCAAGAAATGGGTCGGATCAGACAAGAAGACATTCAAAACTGCGATATCTGCTATGGGTATTCGCATGTGTTCTTGTTATTGGAAGCAGGCTAAAGGATAAATCACTTTAGACCTATAAGCGAGCAGCTGGAGGTTAATCCGTGTCAGAGCGAATTTCACTAACATGTATGCGCCCATGTTCCAACATAGAAAAATACGTCGCGCTACCAAGAAAGGCTTTGACGGGCTGCTCGACTAAATCAATGTGCAGTGCAGTAGCATCCACAGAGTCGCGTGATGGCCTACTAACTAAAATTCGATTAATCAGATTGATCCCATTGCTGATGATCGGGGACACGCATCCGGTATTTTAGACGGCTGCTTGGTAGTAGCCAAAGTACGAATGCGGATATCAAAAGCAGTAACCGCCAGGGAAATACTATGAGCAGTTTTAACATCGGGCGTCTATACTCGTAAGTGTTCGTTAGGATCTTTAGCGATCGCTTCTCTCAACTTCTCCCATAATAAAGCTTTAACAACATCAAACAAGGAGGCCATCAGACAGGTAAAAAGACATGTCAGGGCAACAAAACCGGGAAGCCTGCAAAGACGACCAAGGGAACATCGTAGTTTCGACTCAGACTGTCCTAAAAATTTGGAAGAACTACTTCTCTGGGTTGTTAAAGGGCGGAGACGACAAAAATACTACTGTAATCCAGACGAAGACAGCGAAAACATCCGTCCAACTGTTGTTGTATTTAAACTTACAAAAAGGTCAAACGATAGGCTGACGGGGCATGCTCTAAAAGACTATCTAAAAGACGTCTAAGGTTGATGAGGAGAAGAAGACGTGAGGGAAAGGCATCGCGAAAATAGAAGGCAAGTGTTGTTAAAGACGCAAGTGTTAGAAGTTGGAGGATTCAATGCTGACAGAGAATAGAAACAGATCCGCGGAAGTGACATTCAGTGAAACTTCTCGACTGCATCCTTTTCTTCCATCTCGAGCATGCGCAAGAGGAAGAAGTCAACGGAAGTCGATTGACGCGATGAAATCCACGCTGAGAAGCACCTCTGGTGGTAGCTTTTCCCGTCCACATATCCGGATGAAACCAATGCTGCAACCATTCAGGTGGAAGGAACTTGTATGTCGTGGAAAAGTCCACCTCCAAGAAAGCCCAGAAACGCCGAAAAGCACGAAGCCGGCTATATCTTCGAATTGGAAAGGCTGGCGATGATAACATTCCGAGCGATACTGAGTGCGAATACTACGAGTATGTTGATCAAGCTTGGGTTCTGGCATAAGCGGTGAATGTTTCCATCCAAACAGGGGGCTGCGATATGATGAACTGAACTAAAGGGTTACGAAATGTGTGTGGAATAGCACATCATTCAAATGGCCATCTCAGCTTCTCAGGCAGTGCTTCAAGCGGTCGGTCCAATTTTTGATGACTCGATTCAATATATGCGGCGTTATTCCGACAAGAGCATGTCGAACGTTGGTCTCGAGTTCGTTGGCTTGTTAGCGTAGACTTGACGTAACCCCAGAGAAAATAATCGAGTGATGTCAAGTCGCATGATCGCGGCGGCCAATTGATGAACGCGCGCCGTAAGATGACCCAGTTGCCAAATTTCTCCTTCACAACTTCGAGCGTTGCGTCGCCTGTATGTCATGTAGCGCCGTCTTGTTGGAACCACAGCTCGGATATATCGATGTTGTCGAGCTCTGATCACAAAAAGTCGGTTAACATCTCTATATACCTGACACCATTGACGGTAACCGTGTCTTCTTTCCCACTTTGAAAGAAATAAGATCCGATGATGCCGCCATGCCATAAACCGCATAAAATAGCCAATCTTTGTGGATGCATTGATGCTTGGCCGAACACTTGTGGATTGTGTTTACTCCAACAATGGCAATTTTGCTTGTTGACATAACCGCTGAGTCAAAAATGGACCTCGCCCAAGAAGATGTTTTTTGGCCAAAATCCGGATCTCCAGCCAACATTTTCAGCCCCCAATTAGCGGACTATCGGCGTTCTCGTCTGGTTTCTTTTCTTGCGCCAGCACAATTTTATACGGATTTAGGCCCAAATCCAACCGCAAAATAAGCCGGATTGTCTTTCTGGCGATGCACCATTCGACTGATCGGCGCCGAATTGACATTTCTGGGTCTTCTTCGATACTAGCCACTACGGCCGCTATGTTTTCTTCATTTCGCACCAATCTCTGTCTGGTTGGTGTCAGATCCAAAAGAGTGTACTCACGTTCGCACTTTTCCACTGTGCGACGAATTACTTGCACACTGATGCCATGATAGCGACCGACCGACCATTTTTTTTCAAAATTTCCGCACGTTCGGCAATCGTAAAGCGATGCATGGTGAAATGGCAAACCTCACTGAATATTTTGACAGCTGGATATCATTGGTAACTTTGACACCTCCTGAAGCATAACAATTGGAAAAACTATCATTGCTATCTGGTCACCCTTTATTAGGGTGAAGTGTTCCATGTACCAAATTCTTGAATGACTAAGCAAGTATGTGCCGAAAACCCCATCACCATAGCTGACGCGCGCCATCCTCTAGATTCCGAGGCAACTCAGCGAAACAGTGCTGCTGCGTCTGAGAAGTAGAGAAACATATTCTCAGAAGGACAGCGTGAGTCAGAAAAACAAGGACAGCTCTTCAGCTTCTGTTCCGACTACTGAATCTAGGTAGTGAGTGTATTCGTGGTTGCATCAGCTTATTTTTCTCACGACTCGGTACCACCGCCAACACCAAGAGCCAGAGCAAAAACTCATTAAATACTGTGGTAATTGAAAGATAGGGCTTCCATCTCCTGGACTACATATTGTCGTCCGATCTGGTTGTCAACTCAGAACAAACCAGAAAGTAGAGGAATCTATTTAGAACCTGAACGGTGCCCTCATCAAATGTTTTGAACCGACTTGTCTAGTCAGAAAAGGATGGACTTACACCGACAAATCCGAACACTGCTTACCAAGACTCTTCGGAATAATTTGGAGAAAGGCAAATCGAAGCGGAAAGCTGATTCGGATCTTGAAGGTTCGATTCAATTGCAAGACAAGCACACTTGCAAGGGGTAGGTCAGGCAGATTGGGTACTCCCAGAGTGCCTAATGACATCTTTATTTAGCCGAAAGCAGAAACGTCGCAGGTAACCCTATCAGAATCAGCTCACATCCAGCTCCCTTCAAGTAAGCCGAAGCTAATATCTGCCATTGGTTGTAGGGGCGGATGAGGTCATCAAATACACTATTGCTGCCTCTTATGATTTCAAATTAAGTCAAGTTTGTTGACAAAACTGGAAAGCCTGACACAGGCATATGTACACGTACATACCGATTCCCTGACGATGGTTAAGGGATGTCTTTATTCCGAAAATCGGAAATAGATGACTCCACACTCGCCAATAGCTTCATGTGCTCAAAACTGCTTTGCAATTCATCATCTGGCCAAGATGTAACATGCCAACCAACGCGGAAGATCTTACGAGCCTGCGCTGGGGGGCAAAGTTGAAGTGCACTCGCCAAAAAGGAGTACGCGCCGGGTAATTTAATCGACATTGAGGCTGAATTCGACAAGGCAACTTTTTAAGGCGTGTGCAGCTCAGTCAAACAACATGACATAAACGAATCAGTAGTGTTGTTGATAAAAGCAATGCTGGTGAATAAGAGACTGATTACGGATGCTGAGTGCGACCATTATGGATGCTATCAACAAGCTGCTTTGGACTATGTCACGTCGAAGACCTCCAAGGCGCTGTCGGCTTTCTGTCAGTGTAAAGTAGCTTTCGGCAAGACAAGGGACACATGGCGCTTGTCGCTGACTATGGTCCTTTAGATCTACCCGAATATGATTAGACCAATTCCATCCTATGTATCGATTGTCTGATGAAGCCAGTCACATCTGCTCTTATTAGACTCCGAAAACTGTCTCTTTCGGGCGGTTGGAGGGTATCCCTAGCACGCGTTGCTTTGCTCAAGACACTCTGAATAGTCTCATTCTACTTGGTATTTTCAAATGGCTCTGTATCGCTCTCAAAGCCATTTTTGGTTTAAATAGAGGTAGTCTGAAGCATCCTTGTTGCGAAAAAAAAAATACGAAATCGGCTCTCCCTGTGCCTAGGAATGGTTTCGGCCAAGATCTGAGCCAGGAAATGAATGTTGTCGAGCCGCTGACGTCTCTTTGGAGGACGACAACGTTAAATTTCCCTCCAAGCTAGGAAGACTTTCGTCTGTCTTCCAAGCGGGCAAATACGCAATCCTGACAGAAATTCGATAAAATTGTGAAGGAGGGAAGATTCTGCATCCATCCATATAGATTCCATCTATTGTGGCACAAAAACTGCCCTTAAACTCTTACTGGATTCTCTCACACTTTCAAGGTAGTTTGAGAACGCCAGGCTTTTCGCTAAACCAAGCCGGAAGCATGCATTTACTGAGTCTTCTTCGTATCCCGTCAAATGAGATTGTCGATGAACTTGCTACGCAGCGCTTAGAAGGTAGTTTCGACGCGACGTCTGTCCCTCAGTAGGACTACAGGCTGCTAACTGTCGTCGTAACGAGGTAAGGTAAGACCCTTTTGCTTTTCATGGTCCGCATAAATGACACAACATCCTGCCACGTGACAGTGGTGACGATACGGAATAGCTCAACTCACTTACTCACTTTTCCTAGAAGCCTTAAAGTGTGCTTAGCAGTTTTCGTCAACCTTTGAGATAGATGATTTTCTCTTTCAATTTCTGAACATGCCTTCATACATCAGGAATCGTTGCTGACCTAATTCGTTTCCATCAAGGCGTGTCCTCGAGGCGATTGTAAGCGTTTTCCTTCAAAAGAAACTGTGGAAGAACTGATTTCACTGATTTCACTGATTTCACTGATTTCAAGCTTCACCGGACGCATGAAATGCTTCCAAGAATCTCATCGATTTGAGTTCTGTTTCTGCTTTGTGGACAGAAATTTTGCTTATTTACTATTTTCTACCATCATTCGTTCTTAGTAGTTATGCTGTATCGTCTTCGTATACAATTTTAAATCTCGTTAACTTGAACGGAACACACGTTCTGGTATAGCTGGTAGCATTTCGTCAGAGTAGCGCTTCCACCACCCTCGGAACTGCACAAGAAATTAAATTAAAAAATACATAGAGCAGATAAATAAATAAATCTCCGTTTCACATCGCAACATTTTCTCATTTCAAAAGTCTTTAATGCGATGAAAGATATTAGATACTCATCATCTATTTCTCTTTTCCACCACCTCCGTCAACCCCTAGGACACGAAAGTTGTATTCCAATTACTTTCGTTCGTATGTTCTGTGCATGCTTCCCGCTTCGTCGCAATGTTTCAGTCTCAGATAAGAAATGATGAAGAGTATTTCTTGGTTTGCAGTCAGCTCTTTGTTGCGTTTGGCGTTCTATAGGGAAATAAAAATTAAAAACAAAAAAAAAAAAAAAAAAAAAAATGCTACATCCCTGTTTTCTAGAGGAAGTTCACCCTGCCATCATCACTATCATCGATGTCGTCCTCCTTCTGGTATTTGCTTTGGAAGCTATTTCACAGAAATGGTCGTAGGTAGACTGCACGGGTCTTCCCCACACTTGTGGTGATGTTGATGATATCAATCGATTTGTGTCGTTATGACAGGAAATTTTATTACTACCAGTTACCGTTTGATACGATATCGCTACACCCCACCCCCTCCACCGTTCTCCGCGGCATGGTATGCTTGGCGTCGTTTTTATAATTTGTCTGTGGTTAGAATTACGAATTACAATACGAGATACTCGTATATCGTAGTAATGAGTGGAAACGCACACCCATTGTACGAGTATCGGTAACTTTTTGAGGAGCGGAACACCCCTTTTAACATAAGGGAGAGTGTTTTTTTTTTTTCTAATTTTTCCAAACACCTCTGCTTGAGGATTAAGTTAATGGCCAGGGTAATACTCGTAGTTGGGATATTGGGAAGGTGATTGCTTTTTCTTGAAGACCACAAACCTGGGATGGACCAGGGGTGGTGGGTATACTAGTAATTTCGAATCCAACTAACGACGAGATACTCGTACTAGTAGAGATGTGCACAACATGTCCTTTGTCGGGCATCCGGTTGAGGAAGAAATACCAAAACTCGGATGCTGGTATCTTTTGGAAATAAATTCTTCGGGACAATAAAGTTTCATGACAGAGTAGTATTGTAGGAGGGGAAAGGCGAAAGCAATATGACTACAGGGAAGGGTGTGGCAGCAAAATAGACAAAGAACAATCCGAGGGACTGTTGTAGTCGTCGTCGTCGTCGTCGTCGTCGTTGTCGTTGCCGTTGTCGTTGTCGTTGTCGTCATTTTAAATGGCTTCTATTGTTTCCGTCGATTAGCATTCAATTTACTGTAATTCCAGAATAATGGACGATTGCTATGCATTCGAGACGCTTGTGGCATTTGTGGCGTTTGTGGCTTGCTCGCTCCTCTAGCTATTAACTCATCGAGGCGATGTAGAATCAATTAGCGGATTTGGAACAGAACAAACGACATGATGTGAATTTTATGAGATGTTAACACAAAGAGAGAGAAACTGGGATAAAAGGGTGAATGGAATGGATGGTCGTAAATTGAATCAAAGAGTGAGAAATTATGGAGGGAACTGTGGTTATCTTGAGGGGGGGTGACAATAAATATTGTTCACATTGACACATGGATGATGATTGCACTTAATCGATTGAGGGAGCAGTTTCTACTTTACGACTTGATTCATTCAAATCTTTATGACCGTGACTCATTTGCTTGCGTCAATGTGGCACCAAATGGCTGATATTGATGCAAAGAACGGATAAGAAATGAGACAAGGGCAATTGAATATCATTACAAACGGCAGGTATGTACTCTTACATATGTTATATTTCCAACAGGAAAGTTTCGAATATGACAAAGTGGCATGTGGTCCGTATCGAGCTAAAGCATCTTTTTGATTGTGAAAGCCCTTGATTCGACTTTTACCCAGAAAACCTTCATGTGACAAAGGCGGTTAGAAAGGACTAAGAACCCCTACAAGATTAATGTCCAGATCTGCTTAAGATCCAAAGAGCCAGCGCATTAATTTAGGGGGACATACACACACTATACGAAGACAAGCTTAACTTTTTGGGAAGCAAAGATAGGTACGGTACCAAAGATCGCAATCGACGAAATGCTGAATGTTTGCCAAAGAACTGGCAACGGAAAATCTTCAAGATCAACAAAGCTCTCGAATAAGTGGTTCAATGCAATCTTTCAGTCAAAGGTGAACTACCGTCCCATTGCCAGCTCTGATTCGAAAGTTACTTTAGCTCAAGTTAATCAGTTGCTCCTTCCTTAAGCTAGCCTGCGAAACTACCAATATGAGTTTGTGGTGCTCTAAGATGATTGTGGTACGACTGGAAGGAAGGCGTGTGTTCGCTGATTGCAATATCAGTCGGGCGTATGGGATTCAGGCTTCGAATTTAACTTAAAATACCCTGCAGTGTGTTAGCAGACTGAATGATTGGTGTATGCAGAGAGAATATCCCCGCGACAAAACTTTCGATTGTTTCAGAGTCGTCCGTGAACTTGAAAATGAATTGCCAGTGCATTATCAAAAGATGATCCCTTTCGAGCTTGCTCGTCTGCATATACGCTTCCTGACACTTCTTTGTGGGCTAGGACCCAGCAGAGCTAAACGTTATGCTAAACGCAAAGAGCCTTAAACCTTTCACGACAGCGCTTTACAAGCTTTAACTCAACTCCAACTGCAGCGATGGCCTTAATGGCAGCCTGGCTATCAATGAATGTGGTAATATCCTCGTAGGGCGTTGTTTTCCAGCCAATATATCAGCCTGGAAGACACCGCTATTGTTTGGCATGCGACGTGGCATGGCTTCTATTTCCATCGTCGATCCATCCGTGAAAATGGATATCGGCTCTACCATTTGATTCCTGTTCCATGCCTCTCTACTTGAGAAAATGCAAGGTTGCTTCAAAATCATTATGGGGTGTGTCCTGTGTTTTATGTGAACACCTGCTGTGTAGGCTTCAGTTCACTGAATGGCCATACATTCATGGAAGTAAAGATACGGCTTGCTTTGCCATCGCTTGCATGTATTATGTACGACACAGCTCCACCATTGGTATGAGTCGAGACCTGCCCACTAAGCTCTTGTTGATCTTAGGGTCCCAGCATTCAGTAGTTTTCGCAACTCTACATCGGGTCGAAACCAACTGGAAGACCGTTTCTACGTTTTAGGTTTTAAGCCACAGCCACGGTGACGCTCCCACGAGGAGGCTTACATCTAACAAGGCAGGCCCAGACGGAAGTACGGCGGGCCTGACTCCCATGGTACCGTGTTTTAAGTCCTGGTATGGACTGCTGGTGGTCGTGCCACTCAACAGGACCTATAACCGGCAGCTTATAACTGGTAGTAACCTATAATGGCGTCATCTGATAATTGGTAATTGGGCGAGGGCCCTTAAGGCACGATGGAATAGGTTTGAGGCGTAACCCTTCGGGTTTAGTTTCAACCCATTAAGCTGACTCAATCCTAAAGCACTTTTCGTTGCCGATTCTTGCATGTTCGAAGTCAATGTCTTCCTTACTCATAAGGTAGACAAGGTTGGCGCTAGCCGCCTTACTATGACGAAGAGTCATTTGGAATTTCTTTTGCATGACGGCCCGCAGTCTCTTTCGGCTTCCTACGGAGCGCTATTGCAAAAGGTCTGATTTTACATTGGGGTACCCCGACCCGTAACGTAGGGGCATAGACCTGTGGACAAGTTTGATCACAATTTCCACGCCACTTTTAGTATGCTTACTCGTTTCAATAACCTCCAATTCCTTGCTGTTAAATTCGGAATTGAGGTGTCTACGCCCAAACTTGTCGCTGGAGATGTAAGGATCAAGAACGTTCAACCATCCTACATATAACTCTTGTGTCTCTCAGTCCAATGGCAGAGTAAGTGGCTACATCCATGCCAAGAATGTGTATACGCAGCAAATGAAACCGATTTTGTCAAACCAGTTCTCAAGTCATGTTGCGTTATTTGTAGCAAGTTCCTTCTTTCTTTAGGTGACGCTACAGTCCGGGGTCTCCACTAACTGCTCTTTCCATTTATCGCAGGTTGATTAAGGTCCCCTTCCACGAAGTCTTGAACACTCTCCGAGCCGAAGCGTTTGTGTTCATTCGCTCAACATTACCAAGTTAACCAAACCGATGGATTTTGACCCTTCTGAATAGGTCAATGTCGCTGTGTAGCGAGACAAATATCATCAGCGTAGTACATGATGTTATAGGATCATTTCAGCAGCATATTTCCAGCAGTAGCAAAGGCCAAAGCATATGCAATCTAAGCAATTTCTCTGTCAGTTTTCCATTGTCTAAAACATGACATTTACTGCCACCATAGGCAGCCTTTAAATCATGATAGAGACTAGTTTTCCTGGAAAAATTCTACTTCGCCAGGTTTGCCAAAAAATTCGCGTATCTTGATCCAACCTACCGAGCCCTTCTCGAAATCAATGAGCAAAAAATTTAGCAGTTTTCTATTCTCTACGCATTAATTCATGATCATGGTCAATGCAAGAGGATCCAGCTCGAAAGGCTACCGATGTTCGATATCAAGCGTTGGATCCAGATGTTTTTTCACTCAATCCAGAACTACTATAATTTAGCTATTAGTTTGCCACATTCCGTCTATTCTTTCTATTCCTTGTCAGCTCATTCCTATTGTCAAAGGTTACGGAGGAGTTACGCTGAAATATCTCTACGTCGACTGCCTTGTTGATTTTTTAGAGCGCTTATTACCAACGTTATGCTACTGTTATTGCTGCTGGTCTAAATTTCTGTTTAGCACTCCTGTAAAATGTTCCCGCCAGCAGATCTCCGTCTAACATAATCCTTTTACTAGAAGTAGTTTGGAACTTTGACCATCAGCGAGTTCCTTAGTAAAACTAAAGACCGTCCTGCTAAGGCCGCTGGTTTGAATTCACGCGGTTTATCAGCCATGTGCGTTATATTGTTCGGCTTCTACCGAAAGTTGTGACGTAAAAATAGTTCTTACAGCATTCCAGTATTCGCGAACGCTCGCAAGAACGAAGCTGCTGATTGTTTCTGCACTTGTCTTAAGGATCCCTGAGTAAGATGCAAAAATAAAAACCGCTCAAGGATTTTGTGTTCTGAAAATGCTTGCACATATCGCGGACGAAGAAAAATTAGGGAAGAACGAAAGAGGTACCGATGAACATTGGTTTTAAATCTTTGAAGGTTACAATGACTAGAAAATAGAGAGCTCGGCAGGGCATTTCATGGGAGAATTGTACGACGGCTTTTTAAAGAATCACGATATATATTTCAGAGTACGACTGAAAGTGGGCTTGAGGATATACTGATGAGCATTTATAGCGAGACGCGTGTTACGGTTGAAGGAATGAGGGTACGGAATGATACTGGAAATTTCGGTGGAGTATTGATAGCGAAAATAACGATAGAAAAAGGTGAGGCTGGAGACATTATGTCGGTATTCAAGGGTGTCATACATCACCTATAAGTTCTATCGCACGGTTTTGAATCCTATTTAGCAGGTGCAGTGAGGTTTTAGAAACGGCTCACAAAATTTAAGCACTGTGCTTTTATTTTGGGTGGATGCCTTGTATATTGAAGCCCGATCAGAGCGAGGAAAGCATTCATTGCATCGTTTTGACGACATCGAATATGTGGTCATTCCAACATAGGTGTTCATTGACACACATACCGACAATGGAAAGGAAGCATTAAATTCCACTCTGTTGATAGATTCTCAACTGGTTATGCTGCTAATATCGGAATTTAACGAGCTTAACATTTGCTGCCGTACCCGTTCTACAGCAGATGGTCAGGGTCGTGAATCCGGGAACGAATATGAAAAGCAGAGAATATGGAAAGAATATTTCGGATTGGGAGTAGCAGACAAGAGGTCGCTGCTGAAAATTAAAAAGATTGTCGGAGACAGAACGGAACCCTGAGGCACACCAGCATTTATTTTCTGAATATCAGACTTGAAACCATCCAAGACCATTTGAATTGAACGTTCCGAAAGGTAGTTTCTAATCCATTGAAGAAGAGAGACGTCGAGTCTAAATGCACGCATTTTCGACAAAAGAGCCTGATGCCAAGCTCTGTTGAATGCCTTAGAAATATCAAGTGCAACTATCTTGCTTTCACCAGATTGGTGTACGCTTTGTTTCCACTTTTCGGTGAACCATGCCATCAAATCGCCAGTGGACCTGTTGCTACGAAAACCGTATTGCCGGTCATTGAAAAGTTTCCGTGTTTCGAAATAATCCATGAGCTGACAGTTTATCATCGTTTCCATGACCTTGGTAGGAAGGGACGTAAGTGCAATGGGTCTGCAGGAGGAGAGAGAAGAAGATTCGCCTTTTTAGGAACAGGCTGGACAAATGCTGGTTTCCTGGCTCGTCTGAATTTTTTTCGGTTTTCCTCTGTTGGGTTGGTCTGGAAGGACCGAAAAAACAATTCTCTAAGCCTGACAACCTCTTTACAGCTCGAGTCGTACCAGGGATTTTCTTTTGGTTTGATACTCTTCATCTGATAAGGAATAAAGTTTCTCATTCCAAAGAGGACGGTGTCTGTGATTATATCAGCAGCGGCATGCACGTTGTTATCGAGGAAACATAACAACCAGATAAAGTTTCAAAAGAAGCGGTTGAGTTCGCTCGTATAGCCCTACGGGTCTTTTAGGAGTCTTTTCTCCAACTGTGTGGTCGGTATACGATAAATCAGCTGATATGACACAGTAGTCCGACGAGCCTAGAGGGGGTGATACATTTACTTTCTACAGGGTGCGCCATCTTTTATGTCGGTTTGGAAACATTGAATAACTTTGACATTTATCAACCGAGTGGCTTGAATAGACATGTTTTTGAAACGCCAATTCAGTACAATTTTAACCATCAATCGCTTGGTACCGAAACAACGCGCTGAAATAGTGACGCTGTACATTGAAAATAGTCGTTCAGTTGTGTTAACTCAACGTGCATGTCGTCGAAAATATCGTGGCCAACTAGCACCGTCTGACAAAACTATTCGTCGTTTGGTGTCGAATTTTGTTGAACAGTGGCACAATGGGACAATCGACATGCTGTTCATCAACGCCCAAGATGTTCCCATGAATTGGTTGAAACGGTAAGAGAGAGTGTTGCGGAGAACCCACATGTGTTGTATCGTCACCGCGCTCAGCATTTTGGCCTCAGTGGAAGCACCTTGTGGCGTATTTTGAAGGATGACTTACATTTGTTTCCATCTAAAGTGCAATTGACTCAAATAATATTGTCGACAGACCGCCCACGTCGCTTGGAATTCGGCCAAAACAGTCACTTGAATGGTTGACATCGAACCTGATTTTTAGAAGCAAATTTTGATGACCGACGAGGCCCATTTCACACTCTCTGGCGCCGTTAACAAGCAATATTGCCGCATTTGAGGAACGGAGAATCTACACGAGATCTACGAAACACTATTGTATGACCAAAAAGTGACTGTTTGGGTCGGCGTTTGCGCCAAAACCATCATTGGGGCATTTTTCTTCAGAGAAGGCGAAACATTCGATGGGAATGTCTGCCCAAAAATGTGAGAAAAAAATCTGGACGGTTACTGGCTTCAATAAGACGGTGCGCTATGCCATACTGCAAATCAAACAATGCAGTTTCTGCAACGACCGTCCAGGGGTGGGCTGTCAAAAAATGGCGACATTGACTGGCCACCCAGATCTCCAGATTTGACCCCTACGCACTTCAGTTTGTGGGGTTATTTTTAAAGCAAAGTGTACCCCAGCAAGCTTTAGACCATTGACGAGCTCAATGCAAGCATTCGTGCCGAAATCATCGCTAAACCGCCCGATATGCTCGAAAAAGTGATGGAAAACGCGGCAAAAATGGCACATTTGGCTTTGATCAATACAAGCGGTCACTTGATTGATGTCGTATTCAAAAACTAGTCCAAATTACATAAAAATACCTCATACCCGTATATGGAAATCGTTTGTTTTCTGTTTTTAAATTGTTCAGTATTCACCTGCCGACATAACCGATGGCGCACCCTGTACTTAGCAGGGTTAGAAGTTAAAAACAAACGCAGGGTGTTGGCGGTATGGCGGGTCCATTCAGAAGCTGAGTCAAGTTATTTTCCGCAGCGAAGATATAACACACCATGAACACAACTTCTGCATCATTGCTGTCGCAGCATTGCAGCTGTCAAAATTGTGTCCATAAAAGTGTTACATTGACGGCGTTTTTTTTCGCCGTCCGGTTGGCATACAAACCAGCTTCCGTAAGCCGTTTTTGAACTGTTGTCACAGAGATGTCCATGCCGGTACTTTCCACAATATCTCTCTTAATTTGTGATGCAGTAATGAACCGATTCCTCAATGTTATCGTCTTTCTATGGTGGTCGATTCCTAGGTTACCACTTTCGGCTTGTTTTTGCATCTGAGTGTATGTATTAGATATTCTTAGAAGCTGAAATGCGAAGACATATACGAGTAGAAGTTTCAGACGGTCACTCTCTATTCCGATGTCAGATTCGCGTTTCATACGGCCGTCTTGGGAGCAATTTCTAAAGTGTCTGCTTAAAAGTAAAATGATCGATCTGGATTGATGTGCGTTGTTTCGTCAAACAGTTTGCCTCCATTCACCAGACGGTTGGCGAATGGTGTTCATAGGTTTCGCAGAGTGGATCAGGAACTTGTAAAATTTCTGTCCACTGCGGACAGCGACATAGTCTTAGTAAGCCAGTTCCACCTCTTTGCCAAACTGGAGTTCTGCATACATTGCTCAGTCGATACCCTTTTTGTACTTTTCTGGCAGATGGTTCACATTGTACATACCAAGTTCACCTTATACCTAAAAACGTTGTCATTCTTCGACATATCCTTTTGACGTGGACTCTGCATTTGTATCGGCGTACTGTAGGCAGCTACAAAATAGATTAGTCTTAACCACTTCTTACGGAATCGTATACCCAATAGGTTCAAAAACAAATTCAAAAATACCATTCTGGTTTGCATTTCATAAACTTTTAATTACATTTCGACAAGTTAATTGAGTTTCTTTCATATTGACAGGTCCACAGTAAATCCCAGAAGTAAATCCATTCAAAGGCAACTTTCAAAACCTAAACCACACCACACCCGTTGGTTCTCCTGAATTATTTTACATGTCAGAGACCACTTGTATGAGGAAGTCTGCAACTGAAACTATTTACAGAGAGCATATAGCAAATGGTAAACTTATAACCAATTTCAGACTGAAAGAAAACGAGTTAAAGGGGACTCTTCCCTTCTACAGTATTCGTCCTGTCAACAGCTACCACACCACTTAGTGATGGTGTAAAAATTGTTAATGAAAAATTTACATGTCTCGGATGCACTCTTGCGATAGACAGGATAACAAAAATGCCAGCACAACCGGTGACTGGTTTTTTGAAGTTTTCTCGGATTTATAAAGGGTGACCAGGATAAGAACGATAGGAAAAAAATTTAAATAAATTTGAGATATAAATTTGATTCTGACTTTATCATCATTCATATGACCGCCTTGGCTCCGCTGGCAGTGCTTCAAGCGATCGGTCCAATTTTTGATGACTTGGCCCAATATCTGCGGCGTTATTCCGGCAATAGCCTGTCGAGTGTTGGCCTCGAGCTCGTCCAAAGTGGTTGGTTTGTTAGCGTAGACTAAGGACTTGACATAGCCCCAGAGAAAATAATCGAGTGGTGTCAAATTGATGAACGCTCGCGGTAAGATGACTCAGTCGCCAAATTTCTTCTTCACAACTTTGAGCGTTGTGCCGCTTGTATGGCATATAGCGCCGTCTTGTTGTAAACACAGCTCGGATATATCGATGTTGTCGAGCTCTGACTACAGAAAGTCGGTTAACATCGCTCTATACCTAAGACCATTGACGGTAACGGTGTCTCCTTCCTCATTTAGAAGAAAGATGATGCCATCATGCCATAAACCGCATAAAACAGCCAATCCTTGTGGATGCGTTGATGCTAGGCCGAATACTTGTGGATTTTGTTTGCTCTAATAATTTCAATTTTGCTTTTTGACATAGCCGCTGAGCCAAAAATGGGCCTTGTCCGAGAAGATGATTTTTTGGACAAAATCACGATCTCCGGCCAACATTAGCGAAGTCACGGCATTGTCCGGCTTCAATTACTGCGTCAGCACAATATTACACGGATGTAGGCCCTAATCCAACCGCAAATTAAGCCGGGTGGGCTCTCTGGCGATGCCCAATTCAGCTGATCGGCCCCGAATCGACATTTCTGGGTCTTTTTCGATACTGGCCACTATGGCGGCTATGTTTTCTTCGTTTCGCTCCGATCTCTGACTGGTTGGTGGCTTAAAATCCAAAATAGTGTCAATCTTTTCCACGGTGTGAAAAATTGCCTGCACACTGAAGAAATGATGACGACAGATTTCACGAAGAAATTCGGGTTGCCTATTTCCAACTGAGCCGGAATTCCGACATTTTTTAATAATTTCCGCACGTTTGACAAGCGTAAAACGATGCATGATGAAATGGCAAACCTTACCGAATATTTTGACAGCTGGATGTCATTGCTAACTTTGACAGCTGCGGAAGCATAACAACTGGAAAAACTAAATTGGTATTTTATTTGTATAAAAAATTTCGAATTGCAACTTTGGCTTATTCAGTTAATTAAAAGTTTCGACTGTGTAAATAGGTCGACCGGATTTAAGGCGGCAAACGTCTGCCAAATGGCCATATGAGTTCCTGTAGTCAGCTAACCAATAAGTTTGCAAATGATGATTAAAGTTTATCCAAGTACGCGAGCACATTGGACACATTCACATTTCACATTCATGTCGAAGGTTTTTTGCCTAATTAATTGAAAAGAGAGTCCCTCTAAGGCCTCCTGGATGTCATCTCTTATTGAGTTGGAATCTGTCGTTATCAGCCTTTTATTATCTATTCTTCTGTTGCGTCCAGTGCCTCTTGGCTTCACCTTTAACTGGGCCCTTACATATAAAAAGGACCTCTACCTTTAGAACAGCCAAGATTTTTGGTCTGAGTATGGCTCTGAACCCTTATTTTGCGTTACTTTCCACAAATTCCCTGCCACAGATTGTTTCAGTAACAAAACGGATGGGTTGTCGAAATTGCTTCCAGAATTGGTAGATTTTGAGAATTCCTACGGAAGTTTGAGTCGTATACACACTGTGTTAACGAGACAAATAACTCAAGGCTGCAGCAGTTACGAAAACAGAAATTCTCTGTGACTGGTTTGTACCGAATTTTGCCCGAGAACTTGGGCCGTTACTTAGGTAACTATAGCCCAAGCTGCCTTCTGTGATTGCGACCCAAATATGCAAGAAAGCGATTTCAACTGTCAGTACTCTCAGTAATGAAGTCCTTTTCTGGCTCTACAGCTTCGCCAGTCAGTCATCCACAAAAATGTACTGCTTGTTGTGGGTTTCATGCTGAAGGTGCCGCAATTAGAGTTAGAGCAATCGGTCCATATTGATTGACTTTTTTTGAAATAAATTGGAAACAAATTATTTGAGCATACGAGGCTTCACCAAGACAGTGGCCAAACAGCTGATCAAGCAACCGAAATTGTGAAGTCGAAGCTCGCTGTTCGTGGCATTTCCAGAAATGGATCAGTCCATTGGTCGGATCTTTCATCTGATTCGACGCCTGTTGACTTTTTTGCCAATAGGCCAACGACTTAAAACAGTGCCACTAACAGCACTAAACGTGAAATTGCAGGATATGCCTGTTTTGTGCTAAAAAAAAATGGAAATTGGAGTGCATTTGAATGAGGAAGTGTAATCGATGTATGGCATGCTTAAACTAAAACCTGAAACAAGCTGTTTTATTAAAAGAAAAACTAGAATGGGCCCAAAGACATACTCCTGAGGTACATCAGTTGATATTGAAAAACAGGAGTTAGTAGATTTTGAAACGTATCTATTCGACCTAATTGAACATTCTTCTACGCATCTGCTTCAATACTTGAGAATGTATCACTAATGTGTCCCTGTTTTCTATCGATGATGGCCGTTTACTGCTCATCCGGACCAGTTTTGCAGATAATTGAAGGAATCTAACCCACGCTATCTTGCAGACCCCTGCAGTAAGTGCAGTTCAGGACATATTCTTCCTTACTCGTATCTACCTATCGGACAAAAAATATATCTGTTCAAGTTTTGGAGATGAGTTGGTGTTTGCCAGCCCAACGCTTACTAATTTAAATAATCAAGTGCGGCCCATGTGAGTGATGGCGTAGCTTGGATTTAGATTTAGATTGTTGTGGGAGGTGGTATAACGAATCGCAGATCACTGCGGCAACAGATGTGCCTATTATGATATTCTCCATTTAGAGCTTATCAATGATGCGGCAATTTGTTAGGAAGGCGGATTCGCCGCTGCAAGAATTTACCTAGGTCTTGTGCTATACCCATGGTGTTTTTTCACACGGCAGTGTCCTGTGAGAAAACCTGTGGTCACTGGAATCTGACTTTTAAAAAGTCTTTCATTAAGCGCTTCCTATCTTTAAATTTAAATAAAACAAAGTGTGTGTGAGATATCATCGAAATTTTTTATTCGTTTGAAAGGCCTATCGACGCCATTATGTATGGAATATAAAATCGTTCAAATGACCGCCCTGGCTTCTCAGGGTGACAAGCATCAGAAATGTCCAATTTTCGATGACTCTGGTGCATAAATCAGGCTGAATTTGACTGATGGCATGGGTTATGTTGGCCGCTGTGGTTTGTGGCGTATTCGCATAGACCTGCGACTTCAGAAAACCGCACAAGAAAAAGTCTCGCACGATCTCGGTGTCCAGTTCACATCACTTCCACGTAAGATGACCATGCCCTCGAATCGATGGTGCAGAACTTCCAATGTGGTGTGAGCTGTGTCGGCGTCCTGTGGGTGTCCATATCATCCAATTCAGGCCAAAAGAAGTTGGTAATCGTCGACTTATGGTATATCGCTCGCCGTTGACGGTAATGGCCTGGCCAACGTCCAAAATTCACACCAAACAGTGACTTTTTCGGGATACATTGAACGCTCTTGGATCTCATGTGGTTTGGCATCGTCCCAAATTCGACAATTTTGGTTGTTGACATACCCATTCATCCACAAATGGGCTTCATCGCTGAAGATGATTTTTCGATGAATGAAAATTAGGGTCAGTTTCCAACTACTCTAGAGCCTCTTCAGCGAACACAACGTCGCTATCTATAATCGTTTACCTCCAGCTCCTGGGTCAGTTGAATTTTGTGCGGGTGCAGGCCTAAGTCACGACGTAAAATTCGACAAGTCGTGGTCTGCGAAAGGCCGAGTTCTTGTGAGCGAAAACGATGTCGCTGCCTCAAGGACAGCGGCGATATTTTCGGCAGATCTTGCGTTTCATCGGTAACTGAACCAGTGGGCTCAAATTTATCCACCACACTGCGAATAGTCCTCTCTGTAGGACGATTATGGCGACCGTAAAATGGGCGAAGCGCGCGGAACGTTGCCCGAACAGAAAACCCATTTTGATAAAAAAATTTCATCATTTGCACCTGTTGTTGAACGCTTTGTCCGAACATGGTGATTTTGCAAAACAGCCAATTTGATAGACGTAGCTTCAACAATATGGCCGCTTTCAACTCTCAAAATTCGGAAGTCCCTATTGGAAGACCCAGTAGTAGTTGTTTTGGTTTTTTTTTATGGCGACAGCTTGGCATAAAGTTTTTGGCTGGTCTGTTTCCTTCGGTTTCTCTCCAGAAATGAAGCTTCTTTTCCTCTAGAAAGGTTCTAATACTTCTCGAATCTCTAAGCACTATTGCATGGATTTTAGCCAGAAATACGCAGCTGCTTGTGTCCTTAGTGGCATGTATGGATTCCTTAGTGCGAGGACCGTATACTCCAGCTCCAGTTCCTTCATTTGCTTTGGATCCATCTGTGTACCAATATTTGTGAGTCCTTGGCAAATATTGGTTTTTCCTGCTCCCAGTTGAGACGGTCTAGGAATGTAACCTTAAAGTTGTGCTGAAAGTTATATCGTGGTAGACATTTGTCTATTAAGCGTTGGACTACGTTAACTTGTAGTGAACTGCAATATCAACTGACCATTTGTCACAGTGCCTCACTAAATTGTCCATCGTCCATCAATTTTGTCGAGTAACCAAGGGCATCCCCGGGTTTGTTCACGGACTCTGTTACGGCTTTTGTCCTATCGGTTTCTGTTTTTTCACGAATGTCTTCAAGGCCTTCGTTATCTTGTTTGGGTGGATTCAGTGGACGAGTTAGTAAAAGACTGAATAGGAAGAGACAACCGTCTTGTACTTTGTTCAACTGCCTTCAGTTGTAGTTTAACTGAAGATGAAGCTGTCCCTGGGCCTCTGCGTATAAGTTGGATAACAGCCTCTTTTTGTAGGTATCGTGGACAGTAGAATCAATAAGGGTTAGAACTCAGTTTTCTTCTACCTTCCTTTGCAAATTCCGATACCCAGAGATCAGTTTCACTCTACGGTATATACAGTAGGTCCAAAGGCACACACCTGAGGTACTCCAATAAATATAAGCTTTTATGAAGGTTAAATAGTTCCGAGTGCGTATGACTTGGTTGCTGTTATTCGTTCTGATTAGACCCTCTGACAACAAATGTTGTAGGTAGCATTGAATATCGTCAAGCGGTTAAGATTGGTTATTAACCGATTTGATGGTTAAATTGATCATTTCAGCCTCATGAGCCCAGTCTTTGTCATAAGACTGTTCCGGTGCAAGTATTCTGCTCTCATTCTACTAGCAAACTTCTGTCAATATTTAGAAATATACTTTGGTCGGTTCATGTTACTGAATTTGTCCTTATAACTTGCAGCATTCTCCGTAGCTATCTTGACATCGCATGAAAATTGCACGAATCAAGCTGCGTTGGCTCAATTAAGCGACAAGTATACAGCTCTCTCGCTCTCTCCTTAATCCACATTTGCATAAAGAATCGCAAAAAAAAAACCTTCACTCTATCAACGTTGCACGATGCAGACATCGTTACGCTTGAGCTACCCTGTGATTGACCTATGTCGAGTTATTCACTTCGCAGCTCAAGGCTCTCAGCTTTCACATCAAGCTAGGTCATTCCAGATCGGGTTCCCTGCAATTTTTCTTCATTTTCATCCCCAAGCCATAGAACCGCAAATAATTTACATATCACACTTCCGTACTCCAGATCTTGGGAGAAATGTTCATGTCCATCGGTCATGTTGCATTCTTTTCGACCTTCAGCATCGCAACCAAGTCAACCACAGACGACTGACCAACCAAAGAAGAATGCAAATCCCTGTTACATTGTGTTGTGCAGTTGGAGCTGTTAGCTTTCAGCTTTTCATAATATTTCACTCCTTTCCACTGGAAGTGATAGCCACTTTGGCGTAAATGAATTTTATTTTCTAGTCTCCCTCTCACCCTTCCACTCAACAGCATCTAAAGTCATTAATCAAAACCTTTTTCATCTCTCTTCTCGTTACAGTTACATTTTTATGCTAATTGCAAGTTGTAAATCCACTCTGGGTGGCCAAAAGACAACGGACAACCATATCCAAGCAATCTAACCACAACTCCCCAAATGCAGTACGCAAGGGACATGATAATTAATCAAAGTGACCCTCAAGGATAACAATAAAGATAACCCACAAGCGAAGAAGAAGAAGAAGAAGAAGCAGAAGCAGAAACAAAAGACGTAGACAGCACAACAAGTAGAAGAAGAAGATCTTCACCCACCCCCACACCAACATACTCTGACAAGAGCCACACTAGAGTAGACACAAACACAATCCCCTCAACAAGCTGCACAATGAATTCCATCCCACCAAGCAGACATACACCACTAATCCGTCACCGGAATCCCGTACAACTCTTGATAGTCCAGCTCCTGGTGCTGTTACTCTTTGTCGGTGCTAGTGGGAACTCTGACTGGCTGCAGAGCTGTGGTTCCTGCCATTGCAATTGGAACTCTGGCAAGAAGACAGCCGATTGCAAGAACAAATCTCTAACCACCCTCCCCATAGACTTAAGTAATGAGCTCCAAGTCATTGACTTGTCGAACAACTACATTGCCGAACTAAAGCGAGAACACTTCCTCGATGTGAATCTGCAGAATTTACACAAAATCTTCATGCGAAACTGCACCTTGCAGGAGCTGAATAGAGATGCCCTCAAAGGCTTACCAATTCTCATCGAACTGGACATGTCCAACAACTACATACGAGTCCTCCATCCGGGCATCTTCTCTGGCCTCGTCAAATTACGCAATCTAGTGATGAACAACAATCAAATCGAGGTCCTGGAGAATAGTCTCTTCATTGACTTGAAATTCCTGTCGCGTGTCGAATTCAAGCACAATCGCCTGAAACGTGTCGAAATCCATTCCTTTGACCATCTGCCAATGCTGTCCGCTGTCTACTTGGAATCCAATCAATTGACAGTGCTACGTAAGGAGACATTCGCCAATACACCGAAACTGTTGCATCTGTCACTAGCACAAAATCCATGGAATTGTACCTGTGACTTGCAGGAATTTCGTGATTTCGCCATCTTCCATCGGTTGTATACCCCGCCAACGGATTGTCACGAGCCGAAGCATCTACATGGCAAACTCTGGTCAGAGATACCAGCAGATCATTTTGCGTGTCGTCCTCGGATTGTGTACCCTCGACCGGGCCATTATATCGAAGCAAACAATGAGAATATAACACTGTCCTGCCGGGTGGAGGGTTCTCCGCGTCCCGAAATCTTCTGGATCTACAACAAACGACCGATTAACGTGAATGACCATCGATTCCAAATTAGGAATTCCGTGGAACAGAATCGCATTGAAAATTCCAATGTCCTTACATCGGAGTTGATAATCTTTGGAGTGCGGCCCGTTGACCGGGGCTCCTACACCTGTGTGGCTGAGAATCGTGGCGGCAAGGACGAGAGTAATATGCAGCTGGTGGTGGATATTGAAAGATACACTGGCGGTGGTGCTATTTTAGATGGGATGGGCGGTTCAGAGAATGGCTTCGATACGTCATCGAATGTATTGCTGATAATATGTCTGGTGGCGACAACCCTGCTGCTACTGTTGATTGTTATAGTACTGGTGATCTGCTGGTATTGTCGCAGGATAAAAACCTATCAGAAGGATGCGACCATGAGTGAAAATGGTTTGATTGCAACGAAGATGGAGAAGTCGCACAATGGGTCGGTATTGGAGGGCTCTGTGATAATGGAAATGCAAAAAAGCCTGCTGACCGAAGTGAATCCCGTGGAGAAGCCACCGCGAAGGACAGAAATCGAAAATATGGACGTCGACGATGGACATGAAATCAAGAAGACCCTGCTGGATGAAACGCAATTCGGTAAGTACTGCATGAGAATGAGTTCGTTTTTTTGTTTTCAACAGCGGGTTGGTCCTGGTTGTTGAAAGGACACAAAATCGAAATTGGATTAATGAAGGTGTCTGAATGACAGTAGTGGACATCCATGAATATTTGCCGATAACCGTTGGTCTTTTCCTGAAAGAATGAAAAGGCTTCGAAGTGGAAGTAATGGTCAAGGATGCTCCTCTGTGTTGATTATTTAATCCAATTACGTAGAACCTTTTGTTTCAATGGTATTTGATATTTGACGCTACTTAGAGAGTCTGCTATTCATTAGGAGCGTCATAAATATGTCCTCTTGCCTGTTTGGAACCTTGATGACTTAAAATTCCCATCACATTCTTGAGTAGCTTGATTGATTATAAAACTGGCTTTGGTGAAATTAGTGGTTTACTAGGAAGCTCGTCCTAAAGCATCATCCTACATCTTGTCGGTGGCATGGTGCCGTGGTTAAAGTTGTCTTCTTCTACGCCAGAAGTCCTGAGTTCGATTCCCATGCCATAGATGGTAAAATGGGAGAAGTAGTGTTGTGCTTAAGTTAGATCTCCCCTTAACTCAGTTTTCAATTACTACAACTATGCCCCAAGGGTACTGTCTGCCTTTAGCAGAGGATTCCTTCAAATAGAAACCAAGAACTCAAAGTACTAAGCACAAGAACTGTTCTTACAGGCTATGTTGAGCAAACGGATGCCTCTACTCGTATACTTGGCGCAGACTAGAGAGACTCCTTTCTTCGAGATTGGGCATGTAGTGCTGGGGTTTCATTCGTTCAGTGTGCTTTTGTCTGACCATATTTTAGAAATGGTTTGAATTATGCTCTTCACAAAGTCTTCATCTTGAATAGCTCGGCACCTACTTATGTCGTTTGTATCGGCAGCTTTGTTGGATATCCTTACTTCAATGGGGTGAACAGAATTGCCTGTCAGATTGATCGTCAACGCCATTTAAGAGTCCGAAAAAAATTTTCCATATCCTCAGTTAGTCCTCGTAGGATCCTCTTGGAGTTTTGTTGACGAAAAATGTTCCTTTTACCTTCTGCCAACATTTCCGAACCTCTTCCCTGCCATAAGTTTTCTCAATTTCGTCGAGTACGTTTTTCTCATACTAAATCGGTGCTTGCCCTTTTTTGTTTTCTCGCTTTGCACTTTATCTGAAGCGCCGCTCTATGTGCTTTCTATTTCCCTCCATGCGGCATCCAACCCTCATAGTCAAACGACGGGTTTCGCAGTAGTGGTTGGGCGAAACTTAGCACGTCAGGGACGGTATTTCTACCTTGTTGACAGCTTTACCACTGGATGTTGGAACAGAATGCGGGCCGTTCAGAGCGTCGAGCGACGATAAGAGACACTTGATTGGCGAAGGTCCTTGTGCTTTCTTGTGATTGCAGCTTTTCGATGTCAAATATTTTGACACGATTTCTTCTTCTTAGTGGCGTTAGTGATATCCACATTCGTACTTTTGTAACAAGAAGGTGATGATCCAAGTCAATGTTGGCTGCTCGGGGTGTCCAGAATCGGCAAATATCCAAGTGTGAGAAGCGATTAAAAAGGCGCTGTTAAGGTATCTATGTATATACGTGCTTTTTTTTGGACATCAGTGGAAGAGAAGCTTCCTTGATCCACTGTATAAAGGCAAATGCGTCACAAAAAACTGTAACGACTTCTGATCTGCAAAATCAAAGATCGCATAGCACAAAAATCAGATGTTGCCGAATTTCTCTGTACTCCGAAGTCGGTTCGGCCAGAATCTGAACCAGGAATGTAGTCGGATCTTCGCCTAGGCTCCAAACCGATCAAAGATAAGATGCTGACGCTGACTCCGGTGTTTGTTAGATAAACTTACACCTATCTTTCAAGCAGAGGCATGCGCTATCCTAATCCGAATGAGATATATTTTGAAGTGCAAATGTTTTCGTTTCTTGCCTCTCCCAATCTAGTTCGAAAACGAAAAGCTCATCTGAACGCAGGAGGACCTGAACCCACTTTATGACTGCTATTGACCCACGACTATCCAGGTTGCCGGTAGGACAAACAAATTCCTTCGTCAATAGTGCTATCTGCCCCTCAGAGAACCTTTAATCTGGTTACTAACGAGTCACTAAGCTTCTTCCTAAAGAACTAAGTACGCTGGAGTAGTTCAGGTGCTCTTAAAACAGTGGTAACTCGCTTAGATAATTTCAGGATCAAAAAGATTTCTTGATGAATTTATCAAGATCAATGGTCTTCATAGAGAACAGAGACTCGGAATTAACCGCCTAACATGCGTTCCAAGTCAGAGCGGTTGCAACTGATTTCTCTGTCTCTTCTTCTAAAGTTGATCAGCTTATGTCTGGGGCTTAAAACCTGCTATGGTGTACTGAAGGCATGCGGTGGTGGTAAGACCCATACTTACCTATGGCGCGATAGTATGGTAGGAAGGAACAAACAAGAAAACGATTTACGGAAAATTAGCGGCGATTCAAAGGACGGCTTCCATAGGCATTACAGGTGCGCTCCGTACCACCCCTATGGCAGCATTGGACACCTTTTTGCACCTAACACCGCTTGATTTACAGACCAAAAAACCTGCTGGCAACAGTCCGATAAGACTCACTACTCTGTGTTACTTCAAGAGCAATGGTTTCGGACATGGCACGGTCCTAACGGAGCTACTGATTGCTAGACAATCCAATTCTAACGTATCAAATTCCTTTCCTGGTCGAATTCGACATCTCGTGCGATATAATTTATCCGGAGAGGGAGGACCTTGAAAAAAATTCAAAGATGCTAACGCATCTCATCCCATGACAGTATTTTCAATGCAATTACCACAGGACCAAGCATGCCAAGAGGATTATACACTCGTGCGATCATTTGCAAGACATTCCGTTTCGTTCTCTTCACTAGATTAGGAGAGAACAAATCTTCAATTGATTTCAAAGGTACTCCAATTTCATCCGTGTGCACGAACCACAATAGCCCCAAAACTTTTAGCTCACTTGGTAGCTCATCGGAGCAATTATCCTGACGAACGAGATTGCTATTTGAATTCCACTTCCTTAGGTTCATATTCGCACCTTTCATCACCAGAACAGCGTCTTTACTAACATGCACTCCTTCTTCTTCGGTGTCGACACTCATCGCTAAATCGTCCATGTAAAAGCTTTCCATTAGCTTTGGGCAAGTGGACTGCAAATTTCCCTTTTCGTTCTTGAAATGTAATTGCAGAGTTGCTGTTAATAAGAAGGGGCTGCAATTCACACCGAAAGTGACTCTGGTCATCCGATACTCCAGTATTTCAGGTAGGCATGTGGGTGTTTTCTGAGAAGCGTACCAAAGGAATCTATGTGTGTCACGATCCTTCTCGTTAAGCTCAATTTGTAGAAATGCTTTGTCCACGTCTGCCACGATCCCATAAGGTCCCAGTCGAAAGTTTAACAATATTTTCAGGACATCGGGCAAGAGATTAGCTCCTACATGAAGCAAATCATTTAACGATGAAGAATCTTAGCTACGTGACGAGGCATCGAAAACGATACGCATCTTAGTCGTTGTACTATCCTCTTTATATACTGGTCGGTGAGGTAAGTAAAACACTCGGTGTACATTCTCCTTGTTTTGGGGTGCAACAGACTCAGCAAACCCATCTGTAAGTAATTGCCGAATACCAGCATCATATTCTTTGTATTTTTCTGGATATCTTGACAATCGCGAACCAAGTGATTCAAGTCGCTTTAGAGCACATTCTCTGTTGCTTTTTATTTCAACATCCGGATTCTTCCACGGTAGAGATGCTTCGTATCGTAGACCATTTTTAGCAATGCACTGAGCAGCTAGTTCATCGCCTAGATGTTTATTTTCTTCATCTTCACCACGAATTCCGATAGCTTCTAGGGACCAGAACGATGTGAAGTCGTTAGTGCTGAATGCAGGCAGATGTAACCTCGTGCTATGGATGGATGGAGAAAATGAGTTTTCGTTCGAAACAAATTGCTTACCAGTGAATTGTGCTCCTTACAACGTCCAGCCGAATATGGTATGTACTGCTCTTACCCGAAACCACCGACCAGTAGTAGTTTGAGCAAATGCTTCTTCGCTTGTGTGACATGAATCCGCTAACTGGAGGTTTTGAACTAGACCGCAAGATGGATCAGGTGCGTGCAAAACATCCACACATATATCCGGGACGACAACTGCTTCCAGGTTTACACTCTCGTTGGAATATTGGCTTCTTATATGCACCTTCACTTTCTTGAATTTTCTAAAGGGAGCTTGTTCTTTGCAGCCAAACGGAATTAAAGAAAAGTTCACTTCACCCAATGATTGAAGGTTGAGTTTTGTTGCAAGATCTTCTCGAATGTATGAGTACTGGCTGCCACCGTCGATAACAAAACGAATGAGTAGAGATTTATTTTTACTCGGGGAGACGGCTATTCCCCGAGCCGTCTTCAAAAAGACGTTTGTATTGTCAAACAAAGAGTTGTACGCACATAAATTTGTAGCACTTTGTTGAATCGAATCTGGCTGAGACATTTGTGGCGTTGAAATTTTACCAGCACATATGACGATATAACAAAAGTCTTTTCTCTATTGTACTCGTACATCGGCCGGTAATCCGTCAAGTCCAGCTGCTTTGTTGGTTTTCCGCTTAGATATTGCTATCTTTACTTCGTTCTGGTCAGATGGGCGGATGTTTTGACTATCGTCTTTGAAGTTGAGTGGTCTATTCTTCATGACGACGGGACGTTGCGCTCCTTCGCCGTTATAAAGTCTGCATAGTTCTCAGCATAGACAAGGTTTCCTTCTTCATTTTTACAGGTCTTCTTGCCTTGACACGTTTTTTTTTTTTGCCTGTTGGTAAAACTTCCTGGAGCCCAACCTCTCAATATCTTTGATTGCGCGCTTCTTATTCTCTTTTTTCTACTTCTGCAGAGGCCGAGGTTCTTCCCGTCTCTTCTGCTCGTAAAGCTCACGAGCAGCTCTCATCCTTCGTTGTAGCTCTACTTTGTAGGCTTCTTGTTTAGCCGCATATTCTTGCCGGCATTCTTCATCTAACCAGGGAGTTCTTGGTGGTGGTTCGGGTGAAACTCAGCACTCTGATGGCACGTTGGCAGGTGGCATAGATAGATAGAGAGATACGAAGATTCTGGCGATCTCTTGGGATTGCAGCTTTTGTGCGTTATATCCTCTCACAGTAGTTCTTCTTTATTGTGTCACTTGGGACATTCACATTCACACCTTGGCCGCAAGAAGGTGGTGATCCGAGTGTTGACTGTCCGGAATGTTCGGGCGTCCAATATACTCGAGGCATGCCTTATGTCGATCGTAATATACCATATGACTAATTTGATTTTACATTTCATGATCCGGAGACCGCCATGTCCTCTTATGTAGATTGAGATGAGGAAATCGCGTGTTTTCGTCCCGTCGCAAAGTCTGTAAGCCTAAGTCCATTGCCAGACGTGGTGTCGTGTAGGCTGTGCTTACTGGCTTTCCTACCAAAGATGAATACATTGTACGATTTTAACGTCATATTTCGGACGTTGCTCATATGTCTTGTCGAAAGGCACGTGGAAACATTCTTTGGTGGCCTCGTCTTTGTCTTCTAGCGAATTTAGTTTGGTGCGGATTGTCATAAGACGTTCGCTCACGCGTCGAAAGCTTAAGACTTTTTGCCTATATCTGCCGCATGTGGCAAATCCGCATTCGAATAAGCGCTGTTGCTTTTCCCTATCGCAATCACCAAGTCTGTATTACAGTTTCTCGCTCTTCTTATATAGTCAAGGGCCTCTGGTAATTGTTCGGCTGCACGTGGCCTGTTAAGGATCCGAACATTCTACGTCCAGATCCGAAGCTCCTTACCCTTTAAACTTTTGCTAGGGTCGACAGCAGTGAGCCAATTTTTTTAGTTGGTTAGTTACATATTTGTGAGCCTTATGACGGCGTAGAGGAGTATAATCCTACGAGTACTTGCCGAGCATTCCTTTGCCATTTTAGCCTACATGAGTTAGGGTTTACTCATGCAATTACCGGGGACCACCACTGAAAGGTAAGGCAGGTACCTCGCTACGAACTTGATTGTTGCGCTGCTGGCCCAATCCAAGTTATAGGATACTCAGAAGTTTCCCGATTAATCGCTATCCAGACGCCTAATATGTATTTGAGTAGACTGAAGAATTTGCGAACGCAAAAGTCCTCAGGAAAGGCCCACTCAGCTATGCATACCGATCAAGTCTATAGGTAGCAAATGAAGCAAAATTTTGAGAGCCGCCGTTGGAAAGGTTTTTAACGCGGCATTGATCCTTATACAGACAGATTGTTACTTTCCTTGTAACAGGTTGATATTTAGTCGGATTTGCAGTGCTGGCCACCAAACGGCTATGCAATGAATGAGAATTGAACTTATGACCGTGGGATAGGCTTAGTGCATAAGTATGCGTTGTAGACCCCACCATGAGTTTACAGCTCATTCTAGTTTTGCTCTGTCAAATTTCCTGTCAAGTCAATTTGCCGCCAAGGTCAGTAACAGATACCTAGCATTCCTCGAGCAGCACCGAGGGCTGCCAATTAACTGGACGGCTGATTCTGTTCACCTTCATTGTCCTTGTTCATGGCCAGCTCCGCTTTGCCCGGATTTACACCACCTACATGTTGAGATAGAGAACATGGCTAAGCTGTACTGGAGAATGTTTTGCAGGGTATCTGTGTTTGTCCGATACTTTAAGAGTAACCTCATCTGCGTAAAATTCTACGTTGCATAGAGGGACTATAACCCCTTTGGGGTATTGCCCTATGTGGTTTTTTGCTTGTAGAGCAGCGATCAAGGGCTGCAGTTATGACTCTTCTGTTGAGAATAAAGTGGATCAAGCTGCGGATACGAGGGCTGTTTGATAAGTACCCGTGTTGGAAGATAGGTGACGCTACTACGGTTAGATAGCAGTTATCTCAACTGAACGCGTTGGCCATATCCTGCACGAGATTTTTGGCATGAAAAAGCCTTCCGCGCGATGAGTGCCGCGTTTGCTCACACCGGAGAGCAAGCGCAATCGTGAGACCACTTCAAAGACGTGGTGCTTGGCGCTGTTTAATCGAAATCCGTAGGAGTTTCTGCATCGTTTCGTAACCGAATGAGACATGGATTCCTTGGTACACACCAAAGACGAAAGAACTATCGAAACATTGGGTTTTACCCGGTGAACGTGCTCCAAAGAAGGGGAAGACAGTGTCTTCGGCCGGAAAGGTGTCAAAACAAAACTAAGCATCGGACGGGCTAAAAGAGATTATACTAAATTATGGTATACTCATTTTGGCTCAGTAGCGCCACCTATCTTCCAACACGGGTACTTATCAAACAGCCCTCATTGATATGTTCAGTTTTTTAAAGAAAGTTGAGGTTGACACCTCCTCGTCAACATTGTTGAAAGCTCCCTCGATATCAAGGCGCACCACCATTATTTTCTCCTTGAGGCAGAATGATTTTTGAATGGCCATAGGGAATGGTGCTAGTCGTGTTGAAAATTGGATTGGCTTCTCTGATTGAGACTCCCTTAAGAATGCATGACAGGAAGCCTCTGATTTCTTGAAAAGCATTCTGTAGTGTTGGTATCTTGTATGCTCTGAAGCTATTGTACGTACCAGCTACTTAAGCTCATTCTTGCAGATTATGTGCGGCTTGATCTTTTCTGAAGTAGGTCTGAAGTGGGTTACTGAAGTGCAGCCATTTAAGCCGATTAAAAAGTCGTTTATGTGGATTGGTCCCTGGTCTTTCTACCGACTGTAGGCTGTTCATATCTGCTGTTGATTTTTAGTTGAATTGGACAATACTTTGCAGGCATTCTTCCATCAAAGTCTTGACATACCGGGTTAAGACGCAAAAATGTGCAGATCCCTTCACTACGTGCGTGACTTAAGATAATCACTACTCGTAACTTTGCCTTTGTGACTACTGCTGCTTAAGCCCTCTGTGAAAAGAAACTTAATCACTACTTAACCCCTTTGAAGGATTAAAATTCCTAGAATTCAAAAAGGAAAAAACAAAAACACTTCCAACTATAAACATCCGCAATGGATACATACATACGAGTAGTTCATTACAACAAAAGCCTGCGATTCGTACATTTATAGTCGCATCCGACGTATTTGTATGCCCTTTAGGCGCCGCGAACAATGTGCTTAAACTCAACCGAGCTTGTTGGATGTCAAACTGCGTTCAGGCAGACCCACCCCCAGAGGGATTGAAATAAAATTCACATCAAAATCTCATTAACTCTGGAGGCATTTTGCTAATAAAACCGTTGTTTTCCACTTACCGCTTTGCCTGGTTGTCCTCATTAACTACTTGGGGCAACTTTGTTCCTTTTATTTTATTTTATTTTTTTTTTTTAATTGAATATTCGATTGCTGGGTGAATACTGCAGCTGCTGATGGACGGATGAGCGAATGGTTGCATGGTTGCATGGTTGCATGGTTGCATCCAGTGCTCATGGCCTGGTTTTGATTCTGATTCTGATTCTGAATCAGATTCACTCTGACATTAATCCGATCTCGCAATTAAACTTCGAGGTAAACATTTTAATTTACCAATTAACATTATATCCACGAATATTGAAGTACACGACGAGTGTATTCGTGACGCTCTGGATCCAATGGTTGTCGGTCCGGAACTCCGTACATCCCAATTGTTTATCGATTTTTATCATCGAGATGTTCAAGGACTCTCCTAGGAGCGCAATGGTGACATTCTGTTTCGTTCTCGAGCAGTTGGTTGAGGCTATTCCATTTTAATAAAAAAAAAGTATCAAGCGCTTTTGCATGTTTTCGGTTTGCCGAATGTGGTGCTGGCCGGAAGTGAGACAGCCAGCCCAGTCGTCCGTATTGTGACGCGATAATTGAGAGAAATTAACGATAAATGCGTTGAGCACAGTGTGTGATCCTGTAGCCCGGTCGTTTTTGAGAATTTTTTCAACGACGTCCAATTTGTAAAAGACTGTTTTTTTTTTTGGTTTTTTTCTGCTCATTTTCATGTTGTATTTACGTGATTGTAGTGTTTGTTTGTTGTTGTGGTTTCTTTCTGTAGCGAGAAAATTAATTGCAATTATGCCACCGCAAATTGTTTATTTTTGTGGACCATTTTATGTAAAGCATTTAGTGATGAATTGAAGCGAATATTAATGGGATTAGCAGCACTTACGAGAGGCCGCAGAGGGATGGCTTAATAAGCTACCTCGTGGCAAATGAAAGTCTGGAGAGCGTTGAATTGGGAACGCAATTGAAATGTTCAAAGTGGTCTCTAAAGTCCTTCACCTGGAATATTTGAACAATTTTCAATGGGTAGAGTATGTTTAGCAACCGAATGGAATGGCATTTTACTGCCGAGACAAGGAAGGTAAGGAAGCAAGCATAGTCGGCGTACTAATTAAAAACAGCTTCTAGCCAAGTGCAGCTCAAAATGTTTTCTCGATATTTAAGCAGTTGAACCTAGCTTATACAAAAAGTCCTGATGATCGATCTCTGAGGCAGCAATTAATATTCAATTCTCGGATGGTTAGTAGGTAGGAAGAGGCGAAGGCTGGCCGCATTTATCTCTCACTCATTTCATGAAGCGAAGAAGCTCCGAGATGTACAGCTCGTATACTGTATGCCGTAGCACTACTATGATCTTAACGCTGCTCGACTCCTTGCAAATTCGTTAAGGCGTTACACTTGAGCTACCTTACTTTGGTCGATGGTCATAGTGCTGCATAAAATCTCTGTCTTGGTATCAATTGAGCCACAGCCACTCTTTCAGCAGTCATAAGAATCCGCATCAAGGCCAAGGTCAGAAATATGAGCCTGATTTGCGCGCATGTCTCTACTGCTACTAGACCGAACTTATGCTCGGTGGGGCAGCTATTGTACCATAATTGTGGTAGGAGATCTACATGCAAGGCTGGATAATAAACCTGTCTTTGAGTGGGCCATCGGAAACACAGCATATACTAAAGCCACGTCTTAAAACGGATTTCGGTTTTTAGACCTTTTAATAGCCAGCACGTAGTTCCTACACCTCAGCACCCATAGAGGAACTTGGCTATGCCCTGATCAATCGACCGTCAACCAGATTGATTATATTGCGATCACGCCAAACTTCTCGAGGAGCCAATGAGCATATCACAAACACAATGGCGTCAAGTAGGATTACCAAAGCTAGACGTCGAAAAGCTGCTATCGTAAGAGACCGCTGGAATCGTTGCCAATCACATTTCCCTCCAGCTCTCTCAAAATCCTACCCTCATACACAAACAGTAGAACACCAGAGAGGCTGCTTCTGATGTGTAGGGTTTTGAAGCACCGTGCCGCCACAAAGATACCTCTGGTTTGACAATGAATGTAGACAGGCACATGCAGCCTAACCAGAAACCTTTTAAAACTGCGCTGCATCGAAGGACAAAAGGTGCTCGTGAGCTCTACGAGCAGAACAGAAGGAAAGAGGACAGTCTTCTCGGAAAGAACACGAGAAGTACGCGATCGAGGACGTGGAAAAATGTTATTGCAGGAATACTCGTTGAAAAGAGAATAAAATGAACATGCCAGGGCTATGAAGCTAGAAGTAAAGATGAACATAGGCAGCTAGTAGTAGGGGCGCAGTCGGTGCTGATAATATGAAAAGGTTACTTCTGCAGATGGTATAACGGCGATGGTGGCCAAAATACCGCTGTCAGTGAGAATGAGCCATTCACCCTGGATGAAGACGACAGAAAATTCCACCTCCTTGACCTCTACGAAGATAAGGCAGCAATATCGGAGCTAAAGTCTGATAAAGCGGAGACGACCTGGTTGGGAACACGCACCAGCTCATCTGCAAGATATGGTCAGAAGGAAGCATCCATGGAATCTCACACCGCTTGTCAAACCTATGCCAACTATAAAAGAATAAGCCTCTTAAACATCGCCTTTAGGATTCGGTTGGTCCATACCAATGCGGCTTGAGGCCAGGAAAGTACACCATCGATCAAATCGATCGTTCACACTACGGCAGATCTTGGAAAGGACCCGGGAGTTTCAGATCGACGCCCACCATCTATTTGTCGCCATGTGTATTTTTGACATTCCTGCTAACGGCGTCAGGTTGTACAGAATGACTTTGTGGAGAATTCTCGCTGACCCATCAAGATCGGAAAAGTCAAAGAAGCTTTCTTAAGTATTAAGGCGGAAGCAGCCAAGATGGGTCTGACAGTAAACAAGCGCAAAAGGACACACACCATTGATGGCTTGGACAGAACATCACCATCGTCAGTTATATATACGAGCGTATTCGAGGTAGTTAAGGACTCTGTTTACATTGGCTCTGCAGTTACAAGCAGCCACGGCATCAGCGAAGAAATCAGACGCAGAATTGTTCTTGCCAATCCGAGGCAATTCAGCAAGACCAAGCTGGCTGTATACAAGACCCTTATCATCCCGGTGGTGCTCTATGACGCAGAGGCTTGGACCTTGCCAAAAACGGATGAAAAAGTGCGTGGCCATTTCGAGAGAGAGATACTGCGAGTGATTTGTATTGACGGGGAATTGGAGAAGATCTTCAATCAGTCTGATCAGGCGTCTACGGATCTGGCCTAACCGAGAGGTACAGTGCAGCCGAAGATGACTGCATCTAAGGTCCCTAACGAAATGGATGGGGACTTCGACCAATTTGGAGTGCGTCATTGGAGGCAGCTGGCGAGAGATCTGGCTGACTGCAGATGCTTGTTGATTGAGGCCCTGGTTCACTCCGGGTTGTAGGGCCACCTAAGAAAGTTGGTAAGAGAGAACGGTGCTGCCAGGTTTGCCTAGGTTATTTAGATGTGTGCCCTTGGCCTAATTAGCTACTGCAATTCTATACTAGAGTCATTGTTCAGCGGGAATTTGTAAGGCGGGGGTTAATGCAGGAGGACCCAGAACACATAATTGGCTTGTTCATTACTAAGAGTACTTTCGAGATACTCCTTAATGTGTTGCTTATTTTTCTATTGCAGTAAGCACTCACATGCCTTTCCAGTTTTCTCGCCCTGCTGGTTTGCCTTTCCTTGAAACTTTTCAATCATTCGTTTGCTCCTTTCGTAAGGTTTCGTTGGTCCACAACTTATCTACTTACAGGATGCATCAAAGTTGCCAAGAAAGCAGCCCATTTAAACTCTGAGGAGTGTCGGACGCTGCTGTTCCTGGCTGATAAGTTAATATGAGAGGGAGATTCGCTCGTCCTCATCCCTGCTATGTCCGCCCACGAATTTGTTCGTCATTTTAAGGGGGAGATCTGGTAGCTCTGCGGTGTTTTGGGTGGTGAGGGTTAATGGCCATCATAAGTCAGGTACCCAGATACGTATCATGTTCCCTTGCCGACCTACAAGGTCAACAGTACTGCTCCAAAATCGCTGTATTAAGATAGGAAAAAGGGATTGAGTTTCTCATTGAGATGCCTTTAACCAAGGAATGGGTTTCCCGGGACATTGTTTTGGACAAGCCGTAGATCCTGTTTGAGTTCATGGAGGTTAATCCATACCACATTTAGCTCCTTGTGGAAGAGTGGTAGAGATAGCTCAACGATGGGGTTATCCAAGTCGTCATAGCTTCGGTTAGTGTGTGATTTGACTTGTGTATGTATATTGACTTGGCAGGCTTTAATGGGATAGCCGGATGGAGTGAGTCTGGTGAATAAGCAGCGAGATCCTCGTCTTTCTTGGTCAGCCTTATCGCAACACCTTTGACATCGAAATTAATGAATAAATCCTTGCTCAAAGCAAGGACAAGAAGGCAATCATCATAACTTTTTCTCTACCGAGTGTTTTGAATTATTTCATGGCCCAGAGGACTGTGAGGAGCTTCAAGTCTTTGACCTGTAGCCCAGGGTTTTAACATTTCAGAATCAACAGAAGTCTAAAGGGGAACATTAAACTCTGGCTTAAATCTATAAGATCTACAGATCGCCGATGTAGTCCCGATGAATGTCACCGGGTTTTTAGCCTGATACTCCACTAGCTTTTCAAACCTCTCTTACCAGCACCCTTCAATAGGAAACGTGGTAGGGGACATGTCGAGAATCGTACTACGACATTTTACTGCCTCCGAAAAGGATTTAAATGAAATTTTCTCCGTCGTCAATTTTTTTCATTTATTTAGACAGATCGTTGATGGATCTGAGCCTTTTGTGGCTGTATAACCCTAAGCCACAAACATATGGTACTTCAACTCGTGTTCGGAGTTCAAAGACTTAGTCCGCACTCTGATAGGTTTGACACAACGAATGATAGTTGGGAGAAACATCGCAGGCCTTTTTGAACACGTAAGTTCGATTCTGATTTTGCCAAGTTTGCCAAGCATACTTAGCTCGTTAGCAAGTGCGCGAAAAAAAGCCAGTAAACAGTTCACAGTCTTTTAGCAGACAGCAAGAAAGGAGAAATATGGGGAAGCATTCTTTTGGTATGCCGGCATCCTATAGAGTCATGCCATCAGTCATGCATCTCATACGAAACCCAAATGTGTATGGAAGCCCTAACCCGATGACACAAGCAATCATAATTCATGTTCAGGTCCTGAGAAACTCAAATCTAAGCCTTGTCTAGCAAGTTCACCGGCGATTTTATTTCCTGCGTAAAAAAACTCAGCAAATTCAGCTTTTTGAATGTGTTTAGAGAAGCCTTGCTTTGTCAAACGAGTTTGAAAGTGGTGAGAGGTTTCAACCATGTCTTAGGCCCGAGTTGGCTGTCCGTTCTTCGCAATATGGTCCATCACCATTAAGATTACGTAGATCTCCGCTTGAATGCAAATTTATCTAAAGAAACTAACGTTATCCCCCCCCCCCCCCAAAAAAAAATATCACTGTCTCATCCTAGATCGTTTTTGGAGTCATCCCTTCTTGGCTGAGATTCTAGCCGAAACTATTCCTGGACACAGGGAAAGCCGATTTCGGAAGGTTTTAACCTTTGCTCAATGTCAGCTACCATGCTAGTAACCCGTAGGTGAGAATTGGACGCGCTACGGCTGTATACATCCCCAACATCACCTTTGGTTGAAGTCCGCACTTCTATCCAAAGGTTTTGCTACAGGCGTAGAAGACAACGTATGCCGTTCTTACCCTATGTTCGATGTTTGGTTCCAGTTAAATTTTGGGTCGCATGATAACCAGATACCAAGCATTGGGGATGGTGGAATCAGGTATTATGGCTTTGGTAGTGAAGAGCATCAATTAAGTTTTGCTCGGGTTGACACTAAGACTACAACTGGCTGCCCAGGTGTTTACCTTATGTAGAGCAGCCTCCATGATCTCTGAAGGAAGCTTCCCTGACTCAAGTATCAAAACGTCATCCGCATACGCGACCACTTTGACTCATTCTGTGTCCAGTCTTGCAAGAATTACATATGTTCATAATCATTAGTCAGAGTAGAGGAGAAATAACGCCACCCTGCGGCGTTCCTCTATGGACGAATTTAGTTAAGTGACTGTTTCCTAGTTCTTGTTCTGACCATTGAGACTATCGATTGACTAATAAACTCCTCTATGTCCAGCTTGATCAGAGATTTGTGAATAGCTTTTGTGTGTGCGTTATTAAGGGCTCCCTCTTTTTTTAGGAAGCAGGCTAGGGTTTTAATTACTGAGAAAGTTAAACTAATTGGCCCGTGTTTACCTACCTTCGGTATACGAGTGCGTCACCAAGAGTAGGGTACGTAGTTCAGTATTAAACAGCTTCCGAAGATTGACGCAGGCCAAGGTATTGTTAGGTTTTGCGTTCTCTGTAATATGACAGGTAGTATGCCATCAGGGCCTAGAGACTTGAACGGGGAGAAGCCGTTAATAGCCCATGAAATCTTTTCCTCGGAAACGATGAAATTGATAGTGTTATGGGATTAAGGTTGTTCTTGCCGAGAACTGCTGGGTTCCGTTCTAATATCACTGTATCCGGGAAAGTCTGTTTCCATCGGTAGTTCCATAGTCACCATCCTCCATGTGAAGGAGAGGTTGGGATGTCCCTCGGACAGAATTTTGCTAAGCCTGGCAGAGTCCTTGAGTATTTTTTTTTGAATGGCAATAATCCATCTAAGCCTGCTTAAACAGTTCTTGTAGGCTGCCAGAAGTTGTATTTGTAGCTGATATTGGGCCCCCGCCCAATTATCAAGGCTTCGTCCATCAATGGTGTTATCTAATAAAAAGCTGGGGCAGAGCATATTACTGGTCTTATCGTAAACATCTTCAGATGACGCCAACGAAGGCTGCTACGATTTGATCAGTTACAAGTTGTCAGTCATAAGTCGTGTTGGCGAAAGGTCCACCGGTAGTCCCTATGAGGACTTAAATCGCGGTACCATGGGAGGATTTCGGTCAGGGCCTGATTTGTTGAGGTAGGCCCCTTGTGGGAGCGTCATGGTGGCTGTGGTTTAAACCCAAAGTCGCGGGAAGAGTCTTCCTGTTGGTTTGACCAATTGTAGAGTAGCAAATAAGTACTGGGTGCTGTGACCCTAAGAACAGTAAGAGGTTTTAGGTCGGCCTCGAATCATACCAAGGGTGATACTTCTATCTCCAACACAGTTCCGAATTGGTATCAAAGGAGTGACGGAGAACGGTGGCAAGGCGTATCCTTGCTGCCGTGGATGTACCGCACCCCGTAAACTTAAGTCCACATAACAGGTGTTTTTTTGTTAAAAACCAGAGACTATGTAGCTGATATTGAAAATCGCTCTGATCATCTGCCTGAGATTAGAGAGATCTTCATTCGGTCATGGGGAAATTGTTTTTTTTTTTGCTACGTATAACTAGGCACAAGACTTTGTATGCAGCGTCCATTGCCTCCTCGAAAGTTTTTACCTCCAATTCTTCGATTGCTACGGCATTTGTCCTAAAAACTTGGTCCAATTAACTCCCTTTGGGCTTATACGCGGTATAGTGGTCGCGGCCTCGATTGAAAACCCTCCAATTTTCGACGCTAAGTTGTCATTGTTTGTTTTGAGTGAAATATCTAGAACCTCTTCATACCCCCTGAATGTTTCCGTTCCGTGTTTCCGGAAAGGCAAAGGTTGGGGTCGTGTCCTTATTGCGAACAGATTGGTTAGTGGTTAAAAGAAAATCAAAAAGTGGCCTAGAGGGCACACCTAGAGTACCTCAGATTAGTCTGTATGACCCTCAGCATTATCCGTTTTTTCAGCGATCACCAGGTCCTCAACAAATCGGTTTCGACGATGTCCACATCGTCCTCAGGTCCCAGTGATAGCAAAACCTTAAGCTTGACGTGCCTAAGTTTATGGTCTGCTTTCTCTAGTGCTGGCAGTCACTCGGTATTGATGAGTATCTGGAAGGAGGTATTGTTCTTATGGAGTTAATGAGTTTTAGGCATTGGAGGAGCCTTCTACCATATTGGGCAACCAAATGCTGGCCCTAGATCTCCTTAGGATGTCATTAGTTGGGATAAGCTTGAGCTTCAATCCAACACAGGCGTCGCTAACCTTAGCAACGCATTCACTAAGGAAGTCCCTGGAGAATTGGTCCCCGCATTTGGGTATTGGATATCCCCTAACCGTCTCAGCGGAGTCAAAACTAGACAGAGGTCCCCCTTGGTCGTTGATGAGGTGATTCATTTCCATGTCGGAAAACTAGCCCACAATGTATAACACGCGCCGACTATGGCTTTCCCGTTTGTTGGCAACTCATCCAGTAGTGCGACCTGGAGGAAATATCTGGCCACCTCGGTGAAGGGTCTTTTGGAACAGCATTGGCCGACGACGTGGTTGTGGGTTTTGCAGCCGAACCTGTGGCAACCCTGGTTTTCTTCGAGCGTTGGCGGGTCTCATCTAGAAACCTGTTTTCGCTTCGCGGCCTGTCTTGGTTTATGTTTCAGGTACTCGTTGCACTCGTCAACGATTATTTGGTATTTCACCTTGTCCGTCTGGTCCTTTTCGTGGACTTTTCCGGCCGCCTCATTTTTAGCGATCTTGCCTGAAGCGTAGAAGGGCGCCTGGTGCTGGCTCCTTATAGCTGTTTTTTCTGTTGTTCTTGTATTGTTGGCTGGTTAATGGCACTCCTGCCGCTTATCGGAAATACTATTGTCTCCTGGTAAGCTAGCAATTCGTCCTCTGATGACGTGCTAACCTCTGGCAGCCTCAGGTGTTCTTTTTTTTGATTTTTATTTTCTCCTTTTATTCTATCCATACTCGTATTTGTCTTCATTTTTTTTTTTAATTTTGTTCCCACGAGTGAGACCGGCAGAGCCGTCATACCAGGACAAGGCACTTTGCCTGGTTTATCCATTTACTGACCATGCAGCTGTCAGCATGGGTGACTCAACATTTTGGCTTAAAAGTTGGACAGTGTTTACTCCCGGGACGTTAGTTTAAAGGCTCTGTTCTTTCCTTTAAATTGCTGGAAAGTCGACACCGCCTTGGATCTTTTCGATGCGATATGTTTGTCTAAAGAAGAGTGTTGGATTGGTGATGCATGACAATAGATGTAACGATGATCAGACATAGGGCTTCTTGGTGATAGGAGTGCTTCCCAATTCTCAATGAAGTTTCTTTTTTTTTTTGTTTAAAAAAAAAAATAGGGTACAGTGGTTGGGATCTAAGACTCCTTCTCTGAACTGCTCTCATGATTGGCGTTTTTTTAATTTTTGTATTGAAGCTACTCCATATCGACGAATGACAAGCATAAGGCCACTTTACGAAAATATTTCCTCCGAAACGTACAAACCAAGGAAACCTATTTAAGTGGCACATTTCTACGAATAATTTGTTGGTCGTCCAACAGTTACTTTGGGCTCGTTGGATGCCCTAAAGGCATTCAATTCAACATAACTTGTGATACCGTAAAAAGGACTAAATCCATAGGAGAGAGCTCGTAAATTTTACAGTCATTTGTGCTTTTATAGACTCCGAAGTAATAACCCTTTGGAAGGTGCCGCTTTTTGTTAAGAGTCATAAAACGTCATAAGAACCTTGCACGTGACCACTGGAAATAAAGTCATAAAATGCCTTGTTAGACTTGGTAGGTACTCGTACGAAGATTTTAAATTCACATTCCCCCCAACCCTCCTGCAATTCATGCGACACTTTGGGCCTTTGAGTGGTACCTAAAAGTGATTGTAGCAAGCCGTGTCTACTCTGGGAGTACTCATACCTCATACCACCTTGGAGGTGGTCTTCGGTAGCCTTTGAAAATGGTTGTCGTAAATTTTGAAATGGATTGGACAAGATGTAAAATTGACAAGAATGGAAGAAGGTGTCAGGGTGGGAAACCAATAAAGTAGTTAAGAGATACTATCACTAACTACCGTAACTGTCAGTAACAGTTTTTCGAAGTTCTACTAGATAACAGGGGAGCAAGTGCATAATCATTCATTATGGAGACATGGAATGCCCTGAGCTGACGTGACAAATCAGAATGTCTAATAAACCACAATCGGACTGCTCCCAGTGCCACGTTTTCATTATGCCAACTACAAATGTGTGTAGTTCGACTGTCTGTTACGTCATGACTATCAATTGAATTCCTCCGTATCCGACAGATTAGTTTAAACAAAATTTGTCATGTTTAACCGACTTAAATTGGCACTCTCACAATGGGCAACCTTAATAGACATTGGTGATTGTGAGAGGAGGATAGAATCTGAAACGGATCCTTTACCAATCGGATTAAATTCAATTGACTTGAATCGATCTAGATCTATGGATGGATTAGTGCTGTGGCAATGACATCTAAGAGCTGGAAAACACCTCCTAATCTCCAAGACCACACACACACACAAAACCCCTTTAGACGTACCATCGAGGATATAATCATCACTATTCTTGGGTTGCTTGGGTTACCAGCATGGGATTGACTCCTTTAAGTGAGACAAGACCAAGAGTAACACTTCAATCTGCATTGGCAACCCATCCACTTCCTCTCTGTCCCTGTCTTTGTATACTTAATCAATGATGCAATTGAATTAACATTGATGTAGATCTGGTCACCAAATGTAATCAATTCGCTTAGATGTACATAGATTCGTAGTCTTACGTATCTGTGTACGGATATGTGGAGTAAACCTTTGGGTTCACCATGGACAGAGATGATAAATTCTACGAATATTGCTCTCATGGTGAATGTGCAAGGATTAAGTTTCACGTAACCTGGCCAGAGGTTGTTATTATGGTGACCAGTTACATTGTATGGTTCCATAAGCCGATGGATCATTAACGTGGTTAACCGTGTCGTCGGTTAGATGGCAGTCAACACCTTTAGAATGAATATAATCTACCTTAAGGGACAAATAAAATATATCGATGTGTGATTTGTGTGGTCAAGGGTTATACGTGTATCTCGATACACAAGTGCAATTGAGATGATACATCCTGAAATTTATGGAAGCTCTGTGGGACAGTGTAGGGATGAGGGTGGGCTTAGGCTTTAGTGTTCAGTGTTTTAGGGATTACTGTAGCACTCAGGTGCATTTGTCATGTGATATGACAGAGGAGACTTTTTGGATGTGATGGAGAAATAAGTGTTGATAAGTGTGATGTGACCAATGTGGTCATGAGAGCTGGAAATCTTCAAAACGATAGGACAAGACGTGTTTATTATTAGCTTTTTAGAGTACGACCGAAAATGGGCTTGAGGGTATACTGATGAGCATTCATAGCGTGACGGGTGTTACGGTTAAAAGTTTGAAGGGGCGGAATGCTACTGACGATTTCAATGGAGCACTGGTGGTGGAAATAGCGATAAAACAAGGTGAGACAGGAGACATTTCGTCGGTGTTCGAGGGTGTCAATTGATTGACTGATATTAGTATCACCAATGAGTTTTATCGCACGGTTTTGAATCCCATCTAGCGGGTGCAGAGATGTTTTAGGAGCACCTGACCAGATGTGGGCATTGTACTCCAGTTTTGGGCGGATAAATGCCTTATATATTGAGGTCAGATAAGAGGGGGTAAAATATTTCCTACATCGCTTGAGGAAACCTAGACATTTCGCAGCATTTTTGGCGACATCGAATATGTGGTCATTCCAACGTAAGTTGTTACTGATACACATACCGAGAACGGAAAGTTTATCGGTTTGGACGATGCAAGTGCCATTCATGGACAATGGCTGGGTGTTTGAATTTCGCTTTAATGACAGCAGACAGCATTGAGTTTTGGAAGCATTAAATTCTACTCGGTTGATAGTTCCCCAGTTGGTTATGCTGTTGATATCGGAATTTAATGAGCTTAGCCGAAGAGCAGGGGCGTGAGTCCGGGAACGAATATGAGAAGCAGAGAGTGCTGTCATCAGCAAAGGAATAAATTGGATTAGAAGTAGCAGACGAGAGATCATTAATGAAAATTAAAAAGAGTGTCGGAGGCAGAACGGAGCCCTGGGGCACACCAGCATTTATTTTGTGAATATCAGACTTGAAACCGTCCAAGACAACTTGAATTGAACGTTCCTAAAGGTAATTTCTAATCCATTGAAGAAGAGAGTCATCGATCCCAAGAGCACGCATTTTCGACAAGAGAGCCTGATGCCAAACTCTGTCAAATGCCTTAGAAATATCAAGTGCAACTATATTGCTTTCACCAGATTGATGTACGCTTTGGTTCCACTTTTCGGTGAGACATGCCATCAAATCACCAGTGGACCTGTTGCTACGAAAACCATATTGCCGTTCATTGAGAAGTTTTCGTGTTTCGAGATATTTCATGAGCTGACGGTTTATCAGCGTTTCCATGACCTTGGAAAGAAGGGACGTAAGTGCAATGGGTCTGTAGGAGGATAGAGAAGAAGATTCGCCTTTTTTAGGGACTGGCTGGACAAATGCTGTTTTCCATCTGCTCGGAAAGAGTCCTAAAGAGTAGGACTGATGAAAAAGCTTACGCAGTGGTTTTGCCAGCGTAGAAGAACAGCTCTTCAGAAGAAGGGGAGATATACCATCTGGACCAGCGGATTTATGCATGTTGAGATCTTTAAGTACTCTTGCTACTACACGAGTGCGAAAGTAGATTCGTCCCATTGTAGATTCGACGCACTCAAGTATAGGCGGAGACAAAGCACAATCTGGGAGTGTTGAGCTAGACGCAAAGTGTGCAGCAAGCAGATTGGCCTTGTCCAAAGAGCTGACAGCTGGAATGTCATTGTAAATGAGCATTGGGATGGACGATGAGGCAGAATTTCTAATGTTTTTGACGAATGATCAAAAATTGTTACTGCCTTTTGGACATTGCAGTATTTTGTGCCTCAGTTTTTGGTCGTATAGAAATTTCACACGCTTGAGAAAGACGTTGCAGTCATTTCTGGCTCGTTTGAACTTTTTTCGGTTTTCCTCTGTCGGGTTGGTCTTGTAGGACCGAAAAAACAGTTCTCTAACCCTGACAGCCTCTTTACAGCTCGAGTCGTACCATGCCTTTTCTTTTGGTTTGATACTCTTCATCCGATGAGGGATAAAGCATCTCATTCCAAAGAGAATAGTTTCTGTGATCATGTCAGAAGCGGCATCCACGTCGTTATCGAGGAAACATAACGACCAGTTAAAATTCCTAAAGAAGCTATTAAGGCCGCTCCAGTTGGCTTTCTCGTATTGCCATACGGTTCTTTTAGGGATCTTTTCTCTAACTGTGTGGTGGGTGTACGAGAATTTAGCTGATATGACACAATGGTCCGACGAGCCTAGAGGGGAGAGCACATCAACGCAGTACTTGTCAGGGTGAGAAGTTAAAAACAAGTTCAGGGTATTGGCGGTAGGACTATCAACGTCTGGTATTCGTGTGAGCTCATTTACAAGCTGGGTTAAGTTGTTTTCCGCAGCGAAGATCTCAATACATCGTCCTTCGGGTGTCGTCTGTCCAGAATGTCGAAGCCAACCAGAATTGTGTATAATGAAATCGCCCGTAATGACGATTTCAGTATGAGGATACAGAGATACAATTCTTTGTATGGAGTCAGACAGCGCATCAAACTCGTGGAAGGTCAAATTGCTGTCCAGTTTGGGGCTTCTGTAAATAAAGCAGTAGTGGATAATTTGCTTACGGAGATGGAATTTTAACCACATGAAATTGAATTCCGGATTGGAACAGGGACTACATTGTAGTGGAGTTTGGTAAGCTACATCACTACGCACGTAAATGGCGAGACCACGGTGAGAGAAGAATAATGGCACTAGTTCGTAGCCAGGTAGATTCAGATCAGAGTGATCTGAGAGATGTGGACGGGGATCTACCTGTGTTTCACTAAGTGCCAAAACAGCTGGTCTGAATTTGCAGACGTGGACGTACGCAGAAAAGTGATTACTTTTTAGCCCGCGTATATTGGCAATGTCCACTCTGAATTCCCCAGTCATTACAACCTAACAAACACAAAAAGCACACACACCGACGATACTAAGCAAGGCTGCGAAGTGAGAATTCTGACGTTGGTTTACCGAATCAAGGAAGAATACGCCTGGTGTTTGGGAAATGCTTTGCGAACTTATTCTCTGTTTGGCTTACCGTTTCAGTATTCAACTTCTGCAGAAATGGAATTAGCCCCTCCGAGAAGCTATAGCAATGTGTTTTGAATGTTTTCCAAAAGTGCAGTCAGGCGAATCAGAAAAAGATGACGTAAATCGAATTTGGATAAATCATTGGTGCGTTGATCAACTACTCGGATCTGTAGATCTATGGTGTCAAGGATTTCAGAATCTCCAAGTCGCTGCCTACGAATTTAGTTCTTACTTAAGCCTCTGTGTACAAATAAACTTGATCTTTAACCCAAGTTGTTTGGAATATCTTTGTACAATACTTGCCCGTTCCACTTAGAACTTCAACATCTGGATGGAAATCGAAGACTCGAAGACGTCTATGTCCCTTCACTTCGATTCTAAGATGTATGAATCATGAGCAATCTCCATCCGTTCTTCAACGCTTTGCATTTCTGCTCTTGGGACCGTCCAAGTTGCTTCTTTCATTTTTGCTCGAGAAGCATTGAACCAAAATATTCGTAGCAGTACCCGGCTGAAACCCAGAACGTTGAAGGCTGCGTTTCTGATAGCTTCTTGGTTGTTTCATATCATCATTAGACCACAGACATCTTTTCGTGAATTGGTGATAGCCTCGATCGATTCAGCCACTTCTCTTACGATGTTCCGATGCTAAATCGACCAAGTTTATGGAGGATGAGTGTACAACGGAGGACTTCTCCCTCGTCGGCCTCTTGCAATATCTGGCAATTCCAGGTATGCTAAAGCGACCAGCGTTTTATCTCAGCCTGTTGTTGTTAGGTAGTTTAGTCGGAACGAGATAATGTTCCTGTTTTGAAATGAGAACTTGATCGATTGATGTATGCAGCCGTAGTTACGGAAACCTGGGCCTACTAATCGCTGTATTACATTAATTGGAAGACGTTGTCTATTGTCGTTCCTTGAAGATTGTCCTTTCTAGCTATACTGTAGTCATCATACTACGATAAGACTACATGGACTCTATGAAGTAGGTCATAGTGTTTATCCTTATTGGTAGTGACATTTGCTCATAGAAGGCTTAAGTTTTGGAATGCAACTCTAATGCGGACTACAGCCAGGTATTCGATTATCAGGCTTAAGTTAGTGACATTCGACCATAGTCCATTACCCTTTTCTGCCAACTGGTATATAGATGTCGCATTTATTCTCCTATCTATCGTATCTTCTGGAACACGGTATTATCTGGCTCTCTACCTACCTCCTCTTGAGGGAACTCTAAGCAAAATAGTTTCCGAGTTTTGAAGACTGATTTTCAGATTGTAGCAAAACTGTATAATGAGGTTGTTGACGACCTTGATTTCTGGACTCGATCTGTACGCCACTACACCGTCTGTGGACGCCTGTCTGATTAAGGAAATTTACTTGAGAGCTCCCGAAAATGTTAAACAGTATTGGAGAAATACTGGCTCCTGCGGAGGGCTGTTTTCATGTCAAAGACTTCGTTCGTTGCCACATTTGACAACCAACTTCTTTCCTAAAACTATGTTGTAGATCATATAGAGAAGAGGTTTCGCCATGCCCATACTGGTCACCTTGTAGTAAAATCTTTCTAACCATACGGTGTCGAAGGACTGCTCCACTCAGACAGACGGCCGTACACTGACTCCTGCTTTTATTCCATTTTATGTTGGAAATCAGTTTCGACGAGACAAAAAACGATTTGTGCGGTATGATTTTGTAAAGCTCCGTTGAGCTTATGTTCGGAAGTAGGCTTATTGACCGAAGACTGACAGGCTTAGTCCAAACTCTATCCCTGTTAGAAATATGATATACTAATGTGTGGTGTGTCTGTTTCGAAATGCAGATGCCTCATTATGAAGTTTAGAAGTTTTTCAGCTACTGAAAGATGCACAGGAGTTCAGGTTAGGTTAGAGTGGCTGTTGGGAAAACCAACCCACTTGTCATGGCACGTGAATCTATTATCCTCATTTTCTTCGAACCAATTTGAGCTATCTATATTTCTACTTTGGGAAAGAGCTGGCATGTACAAAGTACGTGGAGGATTGCCTCCTCCTCGTCCATGCAGAACGCCAAGCCTTTTTGCATGCTTGCCTATAAGTCAGTGTCCAGTGATGACGCCTATGAAAGCGCTGAGATGTTTCCTAGCTTTGGCCAGATTTGTTTGGTCCCTAGACATATTGAACCAATATTCCACCTAAGGCTTGTTCTTCTAATTGCATCCAGATTTAGCGATACCTTTTTCAGGTAGAATAGGTAAAGAGGTTCCAATTTTGGCGAGTTCGCGACCCCTAAAATCCCTGGAATATTTCTGTGGCCCGGCACCCAACAAAGGAAGATGTTGAACTGCTTCCTGAGAGATTATCCGCAGTCAAAGGCAGTTTTAGAATTTTGTGAGACTGAGTCCAGGGAGTTGATAGCGGTCTGACTATCAGAAAAGGTGCGGATATCCTTTGCAGATATCACGTTTTTCTTTAGCCAGAACAGGACTTCTTTAACCTCAAACTTTCCACCTGGAACACCCTACAATGACTTATAGGGCGGAAGGAGAGGCCTTATCTGAGAAAGCTCCGCCACCGACCCCGTATCAGTCTTGGATTCAGTTGTATAGAAATGCGCTGACTTGTCATCCATGAAAGCATCTTCCTCCCAGAAAGATCTGTACCGGTTGCTTACGTGAAAGGCTTTGTCAAACCAAAGTTGGGGCATAGTGAAGTCGATGTTCTCTGCAAGTATTCCTACTGTGTTAACAATATTAAAGTGGCCAAATAGTTTCTATATCTACTGCGTAGTCGCTTTAAGGCGAATAGCTGCGTTAGCATCCACTTCCCAGCTGAAAATATCGAGGGATGCCAAGTGAAACAGAATGTCTAATGCCGCAGAGGGAGTAGACCGTAAGGCTCCGCTTATACATAAACATGCTGTTCTTTGGACTCGGCTTAGTTTGCTGCAGTTGACTGGATTGTCTAAGTCCGTCCATCAGACAGCAACCTCGTAGGTGAGTATCGGTCTTATGACCGAGATGTATAGCCAGTGGATAATGCGAGGTTGGGAGCCCATTTGTTCCCAATGGCTTTTTTCCAAGAGAATAAAATCACTGTAGCTTTCTTTGGCCTTTCTTGAATACAAGGTGTCCCGTTTAATTTCCTGTCAAAGATAAAGTCCAAGTATTTCGCTGTATCGGAAAAGACAAAGCTGGTGCCATAGATTGAGGGGGGTTCTTTGATTGGAATTTTATATTTCCTGGAAAAGAGGGGCTTTTCTCCGATCTGCTCAACGGGTTAATCCGTTAAGATTTTGCTGTAAGGCTTATTTAATCGTATTGAGATGTTTTCCCGAGGCGGCTAATTGCAGCGTCCTCCGCGTAGGCAACCACCCGGCTCCGGGGATATCAGCAGTTCATTGACCACTAAGTTCCAGAGAGAAGGGGTGTAAGCACATCGCCTTGCGGCGTACCTCTGCTGACACATTTGCGTTGCGTTTGCGGATGTGTTGACTTTGTTACAGGCAGCCTCTATATCCAGGAACGCGACCATTGTGTACTCTCTAGGAATAATGTAGGGATCGTTCCATGTAACTAGTCAGTGAACGTAGAGCCATTTCCATCGACTTTCTTTTATACCAGTCATGTTGAGCCGTTGACAAAAGTCTTGGATCAATTTTAGCTCGTATATGGATATCAATCAGTCGTTCTAGAGTTTTCAGAAGGAAAAATAGCAGACTTATAGGTCTGACGTCCTTTGGGACAACATGAGAGCATTTTCCGGCTTTGGGAATGAAAGCTACGTAATCTTCCCTTCATAACAAGGGAATGTGGACCATTTCTACGCAATTCCTCATGATATTCACTAGCGTTGGCAGGATGATATTTGAGAGCACTTGTAGCTCGGCAGGTATTATACCGTCCTGCCCAGCAGATTTGGATAGTTTGAAGTTGTGCAGCTTGTCTCTTGTAATCAGAATGTGAATTTTTGTCGCGATAGCAGTAGTCCTACTAAGGTTGTTACTGGCTGTAAATAGGGAGCTTTTCACCTTTCACCTGTCCTGTGATTTTTGCTTTGTTAAAGCGTCTCCTGCAAAGGTTTCTAAGCGATCCCAGTAATGAAATAATAATGTACACCAGTGCGGCTTTTTCTTGCCTCTAGGATGAATAAGAGGGCAGGCCTATCTGTTTTCCAATAATTCCGGAAGGTGGGGTGGAGCATCACTCAGACTGAGTTTTATGTATCTGTGATTTGGAAAGGATTGTTCAGACAATATCATCCAGTTCCTTATCATTTGAGAGATGTTGTCGGAGACAAGAGTGATATCTAGCCATTGCGAACAACGTCTTCTACAATCCATGGTTCCTGTCTTCGGAAGATGTCTTCTGTGTCTTTGGACGCAGTTGGATTGCGGGGAAGGCCGTTTTGGAGTTATATTATTGCTACAATCAACTAGAGTAGCCTACACCACGGTGTCATTTGAGTTCCCCAATTCCGAAAATGTGTCCAAAAGCTGATCTTCATCCCCTGATCGTAAAGGAACTCTCTTTGATTCGTTGTCGCTTTCCATTACCGACAGGGTATCAGATGTGTAGACCGTCGGCTTAGTTTTCACCTCGGAAAGTTTGGAGTTGTCGCTATCCTGTATTTCCTGTTTCATTTTTAAGGAGGACGCGGTTGCTTATCAGCATCCAGCTCATCCTTTTCGTAAACGGTTAGGGTTATAGTCTCGAATCCGAACCGAATAATACTTGCGTCAGGGGATTAAGGGATCTCTTAATTATCACAATTAACTCGCATCTATGTATGATGCGAGTGAATTTCCAATCATGAGTGGGAAAGGTCGGGTTACTGAGCCTAATGATCTCCAGAAAAAAAAGTAGCTCATCATCCATTGGCGACGGTGACATTTGCCGCATGCAAACTGGATTGCTCACCATAGCCTCGAAAATACCTTTAGTAAATCTGCTTTCTCTCTTAGGTTTTCCACTACGCAAAACCTGTCGGCCAAATCAACACTTTCTGGGCTTATGCCAATTGAAGTGCGGTAACTGTCGGGAAGTTTGGACACATTATTCAATTGAGATCATTGCTCCAATTTTCGAGTCATTGCTCTCAGTACATTCTGTGCACCTGTTTCAATCTCGAGAGTAGTCAGTGCGTCGATTGTTGGAGTTATGTATATAGTCCGCGCCACCGGTCGCCACTTGTCAGGTTTTTATAAGTCGGCTGATCAATTCCGCTCAAACGTAAAGTACGCTTCAAAGTTCTGGAGAACCGTGATCAGCGTGTTCTATGAGAGTCGTTTAAGTATTCATGATCGTACTGCTCCGGCTGCGTTTGTTCGTCAATTCTAGCCTAGTGTCTATCAGGGCTATGTTCAGCTAGCAACCGACTGATGGAAAGGACGGGATATCAGTCACGTGTAACATAAGTTTGTACTCAACTAGACATTGACGTCACCAATTGTGTCGCTTGTTGCTCATAGTGTTGCATGGATTGTGCTTGTCTTGCGTTAAGACCTCCGGCCAAGAAGTAACTATTTTTTTCCGGTTGAAGCTGGGGACACCGAAACAGTATTTCGAGCTCTTTTATATGTAAGTCCAATGGGAGAAATGGTTCTAGTGCCTAAAACCACATCACAAACACACTACAGAGAGAACTGCATACAATGCACGCTTTCAAAACCTGAAACAAACGCACATTGCCGCTATTTATGACCTTATGGCGCACGAACTTTGCGCTTGGAGTAGGGTTGTTCTCTTTTTCACCACTACGAACTTAAGGTTTTCGCTTTGAAACCACTCCAACCGCAGTTCCAACTCCTCCGTTCTTATACCATCTGTAATATTAGCTGTTGTGCTGCCTGTTATTGTTGCTGTTCCTGCTGGTTTTGCTTTCGAAACTTTTCCTTTTTCTCCAGAAGCACTTTACAAAGTTTGCCAGCTGCTGTATCATCTTTGCGTTTGGGTAGGGTTTCTTCAAAAATCTTTAAAAGCGTTCCCTTCTTTGACTTATTTAGCTGAGTGTGATATCTTCTTTGTCGTTTTCTAACTCCGCCGTACCGCGATATCTGTGTTCAGTTTTTGTTTCCAATAATTTAGTCTCCGGCTAAGCCACCTTCCGTATCTTCTAAATATTGACGGCATCAATAAATTTGTTGGTCTCCTCCACTCAATGTCTTCTTCGTCTTGTGATTTTATGCACAGCTACAGAGGACCTTCGATATTTTTTTCGCTTTCGAATGGTGAGAGAAGCAAAGCAGAAGCAGATTTTAGGATGGTGACATCAGGAAGGAGTAAATTATTTTTCCTAGTATTGGCCGAGTTGGCCAATAATTGGCCACAAATTCCACTCTCATAGTTGTTTGCTGCTTTGTTGCGCATTTTGTCGGCTGTTAATCGTTTTCCGGGACCCTTCCGGTGTTCATCGATGAATATCTCTCGTCATTTTACTTTCTCCTCAGTGATTCGAACGTATGTCCTTCCCCTATAGAATTGACTGCTAAGCCGCACTGATTGATTTTTGCTAAGAGTTTCACTATAATCATTCCACACATTGCAGTACACAACCAATTAGTCGGCCAACTGTCTGAGTTGACTTTCAACCTGTCACTTGTGTGTTCATGTCAAAGAAACAAATCTCTCAAATCAAAGCAACCTTTAACAACTGTCAAACTTAATCAAAAACTGTCATGTTTGCTGTGTAAATAAATTATTTTTGAACCTAAAACCCTTTAAAACCAAAATCCCTTCTCCAATTAATCCAAAAGTTGAACGTCAAACAAAAAACCAAAGGGACGAAAGAGCATAAACACGTTTCCAACAAATTGGCCCATGCGGCTTGTTAAAATAAAAATTACGGTCAACTTAACCGCAAATAGATTTTCTACAATTTCTCAGTGTACCAGTCGCCTTTGTGGAAAGTTTTTAAAGTGAATTTTCGAAATTATACTCCACCACCTTCACTCTGAAGATGTTGGAAACCATCATTTCGTAGTTACGTACTCGTACATCATCGTTGTACGAGTACTCGTACTACTCTGGTGGATTTCAATGCAAAACGCATTCTACCCGTTAATTATACGCCGACATACTTTGGCGCCATAGTAGAAAATGAACGCCCGCGTTTTCTCTCTTAACATCCCTGTCGCCTTTGCCAAAGCACCAGGCAGGCAGGTCTTTGGTGGTAGCACGTACATTGCGAGGAAATTTCTGCGGCACTTTCAAAAATTAGTGTTAATTAGCACGAAATTGATTGCACTCTCTTATGATGAAGTACATGGACTAATTAGCGTTGCGAAATATGACGTACAGATGGAGTGAGCGATCAACTATAGGTTGATGTTTTCGCAGAAAAATTCTCTGGCCTCTGGGTTCTTAAGACAAGGGAAATGTTAACGAAGTTATTGCGTTAGGTTGAGGTAAATTATGATGTTAAACGTTTGAGAAGTCGTTTAGTTTTGATATACGCATCTGAGAATGACTGACGGATGTCAAAATTGACAGTTAAATTTACGTAGCATCTGTCACTCAAGCGCCCTAGAAACCAGATTTTGGATACTTTGAGAGGTCAACGGAATGTATTCAGCATGCCATTTCAAAGTAAATGTCAGGTGTAGCTATGACAGATGTCAACGACTTTGCTCAAATTTGACAGTTGTCGTTGAAGTCCACATTTAAATTATTAAGCTGCGAGTGAGTTGCACAACACGCCGTTGGTGGTATCTGTGATCGGTTGTGGTTGCTTCCCTTCATGGTTTCAAGTCGCCTGACACCGATGGCGTATATCCATATCCAGTTATGCTACAAAGAACTATAGGCCAGGTGCTGTCGAAGACCAAGAGAAGCCTTTATCTCGAAAATTGGAAATGCTAGGTAAAGGATGTTTTTTTAGAGGTATACAAATTCAATATGAAATGAAACACTTAAAGCTGATGTTAATGTCTATGATATTAGCTTTATTTAATAGATAATTTTATGCCATTAGCGTTTGAATATGACATCGGGTATATGCGTGCCACGCTAGCTCGAATGAAATGCAATCGTGAAGTCGACAACTTTATCGAGCAACTGGGGCCGTATATCAGGAATAACACGGCGAATGTTGACTTCTAAATCGTCCAACGTCTCTGGTTTATCGGCAAAGACTAGTGACTTCACATGCCTCCAAAGAAAGTAATCTAAGGGTGTCAGATCACAGGATCGTGGAGGCAAGTTCACAGGTCCATTACGCGAAATTATGCGCTCAGCAAATGTTTCTTGCAATAAATTGATTGTGTCGCGCGCTGTGTGGCATGTTGCGCCATCTTGTTGAAACCAAAGCTCTGTCACGTCAACGTCATTCAACTGAGGAACGAAGAAGTCAGAAATTATGTTTCTATAGCGCTCTACATTGACGGTAACATTCTGTCTGGCCGGTATCGTCCTTAAAGAAATATTTGCCGATGATTCCACTAACCCATAAAGCACACCAAACAGTAAGTTTTAATGGTTGTAAGGACTTGTCAACAAAGGCTTCTGGGTTTTCTCCACTCCAAAATTGGCCTCATCGGAGAACAAAATTTTGCGTTGAAAATGAGGATCCAGCTGTATCATGTTTTCGGCCCATTCACCGAATCTACGACGCGTATAATGGTCACACGGTTTGTGCGACTCTTGCACAAGCTGGATCTTATAAACTTTTAAGCCAAGATCTTTCCGTAAAATCTTCCACAAAGTGGATTGGCATAGCTCCAATTGCTGTGCACGATGGCGAATCGACTCATTCGTATTCTCCTCAACACTGCGCTCCACAACGGCAATAACTTCTTCTGTTCACAGTGTTTGTCGTCTTTGGCGATGCGTATTACCCATTAGAGTGTACGTGGTGCAAAAACGATTCACCGTATTCAGAATAACTTGCTCAGATGGACGATTATGCCGACCGTAAAATGGACGTAGCGCACGATAAGTTTGGGGCATCGAGCCGTGGTTTTCACGCGTTGTTCTGGCGTTAGTCTATTCATCGTAAAATTGCAAAACGTACTAACCACAAATCAACTTTCAACTGTGAAATTGACAATCTATAGGAACAGTGTTGCCAGTTTAAAAACCAAACCTTTAAAATAACAACACCCTTCACTTGGCAAGAGTTTGAGCTCAATCAATCCTTAATAAGCTCTACTACTTCATGAACGCACAACTCATGAAGTAGTTGTGCAACAGAGGATGCTTTCCATTTTACTCATCTAGTGCTTAAAGGCATTACCATCCAGTGTCATGCTATTTAACAAATTCCTCTGCACTAAACATGTTACGTCGAAAGGCGCTGTCGGCCTTCTGGCAGTGCAAAGGAGCTGTCCGCAAGACAGCCGAATTTTCCCCGACTTCTCTAAGAGGTCAACAGTTTTGTTGCTGTCCCTCAATATAATGCTGTTAAGATAATTTTATCAGAATTAGCACTTAAAGCTGTCAAAATTGATCAGTTGCAATACTTTAAACTTTATTAAGGACGACATCTCTGTGCATTTAGATAGAATTTGCAGGTATGTATTCGTATCCTGTCTCACCCTTTTTCTCGAGAATTACGTAAGCAACTGTATTCCCTCAATGTGGCTCTTGTACGAGTATGTCTTATATTTCACGGAGATGTGCAATCCATTTGTCCCAATGGATGGCGGATCTTATCATTCCACAAGATTATTTGCACATTTCCCATTTTCGCCAGACCATGACGACGCCGGATGCATACTTTACGAACCTACTTACCAAAACCAACAACTTATCCATTCCATAAGGCAAACCCCTCATACGATGATGCATACCATATCCTTTTGTCTATGGAACAGAGAATATCTTCAACCAGGAAAAGCAGACTTGGAAGCACAGTGCTGCTATGATTATCCTGATGACGCCATCCGTAATACATACTCTTCCAGAGTCATCAATATACATACGAGTATTCCTGTCGAGTGCAACTTCTCCTTCCTCCACTTGGGCTTCTGCATATTTGAAGAGTTTGCATCATCATGGTTAGAAATGCAAATATTATCTACACAATCTACACTCAATGCATTATTTATTGAGTATTCCATTGAAGAATTAAAGGGGTTTGAATGCTATTAATTAATTTTGGGAAAATTCAATTGGAAACATAAAACAATTGAGCAGATGTTGATATGTTAATCCTTTATCAATGATTGACGAACAATTCGTTTGAGAAATTTAAATTAATTTGTAACAGGCTGACAGAAAATTGGTCCTTCGAGCCGAATTTTGATGTATCTATCATTTGTAGATTGGTTAACTTTGAAATCAAATCAACTCACCTGTCATCTCTTGTCAATTCTGCGATTATCAGCGTAGAAAATTGTCAGTTGCCAATTGAAGTGTGGCAAACCCCGCTTGTTTCCAGAAGAACCTTCATTGATAGATTGAAGATTAAAATTAATTGTTGATTGTTATAGACATGAATATGAAAATTTTTCTTTTCTTCTTTTTGTAGGAAATCGCGATGAGGAAACGCACTCGGTCGCCCTATCCGACACGACACCACGATCGCGGCAAACTTTCGTCGACGATGGTTATGGCACCAATCTACCCCCAGATCTTCTGGCCTTCCCCGCACGTGTACCAGCATCACCTTCCATTCAAAGTTCAACATCAAACATCCCACAGGAAATGCTCTATGGAAAATCTCCACTTGCCAGTCCAGTTTATCAGCATGTTAATCCACATGGCATCTATGGTACAACGATACCACCTTCCGGTTTCATGACCCTACAACATCCGAAAAATCGCAATCTAGCTTTAGTGGCAGCAGCGAATTCTCGCAATCAATCGCCTTTTATACCAGCTCCAGTGGTTTACTCACCGGTCGTTCTAAAACAAGGTTATATGACGATTCCGAGGAAACCACGTGTACCAAGTTGGGCACCAACAAATACGACACAACTTTCAGAATTTCAGTCGCCTACATCGCCGAATCCCAGTGAAACGGGGACAGCTTTAACCGAACCAATTGAACCGGTTTATGATAATCTTGGTCTACGCACAACTGCCGGTGGTAATTCAATTTTAAATTTGCACAAAATCAGCCAAGAACCAGTCCGGTATACCATGAAAGATCGACCACTTCCAGCTACACCAAGCACAAATCAATTACAACAACAGCAGCAACAACTGCAACAGCAGCAACAACAATTGCAACAGCAGCAACAACAACTGCAACAACAGCAAATGCAACAGCAATTACATCAACAGCAGCAGCAACAACAGCAACAACAACAGCAGCAACAACAGCAACAGCAAGCAGCTGCAGCTGCGGCAGCACAACAATCAGCACTTGCTGCTCAAGCGGCAAAAATCTACGAACCAATTCAGGAATTAGTAAATAACCTTACAACGACTTCCGACACCGAACCACTATACGGTACAGCACGGCATCATAGCGGTGTTACAATAGTACCCAGTATGGTCACACCGAATTCAACGGGTACCACTGGCAGTGCTGGTGAGAAACTTCAAAAAATTCCACCACGACCGCCGCCAAAGCCGAAGAAGAAAATGTCCGTCACATCGAAAGGTCAAGGTAGCACGAGTCAACTATTTGACGACGAAGGCGAAGATGGCACTGAAGTTTAGTGCAACTCGAAGACGACTCATCCGGCTGTCGTCATCGTCGCGCAATACGAATACATTCATAGCCCCTCTTTGCCGCATACCACAATGAGTCCATCGTCGATGTTTTCCTATTTTTCTACCACCACCACCACCACCACCACAACCACTACATCCCCTAATAGCACAGCTTCCAAAGGTGTTTTTGTATAAAATAAAAAAAAAAATTCAACCAAAAAAAAAATAAATAAATAATAACTATGATTGTAATCGTAAAACAAAAAAAAAAAACCGGCCCCTACGCAGGGCTTCATTTGGTGGACCCAACGAGAGAAAACTTCAACACAAAACAAAAACCAGAAATAGTAAAACAAAAATTGCGGGATTCGAATTTAGTGACTTGTGTGCCAATCGACTGAAATTTTAGAATATAAAAATAAGAAAAACATTAAATAAAACGTTAATAGCATTCTAGGACCCTTTCCATATTTTTCATCGTCTCTCCTTTACTATTTTCCGTTCGTAGATAGTTAAAAGGAGGATTTTGCGCCCCCCGTCAAAAACAAAAAGCTCCTCCATTCCGAATTCCTAAAACAAAAAAAACAAAAACAAAAACAAAAAAAAAACGAAAAATTCCTGTCTTCTGTTCTTTCGAATCTTAGGCTTAGTTAGAAATATATGTAAAGTTTTTTGTATCTACTGCTAGTTTCGTTCGGCTCCTAGTTTAAAGGATATGACAAATTACCAGTATCCCCACGCCTATTGTATAGAGAGGGATTTAACTTCTCCCCGCAAAACAAAAAAACAAAAAACCGACATAAAACTAAAAACAACACAAACCCAGAGCGAGATTGTTAAGGCAGAAATCCAATTTTTTATTTTTATTTTTAAATTAAATTTAAATTTAGCGATAACTTTAAGGAAAAACAAAATTAAGTAAAAAACAATTTAAATAGTATTGACTGTTGAATATTTGAAAATAAATACGAAAACGAAGAAAGAGAAACCAATTATGAGGTAGAGAGGATAAGGAAAACTTTAAACAAACGATATTTTTATTAAATACCTGTAATTAATTATTAAAAAGAAAAAGAAAAAACAAACAGAATTATATATAAATAGATATATAAATGTATATTTAATAAAAGGAAAAACTATATATAAAAATGAGATATATGATATAATAATGTTAAGGCAACGAGTAGAAGGGAGAAATAGAAAGAAGGATGCGCGACGTACGTTCGATTTTTATGGCTATATCTGTTAATTTTAATTTTTTTTTTAAGAGCAAATAAGTTTCCTTGGTTTAACTATATTTTTGTATCTTTTACATTTATCTTCTCTTTGCACATAATTTTTTTTCTATATTTTTTTAAACTCATACTTACGGCATCCTTATTTAACAAAAAAGATACACAACCAATCGCCTATTTGTACCAGCATGGGTAACTCCTCTTCACGATAAGGATTTAAATTTAATTTATTTATTTTTTATGTATTCGTACAATTATTTTTATAAAACTATACAGCATTTGTAAGCATTATTAAATATTTTTGACAAATTTTACATGTTTTTTTGGCTACAAAATGAAATGTGCTAGATATATATTTGTTTCTCTTTTTTTTTTGAAATAGCAATAAGTTTGTGGGAAATTTAAATTGTGTAAAATTTTGTTTAAGAATTGTTTTTATTTTTTTTTTTTTTAATTTATAATTTCGATGAGAAAAAGAAAATATAATTAGTATTAGTATTGTATGGAAGGAAATGGAAAAACAAAAAACAAAAGGATTATATACATTGTATTATGATTATTATTACTATTAAATTTAATTTTTTTTTATATAAAAATTAAATATTTAAAAAAAAAATAGATATTAGCGTTTTAATTGCGCGGCATGGTGATTTTTGTTTCAGTTTTCTTTTTTTCAGATGTACGGACTGCAAAATTGTGGTAATGTGCCTATAATACACTCAGTGAAACTCAATTAAAGGCAGCTTATATTCCTCTGGAATATTAAAAACAGATTGATTTAAGTATTGGGTCTACAAGTAAGTTTCCATCGTTTTTTTTTCCAAAATTTGAAGTTTTATTATGAAAACATAGTTACAATGCTTTATTCAAAGTATCGTCCATCGGAAGCTACAACTTTCCCCCATCTTTCTGGCAATTTATGAATTCCGGAACAAATAAATTTCTCGTCTTTCGAGCACAAGAACGTATCGAGCCAATTTTTGATTTCCTCTACTGAGCTGAAGCGTATTCTCGTAAGAGCGTTTTGCAACGAACGAAACAAGTGGTAGTCAGATGGTGCCAAGTCTGGACTGTAAGGCGGGTGAGGCAGAATTTCCCTTCCACTATTTTCCAAATAGTTTTTCACCGAAACCGCAACATGTGGCCGAGCGTTGTCGTGATGAAAAATGACGGACTCATGCCTGGTCTCATGTTCTGGCCGTTTTTCTTTTAATGCCCGCTTCAAACGAATTAGTTGGGTTCGATATAATGGTCCTTTGATGGTTTCACCACTCGGAAGCAGTTCGTAGTATACGACACCCTTTTGATCCCACCATATGCAGAGCAAGACCTTATTCACGTGAATATTTCGTTTCGGCGTCGATTGGGCAAGCTCGCCGGGCTTTGTATACGATTTTCTGCGTTTAGGATTATCATAATAAATCCATTTCTCATCGTCAGTGACAATACGATGCAAAAATGATTTATTTTTATACCGCTGCAGTAACATTTCGGACATGCAAAATCGCCGGTAGACGTCTCTTGGCTTCAATTCGTACGGCACCCAGTTTCCAACCTTTTGAATGAATCCCAGTGCTTTTAGGCGCAAGGAAACGGCTTGTTGCGTGACGCCCAATGATGCAGCAAGTTTTCCTTGAATCTGACACGGATCCTCATCCAGTAAAGCGTCCAATTCCTCGTCTTCAAAACTTTTCGGCTTTCCGGGGCGATCTTTGTCTTCAACTCCAAAATCACCACTTTTGAACCGTTTAAACCACTCGCGGCACGTCGATTCACCAATACATTCCGCCCCATAAGTTTCCGAAAGCAAACGATAGGCATCAGCCGCACTTTTCTTCATATTAAAGAATAAAAGCAGCGCTTCGCGCAAATGACGTTTATTTGGCTGGAAACTTGCCATGATTTTGCTCGATAAAATGTACGACACCGATAGAACTGCTCAAATATAACGCTGCAAAGTTGTTGACAGATACAAAACCTACAAATAAAACACATGGGGTCTGACATTTCTGCCCGGGATCTACTGGTGGCGCCATCTCTGACAAACGCTGGAAACTTACTTGTAGACCCAATATAATATTGGGTCTATAACTTAATTCGTTTGCTAAGAGATGGTGTAACTTGTATTATTCCATTGGAACATGCGTTGCAAAGCTACTGTCATTGTACGTCATTTCAGTATATGTCATTCATTTGAAGCGTAAACAACAATAATTTTTTTTCACTCAAATATGTCGAACTTTGTGCCTGAAAAAGTGTTTTTGCGGGAAGTTCTTCTTCATTACTTTAATATGAAGAAAACTGCTGCCGAAAGGCATCGCATTTTGGTGGAAGTTTATGGTGAACATGCGCTAGCTGAGCGAACGTTCCAAAAATAGTTTGCACGATTCAAAAGTGGTGATTTTGGCTTGGAAGACGATGAACGTCCTGGGCAGCCAAAAAAGTTTGAGGATGAAGAACTGGAAGCATTACTCTATGAAGATTGTTGCCAAACACAAGAAGAGCTCGCAAAATCTGTGGGTGTCACTCAAGCAGCCATTTCAAAACGTTTAAAAGCAGCTGGATATATTCAAAAGCAAGGAAATTGGGTTCCACATGAACTCAAGCCGAGAGGCGTCGATAAGCGGTTTTGCATGTCCGAAATGCTACTGGAACGCCACAAAAGGAAGTCATTTTTGCATCGGATTGTTACTGGTGATGAAAAATGGGGATCCATTACGACAACCTCAAGCGCAAAAAATCATATGTGAAACCCGGCCAACCAGCCAAATCAACGGCAAAGCCGAATATCCATAGCGCGAAGGTAATGCTCTGTATTTGGTGGGATCAGATGGGTGTGCTGTATTATAATCTGCTAAAACCGGGTGAAACCATCAATGGACAATGCTACCGAACACAATTAATCCGTTTGAAGAGAGCAGTTGCCGAAAAACGCCCGGAATATGCGACCAGACACGAGGCAATAATTTTCCATCATGACAACGCTCGGCCCCACGTTGCTATTCCTGTTAAGAACTATTTGGAAAACAGTGGATGGGAAGTCTTACCCCATCCGCCTTATAGCCCAGACCTTGCCCCTTCTGACTACCATTTGTTCCGGTCGATGCAGAACGCCCTCACTGAAATACGGTTCACATCAGAGCAGAATATCAAAAATTGGCTTGATTCATTCTTGGTTGCCAAGCCGGCGCAGTTCTTTTGGAATAGGATCCACAAATTGCCAGAAAGATGGGAAAAATCATAGCTTCCGATGGGCAATACTTTGAATAATACTATTGTACATGTTTTTCTTAAATAAACGTTCAAATTTTGAAAAAAAAAAAACGGACGTTTTTTTAAGTTATAGACACAATAGTATACTGCGAAATTTGATTAAAGGCTTTAGGTAAAGTAAAATCAGAAGTCGTACTTTCGTACTGTAAGGACCTTTCTCTCGGCTGTGTTTTGACTTCTATATCCTACTGACAACTATTGTTCCAATCTCTCTCTCTGAGCTGTGCGGAAGTGTTTTTTTCATTATGGCAAATAAAACAAGTTTTAAATGTGCAAAATGCCTTAATACCTTACTCGATGAGGGAATTAAGTGTGGATTATTTTGTGGAAAATCCTTTCATTTCCGATTGCGATGTGAAAGAACTTGAAAATAAAAACTTATTTTTTCATTGTACGAAATGTTCGAATTTTCCTATTAGACAATTATTTACAAAAGTAAATGAATTAACACATGGGCTGTCCGTGCCGTTTTATAGTAAAACACAAAATTTTTGCAAAATTCAACTTTATTTATCAATATACTCGTAGTTGCCTTCGAGGGCGATACACTGATTGAAACGATTTTTCAATCTTTCGATACCAGTTTTGTAGTACGATTTCGGTTTAGCCTCAAAATAGGTCTCTGTTTTGGCGATTCGGTCTTAAATCTCTTTCCGGCGAGCATTTTTTTGAGGTCTGCGAACAGGAAATAGTCGCTGGGGGCCAAATCTGGAGAATACGTTGTGTGGGGAAGCAATTCGTAGCCGAATTCTTTCAATTTTGCCATCGTTTTCATCGACTTGTGACACGGTGCATTGTCTTGATGAAACAGCACTTTCTTTTTCTTCAAATGCGGCCGTTTTTCTGCGATTTCGTCCTTCAAACGCTCCAACAACGCAATGTAATAGTCGCTGTTGATAGTCTGCCCCTTTTGGAGATAGTCGATGAAAATTATTCCATGTGCATCCCAAAATACGGATGCCATAACCTTGCCAGCCGAGGACGAGGTTCTGACTGCCGACTTGACTCTGGTGTGAAGTGATGGAGCCAAGTTTCATCCATTGTCACATACCGACGCAAAAATTCGGCCTTATTGCGGTTGAACAGCTTTAAACACTCCCCTGAATCATCAACACGTTGTTGTTTTTGATCGACTGTGAGCAAACGCGGCACCCACTTTGAACAGAGCTTTCGCATGTCCAAATATTCGTGTATGATATATCCAACACGCTCTTTTGATATCTTCAGAGCCTCAGCTATCTCGATCAACTTCACTTTACGGTCATTGGTAAGCATTTTGTGGACTTTTTTGATGTTTTCATATGAAACAGCCTCTTTTGGACGTACACTGTGTGCATCATCTTCGGTGCTTGTATGACCACTTTTAAATTTTTCAATCCACTTGCGAATGGTTCGTTCGGCTGGTGCAGAGTCCGGGTAACACTTATCAAGCCATTTCTTTGCATCGGCTGCATTTTTTCCCATCAAAAAGCAATGATAAATCAACACACGAAATTGCTTTGAATCCATTTTTTTTCACAATAGCAACTTTCACTCACAACGGTATATCTCGAGAACTAATCGTCCGACAGCTGTCAAATCTATATCGTATCTTACTAACTGAAAATGGTATGGATTTAATTCAAGTGGTGCCCTCTCTTAGAAACGTCACGGACTTTTCAGCCCATGTGTTAGTCGCAGTAGTCGATGCTCTTTCGAAGAAAATGTGTGTCTTTGACTCTCTTCAATCTAGTTTTAGTGAGCTCTTAAATAATTCTCGCTTAAAACCTAGTTATAGTAAAGTGACCATGGCAAAAGCACTGGTCTTTAATGCCCCCTTTCCTAAGAGCGATTCTCAACCCCTGCTATAGACGAGTTCTAGTGTTGCAGCCCCTAAATTAACTGCTCCTCTTATTGACATAAACCCGTCTTGCTCTTCTTATGCTACTACTATTTCCAGCCAAAAATGTGAGCGAAAATAGTGAGTGGCAAAAGGTTACCTCTAGACATCGTAAACGCCGCCCTGTTATTGTGGGTGTTGACACATTGCCAGGCGATTTGAATGTAATTGCCCCTATCAAATGGTTACATGTCTCTAAATTTTCTGCATCAACTTCCAAAGAGAACATCGCCCCTAAAAACATTTTATGCTTACATTAATAAAAAAAGACACTGAAGTGTCTAATTTAAAACTCGTAAACTTTAAAGTCGGTATTCCCATGGATAAATTAAATTGTGCATTAAATGTAAATAATTGGCCTGTGAATGTGTGCGTGAGGAAATTTAATTTTTCTCAAAAAAAAACTCCGATGCGACATTATCACTAATATCAAATATCTCAACATCTCTTAATACAAATACAACTCATCATCCCAGTTCAAATTTTCCCATTAGCAACAAAAATGAAATACGAGTATGTGTATGTATGTACTAGATGGAGTGAGAAGTGACCCCTTGACTTGCAAAATGCGCTGCTACTGCAAAAAAGGTTACGGTGCCTTGAAGTCCGTTCATATTAAGGCAGACATGCCAAATTTCAGTGCGATACTGTCTTTAGTTTTGTTTTGACAGCTGATTGTTGTTGACGTGTTTGGCATCATGTTGAGTATGGATAAAAATGATTTTCGTTCTCTCATAAAACATTATTTTTTGAGAGGCAGAACGGCGAAGGAAACAAAAGAAAAGTTGGATAAATATTATGGGGCTAATGCTCCGTCAGATTACACCGTCAAATATTGGTTTCGAGAGTTTCGTGGTGGCCGCAACTCCACTACCGATCAAGTCCGCAGCGGCAGGCCCTCCGATGCGGTTACAGAGGACAATGTCAAAAAAATACATGAAATGGTGTTGGCTGACCGGAAAGTGAAGATGCACCAGCTAGCAGATGCCACAAAGATTAGTACTGAGCGCACACGACATATTTTGGGCAGTATTCTGCCGCGAGTGACCAAAAACACGAACGCGACACTTCGAAAGAGTGTTTGGACTTGCTGATGCGGAATCGGGCAGACTTTTGGCGTCGATTGGTAACTGGATTTGGATCCCTCGGACTATTATCTCTTCCCAAACCTCAAAAAATTCAGCTCACGCGAGGAAATCATCGACGCCACGGAGGTGTATTTTGCACACCTTCCGGAAAATTACTTTTCGGACGGGATCAAGAAGTTGGAAATTCGCTGGAATAAGTGTATCAAACTAAAAGGGGACTATATTGAATAATATAAAAAAAAACATTTAAAAAAAAATTTTTTTTAATTCCCCAGGAGGGCACTTTTCACTCCATCTAGTATTACCAGAGTATGAGTGGTTTCTCTTCTAAACTAAGAGAATTTACGTTTGCTATTGATGCATGTGATTATGATATTTTTGCATTTACGGAGACTTGGCTCTATAAAGACATTTTTGATAATGAACTCTTCGACACTGATGTGTTCTCACTCTTTCGTCACGATCGTCTTGACGTCACAAAATCATCTGGAGGTGGCGTTTTGGTTGCTGTAAAGCGCAAACTTGGATCCGTTGCTGTCGATATCGATCTTGTTTGTGTTGATAAAGTATTACACATTGATCAGGTGTGTGTGCGCAATGCGCATTGATTCCGTTCACAAAGGTTTGCCGCTATTTCCTAGCTATACCACCTTGATCAAAAAGTTCCCGTGGGACATCACCGTGTGGCGCTCCCATTATTCCGATTTGAATTCTGTTTTTTTTTTGTTAAATTGGTAAATCTGATGTTGGCATTCCCTCTAAATCTTAGGGTCATACCTTGATATTACCAAAAGTTACGTAGCCAAGAGTTCATCTATCTATGTGTGTGTTGGTGATAGAAAGTTTGTGATGTAGTGGTTTGAAACTCAGGTGTGTTTGGTTTCGATATTGACTCTCCAGGGGTGGGAGTCCGAATAGGACGGAGAGATTTTTCTTCTCTCGGAATGAGAGGTTGTGAATTTTAACTGTTGTTTTTGTGCTTGAAAAACCCTACAACAGCCAAATCTACATGTCAGTGTTATGCCTTCACACGCAGATTTTTCTGACTGAGTTCCAGTTACACAAATGAAAACTTGCTGTGGCTAGGATTCGAACCTTGACCTTCCGAGTGAGAAGCGATAGCTAGTATCACTACACCACGGCCACCCCAACTTGTATTACGTTTTGCGTAAAAAACGGATTTAATGGTGCGCGAACGTTGGAAATGTTGGAAAAGTGTTTCGGTAACGATTCTCTAAAGAAAACGGTCGTTTACCAGTGGCACGAGCAGTTCAAAAATGGCCCTGAGTCAATCGAAGATGATGAACGCAGTGGCAGACCATCGACATCGATCACCGACGAAAACATTGATGAAGTACGAGTAAAAGAAATGTTGGTCAATAACCGCAAATTAACCATCAGAGAGATAGCGGAGGACTTGAACATTGCCTATGGATCCGTCCAAGACAATTTGGTTAATGATTTGGGTTTCCATCGTGTAGCAGCAAGGTTGGTGCCAAAAGACCTCAATTTCATACAAAAAAGAGACCGTGTTGACGTCGCAAAAGAGATGATTTGCGAGGCTGAATCCGATCCCACATTCTTCAAAAGGATCAGTACTGGAGACGAGACGTGGCGGTGGGTTTATGAATACGACACGCAATCCAGACATCAGGCAAGTGAATGGCGTTCACCAAATGAGCCGAGACCAAAAAAGACACGTCGTTTTCAGTCAAAAAAGAAGGCAATGCTCACGGTTTTCATGGATTACAACGGTGTAGTGCATCATTAATTTTTGCCAGAAGGCTAGACAGTAAACAAAGAGTATTATTTGGGCGTTACGAGACGTTTGCGTGAAGCAATTCGCCGAAAGAGACCAGAATTGTGAGCAGAAAACCATGATTTTGCACCATGATAACACACCCTCGCACAGTGCCATCATTATTCGTATTTTTTTGACGAGAAATGCAACAAATACCATCGAACAGCCACCGAATTCACCTGATTTGGCCCCTGTGACTTCTTTCTGTTCAATCGAGTTAAAAAACCACTACGGGGAACACGTTTCAGCAGCCGAGAGGAAGTAATGGAAAAATCGCATTAAGCGCTGATGGACATACCGAAAAGCGAATATAGAAAATGTTTCGAGGATTGGATCAAGCGCTGGCATAAGGATTACTTTGAAGGGGACAATATAGATTTAGATGAAGAAACTTGTATTTTTAATTTTCTGAATAAATTCCGGAAAATTTTTGATCAAGGTAGTATAGTCCATTCCATATGGTTGAAAACAGATTAGCAGCGACAAAAACCAGCGGACTGGTTAAATTCCTAAAGGGGCAAAGCAATCAGGCTGGCTGCACTCAGTCAGATGATCTGATTTCAAGCTACGCTGAGTCAAAAGATTCCTTCTAATGCTTGAGATTCACTTCCCAGGTAACCTTACCAGAACCGGCTTACAACCAACTGCTATCAACTAAGCTGAGTAACAAACAAACCGTGCAGATTCTGCTAGAGTTGGCTTTAAAACCTGATGGGGACAATTGAAGAAAACTCGAGAAGAAGGAGTACGCGTTGGACAACATAAGTAACACGGACAGATAACAGAATGTAGAAAAATAATTAGTTTCGCGGATAAGACGACCCCAAAATGTTAATTTCAGACGAATCTCACTTGGCCGAAAAACGGCTCTCTACACCAAAGTAAAGGTCTTTCATCAACAAATTGGACAAGTACGTAACCTGTATGACTTGCGTAATGAGACAGCCACCCTTTTATCGTAGCAAAAAAATTCTCGTTCTTTGGCGACGGACCATTATTGCGGATGCTAATGATGCGGCCGAGACCAGCCAAGCTGCGCTTAAAACCTTACTGACCACTTCCAAAATAAGTTCGAGAATGCAAGATTTCTCTGAATCTTCCCGGAAGTCTGAATTCAGTAAATCTTGTTTGGGTCGCAGGTCACAATGATTTCACGGCAAGTGAGACCGGGGATGAGCTTGTTAAGCAAGGTTCAGAGAAGAATTTGAGCCTGCGTTAAAAGTGCCTGCGTTGTCGTTTAGAGCTTTTATTGCAAATTCAATTATTTATGAGTATAATGGGATTACACGCGCTTCACAATAAGTCTGCCCAAGTCCACAATTTAAATTCGTTTTCTAACACAACGACAATGGGAGCTGAATCGAGTGATGTATCAGAGAAGAAAGTCAAAAGTGGAAAAAGTCCAGAGGAGGTCATAGATGAAATAATGAAGCACAGAACGCCGAGGAAGGAACCGCAAATGATTCCGTTTTCCAGAGATTTTAAAATGCAAGATTTCCGCAAAAAGCTGCGTCACTCTCTGCACGTAACCAACGTTAAATCGCAAAACATTATTAGCCGAGATCCTGAAAAGTGTCCACATGTCCTATATTTGTCAAGTTCTACATTTAGTCGTTATGGAGATCGTGGGCCATGGAAAGGCTCACATCGAATCGGCTGTTCATCTTGCCGCTACTCTTTTAAGAGCTACGGTTCAGTTGTTGAGAGTTGCGCTTCGAAATTATGAACAGCTATTTTATGCGCTGAACCAAAATTTGGTAGGCAACTGGTGTACTCATTCGGCATTCGACATTCTATCCAACATGAAGGCGATTGAAAACTTTCTCTCTCAATCAATATATCAACTGAATGTAGACGAAACTGTTCGAAAGTGCTATATCCACTTTAACCTGGCCTACTTGGTAGATTAAGAACATCTTAGACAGAGGAATTCTCATTGAGACTCTTGCATCGGGACTACTCTACGATGACGTCTACGATGACCATGTGACTGTATGCGTTGTGCTGAGCACACTTGGAATGTCCTGGAACTTCCAAGACAAAGAAGGTACACGTCTTCGATGTGGACTGTGTCAAATCATTCGTATGTCTATAGTATTGGCTGGGGCTGCTAAGCTTGCCAATAGGAAACCCTCTGCAGCGGAGCTTAATTTTGAAAGATTGCAACAATTTGCAATCTCAGAGGCTCTTCATGGATTTCTAAAAATACTGCTGACGTCCCAAAAGCATTTCCAGCAACGACACAACAAACTCCAGGGAAAAATAATTGGCAAAATAAAACCATGGCTATACGAGAAAAAGACCGAATTGGTGCTTACTATATTATGTAAAATCCTGCCCAGATCTTGCACGTCATACAGTTAGATATCATGCTAATCAATCCAATGCGAAGTTCTCAACAATTATGGGTACCCACTTGTGAATTTGTCAAGAAAATTATCGACCAAGTCCATCCGTCACTGTTGAATAGCATTTGAAGAAGATAACCCTGACGGATTTCTCCTATTGAATCAAGAACATTTACTTGTCGATTGAAGTTGAAACATCCGAATTTCCAACACCGACTGCCTGTCGATCGTCTTCTTTTGGCCATGTTCCGACAGTATGCCAACTGACAGCAATCACCGAACGAGAACATCAGAGAAAGAACAATTTGCGGAGATTTAAGATTGACCTGCTTAATCATATTTTAGTGAAATTCCCAAGCACCGAGGATATGCCTTTTTCATTGTTTGGTACCATTCGAACCCAGAAGGAGTAAGATGTGGATGTACTAGAGCATCTTGAGATCACCCTGCATCTTATTCTGATCATTTGCCAACAGAATTGATCGTTGGTCAATAAAACCTCGATAATCAAGGATTAGCTTCGCCGACTTCAATGGAGTTGAAGACTCTGGAACCCAGTGTGAAGTTATTTGGGAATGTCCTTAAGAGTTTCAATGTCAAACAGAGGTTCAACGCGAAGCTGCGGAACTTCTTCAGGGAATCTTTCTCTTTAGATTCTGGAGAACTTGAGATCCATTTGTGTTTAGAAGCGTTGCCATTTGTGAACTCTGAAACAGTTGATATCGTGGCGGCTGTGTTCATTGAAGTGTTGAAGGTCAAAAATTCTGAAGTCAAGTCAAGTGCAATGGAAACTTCTACTGGAAAGCCAGAATTTGCACAAGTTGTTTTCCACCATCAAACAGGGCCTATTGGTGCAAGGATAAGCCGTAATACCAACAGTAGGCAAACTATACGCACTTCATATCAAAGGTGTAAAAATCGGGAAAGAGCTAACAGTCTACCCTCAAGTTGTGAGCCTATTGATGCGTCACTGGGTACATACTTGGAAGGCGAAAATGTCACCGCTGCATTTGAAGAAAAACAAAAACGCTAAGTTGGTGTCATATTTGATCGAAGTCCATGCAGCGGTTGTCGATTGGAATACCAAATTCGAGAACATCTTCCACTGTCTCAAAGAATCTGAGGAAGGTTTCTCTTTGGATCTGATTAACGGCAAAGAATATATTAATACAAAACGATCGCTTAATGCTGATTTACATTGAAGAAGTCATGTTCCTGGTCGGTTACTTAAAAAGAACAGATGCATTCACTGCCGAGCAGTCGAAGTCCGCTGCTGATTTCATTACAAATCTGTTAGAAGTCCGATTGGGTATGATTCGAACCACAAACATCTTCGAGATCGTACCTTCTAGATCAAGAATTTCCCAGATTTCACTGCAAACTTCCAACAAGAAATTGCCAAATCCGTCGATATAGCTACTGCTCGAGAAGTGGAGATCCTAATGAATCAAACTGACGCCTTTCAACCGTTGGTTCCACTGATGGAAACGTTCCAATTATAGGTTGACTATATAAGACCGATAGCAAAAAAAATTTCTAGAAAACAACACCGATGTGGTATATAAAATTGATTCTGGCTTTATTATGAAGCTACGTTCATGCCATTCTGTGTGGGATAGCACAATTTTTGGTGACTCGGTCCAATATGTGGGGCTTTATTCCGGCAGTAGCGTGTCGGATATTGGCCTCGACCTCGACTAAAGTGGTTGGGTAGTTAACGTAGACTAAGGACTTGACGTAGCCCAAGAGAAAATAATCGAGTAGTGCCAAATCGCATGACCGCAGTGGCCAATTGATGAACGCTCGCCGTGAAATACCCAGTCGCTATATTTTGTTGCGTCGCTTGTATGACATGTAGCGCCGTCTTGTTATAACCACAGCTCGGATATATCGATGTTGTCGAGATCACAGAAAGTCGGTAAACATCGCTGTATACCTGAGACCATTGACGGTAACGGTGTCTATTTCCTCATTTCGAAAGGATAAGGTCCGATGATACCACCATGCCATAAACATTGCATTGATGCTTGGCCGAACACTTGTTGATTGTGTTCGCTCCAATAATGGCATTTTGCTTGTTGACATAGCCGCTGAGTCAAAAATGGGCCTCTTCCGATGATTTTTTGGCCAAAATCCGGATCTCCGGCCAACATTTCCAGCTCCCAATTAGTGAACTCACGGCGTTGTCTATGGCTTCAAATCATGCGTCAGCACAACATTTTACTGATGTAGGCCCAAATCCAACCGCAAAATTCAGCTGAGCGGCGCCGAAACGACATTTCTGGGTCATCTTCGATACTGGCCGCTACGGCGGCTATGTTTTCTTCATTTCGCGCCAATCTGTACCTGGTTGGAGGCTTAGATCCAAGAGAGTGTACTCATGCTCAAATATTTCTATGGTGCGACGAATTTTCTGCACACTGAAGCCATGTATTTGCAACTGAGCTGGAATTTCGATAATGTTTTTTTTAATTATATCCGCACCAGTAGCTTTCTACCCCATCAAACCTTCAGCCATAACACTCGTCTCGCTATGAATACTCATCAGTATACCCTCAAACCCACTTTCGGACGTACTCTGAAATATCGTGATTCTTTAATAAGCCCTCGTACAACTCGCTTATGAAATGCCCCGCCGAGCTCTCTATTTTCTAGTCATTGTAACATTCAAGCATTTAAAACCAATGTTCATCGGTACCACTTTCTTTCTTCCCTAATTTTCCTCCTCCAGCGGTGTGTGCAAACATGTTAGGAGTACCTTAACCCATTGATTGCGTGCTATTTAAGAAAAAAAAACCTGCCTAAACGCGGCGCGTTCTGGGAGTTTCTTTGGAACTTGCAAAGTTTAAAACGATTGGATGGTGAGTTTCCTGCAACATTGTACAACAGAAGATAGGGTGTTCAAAGTTCAAGACTCTTGTAACTAGAGCGGGAATTCATAAGGCACAAACCGCAAAGCGGCATGCAATCCTCCGAACCTGGCATCAGTTTATTGATCTACTCTTGGAAACACCAGTGACCACGCGAATATGGCGCGTGAAAAATGTTTTTACGATTGAGAGAGACATCATTTTCAACTAAAGGCGAAAAAGCCAAAGTACGTGTATGACAGGAGACACTTTGAGACGGATCTGTCAACCTATTGAATTAAGGCACGGATTGTAGTGGCCTAAGCAGTAGAGCCCCGGAGCTAGATGACCGGTACCGGAGGAAGACCAACGAAGTGAAGCGCGTAATTGAAGATGAGGCAAGTTTATCCACATCAATGCACTAGCTATTAAGGTCGGAGAATCAAGAAATAAACGCGATGACAAATGCACAAATAGTATTACTTACGAGCTCGCCGGTGGTCAAGGAACCAATTAACATTAAGTAAAGAGCTTGACGGAAATCGGTAGACTTTGTATGGTGGCAACATTTTGCAGCAGTGCTTAACCACTTAGACAATAGCGGTTTGAACCCAAGCGCCGGTAAGTCTTCCGTGGAAAAAATACTCGTTTTTAGCCCTTATCCCAATCGATGTGGACAGCAGAAATTGCAAACCAAAAGCTGGGTTCGATATGCCAGCTTAAATCTGGAGAAACAGCAAAGAAATAAGTTGAGACTATTCCCATCAAACGTAGAAACAGTGCTCCTTTTAGGGTGTAGTATCTGGAAAATGGTAGAGGGACGTTGCAAGCCCTCATAGAAATATGTTTATTGAAAGACATAGACATCATAGACAAGATAGACGTTAAAATACGTAACAAAAAGTCAGAGTTCATTGGCCACATCTTACGGTGCGAAATATGCCATGGAACGGAACCAACTTATCAAATCAGTTATATAGTGCGCAGACCCGGCGTACATAGAGAATGACATTGAGTCAAGTTTTTAACGTAGACATCTGTTGTGTAGACTTAGGTTTACATCCATTGGAGCAAGGATACACCTTTCCATTGCCTGCCGCTTTCCTGAGTACCAATTCGGAACTGAGTTGGAGGCAAAAGTTCTATCCTTGGTATGAGTCGAGGCCAATTGAAAGCCTCTTACTGTTCTTAGGGTCGCAGCACCCAGTACTTATTTGCTACTCTACAATTGGTCAAACCAACAGGAAGACTCTTCCCGCGACTTTGGGTTTAAACCACAGCCACCATGACGCTCTCACAAGGGGGCCTACCTCAACAAGTCAGGCCCAGACCGAAATCCGGAGGGCTCCTGACTCCCATGGTACGGCGATTATAGTCCTGGTAGGGTCTACCAGTGGTCCTGCCACCAAAACGACCTATGACCGGCAACTTGTAATTTTTCAAATCGTTGCAACCTTCGGTGGCATCATCTGAAGATGTTCACGATAAGAGCAGTAATATGCTCTGCCCCCGCTTTTTATTAGACAACGTCATTAATGGGCGAAACCTTGGTAATTAACGCCATGAAATCAGGGGACTGGAACAATCAAGAATATCGTTAATGAGGAAACCCGGAACAAAGTCATCCGCATTGTACTGATAGACAAGAGCTTAGACATGTGATGGACAAGCAAGACCTTTAAAAGTGGAATGCCAATAGTAGATATCCGACATGCAATCGGCTTGTCTGTCATGTGGGGATGCATTATTATTCACTTAAGGTGGCGTTACAGTCCAAGTTATTAGATATTAACAATAGTTCCCTTTTTTTAGCGCAACCTTCGTCTGCTCCAGCAGCCTCATTGGCTTTCAGCTTAGATATTGCTAACCAGGGTTAGTCTTAATCAGGTGGACAGAGCTGCAGTTGATTATGAATGGAAAATGTTTGTCTGCTGATCAGATTCTTCCAGATTTTCATAACCGACTGGGACTCTACTATTACATTTCCTTCCCAATCCCTGCATGTTTCTGTTTTATGTTCTTGGCATGTGCTTTTCATTTTCAGGCAGAAGTTCAGTGCGTCATTTCTGCAATAGCGCACCGGTTTTTGGTCTCAATCAGGCGCTTCTCTACTACTTCTTTTGAGGAAGCCGATGCTCCTTTCGTTTCCTTTGTTTATAAAGCTCGAGAGCAGCTTTCCTTTGTATGCCTGTTGTTTTGCTGCATGTGCGTACTAGTGCTGTTCGTCAAACCACGGATTTCATTGTCGTGGACGTCTGCAAGCTTGCACATCAAATGCCGTATTTCTAATGGCTGGCTAACAATGTCGCCGCTGGTCTTTGCTGGCAATGCATAACTGAAGAAATATTGGAAGCCTCGATTTAGGAACGCTTTAGAAGTCCGTCGATGTTATAGCGTCCGATGTTGCCATCTGGAAGCGTTGCATCCATAGCAAGAAACACGCCAATGGTTGCCGAAAAGTTACCAGAACCGGATCAAGGTTCTAAAGGGATTCCTCTCTCTATCGTATAAACGGTGGAGAAAGACTGTGGTACAAAGAATTGTTTTTATGGGATTCGGGGCAGGATTCGGAACATGAATAATGTTCTTTGGTAGAAAAGTAGGAGACGTTCGATGCCATAGTTGAGAAACTTAGTTTTCACGAAACCCCCGACAACGAATTCAAGCTTATTCACTTCACTTCGAAGAAAGACCAAGCACTCTGTTACCGCATATCGACATTCATAAGAGGACCTAGCACCCTTTTGATCAGTCCACTTCATTGATCACATTGGGATTGATTTATTGTGATAATTGTGAATAGTTCCACCTGTATACTTTCCTTTTTCTAGAAGATTCTGAATGCCACTATGCCTTGTAGTGTGAAGATGACAGATCTCAGTCTTGAAAGTGACATATGAACTGTCAACGAAAAGAAGTGCGCAGTTGAAAATTAGCCTCTCTCTCTAACTCCTTTTTATTGAACAATAATATATTGGCGGCGAGGAGAACAAACAGATACATATGTCATTAAATGAATCTATTATGACAAACGTAAACAACTCGTCATTTCAGACATTTGGCAATTTAGATAAATTTCAACCAACCATGTCTTGCCTCAATTCTAAAGAACGGATGGAGTTTTACCTCGAAGCCAATTGTATAACAAACGAAGTATCACAGAGAGCTATTTTCCTTTTATGTCTTGAAGAAGCTACGGTACTTACAAAAGAATTAAATCTCTGTTAACACCGTTTACTCCCAAGGATGTTACGTTCCAAGAAATCATGGAGTAATTGGACGCTCATTTTCATCCTAAACCCAATGAGATTATGCAGCTTTCCATTTTTTATAAACGCTATCAAACGAGTGGCGAAAAACCCCCTTTACACCATTTGACAGAACTTCTAGGTGACGCCAATATTGCACAGTCAATGACACCGACGAAATGTCTCGTGCCTAACTTTATTTTGTCGGTATTTCCACCATCAGTGCTCTATGGTATTTACCAGTAGCATTCCGCACCTTCAAACCTTCAACCGGAACAACCGTTTTGTTATGAATGCCCATTATTATACTCTGAAGGTAACCATTGTAACTGAAACAACTCGTTTAGTCGTACCTAGTCATCATAACCTGCAAACATTCAAGACCAACGTACATCGTTATCTCTTTTCCTTTCTCCTTCGCCCGAACTGCGTGTAAACATTTTAGGGGTATTCATAATCCCTCAAGCGCGCTAATTACAACCAGAAAACAAAACCGCTGCTGCTTTCCAAATGCTACAGGATGCGAAAGTAGACAGCATAATCCCCTCAACGTGCATAAAACTTAAATGCAGTCAATTGAATAAACGAAAGCACTTAAAATATTAAATTACAAGTAAATTATACAAGTAAATGGGCCCTAGGGCAACAAATAAATTCGATTATCTACAATTTCAATCGAACGCGATTACTTCCAACTAAGCTTCCATCAATTTGAGTCCCCAACTTAATTCGAAACAATTTTATATGTGTCACCGAACATGGTGGTCGCTTTTACACCGCTAAATTTCGATTTGAAACACGCCCGGTAGCATCCATCAATTGGCAGCCACAATTTCAAATCCAAACACTGAATTGCGGTTCATAATCCCGGCATTCCACCAAATAGCACGATTAATTAATCGCCTCCAATAAACTCTACACCAAAAGTGATTTAACTAAACGATATTCTCCACTTCACTCCACTCTGCTGATTGCTTCGAAAATGTCATTCCGTTATTTTAATAAAATGACAATTCAAATAATTGTGGTCGTCAAATGTCCTACTGCGGATTGGATACCAATAAATCTCGTAAAACCTCCAGTTCTCCCAATAATTTAGTTTTCAGTATCATTCCACGCAACCAACGAAAAAATAGATCCAAATCGAATTTGTGGAGTTTATGAACACATCCCGCCGGAATTGACAGTTGGCGTTGCGAATAAAAATCAATTGCGTAAAATTAGCCCGCTGTCGTCTATTTATTTCGAAGAGTAGCCAACAAATACCCAATCGTGGGCACAGTTTTTGTTTTATTGATTTCAATCCGTCATCTATGTACAACATCAATTGTTGTTTTGCTTTTTTTTTATAACATTAGTTCGACTTAGGGCAGTGGTTTGACTTTTATGCGTCATACACGTTACGCCATGAGTCAGTAAAAGTTAAAACGTTAATACACGGTCGGAACGGAACAAATAAAAATGACATCGACCACTGACAGTTATACTACCGTTGGATGTTGGTAGTGTTTGTTTGTTTGTTTGTTGGTTGGTTGGTTTGATTCGTATTTGATTCCAAGCTTTAGTTCTTTTTCGTTTCGGTTTCGGTTTCGGTTTCGGTTTGGGTTTCATTGTAATGTCCAGATCCTGAGATCCTACGGCTTGGAGGACTATTGACTTATTATGTTGGTCGTAAATTCAGCGAATCTGTGTGCGCATGATGACGGCAATGGCATATTGGTTGTGGCTCTAAGTCGGCGAAGAAATATTTGTTCAACAGATATGACTGCTCTTGGAGGTTTTAGCCCTTTTCTATGGTACAAAGCAGCACCAGATGCCAGTTTGAGTAGCATACTCAAGGAATCCTCGTATTTATGTGTTATTACGCCGGCGATATGGGGTAAATGTACGTGCTACGTTAAGTTTTTTTTTTTTTTCCTTCTGAGTTACAGTTATAGTATTGTATGATACGAGTGCGAATACGGAAATCGAATCAGAGGAGATTTCAATAACAATAACTTATGGTAGAAGCCACAGCAACGGTTGTGCAATGGAGTCTTTTGTGGTTAAGGATGTGGTCTCTGTATCCTTGTTTGAATAAGCCATAGTTATGGGATTGTAAAAAAGGACTTTTCTTTGAACGGATTTCCATGTCTTTTGGTTTTACGATTGTGCTAATACAATGGAAGACAAGTCAATATAGAGAGCAAACGGTCAACCTATAATAGAGGAGGTCGTAAACTATGTGGCTATTAAAAGCAGCATGAGGTTAGTCAGCCCCATAAGCCGCTCGTAATCCAACTCATATAACAGGTGTTTCGGGAAGGCCCGAGGCTGACATACAAAAACGCATTTTTTTTTTTTGGCATAATCCGACTTTAGTCAGCAACATAATATTCTCTAACATGTCTATGCCTTTCTTATAGAACGATTTGTCCGGCACTTCAAAATACGCCTCAGTTTCGGCAACCACCTCTTCACTGGAGCCAAATCCCTTTTGTTTGCGAACAGCTAATAGGATCCATGTTTCATCCATTGTCACATACAGCATCACAAAAAATCTTTATTTCGATTACACTGGTCCAAAGAGCACCTCGGTTCAAATGCGGACCCAAGTACTCTTGCAAAATATGAGCATGATGTTCACAGTCTCTGGATATCTTTACGAGGTCAGGAATCTCAAGGACTTTCGCCTTCAGGATAATTTTGTGATTTTTTTTTTTAATATTTTCCATCGTAACAGCCTCATTTATGCGCCCAGGGCTCCATTTGTGTATGCACGACAGCATTTCAACTCAGAAAACCAGCCACAAACAGCTGTTTTCGACGGAACAGATTCCCTTATAACACTTTTCAACGTATGAAACTCGTTTTTTTTTCCGCATAATTTTAAAAATATCAAAATGTGCGCCACTAAAACTTCAATACCTCAATGACTAATGGTCAAAGTGTCATCAAATTTTGACGCGTATGGAACAGTCATTAGAGTTGCAATCTATAAGTCAGTCTCGGGACTTTCCGACAACCTGTTAAGTGAGCACATCATATCATGCTGCATAAGTCAAGTGCTTCGAAATATTAGGGTCTATCTGATCGCAGTACTGTAATTAGCACCAACCGTCAAACGTGTTTATTTTAGGTCTACGTGGTGGTCACCGGTTACTGGTCTGATCTAACCGAACTTGTCTCGCCAAATTTATAAACTGTCACTGGGATCTGCGAGACGATTGATCGGGAAACTCCTACAATGATCAAGTTCGTTCAGTAGTGCTATACCTCCCATTAGTGGTACCCGGTAACACCATAAGTAAATTCTTACTCATGCAAGTTAGTGCATCTCCGACAAGTCGATAAGTCGATTTTATCTCGGAAGATATATAAACGTAATGTGACGACCCGGCTAATAGTTTCGGATAGTGACGCATTAATTAAAGGACAAAGATATTCGGATCTGCACGTGAAATGTTCGGATCCTTAAGAGGCCACGTGCAGCTGGACTATTGGTAGAGGCCCTTGACTACCACGCATTTACCAGGGATCGGCCGAGCAAAATTAAAATGAGGAACTGTGCTTGCTATTATACCATTATTGCTATAGGGAACAGAAACGGTTCTTATTAGGGTGCGGATTTGCCATATGCGGCAGATTTAAGCAAGACGACTTCAGCTTCCGACACGTGATCGTGTTATGAAGACAACAGCGGCGCCACTAAAGAATATTTCTAGGAGCTCCTCGAGAAGACATATGAGCAATATCCTAAATATGACATTAAAATTATACTAGACGATAGGAAAGAGTGCATCTCTGCTAGGACAGTTGGTAGACGACACCATGTCCGGTAAGGGACTTGGGCTTATTGACCTTACTATGGGACGACATATCGTTACAGAAAGCACACGGTTTCCTCATCTCAATATATAGGTACACAAAACGGCACGGCGGTCTCCGGATCGTAAAACGCTAAACCAAATCAAACATTTTGCGATCTACGTAAAGCATACCTCCAGTATTCTGAGCATTTGAAGCCTTCGGACAGCTAACATTGACTTGCGTCACTACCTTGTTGCAGCCGCTATACGAATGCGGATTTCCCAAACGCCACAACAAAGAAGATCTGCTCTGAGAAGGTATAACGTTAAAAAGCAGCAATCGAAAGAGACTACCAGAATCTTTGCCGAACGTGTATCCTGAAATCTCTCTACAAAGTCCTATGCCGACAGCATCAAGTACCGTACATCAGCAGCAACACAGCCAAAGCTGAGTTTCACCCGATCATGTCAGCAAGCATGTCAGCAAGCACATACAGCTGAACAAGAAGCCCACAAAGCGGCGCTACAACGAAAGACGAGAGCTGCTCGTGGGTTCTACGAGCAAAAGAGACGTTAAGATCATAGGCTTCTCCGAAAGAAGAAAAAAGAGCGTGAGAAGCACATGATCAAAGATATGGAGAGTCTGTACTCCAGGAACAGCATACGGAAGTTTTATCAAAATGTAAGGACCAAGAGATGAGGACGGAAACCTTGTAGTAGAGTCACAGTCGCTGCTGGGAATATGGAAAAACTTGTTCTGCCGACTGTATAACGGCGACGAAGACCAATATCCCCCGTGGAGCAGAACAGACCATTCAACTTAGACGATGATAGCCAAAAGTTTGATTCGCCAGACCAAAACGAAACAAGAATGGCAATATCTGAGCTTAAATTCAACAAAGCTGGTAGAGCTGACGGCTTACGGCCGAGGTAAACGACGTTGTTGGAAGTGATTTTGTGGAGAGCATACACCAACTCATTTCACAGATCTGCCAGATGAGTACATACCTGATGAATGGAATCTCAGCATCGTTTGTCCAAACCTCCAAAAGCAAGACCCCTTCAACTGCACCAACTACAGAGGTAAATACAAGTCTCTACAATATTGAGTACAAGATCGGATCTGCCATATTGTGTGAGCGTCTTCGCTAACAATCTATTTGGCTCCTTTCAGTGTGGTTCCAGGCCAGGAAAGCCCATAATCGACCAAATTTTCACAATCCGGCAAAAGGCCAAATCAATCATCATATCACCTTTTCATCCACTTGAAGGCCGCATATGACAAGGATTATAGAGACGATCTATATAGAGGCATGTCTTATCTTATCCATGCCAAACTCGTCCATCTGTGCAGAATGACGATGGAGAACCCTTGCTACTACGTTAAGGTCAGTCACAACTTAACCAAGACCTTTGGTGTCAAAAAGTTTGTAGACAAGGTAACGCGCTGATTCTGACTTTTTTAACAACATACTTGGGAGAGCTCAGGTTCCTTAGTATTGAAACGGAAGCTGCCAAAATGGGTTTAGCGGTACTCTTGTCAGTAGCTTTTTATTTGGCCTAAGAACGCAATTGAGTAGTAAGGCCCTATCCCGAAAATCTAGGGAGACCCTACGAGTATATAGCACCTTGATCATCCCAGCCCTACTTTGTGGCACTGAAGAAGGGACTCTACCGAAAGCGGGTAATGATATCCTCAGTCGTTTCGAGAGGAAAATTCTTCGTAAGATATTCGGCCCTGTTTTCGATGACGGGCTTTGAAGAAAAAAATCAACGACGCACCAAGTGTACGAGCTGTACGGCGATTTCGACCTAGTCAGAAAACTGCGCATCAATCCAGTAGAGGAAAACCCCGCTGTAAGTGGAGCGCACATGTAGAAGAGGACCTCAACAGACCTACAGTGCGCCACTTGAGGGAGTTAGCTAAAGATCAGTCTAACTGGAGTGACTTGTAAATTGAGGCCCAGTTGCACCTGGAACTGTAGCGCCACCTAAGTAAGTCAGTCCAAGGGTTGAGCAAGAGGATAATAGCAGCACTGTAAAACTCTAAAGAAAATGACTAACCCACAGATTAAGGACGTACGGAGGATGAGTTCGCATGACTTAATCAAGAGCCAACACGGAAGATTCCTTATATAAGCCACTTTGACTTATTTAGAGCCGACGATTTCAGGACTAGTCAGGAGGATTAAATGGAGGTTGTGGCAGGTCAGCTCTTAATAGATCAGCGACAGCTATCATGTCCCTGAAGTGAGTAACAGACTTCAGAATATACAATACAATGCCGTTCGTCCAAGTAGTTTTTTTTTTTTTTTTATAAATTACGCGCGCCTAAGGGGTTATGAGTACCCTTATACTGTTGCCTTGGCGCGGGCAGAAAGATAGAAGGAGGAGAAAGGAAAGCATTGTTGTGATGTGGTTTGAAACTCAGGTGTGTTTGGTTTCGATATTGACTCTCCAGGGGTGGGAGTCCGAATAGGACGGAGAGTTTTTCTTCACTCGGAATGATTCAGGTTGTGAATTTTAATGGTTGTTTTGTGCTTGAAAACCCTACAACAGTCAAAATCTACATGTCAGTGTTATGCCTTCACACGCAGATTTTTCTGACTGAGTTCCAAATTACACAAATGAAAACTTGCTGTGGCTAGGATTCGAACCTTGACCTGAGAAGCGATAGCTAGTACCACTACACCACGGCCACCCCTAAGTAGTCACAAAAACTATTCGACCAGGTCAGAATTTCGGATCAGAACGCTTTCACTCTTGATGACCTTGAAGAACGAAAAAAAGAACACAACTTTCGAATCAAGAACCAACCAGTTCCAACCTTAAACGAGCCAAAGGAAAAGACAGCTACTCGTATAAAGCTTATATTACCGCCATCCGGAATCGCCCTTCAAAGGGCGAATGAAGTACTTTGTCACCCGCAACGGCTACTTTTACAAACAAAAGGACCAACTTAAGCCTGATGTATGGTCACACACCTAAATTGAAAATGAAGGCATCGTTGGTAGTACACCCGGAAAACATGGCCTACGTCTAAAGACGGACTAAGGCTAATTGGCGTTCGGTAGTCAGAACATTCCTATATAATTTTACAAATGTTTTGTGCTTTTGTGTCGGATAATTTAGACCGTAGCTTGTTGGTTTCTCCCTTTGATAGGATGTGCTATTTCACATTAATCTCGACTGCTAGTTCTTAGGGTGTCCTTGTGAGGGTGTCCTTGTGTGATACCTTGAGTTCTACCTTTTCTTAAGTTTCTTTCCTAAAGCCTTCCCAATTGGTATTTCTTAGTCTTCTTCGTTTTTGAGTAATCGGAGTGAAAATGGAAAAAATCGTTAAAACTATTTAATACATAGTTTGACAGCTGTATAAAATAACGGGATAATTTATGAATTTCAGAGAAGTCAGAGAAGTCACAATCTTAAGTGGATGTGGCTTCGGATACTAAGTTTTCATCTCGCGAATTCCATTAATTTTCTATATCTTTCCTTTCCTGTTCAAATGACCATCAACAAGTCGCAGGGCGACTTCCGATTGCGGCTGTACGCCTAGCTTCGCCCACGGCCAACTCTACGTCGCCTTTTCGAGGATTAGGGGCTCCTCGAATCTCATCGCTTACTCTCCCCAGACAAGTACTCGCAATGTAATATTTGTATGTTAGTATACAGGGAAGCCTTGATTTAAAGTTAACTCCATACCGTCCGGTTTATATTGAGTCCCTCCGGAAAGCAGAGGAGTGAATCTCCTTCACTCCCAGCATTTCTCTTCACTGAGCAATGTAACAATGTTAGTGACCCATAGCTTGGATCCAGCGAATGCAAATTCAATAAAAATTAGGCCCGGATTGCGGTAGTCCTAGTTTGTATCGTTCTTTGAAAAATACATAAATAAATAAATTATCGATAAACGTTAATTGTTGATTATCGATCGTCGATTGTTGATATCCCTAGCAAACCTAGACCTCGCACCTGGATCCCAGCCGAACCCTCCTCCCCAGAAGGCTTTCTGGAGACCATCAGGCTCAGCAACCCGACCCTTCCGACTCATGACGGGAAAGTAGAGAAACTGCAAGAGCTAAGGGCTCTTGGCGCAGACTAAAGGCATGATTCGGTTCGGTTTCGAGCCAATTCATCTAAGGGTCTATAAAAAGAATTAACTGGATGCTGATAAGCAACCTCCTCCTTCTTTAACGGAAACTTCAAATACAACCTTAGATCATAGAGCGTCGATATCCTTTCCAGAAATGGATAGCAACGACTCCAATCTATCCGAAGGAACAATTAAGCCGACGGTCTCCTCTTATGACGTCCTGTCCGAAATGGAAACCAATGACGAAGCAAACAGAGATCCTTTACGATCAGAGGAAGAAGATGAACTCTTAGGCACATCTTCAGAATCGGAGGACTTGAACAGCACCGTGGTGGAAGCTACTCTGGTAAATTGTAGCAATGATATGTCGGGCTAGTAGTATATCATATTTCGACGATTAAGTCGATTAGCTCGTTTAGCTGTGCTCCGATGTTGCCCTTCTTTTATTGCGTTTCGTCTGCTTATAGGTTGTGAGGCTATACCCACTTAGTCCCGATGAAATGCCTCTATTGCTGTCGAATGTGCTCTAGCTACCGCTTTCTTAACCCCTTTTTGGTACTTTCTTAGTTTAACTCAAGCTCGGTTACGCTATATCTCTGTACTGAGGCTTGACAGACTTGGTCTTTCTAATTTATGAGGAGCCAGTTTTTTTAAAACACCATAAGGGGTTTTAAGGCAAGAGACCAAGGATGTTTGTTCCACAGTTCTACTCGTATATGTACACCCTGAATGACTCGAACTGCAACCAACTTCAGACTGCTATAATTTCCAAACAATCATTTGCGTCTCGAACCATAGCTCGTTACCGTGATACTGGCAGCGTTGCAAAACGCCATGGAGCTGGTCATAAAAAAGCAGCAACATCGGCAGAAATGGTTCAGAAAATGAAGGCTCGAATTGAGCGAAATCTGCGTCGAAGTGGAAGAAAAATGGCTCGTAAGCCCAACATATCGTTGGAACGGATGCAACACATACTGAAAAATGAGCTTGGCCTCAAGCCGTTGAAGTTCCAAAAAGCACACGCTCTTACACCGCAACAGAAAAAAGTTAGAGTCGAATGAGCGAAGGAGTTGCTACGCTTGCACGAAAGTGGTGAGTTGCCGAATTTGGTTTCTTCCGATGAGTCGCCATTTGTTATCGAGCAATATGTCAACAAACAAAATGTCCGATTTTACTTGCGAGAGAGGTCCTTCGAAAATTTACATCTTCGGACGGCCACCAGAAAGCAGGCAGCACCGATGGTGATGGTTTGGGTCGCCATAACCGCCGATGGTCGCTCTCCACTCGTATTTTTGGACCGTGGCGTCAAAATTAATGCGATCGTATACCGTGAAACTGCCTTAGAGCAGTATTGAAGCCTTGGGCAAACAATGATTTCGGTCGGAGACCGTGGACATTTCAACAAGACTCGGCACCGTCTCACAAAGCGCGCGTCAACCAAGATTGGTTGAAAAACAATGTTCCACACTTCATTTCTTCGACACAATGGATTGCAAATTCTCCAGATGCTAATCCATTGGATTTCTTTGTCTGGGGTATTTTGAAGGCGAAGGTTGGCACTAAAAAATACCACAGTTTGGACCACCTCAAACAAGCACTTCACCGGGAATGGGCCAAAATACCGCAGAGCCACTTGCGTGCAGCGTGCGATGCTTTCTTCGGCCGTCTCAAGGCCATTATTCACGCCAAAGGTGGACATATTGAAAACCGCTGATACAATTTAAAAACTGATGTAATTTCCAACATTTTTTGCTTTGGCACAATAAAATTTATCAAAAAATAAAAAAATTATAGCATTTTAAAAAGTTATAGCTCGAGTAAGTCACACTGTAGTTCCGTGCATTGGTATGAGTAATACTCCAAAGCCTATGTCAGCACAGCTATGTATCTATACACTATAATTAACATCTAGGTGGCTTTTCATACTTCTGATAATGTCATGTCAGCTATTAGCTCCCGTAAATAGTCAACAGTACCAGCTGGAGACCAGTTTCCACGTAAGCGCATCAAGCAAGCCTGACACACGTTCTTTTTCTCGTCAAAAGTCTGTTTGCCACGTGCCAACATAACAGCGCTGACGGAACCCCTCCGCATGAAATATCATTCGACGAAACATCACAGTTTTGGAGTGACTGATGTGACCATTACAAATGAAATTAAATCTCAAAATAAGAGTGATGACGGTATCTAATTGAATGTGCTGCTTACCGCAAAGTAATTACTTAAGCTCTTCAACTGGCCCAGATCCTGGCAATTGAACTCCACTCACACTTACACACACGCGACTTAACAGCAAAGCTCATTACAATTAAAATGTCACGTCATTCGTCCACATAATATGACTCAACACCTCTATACCGTTAGGATTGGAGTGGAACGTCGAACAGGAAAATTCAAATCTTTAACGCAATTTCAATTTGTATTTCGAAAATGGTCGTGCATCCGGCTTCTGTGTGGACCAACTCATTAGAAACGGTCAATGGTTATGTGTCACATGCACTGTCAAAAAGTTAGGCTTTCACTTCTCATAACTGTAAGTGGGGTACTAGTGTGCACTCGTATGTGTGTTGAACAGCAAATTGGCCACTGGCCTTTGCACTTGTATGGAATGCTCCTCTTTGTGTCCAGGTGATCGAAAAGTTGTAGCTGCGGACATTGTGTTTGTAACCCTGCGGTTCATGCTGCCACCGACAGCAAATCAATTCAGCGAACATTAGACTGCACATGTGTATCAGCGGGTGGGTGGGTTATGAACTTAACGGTAGTAAATGGCTACGACGGAAACCAATATGGCGTAGCCTAATCGAAAATGAAATTCCAGCTCGGGTAAAATATAGCAATTTGTCGTGTTTGTGGCGGGAATGAAGCAGCGTATAAGTTCGATAAATCCACGGAAATTGAGATCGAGTGTCACTGTTCATTGGCTGCTACTTCGTGCATACATTAATGCATGCATCTGCAGTTATAATAACATCCCTGGTTAAATGTCGATGTTAAGTCAGCGGTTGTAATTGCGGTTAATTGAAAATGGGTCGGTTGTGCTGTTTCCTGTTTTTTTTTTCTCTTTATTCTGTGTTGCTGGAGGTCTTTGTAACATGGAGCCAGTGGCAGGGTGGTAGACAAACGTTGGAGGCTTTGATTTTTTTTTTTTTTAGTTAAAAGGCCTCCACATAGATTTGTTTTTAAGAGAAATTTTACGCTTTTTAATTTTAAAATCATGAATCAGTGATTACAAGCTTTGATTGTTTGACTCCTGTATAGGGTCAAAGTGAAAACTGCCCTCAAAGTTATTTGCGGAATTATTTTAGTAAAAATATTGATGGTTACCAGAGCTGAGCGTTTCAACCCTTTAGTCTATGATAACCACTTTTTTAGCGCACAATACAGATTCTATTTTCAGGCCTCGGATAGGATTCGTGAATCAGGCTCGAAATCTATTCGAAAGCCGTTTTAGGTTTGTCTCTTAGAATCAGTTTCGGAAGGACAAAAGAGGTGCAGGGCTAAAGTAACCATGCTATCGAATAAGTGAGTCATTTATGGCGAGAATGATGGTGATATTGATGATGTAGACCACAGAGCAGGTCCTATTCCACCGCATTTAGGTATTTGGCATTTGGATCAGCCGCATTTCTCAAAAGGCTGTCCATACATCCTATAAAAATTTGCAAGCCAGGCATCTAAGGGCTATTTTTATTATCGAACCAAGCCTTTGATTTACCTAATGTGAGCCTGCGTTAGACAATTGTTATAAAATCTAAAAGTATTATAGATTTTCATGGTCCTTCGAGCCGGATTAGCCGCATTAGTGAAAGTGAGCGTCTAGTCTTAGTGGTACAGGACCAATACCACTATAATCGAAAAGCGTGGAATTAAAAATTCTTATCAAAGGAGTGCACAGTGATTAGATACAGGTACAAGGCTAGTTGCGTTAAATCAAACGAAAGAACTCCATCGTTTACGAATCAATTTCAAAAACGAAGGGAGATTCCTGCGAAATATTTTTCAGAAAGACTGGAGTCGTTGGAGCAGTAATGGTTAGACTTCCAAATAAATAAGGTACATTTGGAAGAGCTAAGGAAGACAAGCCCACAGTATGACTATTTTTTCTTTTTTTTTAAGTAATTTAGTCAATTTGAAGTTAGGTATCTCGCCATTAATGCTACGTTGTCGAAATCCAGCTGCAGCAATGTTCAAGTAGCTTATCAGACAGAAATAGGGAGTCAGCTGGCAACATGAAGTGCCCAACAAGATTTAATAATTCGAACAAGTTGAACCTTATCAGGAATAACTTTATCCGCATAATTGACGACTTGGATCTGATTCCAAACACAGTTTACCTTAGATTCAAATTGAGTCAGTTAAAGAAATGCTGGACATTGGTAGCAGCAGTGAACGGGGATATAATGCCATCACTGGAAGAAGCTGATTACGAGCTGGAGTACCGGAGGCAATAGCTCCACAACATCCAATCTAGCTTCCAACCATAAGCGTACCAATATTCAGAGGAAGGTATGGAAGGTAACTATTCGAACAATTTGTTCTCAAGAATGGATGGTTAGCGATGTCGAACGCATTCAATACTTGAAAAGCAATCTAAGGAGAGAAGCAGCGATCATTGTCAATCACTTGTCACCAACGCCAAGCAATTATTCAATGGCTGCTGGTTTCAAAATCCAGCAGCTTTGGTCAACAACTATATCCAAAAATGAAAGTTCTTTCGACTTAAAAACCATCCTGGATACGTCTTGGGTTCTCCGAGTATTAGTTATTTAGTTGTTATATCCAAAACTTGACCAAGATTCCAAAAGAATAGAGGAACGTCAACAGAAATTCCAAGACTAAGTGACTTTTTTGACTTAATCGGGGGAAGATTACGAGGATTGAAAGACTGTCATGAATTCAACCGCGAGCAACAGTCCCAACCAACAAACAAGGCAACGACAACAATCACATAGTCAAAATGCGTTGTGTGCAGCGAATCTCATTAACTGTTCAACTGCAAAAGCTTCCTAAGCAAGAAGCCAAAAATCCGAATGTACGTGGTCCAGATGTTGAAGGTGTGTTCACGGGATGCCCATACATCCATGGGAGCCAAGATACGCCTGGCCAGTGCTTGCATGTCTTAATAAAATTCCAAACCGGAGCCTATGTTGAGGGCATAAGTTACACCATTGGCATGAGTCGAGGCCGACTTAAAACCTCCTCCCGATCTTAGGGTCACGGCAACCAGTACTTGTTCCAAATCTACATTGAGTCAAAACCAACTGGAAGAATCTTCTTGCGTTTTAGGTTTAAACCACAGAAACTGTGACACTCCCACTAGGGGACCTACCTCTAACAAGTCAGGGCTAGACCGAAGTCCGGTGCCCTTAACTCCCACGTGGTCCTGCAACCCAACAGAACCTATGACCGGCAGCTTGTAACTGGTCAAATCGATGAAATATTCAGTGGCGTTAAAATCTGAAAACCATTACGATAAGACCGGTGATTGCTCTACCCCCGTTTATTGTTAGAATGGGTGAAGACTTGATAGCTGGGCGGGGGCCCGTCCCCAGCATGTCATAGTAACAAGATGCTGCTGCTAGCCCCAGCCATGGTGAACATATGCGTTGGAGGATAAGCTAAACTTGTACGAGCTCTGATTGTTCAAGGATCTCAATCTTGCTTCATGACAGAGAAGTTAGCGCATCAGATAAAGGTACCGTTGGTCAAGTATGAGTCTAAGATCAATGGAAGAAATGGTCATGCTACATAAATCATAGCAGCATGTTTCCCTATCCTTTAAACCATTCACGACGAGAAGATCAACTTGGAAGTAGAAGCTCTAGTAAAACCAGTTATAACCTTAAGACTGCCACTAGAACAAGGTGGCCATACTTACAAGGAATAACATTGCCAGATCCATGGAACGAAGCAGATTTAATTGCTAATAGGACCAGACATCCTGCAGCAATGTGCAATAATAACAGCACAATAGCATACAACTCAATATATTCACCTCATGTATCAGTGTGTGCAGTGAAAACGAACCAAAGCTTGAAGATGTAGGTGAGAATGATTATGCCGACAAGGATAAAGACAAGTAGAAGAAGAAAACTGTCCAAGTCAAGTTAGAAACCCCAATGATATCTCCCAAGAGGAATACGGCGAGTTCTCTAAATCCTTGACCAACGGCTGGAAAGATCATTTGGCTGTTATTCGCGCCTCTTCGTGTGCTATTTGATCTCTTCGATCGCCAAAAGAAGAAGAACAACGTCGAGTTGTGTGTTCGTGGTGTGTTCATCATGGACAATTACGAGGATCTTATTCCATCTTACTTGAACTACATGAAAGGTGTCGTCAATTCCGAAAATTGGCGTCTCAAAACGCTCTCGTGAAATCTTGCAGCAAAACAAGGAACTCAGTGTTATTAGCAAAAGCTTGATCAACAAATGCTTGGAATTATTCGAGAAAGTGACTGAGGACAAGGAGAACTTTAAGAAAATGCTATGAGCAATTCAGCAAGAACTTGAAACTGGTTGTTCATGCGTACGACAGCAGCAGGTCCAAGCTCTCCGAGTTGTTACGTTACCAGACTTCGGCCTCAAGAGAGAAGCTCCTTGGCCGATATTGTCAGTGGCATGACGGAGAACCGGAAACACATCTACTTCATCACTGGTGACTCCAACGACTAAGTTAGCAATTTTTCTGTCGTGGAACGTGTCAAAAAACGTGGCTTCGAGGTCGTTTAAATGACTGAACCAATCGATGAATACGTCATCCAAAACATCATCAAAGTTTCGATTCTACTGATCGGTTGCTTAAAAATAGGCCGACCTCTAAAATTTTACTCACGTAGACGGTGCTATAACACGGCTACAATCTTGACCTCAAAAATAAGTCTCTCCTGGCAGTGCGGTCTTTGGCCAACAATTGGGGTTTCCTTTCACTTATGCGGGGGACTTATGGTGAGGTCCATACTCGTATCTTCACGTCGAAGCTTGGTATATAGTACATTCGATCTACATGATCTACCAAGTCGTTGTCAGCGCATAGTCTGCTGTTATAGCTCCTCCTTCAAAGCCCCTCAGCCCAAACGCAAACAAAAACTAATGGACGCAACATTTTAAGGGTACATCTACACCCCTCGAGCGTTGACTAAGACGATTTGTGCGGTATTACCCGATTCACTTGTCGTTCCAGTTATAAGATCCAGTTGCAAACTATTTGGACAGTTGTAGATTCGAATATGAGACTAAGGGTTACAACACTGTAGGTGCCACAGAATTCATGAGTTTTTCCAGTTTGTCAAATTTGTGAGACCTGTTGCAGGGTAACAATGCAGAAAGTCATCTGATTGCCTACCCACATTGCAACATATTGCTACAACAAAAGTTTCAGTTTCACAACACTTAGTAGATCACCTTTTAGTTCTGCCAGTTTTCAGAGCTCAATGCCGCTGGCAGTTTCTTTCGGACTCTGCCAAATATTCTTCTATTTGTGTTCGAAATTGTCAATAGAGGGAGACTTAGGCAAGAAGTCTTGGGCCGTAGGCAGCTGGCTGAACGGCTGATTACAATATGTACGTATGCGCTCACAAATTGCTTCTAACGGGTGTTATGTTATGTTTCAGCAGCTGTAAAAGTTACCAATGACATCCAGCTGTCAAAATATTCAGCAGTAAGGTTTGTCATTTCATCGTGCATCGTTTTACGCTTGCCGCACGTGCGGAAATTATTAAAAAATGCTCAGTTGTAAATACACAACGCGAATTTCGTCGTGAGGTCGGTCGTCATCATGTTTTCAGTGGGCAGGCAATTCGTCACACTGTGGAAAAGTTTGAACGGGAGTACACTCTTTTGGATCTTAACTCACGAACCAGGCCGAGCCTTGTACTAAATGCAGAAATCACAGCCGCCGTAGCGGCCAGTGTCAAAAAAGACCCATAAATGTCGACTCAGCACCGAGCAGCTGGATTGGGCATCGCCATCTTATGCATGCATATAAGATTGTGCTGGCGCAAGAATTGAAGCCTGACGATCATAGACGACTGACTTCGCGAATTGAGCGCTGAAATGATGGCCGAAGATAAAGGGTAGAGAAACCTTTTAGGGAGTTATCTATCAGGGACAATATGCAAGAAGCAACACAAGATATGCTATTAGTCGAGGAGGCTTATCCGAAAGTGGAGAGAAAGAAGCTATGGGTTGCGGATCTAGATGTAGGCGCAGCTAATAGACAGATGCTCCAGGACCTGGTCGATACCTACCGAGACTGCTTCGCGATCGGAACGGAGGACTTGGATGAGTCAAAATTGGGCGAGTGCAAAACGGGCGACCGCAAAACGGGCGGTGGTCAACGAACTCCTGTAACTTGGAGTTATTCGTCCATCTGCATCGGATTACTGTTCGCCGATTTTACTGACAAAGAAAAAATACGGCTCAGACAGGTTCTGCATTGACTTCCGCGTACTCAACAAAGCTGACGTCGCTGAGTGGGAATTCATTTTTCACCATTCTGGACTTGGCGTCAGGCTTCCACCAGATTCGAATGGAAGAGCAGAGCGAAAGGTACACGGCTTTCACGACGGACGAGGGATTCTTTGAGTTCAATAGGATGCCATTCGGGCTGGGTAACGCCCCGGCTCATTTCCAAGCGTGCATGAACTTTGTAAAGTCACGATTGCGGAAGGGCGATGCGGCAGTTTACCCGGACGATACCATTATAGCCAGTAAGACAGTGGAAAGAAGGTTGGACAAGCTGCGAAGGTTCTTTCCTGCACTACAGGAGTTTGGACTTACACTCAACGTAATTAAATGCATTTTCTTTAAAACCAATATCCAGTTTCTTGGTCTGAGACCGATCCAACGAAAGACGACTGCGATCAAGGAGTTCCCGATACCGCGAAATATACACGAAGTGCGACAATTTCTGGGCCTTACTGGGTTCTTTAGAAAGTTCGTCAGGAACTACTCGCAGTCGGTAGCACCCCTCACGGAGCTGATAAAGAAGGACAGGGAGTTCGTGTGGTCAATTCAGCAGGCAGAGGCTTAAGGATATTCTTAGCAACCCACCGGTTTTGCTGTTGTTCGATCCTGAGTGTGAACATGAAGTATACACTGACACTTCATCTGTGGGATTGGCTGGAATCCTATTTCAGCGAACGAAAGAAGACTCGGTCCTTCGTCCAGTGATGTTTTACAGCCGAAAAATTTCAGACGACGAGAAGAAGTAGCATTGGTACAAGGTTGAGGTGTTGGCCATCGTGGACAGTCTCGATCGATTCGGAGTCTATCTATTAGGCAGAGAATTTAAGGTAGTCACGGACTGTGAGGCGATTGTAGCTACGAAGAACAAGCCGAAGATCATACCATGGGTGGGCAGGTGGTGGCTGAAACTGCAAGAGTTTTCATTCTAGATGGTGCATCAACCTAGGAGGAAGGCGGCTTAAGTAGACGCGCGTAGTCGACAACCCATGGAAGAGCCGAAAGAGGTGGAAGACGACAAGCTGCGTACAATCAACGAGTATGAAAAAACAGCTGCAGAAAGACTTCAAACTGAATGGAATGTGACTTTTTCGACTGGTGGAAGGTGCTGAGAAGTGGGTGGTACCACATTCAATTCGGTAGAGGATCTTGAAGTTGTGTCATGACGATGTGGGCCACATAGCGGACGAGAAAACTTTGAACAGAGTGCGACAAACATACTTGTTCCCAAGAATGCGCAGCTTCACTCGGTAGTATATAAAGGCATTCTTGGACTGCGCGTACTCAAAAAGGAGAGGGGGGATGATAGAAGAGTAGCTATATAGTGCGGAAAGGGTGCCGTTGCTATTTGACACCATACATCTGGTCCATTTACTTTAGGAAAGGGAGGGACTAGGTACGTTCTGGCGATTGCTGACAATTTTACGAAGTACGTCGTCCTGCGAGCAGTGAAGGCTGCGAATACGAAGGGGGTGCTCAACGCATTGACGGCCATATCCGGGTATTTTGGCGTACCGAAACGATTGGTGAAGGATCGGGAGACAGCGTTCACTGCAAAAGCATTCGAGCAGTACTGTGAAGACCATGGAGAGCAGCATATCAAAACCGCTGTGAGGACACCGAGAGCAAATGGCCAGGTGAAACAGTACAATAGAACTTGCGGCCTTGAAGTGTGCCTATTCGGCGGAAAAGGATTGGGTTAGCTTCCTAAGGACCATTCAATTGGGGCTTAATACCGCAAGGAGTTCGACTACGAAAACAAGTTCACACGAGCTATTGTTTATGTACACGACGAGAGGCATCCTGGGAAATAAATTGCTGTTGGAGCTCGGAATCGGTCGCCATTGTTCCATACCAAAGGAGGGGGCACCGCTGCGGATCATCGACAGGAGTCAGGCTACCCAGAAACGGCGATACGACTTAAGACACCGCAAGCCATCTAAGTACAAGGTGGACGATCTGGTCTTAACCGAACAAGAACCAGTTGCGACTGGTGAATCCCGGAAGCTGGAACCGATTTAATGAGGACCGTACAAGATAACCGAGGGGCTGCCAAACGATCACTATATAGTCGAGGATATCCCAGGCATGCAGAGGAATCAACGACGTTTCAGTATTGTGATGACCTCGCACAACCTCCAGCCTTGATGTAAGTTACCTCACGATGGTCTCATTGACGCGGGCGATGATGCGGGGAATGGTGAGGCTAACTCGGAAACCATTTCTCTCGACATAACTGGTGGCGAAGTGGGTGTGGAAAGCGACAGCTTGGACCCAATCGTGGGGACACGATTAGTGTAGGATGGCTGAAATGTTAAATCAGATGGTAAGCACTTGCAATAGGGGCATTCGCAGGTTGACCGTCGAAGAGACCACATCAGTAGTAGGCAAAGTAAATTATTTGGTTTTTCTTTTGCTCTACGCTACGAAGATTGAGTGTTTGGTGAAGTTTATGGCATGGCGGCATCATCGGACCTTATTTCTTTCGAAATGAAAAAGGTGACACTGTTACCGTCAATGGTCTCAGGTATAGAGCGATGTTAACCGACTTTCTGTGGTCAGAGCTCAAAAACATCGATATAGCCGAGCTGTGGTTCCAACAAGGCGGCGCTACATGCCATACCAGCGAAACAGCGCTCGAAGTTGTGAAGGAGAAATTTGGCGACTGGGTCATCTCCCGGCGACCGTTCATCAATTGGCCGCCGCGATCATGCGATTTGACACCACTCGATTATTTTCGGAGGCCAACACGCCGCACATATTGGACCGAGTCATCAAAAATTCGCTTGAAGCACTGCCATCGAAGTCAAGGCAGGCTACTCGCCTTCGCAGATGGGCGAAATTTCATCGCTGCTAGTTTACGTCTCCAACAACTTAATATCCACAAAGGGACATGTGGTAAAAATAGCGTCAGTGAGAGCGATCAAATTTCAAACTTGTTCAGTTGCGCTAGAATTCATCTGTACGCCTTAGTTGCAAAAGGATTTAAGCCAACTTGGTGCGCTCAACTGGAGGCTATTAGCAAAAGCCGACATTAATTGGAGAGACCTGTTGGTTGAGGCGCAGGTATACCTCGGACTGTACCGCCTCCGCTAACTAAGATACTGCGTTGCTCATTTCTTCCAGGGTATTCTTTTCTGCTTCTTTGTTTACCTATGAAAACCGTATGCTTGGTTCATGTTCTATTCTTTGAGATTGCAACAGCCCGTTTCTTTCACTTCGGAATCGTTCACTCAGATGTTTCCTGATGCTTTCGTATCTCCAGTCTTGCAAGTAGTCCCACCTACCCTTACCTTTAGCACCATCTCCAGTCAATAATCCGTCAACTCAAAATCAACATTTCTTGGGGAAGGTGCCCACGGAGGCCTGTTTTGAAGTGCTAACACTCTTTCATCAAAAGTTAAAATATTTTCATTAGACCCTGCCAACTAAACCAACCGTCGAAATTGACACATAATGCATAACAACAGAACCCGCCACCTTACCCTAAACCAGGTTATAGAATCGACATCTCTAACCTTCCAATTAGCATTTTCACACTTGCTACGGCACCTCTTTGCAATTTGTCCATCCGTACGGAAAATTAAGAGAGGAAACTCCAGAGGAAATTAAAAGTGTTTACAAGCGTTCCCATAAAATTTGCTATAATATCCTGTCAAAATAATGACGTCAAACATAAAATGATTTATGATCTGATGGAGCATGGAGCATAGAGCATAGATCTGGAGCATGAATTTGTGTAGCAAGGAGTATCCTCTGTTCCTTTTCCTTTACCCTTTTTTTGTGTATGCACGCCACAAATTCACTTTTGCCTGGGCACCTCCCAGCTTTAGTTCCGGTCCCGTTTCTGAGGCGGTTGTTCACTCTCAGTGGAAATCCCATTAAACGATTTCCACTACGCCATGCTGCTGTTTAACTGCCGCGCCACTTTCGCAATAAATTCCCACATCGCCGGGACTATAACTCGTATCCGTGTAAATACATATGTATGTATGCACGTTTACATACTTTCTCTATGACCCATACCCCTAGGAAGAAAAACAGAGAGCGGATATGAATTTTATGCTCTCCTTAAAAGCTCAGTCCAGAAAATCGTTCCTCAGAAGGAGCAAAACAAAAATACAGTCTTCACATCACATAACAGCACGTCACGACACAATTGTAGCAGTACATCAAAGGACCTAATACGAGTATACGCAGTGTCTGGACGATCCCGTAATCCCATCTCGAATGAATCTGCCATAAAAGCAAATGCATCCGACGACGACCAAGGCGAACGTTGAGTGAGCGTCTGTTCGGTAACGAATCCTGTTTGCTGTAATTCGAGTTCATAAAAAATCCTTTTTCCAAAATACGAGTATCTTTTCTGAAGGAATATTCTTACGGAAGTAACTTGATTTTCGTTAATCGGCTTTTGGCGCTTTTTCTCCTTCCGACTCCTTCCGACTCGTGACCTTAGCCCGTGTTCAAAAGGTATCCGGGTGATAGTAGTAAAAACGATTAAATAGGAACACAATATTCATATCCTTGAAGAGAAACAACAACAAAACGTAAACAGATTTGCTAGGAACATTAAACAAAATAGAGAACAACAGCAACAAAAACAAAAACAAACAAAGTAAAGTTTGGCTACTCTAGCGTAGAGCGCCCTGAAAATAGCTGGCGGTATGTTCAAAAATCACTGTTAAGCTGCAGCAATAAAAATGCATTCATACGAATGTATAAACGGGACCATGCAGACTGCTGGGATATTTAATTAATGCAAACAATGCGCAAAGGAAATTCCGGAAATCAACTGAGAAGGACTCAACTTTGTTGCATGTACGAGTACTATATACCGGTAAGTACGTGAGTTTTTTTCGAATATGAAGAAGGAACAGTCTGGTTTTTGCTACTCTCTATGCATGTGAGGGTGAAACTAACGGTTTGAAATTAAAATAACCAACAACCAGCACACCTGGTTTGCTCGTTTAATCGAGATTTATTAACACTTATCCGATAGATACTGTTTACTTTCGTTTAACTCGTAGATTGTGAGAATTTTTCCTACGGTTCCTTGTTAAATGCTGTGAAAATTATTACCTCACCTGCATACGACTATAAATAGGAATTTGAAACTTCTGCAGGGTCATACTCTTTTGGGTAACGACCCGTACTCGTATTTGTTTGTGGTTTTGAGTTTCGTTTTTATTCGAAAATAAAATGCGGATGATAGTAAAAGTGCATACTTTAGTAGGTTGGCGTGTTGCACGGAAGAAAGTTTGTTTTGGGTTTTAGGAAATTTCACTTAGGGTTGTGGTAACTCGAATGTATAGGAAAGAAGTTGGAGAAAGTAACGAGCCCACGACCATAAAAGTGGCATATTTTACCCCAAGTTTTGGAAAAATTAAAAACTTTTTTAGAGTTTGTGCGATTCAAGACAGCGGGCAACTATTGACCGCCTAAAACTCGAATTAGGCCAGCAGCTCAAAGTCTCAAGTTCACGTCAAATGCTTGTTTTTTGTACCCGCTCGTAATGATACCTGGAAACTACTTGTGTAAGCCGTTATATACGAGTATATAGGCCAAAATTACAAACGCGAGAGAGGAATCAACGCTGGATAAAGCGTCCCCGGGGATATATATTGCGACGATTAATCGGGAAATTGCTGACAGCCCGTAAAGTAGTGCTTGCCTTATCTCTCAATGGTTACAGTATGAGTAAGTCCTTATTCATGCATTCATGCAGGCGAAAATGGGAAGTGGATGCTGGATTAGTAGCATAATGCTGGCCTACACTGTCAGAGGGTTCACAACCCTATACGGATGAGTTAAAACAAATGTGGCGAACGAGCCAATAGTCTCTAATATAGTCGATAGATGGATAAAGCACAACAATTTTCGAACTTGCAGAGTGTTCTTAACATGACTATTAACAGACCTCGCGCGGCTGAACAACTAGCTGAGGCAGACATAACCTCCACGCAAGGAGTGCGATGGGATAAATCGGATAAAAAGAGAATAAAAATTGTGAAATCTACTATGGAGAAAGTTACAGATAACTGGTGCGAAACGGACAGCAGGCGCTGCCTTTATTTGCCTTCAACCGAACGTCGTACGCCAATTCTCATAAATGCAAAACCTAAGCCAACCAAAGCTTCATAAACACCCACACACCAACAGAGGAGGTGGACGACCACACCAAAGACTGCTTTTACGAGCTTCTCGGCAAAACCTACGAGCAATGCCCTAAATATGACGTGAAAATCGTCTTTGGCGATTGTAATGGCAAGCGAGGCAAGGAGGTCATCTCTGGTAATACAGGAGGAAAGAGCTGCTTCCACGCCATCACGCCAACATCCGATAATGGACGCAGACTTTTTGATTTTACGGCGCTACGTAATGTAACTATAGCCCGCACACGGTTTCCATACCTTGACATTCATAAATGCATCTGTTTGGCTCCTGATCAACAAACCGTCAACCAAATTTACCGCCTTGGGATCAACTCAAGACACTATTTCAGTATTCCGAGCAGCTAACAAGAACTCAAACCATTACCTTGCCGTAGCCCAAAGCCATCGAACCACCATTGTGACGAAGTTCAACGTCGAGTGCCAACAATCGCAAGAGACCGTCAGGGCCTTAACCTTAATCTCTCAAGGAGTCCGATGCCGCAAACATCGAACATAAAATACCAGTTGCATCGTTGGAAAAGGCGAAGCCTCTGATGCGCAGGGTTTTAACCCACCCCAATAAAAAGTAACCCCTTGTTCGATGACGAATGCAGACAGTCAGGCCTGGAAAAACAAGGGATGTACACAGCGGCCCTACGGAAAAGAAAAAGAGGGGAGCTTGCGAGCTCTACGAGCAGAAAAGAAGGAAAAAACATAAGTTCCTCAGAATAAAAAAGAAAAAGCATGAGAAGTGCTCGATTGGAGCCTTAGGGCGGTGCTACCGGAAGAATGAAGTTCAAAAATTTTACCAGAAATAAAAGGAACATGCCAAAGCAGCAATTCCCGAACAGAAATCTCCAAGGATGGAGAGATAACCTCGTAGTTGAACCACAGTCGATGCTGAGAAGCTCGAATACTGGATATAAACAGACAATATTTTCATCCACTCTACCAAGGCGAAGTAAGGACAGCAAAGTCGCACGAAGCTGGTGGACCCGATATCTTAATTGTCCATACGGACCATACATCGACTCATCTCCAAATCTAAAACCTGGGTCGACGAAAGTATGCCCTACGAATGGAACCTCAGCAATGTTTGTTCGATCCTAAAGAAGGGAGATCCCCTCAACTCAACATCGCAAAGAAAATCCTATCTGCCGTCTTACGCGAACGCCTAAGACATTTCATCAACAGTCTGGTCCAGTGCGGTTTAAGGCCTGGAAGGTCCACCACAGATCTTGGAAAAAAACCCAGGAGTTCCAAGTCTCCACACCACACACACCACCGCTTCATCGATTTCAAAGCCGCACATGAGAGTATGTCTAGCCATGTCTAGTTCTTACATCCCTGCCAAGCCCATTCGAATATGCAGGATGACAATGCAGAATGCACGCTGCTTCATCGAAGTCAGAGAAGGACTTACTTAGACATCCCTTGTTATGTGGTTTTTTTTAGCATGGTTCTTGAAAGAATGGTGCGGAACTCGCAAACCATCTCCAGAGGTATCATGTTTCAGAAGTCTGCGGACGAGATTGACGTAATGGGAAGCACACGGGGAGCTATCCATGGAGCGTTGGCGATTATTGAAGCAAGATAGGCTTAGCTGTCAATGAAGGGAAAGAAAGAGGGACACACGACGCCTAGGACCAAAACTCACGAAATCAGTGCTAAGAATCTGCTTCTACGGGCTTAGAAGGCAATTGAATAGTTAAGCTCTCTTTCGAGCATTCAGAAAGACCTTAAACAAGACACTGATCATCCCTGCTTTATTGTGTAGAAGCTTGGACACTGACGAAAGCGGATGAAAATGCTCTCGAGCGCATCGAGTCAAAAGTTCTTCATGTATTTTTCGGTTCCGTGGAGCTGAAAGTAGCCGACAAAAAGCCTTGCCTTCTTGGTTGGCTTACTCGTCGGATTAGCTTCCTATCAGTGTAAACAAAAACGCTTGCCTATTACAAAGCAGTCTAACCGCCATCCAAAGAGTGCGGTGGAAAGAACCCTGCGCAAGAAGGGTGAAGAACTGGGACATATGTATATTATAGTGACCGGTAAGATACGGATTTGTCATTAGGGTCAAGTTTAGGCAAGAAGTCTTGATTTTCGGGCATGTAAATGAGCGTCTCGTGAAAATCCGCGTCAAGGCTTAATTCTCCAAGATCAGTACATTATGTGCGCAGGCGCCAGCGAAAGAGAAAGACAATTGCACCGAGTAGTGCTTTTTTTATGGCCAGGCCAAAGCATACGAGTATGTCCAATATTCTGAGCAAGATGTGAAAGTTGCCCAAGACCATTTTAACGCAAAGCTGGGAAAGGGAAATCTTTGGTAGCACAGTCGGTAAATATACCAACTCCGACAACGGATTCAATATTTTCAATTGCGCTTTTGGACGCGATGTCATCGGTACAAGTACATGGTTGGGGTATCTCGACCCTCATAAGGGAGCTTAGCCCTCCTTTGGTCGAATTGCATTCGACCTCTAATATTCTGGATGTCCGAACTTCCCGAGGAGCTAACATTTAATAAGACCACTAGCTTGTTGAGGCCATAGTATGAATGGTACTATCCCAAACCCCGCTTAGAAGAGCAAATGCTGAGAGGAAATTTGGCGCCAGAAAGCTGTAATCGCAAGATATCGTCAGGGACTCTGTTAATCAAGTATCCCTTATTTTCGCTCAACTCTCTGCGCAGCATAATGTCTGAACACCCAGTAGCAAGACTGCCAACAAGCCATCGGAGATGCTGCCACTAGCACGCAATCGCCCGACCGCCACTGCGAAACCCGTGGTTTTACGATAAATGCTGGCTGGCACATGCAGGGTAACCGAAAGCCTATAGAGGGGCGCTTATTAGAAGAACCAGAACAGCTCGGGAGTTCTACGAGCTAAAATGGAAAGATGTGCCCCGGCTTCCCAAAAGGAAGAAATTGGGAGATTCTATAGCAGGAAAGACGTTCAGAAATGCTACCAGAAGGTAGGAAGGTCATGCTAGGTTAACGAAGTCCCAATGGAAACCTGCAACACCAGGGGACCTGGTGATAGGTTCGCAATCAGTGCAATTTCTGAACTTACGAGCAGCATTCAATGACGAGAACGACAAAATGAGCATAGCCATATCCAAAAATAAATCAAACCAGGCTGCAGGTACTCACCTCGTGCAAAGTGACGAGAGATGACTTTCTGCCGAGCATGCAAAGCTCTAAAATTTGGAACATGCGGGGTCAATGGAACCTCAATATTGTATGCCGGATACTGTAGAAAGCAAACCCCCTAGTCTGCGCCAGGTAAAGAAGAATCAGTAACCATCGCCTTTAAGATAATCTCTGCCGCGCTATGTATAGTAATTGACTAAAACCTTTCGTCAACCAACTGATTGGTCCTTATCAGTGTGATTTCAGACCAGAAAATCCCATTATCCACCAGATTAACACATTACAGCAGACCCTGGAAGAGATCTCCGACTTCCAATTCGACAACCATCAACTGTTTGTCAGTTCTAAGGTCACCAATGACAACTTATACGAAGCCATGTCGAGTTTTCAAATCCCTGCTAAACGTTTTCGGCTCTCCAGAATGACCATGAAGAGTGCTCGCTGCTCCGTGAGCCTTAGTAATGATTTTATCGACACTTTTGATGCCAAAAAAGGTTTCCGACAAAGTGATCACCTCATCAGGCGCATCGCAGTAAAGATGGGTTTGGTTGCGAAAGCCTTTAATCGTGGTATTCCTAGGATGCCTACGACATAGTTCACCAACGCCACTAGCAGTACTGCCTTACAAAGTTCAAGGCAACTAACTTGGCATGAGAAGACGTGTATATTTTAGATCCGGATATACACCACAGTTCCATACGCTTTGGTTGGATTGTAGTAGAATCCATAAAAGTCGATATCTTTGGTGCCTGGAATCGTTTTGTTCCATCGTGGAGCCTTGATGCGTTCTATCATCGGTAGTTTTCGCTGGAGCGTTTCCTATTGCTTCTGCAGTTCCATAAGAAGTGGTCGATTTAAGATCAAACCCAGACACCAAGAGGCTTCTGCATGATGGTTTTCGCCGTTTCAACGCAGGGGAGATCCACCCATGTGGGTCCAATAACTTGGTAATAGCCAACAGATTCGATCTCTTTTATGTCTAAAGTTTCGACGTCATAAGACAACTCGAAGTCTTATTCTGGTACATCCTTTAATATCGTTTGATGTTGTTTGTCCATTTATGTAGCTTACTGCCGCTAATATTTAACAGACTTCGGCGCGTTTCTGTTTTACCTCTTGAACTGAGTCCACACCAGGTCTTCCACGTTCATGCCCTAACTTATAGTATTTGCTCCGAGTTGGAAGTTGCTGGTTTCGTGCTCAGCTAACTGTTTCAAGACTCTGCAGCCGTACCAAACATGGGGACGTTAAGTTTGTAAACCCTTAGTTGTGGCAGTTAGCTGATAGCACTGTACAGCGTTATTAATTGCGATTTGCCGGTAGATTTTCTCAATATCTGCCGTAAATTTGATGCAATGCGTTCTCCATCTTTTAATGAGATTCACGGTGTCCGTTTGTAGTTTTGAATGTTGAAGCACGATCAATCCGATGATGACGCCGCTGCTCAAACTACCATTAACTTTGTAGATGAGCTACTATCCTTTATCACAGTGCGATGGGAATGGAAGTAGTAAATATGGTGGATGTGGTTAGAACTATCTCATCCGTGCCCACCCGGTCCATGTGACTGGCAGATGCATATTCGTGCATGCATTGGGCTTTATACAGTCTGGACCATCGTCATATCGCCCAATATGTCTTCTACACACAATGGGAAAGATCCTTGAGCGTATAATATACGACAGACTGCTGACTGTAGCAGAGGAGAAGAGAGCCCTTTCAAACCACAAGTTTGGATTTCGAAGATCATCGACCGTGGAGATGCTATCCAAACAGTAGTCAACATTGCGTCTGCAGCCATAGAAAGAAGGGAATTCTTAGATGTGTGGCTCAAAAAAGTACTGTACGGTGGTGAAACTAGACGTCAAAAACGCGTTCAACACGATAAGACGATCACTTGCACGGATGGACACACTCTACTACCTGCTAAAGATAATCGGCAACTATTTCACGAACAGAAAGTTACGGTATGACACGGACGAAGGGGTTAAATACTACACCATCTCCGCGGGGGTACCGCAAGGATCCTGTGGAACCTAATGTATGACGGAGTGTTGCGAATAAGTCTGCCCGAAGGAGTCAGTATCATCGGATTCGTAAACGACATAGCTATCGTGGTCGTGGCAAAACGCACCCATGAAGTCGAGTCAACCACAAACGCAGCAATTGTTCAAATAAGGCAGTGGCTCGAATCTGCGGGTCTCGAACTGGCGGAACAAAAAACAGAAGCCGTACTTATTACGAGCAGGAAAACCGTGGAATATATCAATATTCAAGTCGGTAACCAGTCGGATGTTAGACAACCGGCTACAGGCAAACAACATGTGGACTGCGTGAGGGAAAAAGCGTCGGCGCTACAAGCGGCACTCTACAGAATACTGCCGAATGTTGGCGGACCTGGATACGCAAAAAGGATCCTTCTAGCTAAAGTGGTCAGCTCGGTCATTCTATACGCGGTACCAGTCTGGGCAGATACGCTGAGAAGAAAAGAAACAGGCCGGAAACTGCCAGCGGTATACCGACTCGTTGCACTAAGGACAATAAGCGGCTATAGGACGATCTCGGACGAAGCCGCATTTGTCATCGCTGGAATGATTCCCATCGACATCCTCGCGGAGGAGATGAGGAGAATTTACCGCAGGAAAACCCCAATGCCAACTGATGCCCAGGCAATAAGGAGAATGAAAGAGGAAGAAAAGGTATGTTCTATAGCCCTATGGAAATTCCGATGGGATAATGCCACAAAGGGCAGATGGACTCATACCTTGATTCCAAAAATCGATGTATGGATGAACAGAGCCCAAGGAAACTGCAACTATCACCTTACGCAGTTCGTCTCTGGTCATGGCGGATACCGAAAGTATCTATACAGATTTGGCCATAACAAATCCCCCTTTTGTCCCGAGTGTCCAAATCAGGAGGAGGACGTGAAACACGCAGTTTTCCTTTGCGGACGCTTTGCGGAATGGAGGGAGAATCTACCAGACCCCCCAGAGGTAATTAAGAGAATGGTAGAGTCGGAAGAATACTGGCTATCTGGCTATCTGCGGATTTGTAAAAACTGTGCAGACCGAGCTACGGAGAATAGAAGCTGAAAGAAGAGCGGCAGAACCAGCCTAACAAATAGAAACACCGGAGTAGCATGAATTGCTTGCCAGCCCCGCGAAGTAATACTTAGCGGCAGTTCCACGGAGAGAGTGGTAGAAGTGTGCAGGGTGTGGTTTCGGACATAGGCGCGAGGAAAAAGGAGGATAATATCCCGTGAATCGCTCATGCTGGTAACACGGGCTATCAGTATCTTGAAGACTGGATGGGATGATTGTGGAAGTTTTCTCAAGATGAGCCAAACGACTATGTGCGCATTCCCTGATTCTTCTCATCTTTGGATGTGAAGAGCAGTTGCAAGTCGTAACTCCTATGGGACAGGCCCCCTGTACGCCCAACAAAGTGTTTCTAGCTGGCAATGCCGTCTTCAGATTTCAGCGTTCGAAATAGCGTCTCTTCATCTCTTAGAACTTCTGCATTTGATGGTTTAAGTCTTCAAACTGTTAGAGCTCTGTATGCGTTTTGAATTTCCCTGATACATGCCAAACACGATCCATCCCAAACAAATTATCTGTGGTACTGGTGTGTAAAGCTCTCTGCTCCTGAAGACATCCGGAAGGAGTATATCAGAGTAAATGCCCGTTCCGAAGAAAAGACCTGTGATCAGCACACAGGAAGTGCCAATTACAACGCATCAAAATATTGTCATCGATCTGGTAGTATTCGTTGGCCCGGGATAAGACCAGAGCATTGCACTTATTGTTCCAGGATTAGAAGCTACTTTCATCATGGAAGCAGCTGCTTACCTTTTTAAAATAAAGAAGAACCAAACCTTTGGCAAGGTACCAAGACTGGAGATCATCAGCTTTGGCCCTTTGTACAGCTACATCGCTCTGCAGTTTGGATATCTACATTAGAAATACGAAAACGCTGTTAAGGCGGTTGTCTTCAAAATTCTGACCGGGTCTACGGTCTTAAGGGCTAAAACTCATCGGCCGCGATGTCTAGGACATGTTCAGCGAATTAATTCAACGGCTCCAGCTCAAGGAAGAATGTCTTGCGTTGGGAGACGCTCTAAAAATCGAAAGGGCCCTCCGCCAACTTGGTGTGTGAGACTGAAAGCCGCAAGGCAGCGCTAAATATACATAGAGAGCAGTTGGTTGAGGCATAGGTCCTCTCCGGACTGTAGCGCCTTTACAAAGAACAAATAGAAAGCATTTAAAGCAAAGCAGGGCTCATAGTTTGTTTTACGATCAGATCTATGCCGGACCGTAACGCCACCTATGTGAATAATTTTGCTGTCAATTTTTTCATTAACACAACACGAATATAAAAATGAAAGTATTTCATGACCATGGAGCTGGTAGGGTAATTACGAGCACTCGTATATGCGGTGCACCTGGAATGTCATATTTCGTTCACTTCGGGTCTACCAATTCCATTTTTTTTTTTTCATGGAAAAAATCGGCATATGACAGTTACATGGTTGCACTAATTACGGTAATACACAAACCGATAATAACGAGCAGTGACAGAGGAAATTACTGACTTTGCGGTGACTGCCAGCTGGTGGTTATAATGTCATTATGTGTGTAATGCCAATGTGATACAAGTGAGTATCTATAAGAGCAGATTTCCATTCCCATTTTATGTACGCAAAACACACACAAACTCTTGCCTTATTTAACGGTAATTATATGATTCAAAAGGGTTTCATTCGTAGCAGTTATAAAGTCGTTCCGTTGTTTCAAATTAGCATTTGTTAAGGATGGCTTTTAAGTGAATTTAAGGGCTGAAGGAAGGTTTTTTCTAGCCGGCGACTTAGGGAGCGAGACCTGACATACGAGTAATTAGGGCGTATAAATTTCATTTAATGAATGTACAAAGTTCACTTTTACTTTAACACCAATTTCTTGTATTCTTTTAAGATTTACACTGCAGCTTCTTGTCTGGAAGCCTTCCAAAAGATTATTTATTACGGAGTGGAGAGGAGAATGCAACTTTCTGGATGTACAACAACTGAATTTGGTCGACTGCCAGATGACAGGGGTTCTGCAGTATATTTTTACTTTTTGATGCGTCGTTCTTTTGCCATAAACCAAGCGTGTAACGATACACTTTCCAACAATGAAGTGTCATCTTACAGTATCAGATGGAAAATATGGTTCACTTTGAATTTATAATCAGAGTATAGTAATTAGAATTGACTAGAGCAGAGATAAAACTCTCAAAGCGGTTCAATAATGTCAAGAGTCATGCTTAAGTACAAATGACGCGATGACCCGTATTGTCTTGGATGATGGATATAATGGATACTACCGGAGAGTCTATATCCAACAGGATAAAATATCAGCAATTCCAGGCGACGTCGAATGAAGGAAAACTGTTGACCTTGTTTTTTTATGGAATAAAACAATCAAAAAGAGTTTATTCTCTGGAAAACGGATATTACAATTCAATATATGGTATACATATGCATGTATACATTTTACTATTTTGGGTCCGTCCTGGCTACCGATCCAAAGGCGCGCCCTTTTTTCATTTTCCTCGACAAATGTCAATTTGTCTTTCCAAAGCTCTGTTTGCCTTTGAGTCGGAACCATGCTGGTAACATTTTCATTTAAATTAATAAATATTTCACATCCCACCTCCCGTGAGGCGCTCCGGATCTTCCGAAGCCTCACTGACATCTAAGACGGCAATTTGTCCACCTGGCCTGCGAAAGACACCAGCAACGGTCATAAACTTCGGCCGAACGGACTTGCCCGCCACGGCCTGGAAAAACTCGGATAACTCGACCTCGCAATCACTGGCTTTTCGGGACCGCAACATCGCATACAAGACACGAGTCTCCAACTTTGATGGGCTCCACCCGCTGAAACCATTTGTTTCTTCTGGTAAGGACAGGCAAATATTCGATAACAGATCTCTTCTAGAAACGATCCTTAATTTGTTGCCACTACTTGCATAGACACAACGCTCTTTCATTCTCTGGTCCTGGAGTCTGAGTAGTGTTTGGTGCACCTGGCAGGAAATAATTCGGTATTAAAGGCTCCTCGTCTACAGCAGACACAAGCAGATGCGAGCGACTCCTAACCTCAATGAAGGCACTCTGAAGTGTCCCCATCCTTTGGAATATCTCGTTCAGTGTTCGTGAGAGGGCTCTCCCAACAACTTCCGTATGTGGATTTAGCTGACAATTGAACAACCATTCAATGCCCCTCGATGACAATTGCGTCTTCATCGCATCCTCGTCAAATATACCAGCACCTTACAGCTCCCCTTTTGCACCGACGACACACTGCGCCGGTTTACAAAGTAGCGGATGCACATCATAAGAACGTCCGTTGATTTCTAAGCACACTATCAAACATGTGAAGAGCGCAACCCATTTCTTCTCTTTCCGACGTCCAGCGGTGATGCAGACCGGTCCAAAATAGGCCAATCCGGTATAACTGAATGGCGTCAGGAATAGAGTGAGACGATCTTTCTGCAGTTTTCACATAAAAGGCGATAAAGGCTGGGCACCCCGAACTCGACAAAAGTAACAGTCGTTTCTCGCTTTCTTTACTGCAGAGCGCAGGCTGGGCACCCACAATCTGGATCGAATCTCGTTAACGATGGTATCGGAAGTGTTCGTTAGGTGATGTTTTTTTGGGCGAGATGATTGGCCGTCTGGCGGAAATTTGTATGGTCTTAGCGGCATCTATACGCCCATGGACTTGTAGTAGACCGGTATCGTCCTTATACGGACTCAACTTGTATATCTGGCTACATTTCCCCATTTGCAAATTTTGGGACAACTGACCAATCTAACTCGCAAATGCATCGTTTTGCGTTTGACGGCATAGCATCTGTTCGACTGCATCGAGTTCCCTGGCAGGCAGCTCGCCCCTTCTCTACGCCTTCCTCGAGAGAAGTCGACAAAACGGAGCATTTACGCAACAGTTCTCCGGAGCTTCGAAAACTCTCCAAACCTTGTGAAATCAACTAATGGGAAACTCACTGTAGCGGCATGTAGTAATAGTCTCGGGCGCAGTTCATCGGTACTTGTGTGGGAATTGATGTCATCCGGTTGAGTGGGCCAAGCCTCTTACGGCGACTCGAGAAAGCCAGGACCATCTATCCATTTACTTTTGGTTTCGAACTTAGGAAGACACTTTGCTCTTATGGCTTCATCCACCGGATTTAGCTTTGGCGGGACCCTGCAGCATTGGTTGATATGGCTGCTTTCCAGAATTTCGGCAATTCGAAACCCCACAAATTGCTTGTGACGATGGAGCTCCGAACGAAGCCAGATAAGCGCTGTCTTCGAATGACTTCAGAAGCTACGTCCTCTGAACGACAGCTCATGGCACTCCACCAGTGAGTTGTAGAGTCTAATCCCAAGAACGGCAGCGGGTAACTCCAGGCGTGGAATTGACGTCAATTTCTTTGGAGCACACTTGGTTCTTCCACACGCGAACACCACTGGCATACTCAATCCGCATAAACGACACCGTCCTAAAGGCCCCCTCATTGGCATCAACGAATGTGTGCAGATGGATATGATCCACCATCAATAGTCAGGGATTGTGACACCTAGGCATCTTAAACTGAGTTAGCGTCGACAGTTCCCCTTACACATTTCCCATCGTGGCTCGTCCCAGCCGACTGCACGTCTCCACACCGATCGCAGCAGTTGCTTGACCTAAACAGGAAATTGTCGATAGCACCATATGGGTCGAATACAGACATGACCACGCCAAAAATTCGCGCTTGGTAGGACATCTGTCACCTTCTATGATGTCCCAACTTACTTGAGGAGATCACCATTTGAATAAGACGTGTTCCTTCGGCTCACAACATAGACCAAGGATCTTCTCCGAAGTAGCTTCCATGTTCATGTTCACTATTCTCTCTTGCTGACTGTCTCCTTTGAAGTACGATATGTTCCTCCGTACTTCTGCCGAGTTCAACATGAAATTTCGCAACTCGGAACCACCGTCCAAATATTAATAACGTTGTTCGTGACTTTGAAAGCTTCGGCGACATCCGTAAAGCTCTCGACGTAATGATCGACATAGTGATGGTCGATTGTGGCCCTGACGGCCCTCGGATGGGCATTCGAGAATCTCCTGGCATTGAGATCCATTACGAAATTAGTTGAGCTTGGCGAATAGCTGGCTCCGAAGGTCATTGATTGGATCACATATACATCGATTGGTTTTTTTTGTCATCTCGCCAAAGAAAGCGCTGCGGGTCGCGATCACACTGTTGAATATAGATAGACCTGGTGAAACATTCACGACACAGACACAGCCACGGGTCTCAGCCGGAAATTCAACAAGATCGTCGTTAGCGACTTAAGATTATCAGGTCTCTGTTTAAGGAAACACCTCCGCTACAGTATCAAAGACTAGACGAACCGTGGATAGTTTATTGGGGTTACGCACTCCGAAATGAGATTACAAGTTCGTGACGTCTTCATATTCCCCTCATCTTTCGTAAGCTTCCTAGCGTACCCCTTTGCGACGTAGCTGCTGATGATATTTTGTACGCGCTAATTAAATCCGGATGCCTTGACATCTTGTTCTCTAGACTAGCTGTCCGGGATATCACTGCCTTCCTCTTTCCAACTACGCCCGCTTGGTATCATCGTCTGTGCGTGAAAAAATATTCATTGCTTTTCTATCGACGGCGGAGATAAACTTCTCTTTAGGCGTTTTGATCCCAAAATTTTCTAAGCTGAAAAATTGGTTGAGATGGTCATCCTGTTCTGCCCTCCTCAGGAGCCCTACACATCCGATGGACGTGTTAGGGGTTTGCCTGCAGGAATGCGGGCCTTCCCTGATACCAGAGGAAATGCTGCGATTACTATAAGGGATGTCAATTTAGTTTGTGTGCCTGTTTCCTCCAGCGAACAAGGTGTTTGCGTAAGCGTAGAAGGCGCTTTTGGCAGGATTTTTCTTGCCAGCGTCTACTGCAAATACAGTGAGGCAATTGACCCATATATTGAGTATATGGATGGTTTGTTTTCGCTTGCCGGCAGTGAACCCCTCATTGTCGGTGTTGACGCCAATGCAACCTCCCCTCTTTGGTTCAGTAAGGAATCCGAATCCCTAACGGGTAACCGGAGCCAGAATCAGGAGAATGTTCTTGATGAATGGGTCGTTGCGCGCAATGCCCATGTTATCAACGAGCCGAGTGAGGTGTATACCTTTGATGGGGTCAACGGTGGCAAGAGTGACATTGACGTTACTTTTGCCAACGAGGCAGCTTTTAAGGCGTTTAGCTTTAGGTGGCGTGTTAGTGTAGGGGTGAGTGATCACAACTGGATTCAGTTTGAGATCGCTCACGCAATAGAAGACAACAATGCAGTTTCAGACAGGAGATGGTGTGTGCGAGGCGCTGATTGGAGTGTTTATGGTGCGCGTATACTTGCGGAGGTTTCCTCCCTGACACCGCAAGCATAGACCAGCAAATCGCACACATTAATGAGTGCGTATGGCGGGTTAACGACGAACTCTTTGAAAGGAGCCGTAGGGCGAATCAAAAAAGGGTAAGTTGGTAGAACCGCTGTCTGACAGAAAAGCGAAGGGTGGTCAGAAGCCTAAGGAAGCGATTCCAAAGGGCTAGGGCGGCTAACGCTGAGAACCTGGCTCAGATGGGCATTGCCTTTCGGCAAGCGCTCGCTGAGTACAAGAGGCTCATTGTCAGCACAAAGGAGTCTCACTGGAGAAATTTTGCCTCTAATAATAGAGATGATCCCTGGGGCAAACTATACAAGATTTGCCGTAGAACTAAAAAGACTGCCGATATTGAAGGCATACGTGTGGATAATACGGTTTTATCCACATGGAAAGACTGCCTTACTGCATTGCTTGGTCAGTTCTTCCCGAGAGAGGAGCGCTTTGAGGACTCTTCATATGAAGAGCCTCCGATCCCTTCGGAGTTAAGAACTGAAGAAGTCGACTATGGTGTTTCACTTCTTCGCTCCAGGAGATCTCCTGGAGCTGACGGAATGACCGGAGAGATGGTGAGAGCCATCTGGAAGGCCGTCCCAGAATACCTACTCGGACTGTACAGCAAATGCATTGCTTGTAGCTACTTCCCCAAAGATTGGAAGGTGGCAAGGGTGGTTGTGCTCCTGAAGTCCACCGATAAGAATAGGTCTGACCCTAAATCTTATCGGGGCATCAGCCTGCTTCCGGTACTGGGAAAAGTACTGGAAAGGGTTATGGTGGAAAGGGTTTCAGAGAGCATGGTGGAACCAATGTCCCCCTTCCAATTCGGCTTTACAAAAGGCAAGTGTGTCGAGGATGCATGGTCTTTCCTAAAAGACAGAGTCCACAGAAGCAGGGCCAGTGTGGTTAAAGGCATCTTTATTGATTTTAAAGGTGCCTTTGATAACCTGAACTGGCAGAAAATAGTAACCAGGTTGCAGGAATTGGGCTGTCGGGAAATTGGGCTTTGGGGAATCTACTTTTCCGACAGAAAAGCGAGTGTGGTATGTACGCACGACAGCGTCTCAATTAATGTTGAGAGAGGTTGCCCCCAGGGGTCCATCTATGGTCCTTTTATTTGGAACCTGATAACGGATCCACTCTTGCGGCGACTAAATGAGCTCTGTATGTGCTGCGCCTTCGCAGATGAGCTGCTCCTCATCCTCGAAGGCCAGTCTAGGGCCGAAATCGAGGTATTAGGAGGAAGAGCTCTAGCAGTCGTTGCTGAATGGGGAGAAAGCATTGGGGTAAGTGTGTCGCGGGATAAGACTGTTTCAATGAAGCTCAAGGGCAAATTGAATGTAAGATGTCGGGCTCCTGCGATACGTTTGAACGGCGTTGGCATTAGATGTGTGACTGAGGTCACATATCTGGGCATAACGATGGGTGAGTGTATGAACTTCATGCCTCACCTGGTTCGAACCAGACAATGCATGCTGAGTGCTGTAGGCCAGATAAGGCGCATTTTGCGAGCTGACTGGGGACTCAACAGGCGTTCTGTTCGTATCATATACGATTCCCTTTTTGTTGCCTGTTCAACATATGGAGCATCGGTATGGTACGACAGGGTTATGACTGTTGATGGTCGAAGGCGGATCTTGACTTGCCAAAGAGTCGCCTTGCTTGGATGTTTACCGGTTTGCCACACTGTCTCCACAGAGGCAATGCAGGTGTTGCTTGGAGTGCCATCTCTGGATCTGGAAGTTATACGTCGTGGTATTGCTTTCAAGATCAAAAAAGGTCTCCCTCTAAATGGGCGCGATTGGGTTTCCCCGGAAGAAGTGGATGGCCTATCCCTGAAGCAGCGTAAAACCTTGCTACACGCATGTGTTCTATCTAGATGGCAATCTACATGGGATGCTAGCGAAAATGGCAGGGTTACTTACGGCTTCCTAAGGGATGTGCTAACCATAAGAATTTCTCCTAAACGGAATGTTAACCTCAGCCTGGGCTTTTTATTGACCGGTCATGGCTCTCTCAATGCATTCTTGCATAAGAGGGGGCTTAGCGAGGTTGCGAGCTGCTCATGTGGAGCTACCTATGAGGACTGGCTTCATGTCCTATGTGAGTGTCCCAATTACGCTGACATAAGGAACTTGCAGGCTATGGGCATCACCTTTAATGGTGAGACCTACGATGTCAGTGGAATTATCACTGATACCGTACGGTTTGAAAGAACCCGTAGTTTTGCAAAAGATGTATTCAATAGAAGGCGCAGTAGGCAGCTAGCGGGTAGTTTGTAGATTTTCAAATTGTTGCAAGGCCGCCAGTCCTGGGCAGTGAGGTGCCCAACTGGAAGTAACCTCAAGGTTGCGAAGCTCGACCGGAAGCTATATTCTGGTACCACATGAGGTCAGGAGCCCCCGGAACTATGGTTCCGGCCTGACCTAGGAGTTGGCCCCCTTGTGGGAGTATCGTGGTGGCTGTAGGTTTAAACCCAAAATCGCGGGGAGAATGGACCGAATGGATCTTGGACATCTCATGGCTTAGCATGTGTGTAGTTTACTACGACCTGTGCTAAAAAATGGGATTGCTATGGAACCAATTGGTCTGCTCGATTAGATAGGCCTCGACCCTTCACCAAAGGGGAAGTTCGTGCCTTACACACGACTTCGAATCTGGTACTGGTGGTAGTACTTGTACTACCCGAAGGGCGCTTATCAACGCATTAATTTGATATCTTGTGCGAAGACGCACCGTAGGCTTAAGCCCTCACGGCAGGTACCTACGTAAAACACAAGAGACATCTGTTCTGCCCTCCTTCTGTTGCTGGGCAGAACCAAGTCGTCAATGAGTTGTATCTCGTCTTCAGTTGACGTCCTTCCATACCACCCCAGAATTGTCTCTGCCACGGTCGGTCCGGCTTCTTCTGATTTGATAGTACGGATAGGTGCACCTCAGTCAAATGAGAATTTGTGGTTTCGCGTTTCCATACTCCACAGATGGGGGAATTCTAAATGGCAACACCATCTTTCCCACTCATGCGACGATACTGATTGAGTCGGCAGGTTCATTTCGTTGACTATTTGCACACCTTTCATTTCGTATTTCTTCGCATCTTCCTTCTCTGCACCTATTTCTACATCGACAACAAAAGATTGTAACCTTCAGTCCTTATCACGTCTTCTCAGCTGTAGGTGTATGGCCACATCCTAGCTCAGGATGGTCACGCAGGAATCTTCGTCGAAAAGCTCAGGACATATGCGCTATGTCAATACCGTCATTGGCAGAAAGTCTTACTGGCAATACGCGAAACAAAACTCTTGGGTCAGCATCAACGTTGCAACTGAGAACCGGCCTGACAACGCCTTTGTCCGTACTGACATCCACTGACCCCGACGTTGTACGTTGCTGTTTGTGAAGTGACAAGTGATGAGTTTTCAAATAGCCATTAACTCCGCATTTCACGTTCGAGTGTTATGTCCGAACTTAAGGCAGCAAAACAATGTCGATTTCCCTTTACGAAGTCCCATCTTCTTGCAATGTCCAGATTGGTATAGGCACTGCATTCGGCTAGTACGTGTTGTCTCCCTTTACAATGGCGACATGTGTTACAGACAGTGACAGCCGATGAGTTCTGTTCCGTAGCATGAAGAACATTTCTTTTCCTCGACTTCAGCTCTTGTAAGGTGTGCGGCGTTGAAGTAGTTGATGTAACCAAACACACCAGTCAGCCACCCATTCTGCAAAGCGTTTCACAGTGGGGTACGGTGGGATGCTGAGACTGCATTGAGCCCATTCCAGAGGCTTATTCATTGGAAACTTTGCCACCAGTTCATCGATAAGTGTGGGATTACTTAAATATTGGTGCAGACAAGTTGTTTCCAAAAACGTTGAAAGTTTTTGCACCCTTATTGCTTAGGGTATCAACATTTTCAGTTTTCCTTCGGCAATTTGTGGCAACTCTTTCGCTTTTCTTAGCTGGCTTCTAAACAATCTGTGCGTTCGAAGCGAAACTCCAACATGCCCATGACCTGTTCGACATTGTCGGAGTGAATAAGAAGCGATTCCACCACTTCTCGCGCTTCTGCTTTGATGGATCTCTGCATACAAACGTTGTTTTCGATTCTTGAATATGCGTACCCCGCTGATGATTCACGAAACGGGACGGCGAAAATTGGCCATTCTTAAGGCCTACCAGTAAACTCTGGTAAGTCTTGTCTTGTCTTGGCCGATGGACTGATGATAGGAACGACGGAGAAACATTGGTGGTAAAAACGTTGGTACTCCTTGGGTACACAAAGAACCAATCGGCGTTGTCGTCATATAACCTGTTTTCCAGGGCTGTGGCATGGACGCAGGCGAACGCCACGTGTTCTGCATACCGTGTCGATCCGGCGCTAGCATAGATGGCGGTTCTACTGGCATTTAACATTATATTTGAATACCCCAAGGAATTCGTAGCAAAGGGAGTTGAAGTTCGCACATTGGCTATGACTTAAACGATTGGAGCACAAGTGGCGGCGATTATTGAAGCTATTGGTGCGGACTTATCCTATTGCAGCAATAGCTCTTGTAAGCGAATGGAAGTTGCTAATTCCAGTTGGGATCCTAATACACTTGCTTGTTGTAAAATGTCTTCCATCGCTTTTTTGGCTTGCTGCTTGTGACTAGATCCATCCACTTTTGTTCTCTCGACGTGTCACCTCCGGAATCACTCACAGGCTGCTCTGAAGAAGTTTGGAATTCTGATTGCGATGCTTTCGCTAAGCGAGAACTTTTTCTTACTTTCTTTTCGGACATGCGTTTCGTTGTAGGAGACGATTTATAATTATTGGCGGCGGATTTTGCTGTGGCGACTAATCTATTTCTTTACTTTTCGTTGACAAATGTCAATTTGACAAATGAGAATTTGACATTCCAAAGCTCTGTTTGCCTTGGAGTCGGAACCAGGGTAGTTACATTTTCATTTAAATTAATAAATATATAAAAAAATAAACAGTTGGGCATAGGCATTCGTTTTGTATCTCCTTTTGGTCCTATTTCAGCAGTATTACAAGAAGCTTATTATGTCATCAACAAAGGCATATTCAGGATCAAAAATAGTGGTAGAGTGGTCATTTATGAAAATTGAAAATAGTGTCGTAGACAGAATAGTACCCTGTGGCATACCAACATTTATAATTCAAATTTATACCTCGAACTATCGAGAAACGTCCCACAATGATAAGTTTACGTTTAGTATAATGAAGACAAAGAAGAGATCAGTGTGATCAGTGTGATTGGTAAAAAGCAAAACATAAGGGATGAAGCCAGTTTGAACTAAAGGCGTCCGAATACAAGAATGTAGGTAAGACCTTGCGTAGAACAATCTTGTAAGCCAGCTGTAAGCGACAAGAACATCCTGTAATATTACGACTCATGTCCGAATAACAATTTATACGACACTACTATAACTCTTACTTTGACAAATTAAAAGCCCGGGTATGAAAGGACTTCAAGACCAGCTGTCAGGGTTTCTGAAGTAGTGACAGATAGATAACTAGATTCTGATTATAATCAAGGCCTCCCCTTGAGCATTGCGAGTTTCGTCTCGCCATCAGACAGATAGTTCTTAGAGATTTTATTTCGTCGTTCCCCAACAGCGGGATGAGCTGAATGGGCTGGACTTTCTTCTTGGTGTATGGCAGAAGCCTCACATACAGAAAATAACAGCTGGAGCGTTAGGTTCTCCGAGGTCCAGGGTCTCAGTTGGTAAGTGCTAATGGCCTCCTCAAACGTTTCTCTATCCAAGGCTGTGTCTCACCACTTTGTACCAGTAATTTTGGGACGATTTCGGCGTTTCTTTTTTCTTTCTCTTTCTCTCGCTGACCCACCATTTTGTGTTACGTGCTAGAAAGCTGCTGACAGATGTTATTGGTATGAGCATTATTGTGTGGAATACAACATCGTTCAAATGGCCACCTCGGCTTCGCTGGAAGTGCTTCAAGCGGTCAGTCCAATTTTTGATAATTCGTCCGATATGTGCGACGTTATTCCAGCAATAGCGTGTCAAATGTTGGCCTCAGGCTCGTCCAAAGTGGTTGACTTGTTAGCGTAGACTAAGGACTTAACATAGCCCCAAAGAAAATAATCGAGGGGTGTCAAATCGCATGATTGCGGTGACCAATTGATGAACGCTCGACGTGAGATGACGCAGTCGTCAGATTTTTCCTTCATAACTTCGTGCGTTGCGTCGCTAGTATGGCATATAGCGCCGTCCTGTTGGAACCGCAGCTCGAATATGTCGATGTTGTCGAGCACTGCCCACAACATCGCTCTATACCTGAGACCATTGACGGTAACCGTATCTCCTTCTTCATTTCGAAAGAAATAAGGTCCGATGATGCCGCCATGCCATAAACCCCACCAAACAGTCAATCTTTGTGGATGCATTGGTGCTTGGCCGAACACTTGTGGATTGTGTTCGCTTTAATAATGGCAATTTTGTTCGTTGACATAGCTGCTGACCCAAAAATGGGTCTTGTCCGAGAAGATGATTTTCTGGCCAAAATCCGGATCTCCGGCCAACTCGCGAGCTCACGGCGTTGTCTATGGTCGTCCGGTTTCAATTCTTGCGTCTACACAATCTTATACAGATATAGGCCCAAATCCTACTTTAAAATAAGCCGGGTTGACTCTCTAGCGATGCCCGATTCAGCTGATTGGTGTCGAATCGACATTTCTGGGTCTTCTTCGATACTGGCCGCTACGCCGGCTATATTTACCTCATTTCCCACTAGTGCCTGTCTGGTTTGTAGCTTAAGATCCAAAAGAGTGTACTCACGGTGCGATAAATGGCCTGCACGCTGAAGCCATGATAACGGCCGACTTCACGACCGACCGAGCAAACTTTACTGAATATTGTGACAGCTGGATGTCATTAGTAACTTTCACAGCTGCTGATACATAACAATTGGAAAAACTATCATTGCTATCTCTCGAGTAGAACTCGTCCTCTTGTATCCGTCGTCCTGCTGCCCCATTTATTACCGAGTTGTTTCCTCTTATATCCGTCACACGATCATCCATCAACTTTTGATATTGTTTCCAGGACAGACTTGGCGGAGCGTAGCAGTTGTGGAAGTGGATGTCATTGATCTTAGCGCTGGCGAACATACCCATATTACTGATTTTGTAGTATTATCCCCAGATACATTCGTTTAGTGTTCTATATGGTTCTCTAATCAGGACCACATCAATTTGGTTTTCTTTGGTCATTTGGGTTAACATTCCTTCTGCCGCTTCGTAGTGGTTAAGGTTGATCTGAGCAATCTGCGTGGTCTGATACTAGTCAGAGCGTTCTTAAACGCTGAGCATTTATTGCGACCAGCAACATGCCTGGCATTCTCTGGGTTGTACGTTTTGCAGAAGAAGCGAAGTGGCTCCTTGCTGCAATTTTTGGCCATGAGGTCCTCTTCTCCGCATTTTAAGTATTGCTTTGGGCGGTCTAGCTCGCTTTTGTAGTGACGTGCTGTGTGGCCGAATTCAAGGCACTTGAAGCACTTAGTAGGAGTCAATCGTACGCAGATACGACTTTTCACCCATCCAATTTTGATTCTGCCTGATTTTAGTATTACATTAGCGTTACTCGCAGACAGGCTTATTGTCGCAATTTGGGTGTGTCCATGAGCATTTCTTAGCCCAATTAAGTCACTGTCGCACAATTCGTTGAGCTGGTGTTGCTTTTTTGGCGGTCCACAGGTATCCTCTATTGTTGTGGCTTCATGTCCATGGATAATGTCCTTTATCTCCAGAGTAATTCGATGCGTTAGTGCCCGAATTCCTACATCGTTACCAAGCCCTTCACCGATATTGTTCTTAAATTGGCCGATTTGATCTAATTACCCGTTCAGCTGGAACAGCTGGTCGCCTTTCTGTTCGTCAAGTCTGGGATCTGCCTCGACTTTGCCCCCAGTATTTCGGCATATGAGAATTCTTCTTTCTTAGTCACAATTCTTGCATCTGGTCGACTATTCTTCTCGTTGCTCTTTGTTTGGCTTTTTGGATTTTTCCCGTTTATCACCGTCGACCATGCCGTGTTATTGTTTTCGCCTACAACTTGCTTATCGGTACGGGCCTTGTCAGCTTTTTCAGGTTCGGATTTGTCGGCCTTACCATCTTTCTGGTTATTGTGTCCTGTCTTCTTTTCGCAGCTAATCCAAGGGCCTCCTTGGCTCGGTCGTCGTGCATCTCAATTGCCGACAATTCGTCGTAAAGCGCCTTCATTGTTTAGATAGCGCCTCACATCGCTTGGTGGATGGAACGCCTCTCACCATCTTCCAACATTTCCACCAACGTTTTAGTGTGTACTCCCAGCCTATGGAACACAGTTGCCTGTTGGTGTGTCGTTGACATCTGTTTCGATGCTGCGGATTCTGGTGCTGCCGTGCTTTCCTCCATATTCTTCTGCGGGGTCTGCCTTTGTCCGCCGGGTGACGTCTGCACCCTTGAACTTCTCGAAAAGGGGTTTATTCCGTATGTTTCATTTACTTCAATTGTTTTTGTTTATTTATTTGTGTTAATTTTTATTGGGTCCCAACTTAAATCCGTTATTGATGATCGGATGTGTAGTACCCTCAGGATCCGATGGTTGTCTATGCATGCAATGGGGCCATGCGAGGGCTTACACAGGCGCTTATGGGGTGCTGTGTCAGAGCCAGATCGGCTCTAACAAGGAGTGTTACATCTTGACCTACACCACCAACTTAATAGTGCCGAGACATCGGGCGTTCTTTGAGACCTGCCAGGGTTTTAACGGTGCCTGAGCACTTGCAGAATTATCCTGAAAGTCATTTCAGCAGAATTTCACCTCTGCTTACTCAGGCAACAGAATACTACAAGCGTCAGCCCTAATAGCTATTAAATCGTTCTCCAGCATTGCGTAATTAAGACCTTACTAGGCTAAGTCTTAATGGAAAAAAGAACATGGCGATCTGAAGTTCTCCTCTTCGTTTGTCTGACACTTATCCTGATTGCGGCGCAGGAAGCTCGACATATGTCTCCTTCACTTCGCAATCTCCGGAGAGACTCCTAGATGGTGCCACGAGGAGGCGGGAAGTAGGTCTTATTAGCACGACACTTGTCCTGATTGCGGTGCAGGAAGCTCGCCATATATCCCCTTCACGTCTCACTCTTCGGAGAGACTCCCAGATAGCCCCACGAGAAGGCGTGAGAAACGTCCTATTAGCAGAACTGCAAAGTGTTCGGCTGCACAGGCTCTTTAACGTGATTTAGTGAACCAGCATCTGTCGGAAGATGCAACTTCTACGAAGCCTAATACTAATCAATGCCACCCAAACCCGATTTAGTAAGCAGCACTGGTGCCAACAAACTGAGGATTTGACGGAGAGAGCAAATCATTTCCATTCCAGCGACAGCCAAGGAACAATTAAAGGAGACCTCTCACGACTCCATGTTAGTTAGAGAATGCAAAACTTCACTGAACGCAGTTGGAAGGCTGAATTTACTAAGTCTTGTTTTTGTCCCCGGGCACAGCTCAGGGGAGTGGGGCTTCCTTCTGAATTAGGGCTTCCATTGGCAGTTGAGTTTCATGACTCTTCAGGTAGCCAGCAGATCAAATAAATACTTCCCGATGTCTCTAAGAGGTCACCGAAATTGCTGCTGTCCCTCAATAGAAATGGGTGATGGCTGCTTACTGACAGCGCACTACGCTCTAGCTGGCCATAGATGACATAACATCCCACGACGTTGGCTATAAGAGTAATGACGACGCCGCGGGGGACTTTCTATGCGCCGGGTCTACCCTTGCGTCAGGCTGCATGTACTCGGCGTTGACTTGGTATATGCTGGATGTATTGGTACTTTATCACTAAAGCGTTTACTCATCTATCTACGACCCTTTTTCTCAATACTCTGTACCGCTACTTTTATTTACACCAGGATCATTCCTCCTCTCCGCAGAAGAAGTGCCCGGCGAGTAGTGCATTTTTAAACGACCACTTCAATTAGGCCGCACTTTCTTACTATTCTTCTTTCATACGTGTGGCGCCGGTAGTCTCCAGACAAGTGAACCCTTTCACACAGGTAGCCTCAATAGATCTTAATGCGCCTCAAATTTAACCTGTGTTACTGCGTATTTTCTGCATGTATAACCCCTTGGCGTGCGAAGAGCCACTCATGCTGTCAACTGTACCCAAACGAGTTTTTCGTGACCTTACTGTCACTGGACAACGCAATTGACTACTCAACTGATGTCAACATTCAAACATTGTAAACCCTTGTTGACTTGTTGACAGGTCAAAATTCTTCTGTCAAGAGTTTGACATCAATATCGGTCAGCAGATAATAAAGCTGACAGCCAAGTCACAACAATGTCACGTCTATGATCACATCGATTAAAACTACGCTCTGTTTGTGTTTTCTAAAAACGCTGTCACCATGTCAATGCTGCCAAACCATTTCACATGCTCTCTCCATGCTGTCATTCATCATGCAGATGGTAACAACTGGAACAAATTAAAACATTCGTGGAGCTGAAATGGAGGGAAATACAACGAAACAAAAAATGCCACAAAACTGTGCACCTTCGTGATCATAAATCCAGTTTCCGGTCGCTTAATCTCTGCCAAATTTAAATGGCGACAAAATGCAATTCACTTAAAATATACAAGTACGACTACAGCGGCATATATAGGTAGCTGTCTTGTACCACTTTCGCCATGAATTCCACTGACTGCCTGACTGGTCGGGGGCTGCTGTCTAGTTGGCGTGCAAGGAATCTCAAGAGCCAGCGCCGAACGATGCACTTTGTGAAAACGTTAAATCATGGCACCTAGCCGTAAGCATAAGTCAACGTGACATTCTAACTAATTAGACCGAGCACGGAATTCGTCGTTTCATTTCCATAACTAGAAACGGTCGAACGGTCATACGGTCGCACCGTCGTCGTCGTCGTCGTCGTCGTCGTCGGTTTCATTTCGCTTTCAGCCGTTCCTGTTTGGAACATTGCGTGTGGGGCTTTGGGTAAAGAAGGAAATGCAAGTGAATACAGTGGAACCTTGCCTGTGACTGCAAGATGGCACGTTTCGATTCGATTTTCCCTCCTTTTTATTAGATCGATAGCGGAATTTATGAATAGCAAATTACTCTCATGCTGCTGCCGGATGACGCACGAAAATCGTACTCCACCCTAGTCAAGAGATTTTTGTCACCAACACCGTGCAATTGGTATGGCTGGAGTAGAGTTGGAGTGCTGGAGTAGTGCCACTTAATGATCTCCTTCCGAATGGGGCATGGCATAATTCTATGAGTAGTCGTATGCCCAGAGTTGCAACTCATTTCGACGGAAGTGCTGGAAGTGGAAGAGTGCGAGGGCGAGGAGTTGGGTTGCATTATAATTTACGATTACCAACTAGGTACTGGGTGGAAGAAAGTTTCTTCCTCTTACCATATTTCTTTTTCTGTTCGCTCCTTCTGTCCTGGGAGCTCTCGTTGTCGTACCCATACCTGTCGTATGTATCCTCCCTCGAGTTGTATGGAAATGCAAATTTCACACTAGAAACCGTTATAGTGCCGCTCCCAACGACAGCTAGCTTCACTGCATAGCCTCAAATTAATTTAATAAAAGCTTCTGGTGGTTCCGGAGGGGGATTCTCGAAAGGATGAATCGCATTGGGTTCCGTTTCTGTGCTGTCTCTATCCTGGTTTTGTGCTGCCTCTTTTTCATGTGCGGTTCGAGAGTAGTTCATTGCATATGGTATGTGAGGGCGACAAGCGTGAAAAATGGCATATGACGGCCGGGCGTCAGCCTGAAATGAGTTCTCTGCCTGCAATGGGACCTTTAACATGGTTGGGGTTACAGGGGCTACACAATATTAGTGTAGGTTTATGGACACATGTGTGCGTATATCTGGGGGGGGGGGGGGGGGGAATGTGAGTGTGCATGGGTCTGAAGTAGTTATGGTTTAGGTGACAAGTTTTACGAGATACTCATTCCCTAGTGAAGTGGGTGGATTTGCATACTTAACACTCATCAGAGGGGAAGGGGTGGTTGAGATCCTGTTGTGCTAAGCCCCTTCGGTGGGTGTACGAGTAGGTGGTGGTGTTAGGATAAGCTCTTGTAAATGGATAGCTGTATTTGGTGTAATGTAATTACTTGACATTCTCCAAACAAGAAGCTTAGCAGATTGACACTTAACAAGTTGGGGTTGTTAATAAAAAAAAAAAAAGGAAACTTCCACGTACAACTAAGTGCTGTTGAAAGTCGGGGTTGTGTTGAGGGTACGAGCAGATTAAATGAGACAGGAACCATTTTGAGATAAGCACGGTACGTGTTATTGCCTTGATGGCTCTTTTAAGAGTTCTTTAATAAAGCGAAGTGAAAGGGCACCTTTGGGTTCAAATGGTGTCTATATACGGGGCTTTCAGATGACGTTTAGAACCTATGGTAGACAAAGTTGTGAACACATTAAAAGTTAAGTAGTTGAAAGGTTAAATGTATCTTCAGACGTTTTTAACGTTTAATACTGGGTTAAACTAGACTTTGAGTGGAAATAAAGCTCTCGGTCTCTGAAATGATGACGAAACGCACTCTCTACCTACAAGGTATTGGAGGCTTATGAGGTCATTCAACTTTTGAGTACGCCACCCCTTGTACGAGTAGCAAAATAACACAAAGTGCTTTAGTTCATTAGCTTAAGCTGGGCAAAAGTGGAATTACGTAATTCTGAGGACAAGCCCAGAGTGGCTGACTATTTTGCAGTATGCGCAAATGCAACTTAACACTTAGACCTGCGAAGCCATAACTCGGTGAACTCCACTGCATAAACGTTGTGGAAGTAAAATATATTCCAGCGTTTTGGGGTAGAAATCCCCAGGATGGAGCCAGATTCAGAGATAGCTTAGGCGATATTAAAATTCTTCGGATGTCGAAACAAAGATGGTAATGGAGGAGTTGTCAGTAAACCAGCGGAAGCTCATACCCGCATAGTTGGCCAACGATATTATCCTCTGATGGATATGGACATCTAGGTTAAAGGTCCAACCATGTTGGCCGTACGCATGTTTCTAAGTGGCAAATAGCCTTGCATTTGGATGACCATATTTTTGAAAACGGACAAACACTTTCGGCTATGCTCCTGAAACGTTCGGACCCGTAATAGACCACACTTACTTATTTAGCTGACGCTACAGTCTGAGGTCTCCTCGACCTCAATAATATCCCTCTATAGCCTGATCTCTTTTCGAGTTGGAGCACTGGTGCCAATCCGCTCTATATGTCGCAGCCATCTGAGCCGAAGAATTCTTACTCTTTTAGCTACTGGTAAATCCATGTCACTGTACATCCCGTTTAGGATTTGCTTGAATCTCTTCCTCCACTATGCAGTCATGCAAACAGCGACGTAGATCACTCGAAATACTTTTCTTTCAAAATGACCAGGCGCTCCATGATCCTTCTCTGATGAAGTGCATACCCCTGCATCATAGAAGTAGACTTAGACGATCAGTGTCTTATAGAGCGCTATTTTGGTTGTCCGAGTGGTGGAGTTGACTACTTAATTGTCTAATGACCCCAACAAAAAGCAGTGGCTAGAAAAATCATCCTTCGGACGACCTTTAAGGTGATGTTGACTTTTTACTAATTGTGGAGTCCAAACAGGCCGGTGTGCATCTCGTTTTTGCCTCGTTTTAAATGATTGCGCCTTTGGTGTTGGCCAGTGAGTTTTGCAAATTACCCCAAGTACGACGTTGGAGAATTAGCATGATAGCTTTTTTTCACATCGCTGACGAAGCCGCGATCTTTCTCTGGGGTCATCGTCCTGAGCCGGACAAGTTTTCAATATACGAGTACGATGTCAGAAGCGGCCTTAACATAGACAAATAGGTGGTGGGCGTCGGAGCTCTGCTGCAATGTGTACATCTAGTCGAAAATAAGCTTCCCTGGTCTGGAACCGTATTGATAACGACCAATCCGTTGATCGCCAAAAGGCTTTACGCTATTATATGTATATTAAGGGCAGGGAAGATATTATTGTGGGTACTGATGGTTCCACAGTTGGGGCCGACTAGATTCCATTCGGCTGGCATGCCTTCTTGCGCCCATATTTGAAAAATAGTTTGGTGCAGGCTCTTCGTAAAATCATCTCCCCCGGTCTTGAGGAGTTTGGCTTCGGCAACGAGGCTGTCAGTTCCAGCTGCCTTGTTGAGCTTTAGTTTCCTAAAAACAGTTCTTTGTGCCACAGTTTTTCTCCACCGTTTATACCATAGAAAGAAAAATCGCTTAAGAATTTTGATCCGCTTCTGGTAACTTTTCGGCAACCACTGGCGGATTTTTTGCTGATATTATTATGACCCCACCTGCTCCAGATGCCATTTTGACAAAGGACAAATCGGGTGCCACAAAATTAGTGTACAGACGCCTTCCTTAAAAAGATTGTGGTCGTCGATGCAAGGAGAGATGACAACATCGGACGCTATAACATCGAGAGACTTCTAAAGCCTTCCTATATCGAGGGTTCCAGTATTTCTTTAGTTATGCATTGCCAGCAAAGACCAGCCATTAGAAATACCGCATTTGGTGTGTAAGCTTGCAGCCGTCCATCACAATGAAATCCATGGTTTGACGAAGAGTGCCGGTACGCACATGCAGCAAAGCAACAGGTATACAAAGGAAAGCTGCTCTCGAGCTTTATAAACAAAGGACACGAAGCGAACATTGGCTTCCTCTAAAAAAGTGGTAAAAAAGCGTCCGATTGAGACCAAAAACAGGTGCGCTATTGCAAAAATGACGCTCTGAAGTTCTGCCTGAAAATGAAAAGTGCATGCCGAGAAGATAAAACAGAATCATGCAGGGATTGGGAACATAATCATAATCAACAGCAGCTCTGTCCATCTGACTAAGACTAGCCCTGGTTAGCAATATCTAAGCTGAAAGCCAATGAGGCTGCTGGAGCAGACGAAGATTGCGTTAAAAAAGGGAAATATTGTTGATAACTTGGACTGTAGCGCCACCTTAAGTTAATAAGAATGCATCCACATATGACTGACAAGCCGATTGCTTGTCGAACTTTTACTATTGGTATTCCACTTTCAAAGGTCTTGTTTGTCCATCACTCTTGTCTTATTGTTCGGGTCCCCTTATCTCATGGCGTTAACAACCCCATCTTGTTTTGAGTTCTAGAACATGTTTACGTTCCCTCCATGTTTACGTTCCCCGCAGAGCATATTACTGGTCTTATCGTAAACATCTTCAGATAACGCCTCTGAATGGTTGCTACGATTTGACCAGTTACAAGTTGCCGGTCATAGGTCTTGTTGGCGGCTGGACCACCGGTAGTCCATACCAGGACTTAAATCACGGTATCATGGAAGTCAGAAGCCCCCGGATCTTGGTCTGGGCCTGATTTTTTAAGGTAGGCCCCCTTGTGGGAGCATCATGGTGGCTGTGGTTTAAACCCAAAGTCGCGGTAAGGGTTTTTCTGTTGGTTTGACCCAAGTACTGCGTGCTGTGACCCTAAGAACAGTAAGAGGTTTTGGGTCGGTCTCGACTCATACCAAACGTGGAACTTTTGCCTCCAACACAGTTCCGAATTGGTACTCAGGAAGGCGGCAGGCAATGGCAAAGTGTGTTCTTCCTCCGATGGATGTAAACCTAAGCCTACACGACAGGTGTTCTCGTGGCATATTTCGCACCGTAAGATGTGGCCAATGCGCTATCAATTTATGTTGCGTTTTTTGACCTCTATCTTGTCTATGATGTCTGTGCCTTCAATAAACGCTTTGCCAGGAAGATCATTTCGATGTCGCGAACATATTTTTTTATGAAAGTTTGCAACTTCCTTCTTGGTCATTTTCCAGATACTAAACGCTTAAAGGAGCACTGTTTCTATGTTTGACGGGAACAATCTCAGCTTTTTTTTTTTTGCTGTTTCTCCAGATTTAGGATAGCATACCGAACGCAGCTTTGCAATTCCTGCTGTCGGCATCGACTGGGGAGAAGCCGGAAGTCTCATCTGCACTTGGGTCCAAACTGCTATTGTTTAACTGGTTAATCACTGCTGCAAAATGTTGCCACCATACAGAGTCTACCGATTGCCGTCAAGCTCTTTACTTAATGGTGATTGGTTCCTTGACCACCGGCGAGTTCCTTAGTAATACTATGTATTTGTGCTTTTGTCATCTTATTTGCTGCTTATTCAGCCTTAATAGCTAGTGCATTGATATAGATAAGTTTGCCTCATCTTCAATTACGCGCTGCACTTCGTTTGTCATCCTCCGGTACAGGTCGTCTGGGTCAGGGGCTCTACTGCTGAGGCCACTACAATCCGTGAATTAGTTCAATAGGTTGATAGATCCGTCTCAAGGTGTCTCCTGTCAGCCACTGGTAGAAGCTCGCTCTTGAGACCCACATTGACGTGGCCCTTGGTTTCCCAGAGTAGAAAAATAAGCTAGTTGCAGTTTCAGAGGGTTAGATGCCGCGTTGCGGTTTCTGCCTTATGAATTCCGGCTCTAGTTATAGGAGTCTTGAACTTTCAAGACCATATCTTCTGTTTTATAATGCTGCAGATTCCCTTAAACTTTGCCATTTCCGAAGAAACGCGCAGAAGTCTGTCGCAGCAGGCCAGCCGACAGAAAATGCCTTTAGAGCAATAAATATTGGGTGTCAAGTTCTATTCTATTTAACTGAAAATAATTAGCGTTATACAAAAATGTTAAACACTGGCGGCTTACACTCCTAGCAGCTTCTGCTTTCCAGTCCACTGCGATGCTTCTCCTGTGAATTTCGAGAAAAAAGCCAAAAAACCGGTCAAAAAAGCGAAACGCACAAATAATAAAAAAATATGGCGGCTTCTGTCAACCACAAACTGAACCAAAATGGTGGTAATCAGTAAACGAAAGAGAAAGAAAACAACATCGCAGGGAATATACATCCCAGTGGATTTAGCCTGGAAACATATAGAAAAATGCGATTTAAATGTCGATTATAAGAAATTAGTTGTTTAAGAATTCTTTTGCTCGATGACATCTCGGAGCCCGTCTGAATCTCCAGATGAATAGTCCAAGTCCAGAACAGCGAGCCAACTCACTGCTCTCTTTCGTTTTATCGAACCGATACTTGTACATCGGCAGAACGAACAACGTTGTCAGGACCAAAATATGTCTTAACAACTCGTCCCAATTCCCAATTCGAGCAGTTCTCCGAGAGATCAATGACAACAACGATGTTCCCCACCGCTACTGCCTTTAAAATTTTGTGCCACTTGGTGTGTCTGGTTATTTCTGGAAGGTACTGGAAGGATGGACTGGGTCGACGGACCCTGAGCTTCCATGAGAGTGCTCCAAAGAACGACTTCACGAGGTACCATTCCTCTCAGCACGAAATCAGCACTGTTTTTAACGGACTGGATAATGCGTTCCCAAGCGCATTTCATCCATGGATGGTGAATAGGCTGGGATAAATCTCCATTGGATGCCTTCGTACCTAGTTGCATACCCGCTTAGCGCGTTCTTCATCTTATGGCTGCGATGAAACTCAGTCCATTATCACTATAAACATAATGGTTAACGACTCTAATTATGATGAAACGACGCAAAGCCATAGTGCATTTATCTAATCCGAGGTCATTGAGGAGCTCAATATGCACTACGCGGAAAGTGAGGCGTACCGCTTAACTGTGGCTCTACCAAATTTCACTAACAAAGGTGCGAAACAATCCACTCCTACATGGGTAAAAGGCCTTAAGTTGAAAGCTAGACGTCCTTCAGGAAGTTACTCCATTATCGGGATCACTGGCTTCGCCTTACACAACTTAGACATGTTTCATCTGGATTCTACAGTTTCCAAAGCTATTCGCATGGTTATGATCCAAGCCCGCTCTCGAACAGCTGAGTTGGTTGTAGCCGCTCCCATATGTAGGTTCTTCTCATGACGATGCATGATGAGCAGATTTACTAGAAGATGCATGCTGCGTATGACATCACTGCTTTTTGTCCTCTTGAGGTCATTCGAATTGTGCCCTCTTCGCCAAGAATGGTAAAAAGTTGAACATTTTACTTGGCTGAGACACCCGGTGTCGATTTTAAAGCCGCTATCTCCTCAGGGAATGAACTCATTTGGATTTTTCTAAACATCCAGTTCTCAGGGCGTAAGTATTCGTCCGGAGTAATATAAGGTTTTTTGACTGCAGGCTTCTTGCGTAAGATGTCTTTGTGTCCTTGAACTGTAGCAAAAAGCCGATTGTTCTAACAGAAGATGGCCATCTTGCGCGGAATCTAACTTTGAGCTGCTCATAAATGGTGTACGAAGCTGATTACATTTTACTGTGGAATAACTAGTTTTCTGATCTAAACTCTCAGTACTCACCGGATCAACTGAATTCCTGGCTGGTGACACAGGCCAACTTTTGTTCGGCAACCGCTGGAAACCAGGCCCTGTGAACCATCTTGACGTTGTATTTTCTACCAATAAATCGCTCCACCTAGTAGCGTCATCCACAACGTTATCGCCAGTCCTTACATGGAACCATTGACGTGATGAAGAAGATTCAAGGATTCGAAGCACATACAACGATATATATTTTGTTGAACTTATCAATGACAACACTAATACAGAGTCCGAGAAGAACAATGTTCCGTCTAAGCGGATGGTGCATGAATCCTTAACCGTAGCTGTTAAACGCACACCGAGAACAGTTGCTTGTAACTCCAACCTTGGTACTGATAATTTCTTTACTTTAGCCGTAGCCATTACTTGGGAAACCTCTACTTCACCGCTTCGATCGAAACACAAGCCACAGCGGCGAACACCTTTTCAGACTCATCAACGAATACCATCAAATCTACGACCGAATCATCTGGATGCCAAGTCATGTAACAGCGAGGAATCTGCAGCTTTTCAATATTTTTCAATTCTCTAAGGAACTCAAACCAAGCAATTCTCAAGTCCCGAGACACTGGTTCGCCCCAATCGAAGCCTTCTCGCCAAACTTCTTGAAGGATTATCCGCCCCCGAATAACATAAAAAGAGATTAGTCCTCATAACTTCTCATAACTGTCTTCAACATTTCTCGCTTAGTTACAATACATTCAGAGAGCAGCATTTTTGGAACATCCTCGAATGACAGGTGAAGAAATCCGAAGAAGGCTGCCAAAACATTCCTAGAACCTTGGATACATTGGACTCAGAACTATTCGGATCTATGCTGACCTGTTTTGGATCGCCGTGACTACTCGAGATTTGTCAAAGAAACTCACTCCTATTCGATTGAACCTCATCCAGATAGAAGTTCATTGACTTGCAGATTTTTATTGCATCCTGCGTAACGGACACCGTATAATGGCTGTTGAAATAGTCACCGACATACGCAGGCCATGTCAATCCATTTACCGCTTCCTAATATTCCTCTCGAAACAATGCCGCGTGGTAGTTCTTGACGAATTGAGAGCACGTGGGAGGGCACCTTGGGCTAAACATCATTACTTCCATAATGTAAACATCAAGCTCTCTGCTGCTCCAGAATCTCGCCACAAGATTCGTTGGTATTGTTGATTCTCTTCAATAATCCGTATCCTATGGAACATTTCTTTGATATCCGCGCTGACCGCTACTGCTCGTTCTGTGAACTTAAAAAGCCCAGCGTTGAGGGGAACTAAGTTGTCCGGACCCCTTAAGAAGCTAGGTGTTGAGAGAAAAACCTATTGACTTTGGCAGCTACATCAGCGACGTCCCTTTGTTTCGACGGAAGCCTATTAGGGCTCTCCACAATAAAGGTAAGTGCGTACCATACTCTTGGCCACTTTTTCAAGAACTCCTCCTTTGACGCGATCCTGACATACCCCTTTGATCTCAACTCCTTCATGTGACTTTTTTTCCACTCCAACAGATGAGGCTCCTTTTTCAACGATTGGTCTAATCCTAGAAGCCTATTTAAAGTCATAGGATAGCTATCGTAGTTTTACCCCCTCAGTCTTCCACAACAAACCAATTTCATAGCATTCGCCAACTCGTCTTAAAGTATGCCGCATAATATCAACACTCCGACATTCTTCATGGCTTGCTAATCCATTTCTAGGTGCCATCGCTCCAAAGTTCTCTGTGTTGTTTCACGAGATCATGGAGCACATCTTCGGAACTAAAAGCATCATTAAACAAGGAATATATTGGATTAGAAATGGCAGACCAGAAATGCTTGATAAAAATTAAAAAGAGTGTCGGAGACAAAACGGAGCCCTGGGGCACACCAGCATTTATTCTGTGAGTATCAGACTTCAAACCATCTAAGACACTTGAATTGAACGTTGTGAAAGGTAGTTTCTAATCCTCGAAGAAGAGAGAGAGATTATTCATCCCTCATTTCAAGTGGCTGTCCAGTGTAGAATAGAGCAATTCTCTACCTCATCCCAATCGATGGGATCTAGAATTGTCACTGTAATTAAAGTCCTGAGAGATACGGAAACCAATTTTTATTCAGGTAGAATAGGAGCACCGATGCGCCACTTGTGCCATTCGTATTACAATATTATTTAGGACGCTATAAATAACTACCTCCATCTTCACTAATTGTGCACCCTTCTCATTAGTGTTAAGCTGATCTTTAAACTGCGAGACCATTAGCAACAAATCATAAATAAAACTGCCCCTTAGCGAGCTGAATTTTTTTCGAAATTAAATCACCGGTTCCCATTCAAGATTCTTTCAAGAACTCTTTATTACCACCATTAGCACAGTTATAAATTTAAATCACAACTTACCGAAGATTGGACCATCAGCATCCATCTCCGGGCAGGTCCAGCATTCAATTTCATCAAACCACAAGCTTATCCGTTCACCATTGGTATCATTAGCCTCCTCAAGCCATTATGATCCCAATTATTCATTCTAATGAATCTGCGTCTTAATCCCTTCTCTCCGAGTAACAGACATTATCCTTCTACACTTGTTCGTACTTCTCTGAAAAATCTCCGTAACACTCCTCAAACTAAACCCCACTTGGACGATTTGGGACCAGAACTCAGTAAGGAGAGTACATGTCCCATTTCAGTATTCCTACACCGACATCCTTTTCATCCTTTCACTGTATTACTTCAAAATAAATGAGTGGTTGACAATTACGAGTGCAACTGTAGGAACTGAACACCATAAGACTATAAGACTATCGTCCCGGATAAGGAAGCGACAATGGTGTTTGCCTTGTTAGCCAAAATCACTCATTCAGTACAACAGCTCAACGTCGACATACGAGCTACTCGTACTCATGAGAAGCTAAAAATATCCTGACCAAGAAGAAAAAAAAAAATCACAAAAACCGACACAAAATCGGATCATAAATTATGTCCTTGGGTTGTATTGTCGAGTGCTCGACTCCCAGAGTAGTTATTCTTTTGAATTAGACGGAAAACCTAATACAAATCCTTTAACTCCTTGGGAAGAGAGAAAAAAAGACGTCGTCGTGGAGTTTTTATGCTACACTCCTGCCAGGATAATGCTTTTTGGCAGGTCATTTCCACAGTGTTTCCTTCAAGTAGTCATTTATAAGAGCGCGGAATTTGTTGGTGAATTGTTGCCGAACAGCGGCAGGAGGGCAATGGCGATGGCAACGCCCGGCGTCTTCTTGTCTCCTTAATGTAGTGCACTTCTGATATTTCGATGTGTTTCGTGCCAAAATACGAGTACGAATATCTTTCTTATTTTTATTTTTTTTTTTTTTTTTTTAGAAAGAAGGATATCCGTGAGTGAGTGTTGAAAGGAAAAGGACTCGACTAGTTTGAACTGCACATACGAATATGTACTTTAAAGGGTTTTCTTATTTTCAGTTTCAAACAGTGTGGTGCGAAAGATACGTCGGATTTTTTTTGTTGAAGATTAGACCTTAAAAAAGAGAATCATACTTGGGTTCTTGACTGAAAAATCTTAAGACGCAGGAGGACGTAGCAGAATGTCCCTGTACACCCAAACTTATGACTTTGAGCACAGAAAATTGCTCTCTTACTTTTCAGTCTTTAACAGGTCAGACTGGGCCTCATTTCACAAAACATATTGTCCTATTAGGATGGCAGGCAAAGCAATCCTTTAGAACGAATCAGAAGAAAGAATTATGGCATATCGTCAGAAAATTCAACTTTCACAATAATTAACCTGGGTTCGGAGTCATTGGACTACGCAACGGTGCCAATGAAATGGTGCACAGACGGATCGATAACTGGTAAGAGAACTGGTGAATGGATGACCAGACAAATCCATCGGCATCAGGACGAAATATGTGCCATAGACAGATGCATTCAAAACTAACTCGAGAAGGAATTGTTTGCTGGAAAGCCAGCCACTTAGGCATATTTGGCAGCGAGGAAGCGGTCTCACTTCCGAAGCGCGAGCACAGCGGAACCCTGAAAAACACTGGACAATTCTTCCGGACATTGAAACCACAGTAGGTTGGAATAAGAAAACAGTCTCTTAAACTTTTAGGGAATTAGCCTAGAGATTTCATTTCTGTCTTCAATTTTCATCTCTGCTATTATAAAATTGTAGTGAAGCCACTTGAGTTATGTCGATCTATACGACCCAAATCTGTATCCAAATCGTTTTTTTTTAGAATTTTTGTCCGTCTGTCTGTTTGTCGGGGCATCAAAAAAAAACTACAGAACCAATTCTAACGAGGTTTTCACTGTTTGGTAGCATATTTCTCAACTTAAAAACTGCGATATGTTTCATTACGATCGGTTAAATAGAGCCGGACATATACACCCTGAATAACTCGAACTGCAACCAATTTCAGACTGCTATAATTTCCAAACCGTTCATGACAGTGAGCTCAAATTTTGACACATGACAGATAATTTTATTGTTTACAAGCTTTTTAAACGATTTGCGTCTCTGTTGTGTTGAAAAATTTTTATCCGCGATGGAATCCAAACGTGATGGTGTGATTGCTTTATATTTGGCTTGAAAATCACAAGTAGCTATCGTTAGAGACCTCCAGCACCTCAACGTGAATAAATCATTTGTGTCTCGAACCATAGCTCGTTACCGTGATACTGGCAACGTTGCAAAATGCCATGGAGGTGCTCATAAAAAAATAGCAACATCGGCAGAAATGGTTCGGAAAGTGAAGGTTCGAATTGAGCGAAATCCGCGTCGAAGTGGAAGAAAAATGGCTCGTGAGCTCAACATATCTTTGGAACGGATGCAACACATACTGAAAAATAAGCTTGGGTTCAAGCCATTGAAGTTCCAAAAAGCACACGCTCTTACACCGCAACAGAAAAAAGTTAGGGTCGAAAGAGCAAAGAAGTTGCTACGCTTGCACGAAAGTGGTGAGTTACCGAATTTGGTTTTTTCCGATGAGTCGCCATTTGTTATCGAGCAATATGTCAACAAACAAAATGACCGAGTATAACACATGGGCTGAAAAGTCCGTTTTATAGTAAAACACAAAATTTTTGCAAAATTCAACTTTATTTATCAATATAGTTGCCTTCGAGGGCGATACACTGATTGAAACGATTTTTCAATCGATCGATACCAGTTTTGTAGTACGATTACGGTTTAGCCTCAAAATAGGCCTCTGTTTCGGCGACTACTTCTTCATCGGTCTTAAATCTCTTTCCGGCGAGCATTCTTTTGAGGTCTGCGAACAGGAAATAGTCGTTGGTTGCCAAATCTGGAGAATACGGTGGGTGGGGAAGCAATTCGTAGCCAAATTCTTTCAATTTTACCATCGTTTTCATCGACTTGTGACACGGTGCATTCTCTTAATGAAACAGCACTTTCTTTTTCTTCAAATGCGGCCGTTTCTCTGCGATTTCGTCGTTCAACGCAATGTAATAGTCGCTGTTGATAGTCTGCCCCTTTTGAAGATAGTCCATGAAAATTATTCCATGTGCATCCCAAAATACGGATGCCATAACCTTGCCAGCCGAGGACGAGGTTCGTCGCTTGCTCACCACTCAGCTGACTACGGACTTGACTCTGGTGGGAAGTGATGGAGCCAAGTTTCATCCATTGTCACATACCGACCAAAAATTCGGCTTTATTGCGGTTGAACAGCTTTAAAAACTCCCCTGAATCATCAACACGTTGTTGTTTTTGGTCGACTGTGAGCAAACGCGGCACCCATTTTGAACAGAGCTTTCGCATGTCCAAATATTAGTGTATAATATATCCAACACGTTCTTTTGATATCTTCAGAGCCTCAGCTATCTCGATCAACTTCACTTTACGGTCATTCGTAATCATTTTGTGGACTTTTTTGATGTTTTCATCTTAAACAGCCTCTTTTGGACGTTCACTGAGTGCATCAGCTTCGGTGCTTGTCTGACCACTTTTAAATTTTTCAATCTACCTGCGAATGGTTCGTTCGCAAGGTGCAGAGTCCGGGTAACACTTATCAAGCCATTTCTTTGCATCGGCTGCATTTTTTCCCATCAAAAAGCAATGATAAATCAACACACGAAATTGCCGACAGCTGTCAAATTTATACACGTATGTTTTGAAGGTTGGTACTAACTGGAAATAGTATGGATTTAATTCAAGTGGTGCCCTCTCTTAGAACGGCATGGCACGAAAATTTACACCTTCGGACGGCCACCAGAAAGCAGGCAGCACCGATGGTGATGGTTTGGGTCGCCATAACCGCCGATGGTCGATCTCCGCTCGTATTTTTGGACCGTGGCTTCAAAATTAATGCGATCGTATGCCGTGAAACTGTCTTAGAGGCAGTATTGAAGCCTTGGGCAAACACTTATTTCGGTCGAAGACCGTGGACATTTCAACAAGACTCGGCACGGTCTCACAAAGCGCGCGTCAACCAATATTGTTTAAAAAACAATGTTCCACACTTCATTTTTTCGACACAATGGATTGCAAATTCTGCGGATGCAAATCCGTTGGATTTCTCTGTCTGGGGTATTTTGAAGGCGAAGGTTGGCACTAAAAAATACCAAAGTTTGGACCAATTCAAACAAGCACTTCGCCGGAAATGGGCCAAAATACCGCAGAGCCACTTGCGTGCAGCGTGCGATGCTTTCTTCGGCCGTCTCAAGGCCATTATTCGCGCCAAAGGTGGACATATTCACCCTACGTAGTTAAGTATTATTATTTTTATTATTGTATGGTATTTGTTTGCACATAAATTTTCGTTAACATTGTTTTACCTGCAAAGCAAAGTGCTTATCTGCAGCAGGTTGGACATAACATTGATATAGTTTTGAAGTGATTTCAGATTGAAAAGATCAGGTTTAAATACAATTAGTTAATTTTGAAGTTAATATTATTACGGTGATTTTAAGAATTACTAATATGACTCTACTTTACATGATGAAATTCAATAAAATGTTTTTTAATCTCTTTTTTCCTTTTTTTTAAATTAGGAATAATTTTCAGTAACGGTGGGAGCGAATTTAACAATTTAGGAACAGTGCATCGTAGTTCTTTGTCTCCGTACGAGTTGTAAGCTGTCGGAACTTCTAGCATCCCTTGCGCACGTTTTCGGGTGTTTAGCGTGTGGTTGATGGGTTGAAGATACCGTCGGTCGTCCATGTAAGTTAGAAATGTTGTCATCTTGAACTTGAATTAGTGTGTCGAATAATTTTAACAAGACGATGTTGTAAGTTTGATAACTTCTCCAGGTGGGTTTTTTCTGCGTTTCCCCAGGCCAGAATCCCGTATCTAATGCGTGACTCTGCCAACGAGTAGTACACTTGCTTTAGTACCTCCATATGTGGGTAATGCTTAAGATACACCATTGCTAATATAGTGTTCTTAAGTTGAAGACGCAGTACGTTGATGTGCTCACGCCACAGGAGATTCTCGTCAATGGTAACTCCGAGGTATTTAATGGTTTTAACTACCTCGATTGTGCTGCTGCTCCTCAGTAATGGAAAACAATGATTTCGATGAAAGATTTGAATTGGCTTCGATGGAGTCCGAATATGCATCAACTTAGTTTTATTTGCGTTGATCATCAGGTCATTGTCATGACAACATTCAGATACAAGGTTGAACTCGTGTTGGAGTATCTGTATGGCTAGTGCAAGTCCTTGTGTTTCACGACGATTGCGATGTCATCAGCGTAGGCATATGCAGTAGCTTTTTTAAATGTTCTTAATAGTTCATTTGTGAATAGTATTAATAATATGGGCCCCAGTTTGGAACCTTGTGACACGCCGTATTTGATCGTTCTTTTTTTGCTAAATGTGTCAGATATCTTGACTTGTATTTCCCTTTCACTCAGATAGCTTTTAAGCCAGTTTGCCAGCACTCCTCTCAGTCCTAATCTGTTGACGTTTTCCACAAGTTTTTCAGGAGTCAGGGTATCAAACGCTTTGCTGAAATCTATAAAGAGCACAAGTACGTGGTGGTTTTTATTCAGTCCAGCATTCACGACGTTGGTAAATTCTCCCAGTAACGATTGAGTGCTCTTGAGCTTTTGAAAACCATATTGGTTTTTTATTCCTCCCTTGTATATTGGGCGAATTATTGAAGTTTTCATTAGTTTTGGCACAAGGACTGACACAAACTACGGTTTACGATCTTAGTGATTATAGGAGTGAGACACATAGCATTTATTTTGAGATCAACTGCTCTAATGTTGTCTGCTCCAGGACCTTTTTTGTCACTCAGTTGACACAGTATTTTGTAAACTTCAGGCTCTGTTGCTTCCTCTACGTAAATACTTTTTCGAAGTTGCCAGTTCTCATGGTTTAAGGTTTTTGTATCACAGATATGAATGATGTTTGCCGCTTGATTTGAAAACCGCTCCGCAAATTCCTCAACAATGTCTTTTAGGCCATCGGCTGCATTTGGAAAATTACTTTTAATTGCTTCGTCTAATGAGCATTTCTTTCTTCCTAGCAGTTCACTCACAATACTCCGCGTTTTCCTCGGGTCGTTGCTGGCATTTAAAAACTTTTGTTTGTAGTATTTGGCTTTTATAAGTTGAATGTTCTTAGTAACTGTGTTTCGATATCTTTTGTACTCATCTTCAAACGTCTTACATCTGGGGCTGTTTTTCCACCTCCTATATAACTCATCCCTTTTTTTGCTTTTTTGCACATTGGGACTATTTCTGGAGTTATCCATGGCTAGTGCTTCCGTGTTCTTTTCCTTGTGGTTATTTCACTTGAATCAGCATAAATCTTACTCATTTCTTCTACGAATTTATTGTAGAGTGCCTCAACGTCATTTTCATGAAGTACGAGTATATGTTGCCAGTCTGTACACTGAATAAGCTCATTAACTTTTTGCTGATTAATATTTTTAGCCTCGGTTTCACATGGTGTTGCAGAGCTATTTAAGCTCTTCGTTGCATATGAAACAACGTAATGGTCAGAGAGATCGGTTTCAATTACTGCTGAGAATATTTCACGCTTAGTTATACTATGCTTTGAAGAATCAATTGGTCACTACGCTTCTTATCAAAGGCGCCCCCCCAAACGCTGATGTTGATTGGATCTCAAATTTCTTCGAAAAGAAATATGGCATTACCATTAGCCACTGCAATTTGCTTCCTACATCTCACCACAGAAGCAAGCACAGCTTCAAGCTCAATCTTCCAACCAAGTACGAATGGTTATTCCATAATCCTGCCAGCAATAATTTCAATCTTGGAAAGATGCGTGTCTGCAAATGGTTGGAAAATACGCCCAAGAAGCAGGATAAAGCCAAGCAGTCCGTTATACCTAAACCAACAAATAAGTTAGTAAATAAATCCAATTTGGAAAAACCCACCTCCTCTTCCCACAACAAACCCAGCTCCAATTGGAGTTTTAAAACAACAATTTTTCCTAATTTTAAGCCGCCCACCCAAACTCCAACTCCCCCTATTCCACCCCAAATCAAACCCCAACGTCAAAGTGTCTCTTTCGACGTAACCCCTACAACTCAAACTCCTGCCACTCAAACTCCCATCACTCAACCCCTCAAGGCGTGTGTGTGCCTTTCCCTAATTTCGACCTCAGAACTGGAGCTAAGTATCCCAATTTCATCAGTTCTCACATTTTAAACCCTATTTCAGAAAAACCAGCCGTTGCGACACCAAACTCATTAACCACTCCCTCTTCTATTGACCCCCTTTCGCCACCCACTGATAAATTAACGCAGCAAACTAGCGATACCACCGAATGTCGCTATGCGCTCTCTAGGCTTAGAGATAAAAAGATATATGAGAATATACGTCTATATCTCGCTTATCTGCACGGTAAATCCGACTCGGTGTGCTACGAGGGTAAAACAAAAACAAGCGTCATGGTTTCTATCCAGCAGGAAGGCCTCCCTACAGACGTTACCAGTCTCAGGAAACTTTATATAAAGTATCACGAGATTTTCAATACGCCCCCCCAAAAAGTTGCAGACGATCTTGCCGCTCTTCGCCACTGTGTACACTCTAAAAGAGTCTCACACTTCCAACGCAGTCGACTTGACCATGATAAATTTTTTCGACCTCAAAAAGTCATGCAAAAACCTCCCACTCACCTTCTATTACCAGAACGTAAGAGGACTCCGTTCTAAAACCCGCGCTGTTTTCCGCCAATCTCATGCTCTCCCATTTGATATCTATGCTCTGACCGAAACTAATCTTATCCCCAACATAAAAAACCAGGAGTTATACCCTCTTTCTTTTAATGTTTTTCGGGACGATGATCGCGCACCCCCCTTGATTGAATCCCCTTGTCGAGGTGTCCTACTGGCTAGTCACAACAGCTTGGACTCCTCTCTCGTTGCAACATCATCCTCTCCTAAGCTCGACTTTGTGTCGGTTAAAATAACCCTCACTCGTAGATGCTTGTACGTTATGTGTTGTTACATTCTTCCCGCGCAACCTATCAAATCCTATCAACTTGCTATTGCAGCAATTGACAATTTGATCGACTTATCAGAATCGCTTGATGATATCATTATTTTCGGCGATTTTAATCTGCCTCAGCTGAAGTGGACTCCATCTGAAGACCTATCTTTTTTCATCGCTTCCAATCCCATTTCTACTAAAGAATGCCTCTTCTTAGATCGGCTAACAGACTCTAGTCTATGCCAAGTCAGTGGCGTTTCCAACTATATGGAATGGCAATTAGACCTTATCTTCACAACTGATCCCATCAACTCCTCAGTATCGTGTTGTCCCCTATCTCTTTCAACTATTGATAACTTTCATCCCCCAATTCTTCTCTCATTTTTCCACAACTCTCCCCTTCAGTCGCCTCCCCCCGCAGTTCTATTTTCTTACAATTTTCACAAAGCTAATTTCCGTAAAATCAATACCTATCTAAGCAGTGCTTCTTTTGAGTTTACTGGTTGATGCCCTCTAAATTTTTTACAGAGAAATATTCAAATCCATCTCCCTTTATGTGCCTTACTCCCGCCATAAAACTTCTTCTACATCCCCTCCTTGGTATAATCGTAGGCTTCGCTCTCTACGAAACAAAAGAAACAAGTTATGGGCGGTATTCCTTCGCACCCACTCTTCTTCAGACTATTCAAATTATCTAGGTACATATCTTCATTTCATTGAACTCTATAACTCTCTCTATCAGCGCTACCTGAATAGTGCGCAAACCAATCTCATAAATGACCCCAAGTCCTTTTTGTCAGTTGCAAAAGTAAGACTGATGGTTATCCTTCCTCCTTCGCTTTCGAAACCAAATCTTCAAGTGATCCTCCTACCATCGCCAACTTTTTTGCTACATTTTTCAAGCAATCATTTGCCAACAACTCCTTCGTACTAGATCCCTCTTACTTCAATGATCTACCAAATTTCTCTATTGGTCCCTTTCTCACTCAAAATTTCGATCCCGCAGTTATTGAAGAAAAGTTATTAAATCTTAAAGATGAATTTGTACCTGGCCCAGACGGAATCCCCGCCGTTTTTCGTAAAAAATGCTCTTCCAACCTGTCTCTACTCCTTTCCTACCCCGTTACACAGGGAGAATTTCCCCAGATTTGGAAGGTCTCTTTTATAATCCCGATACACAAAAAGGGATCTAAGCATGAAGTTACCAATTGTCATCCCATTGCTAAACTCTCTCGTATACCTAAACACTTTGAAAGCATTTCATACGAAGCCTTAAGCTTCAAATGCAAGTCTTTTATTTCACCCCGACAACATGGTTTTCTAAAAGGTAGATCAACTACCACAAATCTAGTTGAATTCGTGTCTTTTGCTCTCTCAGCCATAGAAAATGGCAAATAAATCGATGTTATCTCAACTGATTTCACTAAAACGTTTGATAAGATATCTCATCAATTGATCCTCTTCAAATTGTCTGCTCTCGTCTTTGAGCCTCTCTTATTAAAATGGATTTCTTCTTACCTGCTAAACCGATATTATAGTATTCTGTTTAGATCCGCCCTTTCTGTTCCATTCCTGGCCTCATCTGGAGTTCCACAAGGCAGTCATCTTGGCCCTCTTCTCTTCATTCTTACTATCAACGATGTTGAGAGTGTCATTAAGCACTTCTCCCTCTCCCTTTACGCTGACGACACAACATTTTTTTAAATCTATTTCCTCTCCCCAGGACTCTGCCCTTCTTCAAGAAGACCTTGATCGGTTTTCAATCTGGTGCCTCAAAAACTGCCTAGAACTTAATATAGCCAAATGTCAATTTATAACCTTCTCACGTAAATGCAACCCGTCTCCTCCCCGACTTTATTTTCTCCATGGTCAACCAATTCCCCTGGTTCTTCAGTATTTTCAAGACCTTGGCATATTATTCGACAGTGAGCTTAATTTCCGTTCGCATATCGATAAGATGATCCTCAAAGCCAACTCATCACTTGGCTTCATTAAACGGTGGTCCAAGGAATTTTCCAACCCGTATGTAACCAGATTTCTCTATATTACCTTTGTTCGCCCCCTGCTTGAGTATGCCAGCCAAGCTTGGTCCCCCTTTCACCGGGTTCATGTTTCCCGAATCGAGGGTATTCAACGTCGATTCCTCCGATTTGCCCTCCGTGGCCTGCCATGGAACGACCCTTTAATCTTACCTCCCTATCAAGACCGCCTCATACTTCTAAATATGAATTCGTTAGAAGAACGTAGGAATATTGCTGACGTTCTTTTCATTCATCGTCTTCTCTCAGGTTCCATCGGTTGTGCATCCATTTTGAACTCCATTTCCTTCAATACCAACCCCCGCAATCTACGTTGTCCTCGTCTCTTCTATCTACCGGTCCACCGCACCTCTTATGGCTCCAACGAACCAATCTCCCGAATACTTCGAAAGGTCAACTCAAACCTCTCCCTTTTTCATTTCCACCTGAGCACTCCTCGTCTCAAACAAGATCTCCACCATCACTTCCTTGGTCCCTAGCTCTTAAGTCTTTCTGTTAGTTTTTAAGTTAGATTAAGCTTGTATTAAGCCAATAAATGGGGGCCTCAGCCCCCACCAAAATTAACATATAGTGGTCAATTATCGTCGCTGTGTTATTTAAAACATCAATACGCGTGGGACATTTAATCACGCTTGTTAGCCCTTTGGAAGCCAACATCTCCACGAATTTTAAAACAAGTGAGTTATTCTCATCTCTGATGTTAATATTGATATCTCCCAACACGATATTCTCATTATTCCCCTCTATAATTCCATCTAAGGGGTTAGGTCACTTTAGAGGCTGAAAAAATAGGCTTTTTAGTGATTTTTTTTTTTCAGGAAAAATATAAAATAAATCGAGTTTACAATAGAAGTTTATTGTACTCGTACATATGATTAACTGTAAAACAAAACTTTATAGAATAATTTATTTAAAAATGGCGGCTGTGCGGAGTTTCTCAAATGACCTCTCTTTTTTTGGAAGGGTCTACGACCGTACCAGCAGCTCCTGTAAATTTTGAATTACGATGAGTCACTATATCTTTTTTTTATTGTACGTACTTTATTTACAGCAGTTCAGCAAAATTACCTTCTTCCAAAACTACGCTGGAAAGACGGAATCTTAGAAAGGTACAAAGCGAATCTTACTCTGGAAATCAATAATATAGAAAATAACGAACTTCTCTGCTAGAGGTACGGAAATCCTCACGAACTGCATCTTGAACGCAGCTAAACCCTTGCAAGCAGAACCAAAAAGACCAGAAAGGCAGCCCTGGTATGATTGGGAATGTTAAAAAGCCAGAAAAAAATCATTCACCTACCTTCGTCTGCTAAGACGCATAGGCTCCGACCACATAAAACGTATGTACCAGCAAGTAAACAGAAGCTTTAAAATCATGTGCCAAGAAAAACAAAAACTCTACATAAATAATTTGTCACTAAAACTTGTGCACACCAAAGACAGTAAGTCCTTTTGGAAATTGACTAAAGCATTGAAGGGTAAGTTATTTGCCCAAGGAATCAAGGTTGAAGCGACTACTCTAGTGGAATACTTCGAAAAATTGCTGAATCCACCAGTGGACCGGAATGAAATACAATTTGCAACTGCCGTATTCCGAAGTAAACTCCTTAGACTCCCTCATAACCCTACAGGAAGTTGAAAAGTTATAGATAGGTGCCGCCTGAATAAGGCTCCAGGGGAAGATCGTATTGCTTATGAGTTCTTCAAAAATGCAACTGACCACTTCCTGCAGAAGCTCACGGAAACATACATACAATTTACAACCGGCGAAGTTCCAGAAGCTTTCAAAAAAAGTATAATCTTTCCGATTCTCAAGAAAGCAGATCCAAATGATCCATCCAACTATAGAGGGATTTCGTTTCTAAATGCTGTTACCACAATTTTTACAGGAGTCATCTTGGAGCGCTTAACAATCTGGATATGTGAAAACGACCTGCTAAGCGACCTTCAAGCCGGGTTCCATAAGGAGTACTCCACGATTGACAACATATTTACTCTCACAAACATCGCTCGGATTTACTTGGACCGAGGAAAAAACTATACGCTTTCTTTGTAGACTTTAAGGCGGCTTTTGACTCCATCGATAGATGATCACTATTTCTTAAACTCAGCAACATAGGAGTCTCAACAAAAGTTCTAAAGGTTCATGAACAATTTTACGAAGGCAATACAGCAGCGGTGTGGGACGTGAATACCATATCTTGTCTAATCGGTTCCAAACAAACTCTGGAGTAAAGCAAGGATGTCTTTTGAGTCCTCTTCTGTTTTCAATATTTTTGGATGATATAGCTGAATTTCTTCCGGGCGGGTTGCCTCTTGAGGAATTGCCTATAAAACTCTTACTCTACGCCGACGACATCGTAATTTTCGCAGAAACCCCAAGCATGCTCCAAATTATGGTTAACTAGCTGCAACAGTATTGCCGTATGTCTAACCTGCAAGTTAATACCAGCAAATCCAAAGTCTAGATTTTTCGAAATGGTTGGGGGCGTCACGCAAAGAATGAAAAATGGACCTGGCAGAACGTGGAACTGGATATAGTCAAAGAATAAGAATACCTCGGAGTTCTGGTCACCTCACAGGCAATCTTTTCAAAAACACCTGCTAGAGAAACTGAAAGAATCTAAACGTGCGATTAATTGCAACTGGAAAGGAATTCTGGGGAAAAGGAATGTTGCACCAAGTGTGAAGTACAAGATTTTCGAGGCGGTAATGAGCACAATAATGTGCTATGCAGCACAAGTGTGGAGGGCTTGACATTTTGAAGAGGTAGAAAAACTCCAAAGATCCTTCCTTAAGAAACTGTTAAGGCTGCCTGAAAATACACCAACTTACATGTTATATCTGGAAACTGGATTACGAACGCTACATATCTTCACGTTTAGACTGCATTTCCTCTATACAGAAAAGGTTTTGCTCAACCAAGTCATCGTCATCCCCACAAAGTTGCTATGTACGAGGGTTGTCTGAAAAGTTTCCGACCGAACAATGATACAAGACATTTTCTCTCAATTTTTTTTTTTATTTTTGTACCCAGTCTCCTTGTAACTTTACACACGTCTCCCAGCGATGCTCCCATCTCTCTAACCCGTCCAATTAGTACGAGTACTTGGCGTTTTTCTCTGCAAAGTAATTGTTCACGAAGGTGATTGCCTCCTCATTTGACGAAAATCTCTGTCCTACGAGCGCAGTTTTTAGATGAGGGAACAAAAAGAAGTCGCTTGGGGCTAGATCTGGTGAAATAAGGCGGATGGTCCAGCAGTTCAAACCGTAATTCATGGATTTTCGCTATGGCAACCGGTGGAGTGTGAGACGGCTCGTTGTCGTGGTGAGACAGGATTTTCTTTTTCTGCAAATGTGGCCGTTTTGCCGCAATTTCTGCCTTCAGTTTGGCAAGTAATGATGCGTAGTATGCTCCTGTCATGATTTTTCTTTTTTGAAGATAATCGATTAAGATAACTCCTTTACTATCCTGAAAAACAGTCGCCATCACTTTCCCAGCCGAAAAACAGTTTTTGTTTTTTTTGAGCCGGCTCGCCCTTTGCAGTCCACTGTTTTGACTAAATTTTTGTTTCGGGCGTATCCAAGTTTCATCTACAGTAATTAATCGGTGCCAAAACTTGAATTTATTGCGCCCAAACTGCGCCAGCACAGCGTTGGAAATGTTCATTTGAACACGTTTTTGGTCTAACGTAAGCAAACGCGGCGCCGAATGCGCGGACAGCGTTCTCATGCTTAAATCTTGATTTAATATGTAACAAACACGTTCTTTGGACGAACCTCTACTATCTCTCTCATTTTAATTCGGCGGTCGTCTAACACCATTTGATGAACTTTAGCAATGTTATCGTCAGTGGTTGCAGTTTTTGGACGTCACGAACCTTCATCATCTCCCAAGCTCTTACGGCCTCGTTTAAATTCAGCTGCCAAAAATTTCACTTGGGTAAATGATTTTTTATTATTCATCAAAATATTAGAAGTATGCGTACAAATTTTGATTTGTTTCTGACTCATTTAGCCTGATTTAATTTTTCTATCGGAAATATGGATTTTTGATACTGAAGCTAATCTTTTTCATCCTACATGTAATAATTCTTATGCTGCAGGTGGTGTGGCAGTCTTTATAAGTGATAAGTTGGAGTATGATTGTTGCTGCAAAAAAAAAGTAAAAATGTTTTTGTTGAAGAATTGACTACTCTGTTGTCTGACGAAAAGTCAAAGAATCTATTTATCCTTGGTGATATAAATTTAGATATTTTATCTGATTCTGCTATTTTTTTAAATTATTTATCTGTCTTAGCGGCAAATGGTTTGGAATCGTGTTTTAGAGAACCTACTAGATTAACTCCTTCAACACAAACCTGTATTGATCATATTTTTGGTAGACTTGATCTAAGCTCTAAACTCACTATCACCAGCTTCATTTCAGATTTTAAGATAACCGATCATTGTATGGTTGGTTTAGTTTTTCTATGCGCCAATATGGAACAAATTGATATGTCTGAACGGTTTGAGAAAGTTAAAGACTTGAACTACGAGCGTCTTAACCAGCTTCTACTATACGAAAGTTGGACCGATGTGTACCTTGAAAATAATCCCTCTAATGCTTTTAACATCTTTGCTAATATCTTAAAAGCTCATGTTAGTGAATGTCTTACTGAAACCCAAAGACAATGTAAAGTTCAAAAAATTAAGCCATGGATGTCTACAACTTTATTAAAAAAGATTGCAAAGAAGAATAAATTATATATTAAATGTAAAAAGAAACCGAATAATATCAGACTTAGACTTCTCTATGATAGAGTGTGCAAGGAAGTTGCAGAGGAAGTTATTGTGAACAAAGACAATTATTACACCAGTAAACTACATCTAGCTAGAGGCAATTTAAGAAAATAATGGACAATAATTAACGAACTTATAAATAAAAAACTACCCGTTTTAAATGAACTCAATTGTGTATCTTATCAGGGACATAATATAATTAATCCTAGTGAAATATCTAATGTTTTTAACAAATATTTTACAAGTGTGGCTTACAAGACTCTTTCTAGTGCTGGTTTCTTTGAATCGTCGAATCATTGTGTAGAAAATTGCTTTAGCAATGAATGGAGTCAAGCCAATAGTTTTTTTTTATGACCCGATTTCTTCTTTAGAATTATTTAGGATTATCAACTCTCTAAAAAATTCTAATTCGTCCACGAGAGATAGTTGGTCTAACAATTTTATTAAGAAGGTCTCACTAAATATTGTTGATGTCTTAACGGATATTTTTAATAAAAGTATCTACAGTGGTATTTTTCCTGATGCCTTAAAAACTGCAGAAGTAATACCTGTTTTAAAGAAAGGTGATAGTAAAAATCTAAATAACTACAGGCCAATCTCTCTTCTTCCTGTGTTTTCTAGTGTTTTCTAAAATCTTTGAGAAAGCAGTGAAAAATAGAATAATGACTTTCCTAGATTCATCTTCTTTTTTTAGTAATAGTCAGTTTGGGTTTAGAGCTGGGAAGTCAACAGAGGATGCCCTCTTAGAGTTCTGTTGCTTTAATTTTTATTGACACTACTAAGGCGTTTGATACTGTTGACCATATGATATTAACACAAAAGTTAGAAAAAGCATGAATAAGAGGTTTTATGCTTAAATGGTTTCTTTCCTATTTAAACAACCGCAAACAAGTTGTAAAGATTAATGATAGTTTTAGCCTATCGTTAGATATTAAAATTGTTGTTCCACAAGGCTCAGTACTTGGTCCAATCCTTTTCTTGATATATATCAATTCAATTTTTAACCTCGATATCAAAGGTAAACAAATAGGATTTGCTGATGATATAGCTTGTTCTTATTCTAATAGCTCTGCATTAGATTTAATTGCTAACATTAGCTATGACTTAGAGCAGCTGAGACATTGGTTTTGTTTACATAAATTGGTAATCAGTGATAAAACTAAAATAATGTTCTTCAAGTTGTCTTCTAACATGGTCGATTACCCACCTATGATTTTTCATAGTGCTAGTTGTAAGCATTTATTATTTAGCCCTGTTACATGCAAAGCGACATCATCTTCTACCTTATTTAATCGGGATTTAACTTGTTCACCTCAGTGTTTTTATATAGAAAGAACTACAGTTTTTAAATATCTGGGTCTGGAAATTGATAGCAAACTGAATTGGAGTAATCATACTGCCAGTCTAAGATCTTACTTGTTAAAAACTACGAAGTTAATGTACCATTTGAGGCAATTTTGCTCTAAAAAACTGATGGAAACAATATATTATGGACTAGTACAATCAAAGTTGCAGTACGGCTTAATCTGTTGGGGAGGAACTCATAAAAATAAAGTCCATACGTTACTCATTGTGCAAAAACATATAGTTAGAATAATCTGGAGAAAGAATCGCCGAGAAAGTAGTTATTTGCTTTTTGTAAACTCTAAAATGCTACCACTCAAGCATCTTTACTTTTACAAAGTGTTAAAGATTTTTTTCGTTAGGAGTGGTTACTCCATTGACAGAAATCCAACCCATCAGTCACTGTGTAGTAGCAATAATCATCTTGCTATCATTCCATCTTTCAACACACATCACTTTTTGAACTTTTACTCCTCTGTTGCTCCAAGATTATATAATATATTGCCGCTTGAAATTAGGCAAAGCAGAAATCTTGTCGTTCGAAATAGGAAGGTTAAGGAATGGCTATTTCACTTCGACCTACATGAAATAAACCATTTAATTAATCGCATGGTCTGATTTTGTTGAATGATTAAAGAATTTTTTTAATAATCGATGAATCTTAACATTTGTTTTGTCCTCTCTTCACACCATTTTATTACGTTTTGTATTTTTTAATTATAGTCTTATAATTGATGCATTCGACACTAGTTTTAGTTAACTACAGAATGTATCTGTTCATTTTTCAATTGATAAATTATTTACTTTTTAATCTCTCTTTATTTGTATTCTATTAAGTAACTGCTTGTTTCTTTTATTAATTCTGACATTTTTTTTTTTTAATTAAGATCTTGCATTCTATATCTGTATCTAATTTTGTCAATTGTAAAGTGAATAAATATATAAATGAAAAAAATGAAAATGATGGTGCAGAGTCCCCATACACAGAGTTCAACTCATTTTTGATTTGCGTAGGCGTATTGCCTTTCAAAAACAAGAATTCAAAAACACCTCGATACTCAATTTTTTCCATTTTCACAAAAAACACTCACATCGACTCACTCAAACGACTGTCAACCAAAAACTGCGCGTCCAAAATGACTGAAACTTCGGTAAGTAACTGTCAAAAGATGCTCAACTAGCATTCATTAGCTTTTATTGACGAGTGCCACCATCTTTACATTGCGGTTGGAAACTTTTCAGTCAACCCTCGTATCTTAAAAACCGAAACCTTAATTTCTTTGCGGAATGGTCAAGGCTCAGCCAAGAACACAATGTGCCCTTGAACGAACTAATCGGAAATGAAACAAACTGGGAGAGCACACTGAACGAAATGCTTGAAAAAATCCACTACTCAACACGGGGGAGCTTTTCGAGACGCAAGGTCAACAAAGCCAATCAAGATCCACGTACAGAATACTACAGCATGAACTTGGGGAAAACAGCTACTTTAATGACCGGAACAGCGTAGAGTCCATCTCAACAATATTCAAAGCCAGAGGCGAACTTTTGCACCTGAACTACAATATATGCCATACAGAAACAACGGAGGAGACGAATGTACACTGTGCAATCTGGAAACGAAGGAGGATGTCCGGCATTTTATTGGAACGTGTCCCATATTAAATTCAATCAGGAGATCCTTTTGGGGAAAAAATGCCCTATCACTAAATAAGATCACAAACATCCCAAACGGCGCAAACTGGAACACTTTACACAACTTTCTAAAATGACATTGAATTATAGGCTACAAATTATAAATGAAGCTTTTTAGCAATTACAAATTTATTAATTTCTTTCTCTCGGCTGACGGCCAAAGCCAACGCTTATTTCTGTTATTTTTGTTAAACTTGTAAATATTGTAACAGAATAAACAAATATTACTTACTTACTTACTTACTCAGCTAGAGAAGAACGTAAGATTTGTTTGATACATTGACTTTTGGTCGAATGGCGCACTTCCACTTTGCAAATTTGCAAAAATCGCCAGAAAATTGTTAACAACAAATGGACCATATACCATATCCTAAGCACTTATTTAGAAAATGTATTTTTAAAGATCTAGTTAAAATTTGAATTGAATTGGTTGAAAATTGTTCAAGTTATGGGTGCGGCCAACAGTTTTCAGATAAATGCGTTCAAAATTTTAAGTTATAGAAAGTCATGAAAAACTTTTCAATACCTTTAATCCGGGATGAAACACCTGTACACGATCCGCTCTATACAAGAAACAAAGGTAAGATTAGAACTTGTATATTAGTGAAACCTTGCCTTAATGCATTTTTACTTCCTAATCTCAGTGACCCCGGCTTAATTGTTGCCAGACTAAAGACTGTCAAAGGTTCCTACTGACTGGCATAGGCATACCTTGACCACGATCATGTGGGCCCTCTTCCTGGTGATAACCAAGAAAGGGTGGCATTGGAAGATGGAGCTGAAGGCAAAAAACTGGCCTCATCATCGCGTGCGACGTTAACGATCATCACACGGTATGGGGCAGTACCGACATCAACGATAGAGGCGAGTCACTTTTTGATGTAATAAGTACTAACCTCATTGCTTGCAACATTGGTAATGAGCCCACTTTTATAACAAGAAACCGCCAGGAAGTGCTAGATATCATCCTTGTCTCCGACAGCATCACTCAAATGCTAGCGAACTGGATGGTTTTGTCTGAACACTCTTTTTCAAACCACACATACATCCAATTCAGCCCGAGTGATGCTCCTCCCATCCAACCAGCATTCCGGAATTATCGGAAAACTTATTGGCTAAAATACAAAGAAATACTGTCAGAAACAATATCCTCTGAACTCTCAAGTCCCCCGCGTGACACCAATGAGCTTGGCATGAAAGTCTAGGAATTCACCCTGGCTCTCAATCAGGCTATGGCTGCTTCCTGCCCTCTTATTCAACATATAGGCAAGAGAAAGCCCCACTGGTAGACATCAGCATTGGGACCGCTTAGAAACGTTTGCAGAAAACTGCAAAAAACACAAAAAAAGTGACCGGCAAGGACTTATACAAAGAATCCCTCAAAATATACAAAAAAGAACTGAGGAAGGCAAAGCGACAGTCCTGGAGATCATTCAGTGACAAAATTGCAGAAACCTCTGATGCTCTTGGACAACCTCAAGTGCTGAATCAACCTGCTACTGGGCACTCACTTTCCAGGTAACTCACTATTCGCGGCCAGTAGCAACCCAAACAGGACTACTGCAACCATGACCAAAATTCATGCTCAAATTACAAGAGACAAACTACGTTGGGCCCAGCATAGTTTGAAACCATACAAGTCTGCTGGTCCGGAACGGTATAATACCTGCCGAGCTGCAAAGGTCCTCAGATATTATCCTGACCACGTTAGAAAATGTCATGAGGATCTGTGTATAACTAATCCACATTCCACTATCATGGAGAGAAGTCATTCCCAAAGCCGGAAAATGCTCTCATGTTACCCCAAAGGACCTCAGACTTATAAGTCTATTTTTCCTTCTGAAAACTCTAGAACGACTGATTGATATACATATACGAGCTAAAATTGATCAAAGACTTCTGTCAACTATTCAACATGCCTACTGTAAACGATAGACGGTGGAAACGGCTCTGTATTCACTGACTAGCCACATCGAACGATCCCTACAATACAGAGTACACAATGGTTGCTTTCCTGGTCATAGAGGGTGTCTTTAACAATGTCCACACATCCGTAATCACGACTGCGCTGTCAACTCTGCAGGTAGATGAGTCACTTGGGGAGTTGATGAGTCTTGTGCTAAATAACAGGATAATCAACCCCAAACTGGGTGGGGCTGAGGTACGCTGCAAGGCGGTGTCCTTTCTCTTGTTCTTTGGAACTTACTGGTTAATGAACTGCTGATATACCTGAAAGCGGGTGGTAGCAGGGTGATTACCTATGCGGATGACTCCTTCAGCTAAATCTTAGCAGATTAACCCGTTGGGTAGATCGCAGCGGATTGGGAGTAAACCCCAATAAAACTGATCTTGCCCCCTTTTCCAAGAAATACAGAATTCCAATTATAGAAACTCCCTCAATAAATGGTACCAGTTTAGTCTTTTCCGATACAGCAAAATACTTGTATCTGGGTCTCATTTTTGACAGGAAACCAAACCTGAAACTTTACATTCAAGATAGAGTCAAAAAAAGCTACAATAACTCTATTCGCTTGGAACAGAGCCACTGGCTATGTATCTCGGTCAGAAGACCGATACTCACCTACGGTGTTGCTGTCTGGTGGAAGGCCGTAGACAATGCAGTCAACTGGAGCAAACTAAGCCGAGTCCAAAGAACAGCGTCTTACGGTCTACTCCCTCTGCGGCATTAGACATTCTGATTCATTTGACACCCCTTGATATTTTCAGCGACTGCACAGTAGACAAATAATCCATTTGACCACGCCAGCATTCTTAACACATTAGAAATCCACACAGAGAACATCGATTATGCCATACCTGAACTTTGGTTTGACAAGACTTCCATGTAAGGAGATGCCCTCTAGATCCTTCTGGAAGGAAGATGCTTTCATAGAAAACAAGTCAATCCACTTCTATACAGATGGATCTAAAACCGATGGCGGGGTTGGCATGTTTTCTCAGACAAGCTAAATCTAAGCCTCTCTTTCCGTCCTCCAAATCACTGTAGCGTGTTCTAGGCGGAAATTTTGGCGATTATCGAAGCTCTGTCCTGGCTGAAGAAAAACGTGATGTCTCCAAAGGGTATCCGCATCTTTTCGGATAGTCAGGCCGCTATCAAGTCCATGGAGTCGGCCTCATTCAATTTGAAAATCGCCATTGAATGCCGACCATCTCTTATGGAGACGGTAGAGGAATTCAACAATCAATTTTACTGGGTGCCTGGCCACAGAGACATTCCAGGGAACTCTTGAGTCCATGAACTCGCCAAAATTGGAACTACTCAATCGCTACGTGCAAATTAATATTAAATCCAGCTTTAATAGTCATAGAGGTAAAAGAACAGACCTTAGGTGGACTGTTGGACCAACATGTGTAGCGACTAAATAAACAGATCTGGCCAAAGCTAGATCTGAATCGTTCTAAGGGTCTGTTTCTTCTAAATAGGAAACATCTCAGTGCCATCATAGGTGTCATCACTGGACACTGCCTTATAGGCAAGCATGCAAGAAGGCTTGGCGTTTTTATAAACGATTTCTGTAGAAACTGCATGGACGAGGACGAAGAGGAGACCATCCTCCACCTACTCTGTACTTCACTTAGGATTTTTCAATTCAATTCAATTAATTTTTATTTTCAATAAAATCTACATTGGTTATGCGTTTCCGCGAAGCCTTAGGGGCTTTTCTGCAGAATGTTGTGTTTCTAACATTAGTAATTGAAATTAAGTAAGCTTAGTTTAATAAACACTCAATACAAGACTTATATGAAAAAATTATTCGACATAAGTAATTTTGATCGCTTTAGATTTAGATTTACTTTAAGATTAAAACATTTTAACAATTTAACTTTTTTAACATTGTCTTCTGATTAAAAACATTCAGTTGTTGGAATTTTGATTTAAAAGAAAGTTTTTTTATGTTTTTTTTTCTAGTTTTAAAATTTCTAGCGTTTTTTAGTTCTTGCGGAATTGAGAAAGTTGAGAATTTCAGGCACATTGCATTTCAACTGTCTTCTTCCATAGTTGTTGTAGAATCTGGGTTCTTGAAGCAAACCTTGGAGTGATGAATCTTGTGTCGTCGTAATGTTCTAATATAATCGTCATCTTGAAGATGTCTTCCACATTATGGACATTGAACCTTCCCCTCTCGGTTACATTTCGATGAGTAAATATATTTATCTTTTTCAGTGTGGCAGTTTGTAGTTTCTGAATTTTTTTTAAATGAGTTAACGATGGATTACCCTAGGCAAGTATTCCATATCTTAGTTTGGATTCCACTAGCGCAAAGTACACTTGTCTTAGCACAGATGTTGTAGTTTGGTACTGCAGATGAGTTAGTGCAGATGAGCTCTTTTAAGACTCGAACGTAACTCATCAATGTGCTTATCCCACAGAAAGTTATTGTCGATTATCACTCCTAGATATTTGTAATTTTGAACTATATCTATAGCTGGTCGAGGTATGGCAGTCATCATTCCTACAGTATATTTGTTGTTCGGTAGCCTGGAACTGCGGATTTCTTATATGCATCATTTTTGTTTTGGATGAGTTGATCATTAAACCATGATCGTGACACCATTTTACTGCATTATCAAACTTTTCTTAAATTATTGTTGTTGCCATCTGCAAAGATCTGTGACATACCACTATCGCTGTATCGTCGGCATAAGCAAAGGGTTTGGCTCGCTTGAAAATGCGGAGAATACGCTCATTAGCGTATAGTATAAACAGAATCGGGTCAAGTTTGGATCCTTGCGGGACTCCGTATTCTGCATGTTCTTTTTCGCTATGGGTCTCGCTGATCTTGACACAAAAAAGCCTGTTGTGTAGATATTCCTTTAGCCAATCGGCCAATAATCCTCGTATTCCTATACGTTCGAGAGCATCTATTAGCTTAGAGTGGTTGAGCGTGTCAAAATCTTTACTAAAGTCCATAAATATGACAAATATGACCAAGACGTGGTAACTTTTGTTAAGACTTTCATTGACATGATTTGCGAATTCTCCTAATAGTTTACCAGTGCTTTTCTTTTTCTGGAAACCGTATTGATTTTCGTGGATGATGGAGTGTTTTTCCATAAAATTCTGCAACCTGTTTGTTATGACTTCTTCGAGGCACTTTTCTACTACTGGCAATATGGATATTGGCCTGTAATTGTTGAGCTGACTTTTTGTACCACCTTTGTATATTGGCCAGACCACAGCAGTTTTTTAAGGCTTCTGGAATTTTTGCTTGTGTAAGACTCAAATTAATAAATTTGTACAAAATCGGCGCAAAAATTACCGCGTGAGTTTTGATATCCAACCCTCGAATTCCATCAATACCAGGCGACTTATTTTCGTCAAACAAACCAATTATTCTCGACATTTCAAATACATTTGTTTCTTGAATAAAAACTGATTTGTCTAGCGTTTTATTTAGGTGAATCGATGTAATCGAGTCGCATTGGTGCACAATGTTTTCAATTTGTTCTTTAAAGTTTTTTACACATTCGCTAGCGAGATTGCTCACACACATTTGACCAGTGAAATTCATAATTATCGTTTCATCTAGGCTAGGCTTTTTCCTTCCCATTATCTCGTTTATTAGGCTCCATGTTTTTCGGGGGTTTGATTTGATCTGGTTGAACTTGATTTTGTAAAAAAAGAGATTTTTGCGTTGTTATTTCTTTGTTTAGTTTGTTTCGAAAAGTCTTATAATCCAGTTCGAAAGTCCTGCTCAATCTGTTATTTTTCCATCTTTTGTATAACTCATCCCTTTTTTTACACTTAGCTATTAAGTCATGTGACATCAATGGGTTATGCTTTCTTTCCTTTTTTTATTGTTCTTACAGCTTTCTTCCACAATGATCTAAACGATCTAAAAAAATATAGACGTAAACAGTCTCCTACGCTTCAGTGTAAGCTCAAACTGGTTCCATTAGTAAGAGGATCATTGACCAACGTGGCATCACAATGGGCCAATAGGCCTAAGTGGGTTGGTGTTTCCAACAGCCACGCTTACCTACCCTACCCTTAATCCGCAATGCCTGCGCCATATAATTTACCTTCTACATAGATTAGTGTCCTGCTCTTTTCTATTGGATTTTAACGCGATCCTCCACTCTTTTGTAGCTTTAGACATCGATCTTCCTGCAAGCTTTATGCCCTCTTTGTCAATCTCCAAGCACATTTCGTAGCTGTTCGGTCCGATTTCTAGATCCATCGCTCTCATTATGTACAAAATTGAAGCAAAGCAACATCCATAGTTATATCCAACACAGTTTTACCACTAGAAATGGATTTTGGGGCCAATGCCCACACAGTCGAATTAAAACTTTCTACAGGTTTGAGTATAACCGCCTATGCATCGGGTAAGAAGATCATCTCTGGTCAATTCTTTGTAGACTGGCTTGATAGCTATATACACTTCAATGGGAAGAGCTGGCTTATGTTTGTACCCAGCCAAGCTATTTTTAGTTTTAGCCTTTTGCCATGAACGCCATGAATCCTATCCGATCGGACATTTATCGTGCTGCGGTTATGCATCAGTAGATACCACAATTTATGATCAAGTGTAGTCCATATACTGTTTCTCATGTCTTCAACTGAATAACGGTTTCTACGAATGGCTAATCCATAATAAATAGAGAGTTCGTCTATTAGTTTCTTCCACCGAGACCTTTTGTATTCTTTTTCAAAGGTACGCATTCGCTTTCAAACGCGCACTCTTTCTTGAGTACTGTGACATTCTCATAGGGCTTAGCATCATATCAGTCGAGCACTCTCAATCGACATATCAAAATCTAAGCGGCGGTATCAACCTCCTCTACAATATGATTCGGTGGCACTTCATTGGGCGAAGCAAGAGGGGCGATTGTGCTGGCGGTTGCTGATGCTGTGCCGGTTGAAGTTCCCGCTGCGGAAGGGCTGACTGTAACTACGCGGGCTCCCTAGGGTGCACTTTTAAGCTTACGAGCCTCCCTTTTTTGCTTAAGTTGTTGCATGACTACCATCCGGAACTTCATGAGGAGATTCATCAGCATCGGGTTTAATAGGTTTTATATCTTAGGGAATTTCTTTATGCGATATTTTGTTGGACGTTTCTCCGACGACGCCTGCCGGACTGGACTACGGTAGTGTCAGATATTGTCTGTAACAGAAGCAGTCAAACTTGCGGCAATAAAGGCAATATCTCACGAGGATGTTACTGTATTTATTGACAGCCAAGTTGCCATCAAGGTCATCGCAGCGGTCGAAATCAAATCGAGGCTTGTGAAGCTTGAAGAGCTTAAACCTCTTTGCGTTGAGCATAAGATTAGGATATGCTTGGTTCCTGACTACAAATAAGTGGCAGGCAATGAATATGCCAGCTCGAAAAGGATCTTCTCTAGAAAGGGAACTGGCAAATCAAAATATCAAACCTCCACTCTGAACTCTGAGAATACAAGTGGAGCGAACGATACAAATAAAACCAAATGGAAGGTGGAAAAAACCTCCCAACCAGCGAGACCTCAAGACAGCTATGGTCGGAACTCAGCAAATCCAGAACAATTAAGATTCTCTTGAATAGCAGAGCTGAACTATCTACATTTGTTGTATTGTTCAGAGGCCATAATCTTCTGGGGACGCACGCAATAAAGCTCCGCCTTAATAACGATGACCTCTGCAGGGGCTGTGGGGACATAGGCTCACTAGAGGATACCCTCCGCTCGACGTGCTACTTTGGGAAGTTATTGCTTCCACGACCTCTCAAACTAAATATCTGCTGGTGCAGTTATATCTCCTTTCAGATTCGCGATTGCAACAAAATGGCTCAGACCCGCCCAGGATTAAAACGACAACCAACATGAAACAGAAAGCGGAAACCAGAACTAGGAACCGTAATCAAATCTCCATCCCCTTCCAACTCTGCCACGCATGCATCACAATGGATTTACACAAGTGTGATGAGCTATAGAATGAACTCGGCCCCAGATGCCTCACCTACCCGCCAATCTAACCTAGCCTACATTTGCCATTACATAGTCCAAGAAAACTTGAAATTATCAAAGGAAGCAATGGCGTGTTTAATGGCCACTGCTGACAACCGATATCGATTGAGGTTAGAGGGAGCATTAACAGACCTCCCGATCTTCTCCTTAAAGCGTGTCTAGTTGGTTTTCCGATTTCAACTCGATGAACGTATGGCCTGACATGGAAACCCCCGATAGTACCTTCTTGCCGGTAATATCACTAGTGTACGGCACCAGAAGACAGGTTGATATTGGACAGTTAAGTAGCTCTACACAGCGACAGCATGAAGCATGGTCTGATCAGGCAATTGCTACACATTGCGTATATTCTTTTGAATTCTGATAGAAAACCTGTAAGCCTCACTGTACTGCATTAACCTCGGGCTCTAATAAATTTTAAGCAAACCCATCCATAGGCTGATATCCTACAGGACATGTGTGAGTGTTTTGTTTGTTCTCCAACTGCACCTCTTCATCTGAAACTTTTCAATTTTTCCAATTGCCGAAGCTAACTCTTAACTGGGATATGTACGTGTACATACGAATCCCCATGACCTGGACATGGGCATGGACCTGGATTGCCATTATGGGCGGAGTGTCCTAAATAGATTTATGACCTGTCAAATAGTTTACTGTGTGCGGTTTTATTTCAACTAAAGGACCAACACCCTCCACATACGAGGGCATGCATATGTTGGATTCTACTCTAGCTGCCAAGAGTTGTAGATTTCTTCGTTTTCTTTTTCGACTCTAACCCCATTTTCCATAAACAGAACTGGGTCCAGGACTACAAGGCAATCAATCAATATGCTGACATACTGATATTTCCACGTAGTCATCAGTCGATAGTTTAGTCAAGTATTTAAGTCCCGAATTTCGTTGCTGCATGTTTCAGGTATACCTTATAGAGCTTAGCCCCGAATAGCTATTTGGGTCGAATAAAAAAAATTAGAAACAAAAGGACAACGTGTGACATAAGTTTTTATTCCCAAAAAGTCATTACCAGGAGGTTTGCCATGTCTGTTCGTCACATTGGTCGGTCACCCGCCCGTCTGCCGTTAAATATTCATCATTCCCTGGCATGTATTGGGAACAAAAATCAAGAACTGAAGTAAATCCCCAGGGCCTAGGCCATCAAAAAGGACTTTCATTGAAAAAAATCGACAAAACCCAATATTACCCCCTTCTATCGGGTAAAAAAAAAAAAAAAAATTAAAAATGAAAGTTTCGATGGAATATTGTCGATAACGAGGACAATTTCACCAAACCAACAGGAAAAAAGGACCAACTCGAGGTCCATACCCATGGCTTTGATGCTTTGGGTAGAAGTGCATTCGTGAGAATGCCTGTGTGAACGGAAAATCGGTTTAATAACCGTTATCTTTTTATGGAGCCAGATTATCCTTTCCATTTTTTTTGGTTTTTTGTTTGTTCGCCCTCTTTTGAGGGAATAAAGTGTCACGCTTACCTGGCTATATGGTGGAGTCTGAGAAGCCATTGGACAACGGCGGGATTGGGATTTTCCATTTTTCTATTTTTTTATTGCCTTTTTAGTTTTGGTCCTGTTCGCATTGTCGGGATAGAAAATAACAGATTTATGGTCAGAGAAAAATGGAAAAATGGCAGCATAGGGAATTTAGTGTTATTGGTCTTGGGGTGGTGATAGAAGAGGTGCGCTTGGGTAATCATTGTTTCAATGCATGAGATATTGATGGAGTTTCGTTTTCAGTTTCAGCATTATTTGACAGTTTGAATGGATGGGTTTGGACGGCACAGTGTCGGTGGTGTGGTTACTAGCAAAAAGGTGTTATACGAGTATATTGGAGGAATGTTTCTTTTTCTACAATTTCTGATGGAACTTTCATTTTCCGGTTTTAGATTTAGGTTAAATAAGAGTGGGATACAAGTCCATTGTCAAACAACTGGGGGAGTGTGAGATGTCGATGAACTTGTTGTTACTCTTGGAACCAATTTCTACGGTCCATAGACCAATTTTTCAAAGTCGATACGCATACTGTCTGATATCACCCTCTCAGGCTACTGATCTGAAGCCTGGCTAGTTACTATCCCTTCCCCAAACAGCACACAAACCGAGGCTTCCTAAAAACTTAACACGTGCTCCGGCACTTTAAGTGTAGTCATACCCACTTGAGTGTTAAGTTTTTTAAAAGCAAAAACAAAATATAGGATCATTAAGGTAGCTCTATCATCCTGCCATAGAGCCAAAGATGATGCAGATTGACCTCAATAAGGCTAAACTCATCATCTTAAACCTCACTACCCGCTTTATCGAAAGTGGTGAGCATAGGGCTTGGCTTGTCCGAAATAGTGCCATCGAAGTACAATACACAGTGTGACTTACTCGAACTATAACTTTTCAAAACGCTATAATTTTTTTATTTTTTGATAAATTTTATTGTGCCAAAGCAAAAAATGTTGGAAAATACATCAATTTTCAAATTGTATCAGTAGTTTTCAATATGTCCACCTTTGGCGCGAATAATGGCCTTGAGACGGCCGAAGAAAGCATCGCACCCTGCACGCAAGTGGCTCTGCGGTATTTTGGCCCATTCCCGGCGAAGTGCTTGTTTCAGGTGGTCCAAACTTTGGTATTTTTTAGTGCCAACCTTCGCCTTAAAAATACCCTAGACAGAGAAATCCAACGGATTTGCATCTGGAGAATTTGCAATCCATTGTGTCGAAGAAATGAAGTGTGGAACATTGTTTTTTAACCAATCTTGGTTGACGCGCGCTTTGTGAGACGGTGCCGAGTTTTGTTGAAATGTCCACGGTCTCCGACCGAAATGATTGTTTGCCCAAGGCTTCAATACTGCGTCTAAGACAGTTTCACGGTATACGATCAAATTAATTTTGATGCCACGGTCCAAAAATACGAGCGGAGAGCGACCATCGGCGGTTATGGCAACCCAAACCATCACCATCGGTGCTGCCTGCTTTCTGGTGGCCGTCCGAAGGTGTAAATTTTCGAAGGATCTCTCTGGCAAGTAAACTCGGTCATTTTTTTGTTGACATATTGCTCTATAACAAATGGCGATTCATCGGAAAAAACCAAATTCGGCAACTCACCACTTTCGTGCAAGCTTAGCTACTGCTTCGCTCTTTCGACTCTAACTTTTTTTTTTGCGGTGTAAGATCGTGTGCTTTTTGGAACTTCAATGGCTTGAGCCCAAGCTCATTTTTCAGTATGTGTTGCATCCGTTCCAACGATATGTTGAGCTTATGGGCCATTTTTCTTCCACTTCGACGCGGATTTCGTTCAATTCGAGCCTTCACTTCCTGAACCATTTCTGCCGATGTTGCTGTTTTTTTATGACCACCTCCATGGCGTTTTGCAACGCTGCCAGTATCACGGTAACGAGCTATGGTTCGAGACGCAAATGATTTGTTCACTTTGAGGTGCTGGAGGGCTCTAACGATAGCTACTTGTGATTTTCCAGCCAAATATAAAGCAATCACACCATCACGTTTGGATTCCATCGCGGATAAAAAATTTTCGACACAACTGAGACGCAAATCGTTTAAAATGCTTGTAAATAATAAAATTATCCGTCATGTGTCAAAATTTGAGCTCACTGTCATGAACGGTTTGGAAATTATAGCAGTCTGAAGTCGGTTGCTGTTCGAGTCATTCAGGGTATATTTTCTACCTGGAATGAAATGAAGTTGCACGCTTACCAGTTAAGAACTTAATCTCTCTTTCTTTTTCCAATACAACACAGACGATATTGCAATAACACTGCTTACCTAAAAAGCTGGCAAAAAAGCCATTTTTGGCATCTGCCCATGAACCTGCACCAGCCAGACACTCCAGAAAGTTGGTGAATGATATCAAACGCATACAACAAGTCATAAGGCAGTACAAACACTTATCGTAACTAGAAGGTTATTCAGAAATTATTTCAACGCTATTTAAAATTGAAAAGTCTTTCCACAAGTCCAAGTAGTACTTGGATTATCTTCAATATTTTCCATTGCAGCAGAAGTACCGACAAAAACACCCTCAATTATCACCTCTCCGTACCCTGAGTTTAGTTTTTGTTTTAGTTATAAGACCAGTGTGTACTAAACCCGGGGGTTGACCCGGGCCTGTTAAATTAATAAGTGTCTGTCGGAAAAACCAACCCACTTAGGCCTATTGGCCCATTGTGATGCCACGTGGATCTGTGATGCTCCTACTCATGGAACCAATTTGAGCTTATGAAGAAACGTAGGGGGCTGTTAATGTCAATACTCTCTGGATCGTTCATGTCGCTGTAGAAGAAAGCTCCTACAGAGTAGCGGGAGAATTGTCTCTTCCTCCTCCTCGTCCCTGCAGCTTCTACAGAAATCATTTGTTAAGACGCCAAGCCTTCTTGCATGCTTGCTTATAAGGCAGTGTCCAGTGATGACACCTATGATGGCACTGAGATGTTTCCTATTCAGAAGGATCAAACTCTTAGAGCGATTCAGATCCAGCTTTGGCCAGATCTGCTAGATATGTTGGTTCAACAGTCCACCTAAGGTCTGTTCTTTTATTAGCATCCGACTTTAATACTGATTTACACGTAACGATTGGTATACCAACTTTGGCAAGCTCGTCAGCCCTACAATACCCTCGAATGCCTCTGTGACCCGGCACCTAATAAAGATACTCTGCCATCTCCATAAGAGATGATCGGCATTAGCCGGTTTTAGAATTTAATGAGACTAACCGAAAAAATGCGGATATCCTTGGCAGATATCGCGTTTTTCTTTAGCCAAGACAGAGCTTCTATAATCGCTAAAATTTCCGCCTAGAACACGCTACAGTGGAAGACCAAAAGATTTGTGTAAAATGTCCATTAATAGTAAAAGTATCTGACTTTGATTCATTCTTACTCGGTAAGCAGTAATGGGATGACTAACCGTCACTGCTGGTGGTAGGTCTACCTTCCGTTTCGGAATAGCACCTTTTTGGACAATTCCTTTGATTTCATTCATTTCTGCGGCCTCATTAGCATCCTCACGATCTGCTTCTTCGACATTGCTTCCTCCTGAGCAAGAACTTCTCGCTCTTGTTGAGCTTGTTGAGGTACAAGTTGGATTCTGCTATGTCAAGTCGCATGCGCTCATTAATCTCACACACAGCTTCGAAGTAATACTTTTTGAAGTGCTAATGTTCCAATTGCTGGCGAAAGTCTTGACGGGCTTTGGTGCCAGTTTCACCGAACTTCCAGTTCCTCTGCAGCACTTCTAGGCGATCATATATGTAGGTAACTGGAAGTTTTTCTGCTGCCACTGCCTTTTTCATAATTCCAGGAAATTCTACATCAGGAATCCAGGAATCACCAGCATAAGTAAATCTCTTAATATATCGCAAATTCTGTCCAAAAAATCTTGAATTGGAGGCCTGCATGATGATTGATTGGGAAACTACTGACTGTTCAAAACATGGATTGGACCAGTAGCGCAACAATCAAGTTCGTTATGTAGTGCTTGCTTTACCTCCTCAAGGTGGCCACCGGGCAACTGTGTGTATAAATCCTTATACAGGTAGGGCGAAATTGCAGGTGCGAGATTGTTTAGGGTCTTATTCCTAGTCTAGGTAACCTAGGCCAGCAATCTGCTTTACCGAAACCAGCCCGCTACGGAAACCGACTCATTGCCTCGGATAAGGACTGATAACACATTGACAACCTTTGGCTATCGTTCCCGGACTAAGATTGATTTCTGGAATATGAAGACGCTCCTTGACTCTCAGAATAAAAGAGCTCAGAACGCCAGATTCCTTCAATTAGAGCATGAGTTTATGCGATATAAGCTGGCCATATTGGCAGTAAGCGAGATAAGATGGTTAGATGCGGGTGAGTACCAATCTCCAACGCGTAACACTGTATTACTCTACTCCGGAAGCCCCCATGGATATGAAGTTGGACTGCTGTTAACACCTACAGCACACAGAGGCCTGATCTAATGGCAGCCGCACGGTGAAAAGATTTTAACGGCCAGATTCCGGACGAGAGTACGTCGCGTCACCATTATACAGTGTTACGCCCCCACGAATGGTTCGTCTGAAGAAGAGAAGAGACCTTCTACAACCAGTTGGGAGCTGTTTATACTCGTAATGCAACACCCAACGGCGACATTATCATTGTGATGGTGGACCTTAATGCCAAGGTAGGTAGCGACAACGAAGGGCTCAAACAAGTTAGGGGACGGCACGGATTAGGCAACCGCAATGACAACGGCGAAAGATTTGTTGACTTTTGCAAGGCAAATCGTCTTGCCATAGGTGGCAACATGTTTGAGCACAAGACCTGCCATAAAATCCGTTGAGTGTCAACTGACAGGCAAGCAACCTCCAACCAAATCGACCATTTTGCCATCAGTCGCCGTTTTAGAAGAATTCTTCTATGTAGACATCCGAAACGGACAAGGAGCGGACATGGGGTTGGTACGAGATCAACATATCTGCCGTTCGAAGATCTAATGACACAAGAATACCTAGGTTCAACGTAGACCAACTGAGAGTTCCCACGGTGCGCCATGAACTAAGGCATCATCTCTCACGAGGAGTGGAAACAATCAGCAGCTCACTGCCCGCCACCATCCAAGACCATTGGTGTGCTGCGAAAACTGTTTTCACATCAGGTGCTGAAAGGATTGTCGGTCGATCGCAGGGAAGCCATAAGGCGTGGCTTTCCGAGGATACCTGGAGAAGGATCAACGAACGAAAACAACTAAGAGCTCGAATTGCAGCAGCTCCAGCAGCAGGGAGGATCGAGCTAGAGTCCCTATATCGCATGAAGATGAGAGAAGTGCAGCATAGCGTGAGAAGTGACAAGCGCAATTATATCAATGCGCTGGCCAAGCAAGCAGAAGAAGCAGCAGCAAGGTACGACAGCGGAGCCGGTTACAGAATCACCAAAGAGCTTATAGGTGGCCGAAGCTCTACTCAACACCCAGTGAAAGGCTTAGACGGTTCGTTGCTAATATCGGATGAGGATCAACTGAAGAGATGGAAGGAGCATTTTGCTTCGGTTCTAAATCGAGTATTCGCCAGCAATATGCACCCAAGTCAGACTGAAATGTCCGTAGAAAGAAATTCCTGAATTCGTACCACAACCCCCAGTAAGGAAGAGATTATTGCCGCGATCAAAGCACTGAAAACCAATAAGGCGGTAGGACTTGACGGCATACCTGCGGAGCTGTTTCTAGCTGCGCCAACGGCATCGGCTTAGCTACTGCTCCCACTTGTCGGGAGAATATGGGAAGCCGAGAGTTTTCCGGACGAGTTGATCGTCAAGATCCCTAAAAAAGGCAATCTAATGCAGGGCGAAAACTGGAGAGATATCTGCGTGCTGTCTGCTGTGGCCAAGATAATAGCTAAAATCATCCTGGAGCGAGTCAAAGAACACCTCGAAGAGACACTCGACGTCGAACAAGCACGTTTCCGCTCTGGATCCTCCTGTGTCGACCACATCAACACCTTGCGGATCATCATCGAGCAGTGTGTTGAGTACCGATCACCACTTCATCTGCTGTTCATCGATTTTGAAAAGGCGTTTGATAGTGCGAATCGGGAATTTATCTGGCGTACCTTGCGCAGGAGAGGCATTCCTGATAAATTAATAGCAATTATCAAGGCTACATATGATGGGTCCACATGTCAAGTCTTACACAGAGGAAGACTCTCTGAGCAATTCGAAATCCAAAGCGGGGGGTTAGGCAAGGCTGCATACTTTCACCAATACTGTTTCTATTGGTAATTAACGATGTGCTGAATGCGGCCTTGTTAACAGGAAATGGGGGAATTTGGTGGACTCTTACATCTGAACTCAAACACCTTGACTACGCCGACGATGTATGCCGTCTGTTTCACAGGATAATGGACCTTCACCAAATGACAACAAATGTGGAGACGGAAGCAGACGTCGTTGGGCTGAAAATTAACTCGGCAAAAACAAAAAAGATCAGCCTAAGAGCAAACTCATCAACTTGTATCGCTGGACAGACAGTTGAGAAAGTAAAGAGTTTCCAATAGCTTGGCGGAACCGAACTGGATATAGCCAACCGCATAGGCAAAGCAAAATCTGCGTTTGGGATGCTATCCACAGTTTGGCAAAGTAATGCAATTAACTTAAACACCACTCTTCCGTTCCAACATTGAGTCCGTGCTACTATATGGATGTGGTACCTGGAGAGTGACCACCACTATCACGAGGAAGCTGCAAACGTTTGTAAATAGGTGCGTTTGAATATCTTAAGGATATTCCAACCAAGCCGTAACAGCTTTATCAGAGAAAGGACCATGAACCTATAGGCACAACCATACGACGACGAAAGTGGAAGTGGATTGGTCACACTCTCCGAAAGGGTGACAGATCCATAGCTAACCATGCGATGCAATGGAACCCGCTTACTCAGGATGGCAGGATGCGCGTACGCAGGAGTACGTGGCGCAGAACAGTTGAGAAGTAAGCACGGCAACTGTGAAAAAGTTGGGGAGAGCTAAGGCACATTTCCAGAAACGGCACTCGATGGCGCGTAGGCATAGTAGAAGCCCTAGGACCCACAAGGGGATACAGGAACGAATGGATGATGTACTTAAGGACCCGAATGATGCCTGGATTGACTCAGAGGACGAATCTTTGGATCAGTTTATGAGTACGCACTTTCTTGGCTGTACTTCAGTAACCCACTTCAAATCCATTTTTAGAAAATCTGTTCCCCTACAGATCAACATATTTTAAACTACACAAAGTACCAATAGGCTTTTCAGGAAGTCGGAGGCTTCATGCCATACATTTGTGAAGCCCCCTCTTCAGTATAATACCCAGTGCCTGGTCTGAGGTAAACGTGGTTCTCATATCAGAAGTAGGAAGTTCTGCCGAAAGATCTTAGAACTATCAGTCCGACATCTTTCCTTTTAAGGACCCTCGAGAAGTCATTTCAATTTTTAACACTCCTAGCACCATTTCTTATGACCCATTGAAATATCACTCTGGCGCTAGGAATGCAAAATGATGGCGTTCCTTGACATTGGCGAAGAATTCAACAAGTTGACGCCTCCTTGATTAACTCCTTTTAAGAGGTGGATGTAAGTGATTCTGTTTGGGGGTTACTTCAGATCTCTACAGGGAAGTAACCACCGTCATGCTGTTAGTCCGTTTTCATCTTCACAGACGGCTCTAAAAGAAGCCAAAAACACTGGCGCAAAAGTCTTATTTGAGGACCTCTTTACGCAAATCCCTTACTATACAGATGCACTCTATTGTTTTCCAAGCCGAAGTCTCAGCTGTTTATGAGGTCGCTGTTTGGCTCAGTCTTAACCCAATGCCCACATTGCAATACACAAAAATAATCAAACAGCGATTAGACCTTAAGTTCGAGCCCCATAAATTCGAGAGCAATTAGAGATTGGCGATCATCTTTCAGCGAGATGCATAGCTTAGCAGCACAAGACACTGTTGGATTCCAAGACACTCGGACTTACCAGAGAGCTACGTCGCTGATGAACCGGCGAGAGTCGGACTCATAGGAACAAATCGTAGGGAGCTTGACATTATCATAGGTGGACTCAACGAGACTGGAAGAAACCAAGACTTGCATGTCCCATACTCGATTATAACCGATCAAGAAAGCTAGGTTAACCTGAGGAAAAATGATATATCCAAGCTCACAAACGTAATCGCGAGACACTGTGTCATTACACGACACACGCAGTGTTTGAATGTCCCTCACAATTAATTCTGCAGGAGTTACAGGTATGAACAGGAAGAGTAATCTGTGGTGCACTTCCTTTGCAACTGCACTGCCTTTGCACGCATTGGAATCAAATCCTTCGGTTAATACCACTTCTGAGTTTCCGAGATCTAAAAGATTTCTGCTCTATGAAGATTACCGATCTTGACAAATTTATCAAGAAATCTCTTTTGTTCCAGGGCGTCGCTCTCCCACGATATTCCGGTGGCATCACAATGGACTTACAATCGGGACAGAGCGCTCAGCCAATCAGACAAAGAACTAGTCGATTGTATGTTCCTTTTAATGGAATCCTTCAGTCCTTTGAAGAAATATGAGTAAGCGTTTCGGTGATAAAGTGACTACAGTACCTGGACCCACCATGTCAACGACGAGTACCTGCAACCTGAAGCGAGCGTAAGCCGGACATTCACAGTGATAATATTCTGCGGTGTAGATATCACTTCCACAGCAAGCATCGCAGGATGTTATATCACTTATTCCCAGCACATTTAAGTGCTAAGCAAAGTGTAGTGCCCCGTCGCAACGCCAGTAAGCACCCTGCAGTTTTACCTTTAGAGGAACAGCAGGAAAGCCGCTGACCTATTAGAGAGGTCTAGAAGCATTCGTTTGGTCTGTCAACAACTTGGGGAGTCATGCCGTATGTAGTTGTGCTCATATGAAACTCAACTCTCAATGGAAGCCTTAACCGACGACGCAGGCAGACCCTGTAGGTCCTGAAAAACTGTCTGGTAACTCTGAGCCTTGCCTGGTAAGTTCATCGGCGATTTAATTTTCCGTCATTCTATTGTGACCAGCGAGCCAGGCAAGATTCAGTGAATTCAGCCTTCCGACTGCGTTTAGTGATGTCTTGTATATTCGAAACTAACTTGGAACTCGTAAGTGGATTCAGCAAATCTCTAGGCACAGCTTGGCTGTCGCTACAGGTACAAATGCCTTGCGTTTAGCTACGCTTGGAAGACAGACGCAAGATTTCCTAATGAAAAGTGAAATCTAATGTTGTCGTCCTCCAGAAGGACCAGATTCTGGTCGAAACCTGTTTTGGGCACAGGGAAAGCCGATTTCGTATTTTTTCTGCAGCAGGTGTTGTGTCCGTAAGACCAGGGTCAAAAGACGGCCAGCGCGCAAAGTCATCAAAACTCCAGTGCGTGTTATACAAAAGATCACTCCTTTTTAAACGGAAGATGGCTTAGAAAGTGGTGTCCATGATATGAAGAGGCAATGATATCAAGAGGCAATTCATCAATGCATCAGAGCGGAGCCAGGCTTACTATGGAAAGCCCCCATACAGCAGAGGCAGGTCGGTCTTTTGGGTCTTGTATTAAAAGCAATGACGTATTTTCATTAGAGCTTATTCCCCCAGACAACCGACGCAAAAGATATAATTGATTTTACCGCAGCCGTGTAGATCCAAAGGACCCTTTTTGATAACAGCCCCCAAGTCGCGCCGATACTTTCTTTGGACTGCCAGAAAGCCCACAGCACCTTTGAGGCTTTCGACGTGACATATTTAGTCCAAAGAAGTTTCTTATCCAAGATGACACCCCAATACTTAGCTTGTTTGGAGAATTGAATGGCGATGCCTTTAAGCACTAGAAGAGTCAGACCAGATAGCTCCTTCACGTAAAGAGAAGAAACTCAGTTTTGAGAAGATTGACTGAAAACCAATTCTTAGTGCAACTAGTGCCTCACGTCTAGGGCTGCCTACGGTTTAGAGCCACGATCCAATAGACAGTACAGCTACACCATCCCTGTATTCTTGTGCGTCAAGGCTATTGAGCGTGTTAAGCAGTGAAACGACAAACATGCGCCATAACAGCGGAAATAGAACGCCGCCTTGCGGACAACCACTGTTTGCCCCCGACATCACATATTGGCCACAGTCAGCATCCGCAATCAGTGTCTTATTCATCCGTTGTCGAAAGCACCATCAACACTGCCTACTAGATTTTGACGCCACTCTCGCAACATCTTCTACGTTGGTAGGCAGTGGATGTATTCGTAAGACAGTTTTGCGTACATGGATCTCGACCATTCTCTTCATGGTCTTCAACATAAAGGAAGTCAGACTTGCAGGTCTAAAGCTCTTAGCGAGCGTGTAGTCCGCTTTTCCGATTTTCGGTACAAAGCCAAACTTTGAATGTTGCAGGTTGATTCGAGTACACGAAATAGATGAGTACTGGGCTGGTCATCTTGTATCCGCACTCATTTGAAAAAAAAGGTGGAAATTAACCCTTCCAAGGTGCAGATGGGGAAGTGAGTCATACATAGACTTAATGGTCTCGACTGAAGTTTTGTCTAACTCCACGATGTCTTTGTTTTTCCGATTGTTTCGATCCTTATGAGAGTAGAGTTTCCACTTTTCAGTGTCAAGCCTAGGCTGGGTATGAAGACGCATCAGCACATTCCCCGTTTCTCTGAATTGCTCCGGAACCCAGAACCCTTAGCTTCTAGAGGTTGGATTTTCTGCACAGACTTGTTCAACCATTCAAAAGTTTGCTGCGTAGAGCACTACACTCTAAGAGTTCCGTTTTCCATATTGTAGCCCTCAGCTTGAATGCAAACATTCTCAGCTTTGACAAGCTCCCACAGTTGGCAGTTGGCGGCATCCTGATATGTAGATGCGCCGGTTTCATTCGCTTTTGGGTTTTCTTGGACATTGCTTTAAGAGATTTTTGGAACTCGCGCCTTCGAGAGCATTTGGCGTCTCTTTGCCCTGTGCGTTTACGCCAGCGGAGAGAGATTCTTTTGCAACTGCCACTTAGACAGAAGTCCTTCAGATATGCCTCTTTTGGAGCAAGTTCCACCTTTTCGGTTTCACGAGACAAACAGTCAAAAACAGCACTCTAACCAACTACTGGGCTATTCTGGTGAAGTTTAACCGTAACTGGTACTGCCTCTCCGGTACCCTCTCCATCGCTTCAGCTCCATATACCGTGCAGTATTCTACAAGGACATGCAGCAATCAAGTGATCTATCAGCTCCGTGTTCAGCGCCTAAATCGGCGGGGGTTGTGGTAGTATGCTGCTTGGAACTTCCAGTCGAAAAGACCACGGATGGAACCTATCCTTTAGGTTCACCTCCATATTGCGCTTTTGACAGAAGAAGGGGCACACGTTGAGCATTTACAAAGATATTAAGGCTTCCTTTGGTAACCCAACTATTGACGGAATGTTTAGCGCGGTTAGACAAACTCTGCGTGTTGGGGCTTCAACAGCTTTAAGGTCTATAGTTACGCACATGCAAATGATGTAGCTGAACTGTCTGTCGGCAGTCGTAGAGACACTGTCTACTCTAAACTCAGGCAGCTCTAGACGTGAACGACGATTGGTGCCCCTTAAATGGGCTTCAGTCAATCCTCACAAAGCTGAGGTTTTTCCCTTCACGAAAAGGACGTAGCTAGCTGGCTTGACTCAAGTCGTCAGCCCTTTATTCAACGAAGTAAAGTATGTGGTCGCAGATTTCTGGAACACTCCCGGTTTCCGGAAGTGTTGACCAGCTTTCGGCAAAGCATTGGGCCTTTCACTGAGGAGCGGTGGGCTGCACTTTCAAAGACATCTTCGGCTTAAAAAAAAAGTGGTCTTTGGTACAACACGCGCAGTTTCCGTGCTGACTGTCTTTTAACTCTGGTCTTATGGACATGACAATTCAATGACACCAAAACTCTTGTTTATGCGTAAGTATGAAATTGACTTTCGCAAGCAAATATAAGGCCTTGCTCAATCTTTTCGCCATTAGAAGAAAATAGAAAGTTTCTCTGAACGGAGTCACAAGGCTGCATTCACTGAATCTTGCTTAAGTCCCAGGTCACCATGCGATTGCGGCAAATGATCGCCAATGAATTTGTTGGCTAAGGCGGAGAGTTTATCAGGGCCCGATCTTGCGTAATGACTCCCTGTGTCCCCGATTAAGGCTTGTATCGAGTTTTGAGTTTGTGTGAGCATAACTGCAGATGGCGTGACTATCCAGGTACCGGAAGACAAAACAAATTCTTCTCAAGATCTTCAGACATTTCTGTCCCAACCACAAAAATTCTGCTCGAAAAGGACATTCTACTGCTACATTCCACGCAGTAGACATTGGTGCATTGCAAGAATTGATTGCACCAACAGAAACCTCTGAAGATCACAAGTCAACATACAGTCAGATACCTAAGTAGCGCTTAAAGTTCTCAAATCCTTTGACTTGGAGTCTAAGCTTGTTTACAGATCCTCTTGAAACTTGCTGCACAAAATATGTAGAATAAAGAACAGAGAGGCGTCCAGGGCAATATAGCTACTGAAGAACTTGCTTAGGCTTAATCTTTCTTTTTGCAGAACAATAGCAAGGACTCTTCCTGGAACGCAGAAGCAATTTTTCAAAAAAAAAAAAAACAGATTAAAAGAGGCCCCGCGAATGAGTAAAACTTAGGCCAAGATCTAGTTCAGGGCTAAGCACGTCCATAAAGGCTTCACATCATCATATGATGTCACCACCTCAGCCCAGACAATCTTAGGCTTCGTCTAGGAACTTGAAGTCAGATAGTAGGCAGCCAAGTTCAATAAACACCTAAGGAGGTGTCACAAAGTATTCCATGAGGACGAGGTATCTTCTGGTGCATCGCTCCCTCAAACTCTGACAAACAAAGCTGCATACTTGAACTGTAAAAATCAAAGTGATATACTCGTACCATACATCGTACAAATTCTCGTAATTCGAAATTTCCATGTCAATAGCAGTTTTTCAGTTGGCTAACTCTGCCAGAATTTCAATTATAATTGTGCCAATGCATCCAGCCAATCAATTTTTATCTCTGTACTGTTGGGTTTTCCATTTATTTTTCTAATTTTTGTAGGTCTACAGAGTTTTTAAAACAAAAAAATTCCTCATTTTTTGCGTTCTATTGAAAAGCTGAAATAAATTCGTCGTTATGGTGTTGCAATGCAGTTTCCACAACACAAACTACAAACGATGTATCTATCTCTGAGTTTTTAGTGGTTTTGTTGATTCTGAAATACGTAAGTCACACTTAGAGAATGTGTTATATCCCACATACTCGTACTCGTATCCGTTGCAAACTCGAAAACCTTCAATTGGAAATCTATATTGTTCGCAGAGTCCAGCAATTGGTAAGAGAAAAAATCGGCGTGGTCTTTATTTTTGTTTTTGAACTTTTATTACGCGAATATTCTAACGAACACGATTCGAGAGTTCGAAGCGATTTGGCAGCACAAAAACTTGCAATCACAACGGTAGCTGTTGGCATTCGAAATCAATTGGAACGCGCTTAAAAATTTTATTTTTTTTTTTTTAACGAACGGAAGAGTGTTTGTGTATTTGTGTGTTTGTTGAACCTCATGTCCTGTGGGAGTTTATTCAGAATTAATACAAATTTAAGCGCAAGTCTACCTTTCTCGTTCCCTTCCACCCGATTTATTCGGAAGTTGCTCTGAAAAGAGGGCATTCGGGGAGATTTTTTTTTTTCAATGTGGCGATGTTTATAATTGGAGTATTTACCTGGCGAAAAATTTGCGCTCGGTTTTAGAAAATGGAATAGAGGAAAGGAATTGCAATTGCCACAGGAGGATTAAGTATTTCAATAATTAAAATTCTCTCAAAAACAGGTGAAAATGGCTGACTTAGAGGCTTGTTTTTGTCCGGCGCTGTGGATAATTTTTTTCTAAATTCAAATAAAAGCGTTGAAATATTTTAAAGCATCCTCTTTTGAAAGTTCATTCGGGAGAATTTATGCAAACTTTTTAGCGATTACTTCCAGCAGGACTACTACTTACTGCCCATTGGGAAGCAAAAACCATGTCGATATATCTAACTTCCTTATATAAAAGCCTATCGTCCGCCAACGAATCATCTTCTGAGGGTTCAACTGAAAAATTATTATTATTATTATCAAGGGAACGATACAAATAAATTTGTAGGGTTCGGGATTTAACGCCAGGGTACTATGCCCATGTGACGCAAAACTGAAAAATAAGGTGGAAAAGTTGCAACCGGCTTGTACTGTGGCGCGCAGATAATGTCCGTGACAACATTTTGCAATCAACAAATAAAACGATTAAATTTATACTGCATCATAAAGGGAAGCGAATGATCGAAGTATTAAACGTGGCCATGAACCTGCTTCCATTCCGATTTAATGCGGGTCTCTCATCAAGCTGCTATACCCCTCCATTTCTTCGAAAAAGGCGTAAAAATAGATGCAAAAGTTTCCCGTCAAAATGATGCTGGAGGGTGTGGCAACCCTTTTCAATGGATAAATGGATCTTCCAACATAACTCTACTTCAGCACTTCTACAAAGCCAAGACCACGCAACAGTAGCTCAGGGTCCAGTCACTTCTGACTTTATATTTACTTAGGTGGCGGGGTGAACCTGGGCCTCAACTAACAAGCCTCTCCAATTAGCCCCATCCTGAGCTAATTGCCTCCAGTTGTGCACTCAAAATCGATTGAGTTCCTCTTCTAAACGGTGTCCCAAAATTCACGTAAGAATTGAATTTTGAGCCATTTGTATGGTAAAGTGTTGCGAACGAAAAAAAAGACAGTGTGACAGCTGCAGGGTTGTTAAAAATAGTGCGCTACACGAAAGAACAACGCTCAAACAATATTTGAAAAATATAAAATACAATTCGTAAATTTTCGTACAAAATACCATATGTGCGGAATAGCGGTTTAACTTCATCAACTGTGAAGAGATTAATTCAAAAACTCAGGGAGACTAGATCAATTAGTGTTGTTAGAAACTCCTTCAACAAGAAGAATAGTTCAACACAAATCATCGAAGCAGTTCCTATGAGTGTTGCTGAAGACTCAGAAACATCAATTCGGCACCGTGGTCAAGAATTGGACATTACCAGGAAGTCTCTACAGCAACAAGTGGATGCTGATTTTTCAAATAAAATCATCTTCAGCGATAAGGCTCATTTTCATCTTGATGGCTTTGTTAATCGTCAAAGTTTTCAAGTTTGGGGTTCAGAAAACGCACTCGTAAATTTGGAAAAACAAATGCTTCTAACGGGTGACCAGATACGAGCAATGATAGTTTTTCCAATTGTTTTGTTTCAGCATCTGTCTAAGTTACCAATGACATCCAGCTGTCAAAATATTCAATTAGGCTTGCCGTTTCATCATGCATCGTTTCACGCTTGCCAAACGTGCGGAAATTATTAAAAAATGTCGAAATTCTGGCTCTGTTATAAATATGCAACCCGAATTTCGTCGTGAGGTCGGTCGTCATAATGGCTTCAGTGTGCAGGCAATTCGTCGCACCGTGCAGGAGTACACTCTTTTGGAGTTTACCACCAATCAGACAGAGATCGGTGCGAAATGAAGAAAACATGGCCCGTATCGAAGAAGACCCCGAAATGTCTGGGTACTTTACTTACAGAGGCCCCAAACTGTACAGCAATTCGACCTCTAACGAGTATGCGACTCCATACAAAGAATTGTACCCCTGTATTCTCATACTGAAATCGTCATTTCGGGCGATTTCAATACGAGTATTACACAATTCTGGTTGGCTTCGACATTCTGGACAGACGACACCCGAAGGACGGCGGAGAACAAGTTAACGCAGCTTGTAAATGAGCCCACGCGGATCCCAGACGTTGATAGTCATACCACCAACACCCTGGACTTGTTTATAACTTCTCGCCCTATAGGTACTCCGTTGATGTGCTCCCCCCTCTAGGCTTGTCGGACCATTGTATCGTGTCAGCTAATTTCTCGTACACCCACCACACAGTTAGAGAAAAGATTTCTAAAAGTACGGTTCTACGGCAATACGAGAAAGCCAATTAGAGCGGACTTAACAGCTTCTTTAGGAATTTTAACTGGTCGTTATGTTTCCTCGAAAACGACGTGGATGTCGCTGCTGATATGATCACAGACACTATTATCTTTGGAATGATACACTTTATCCCTCATAGGATCAAGAGTAGCAAACCAAAAGTAAGGCATGTAAAGAGGCTGTCAGGGTTAGAGAAACGTTTTTTCAGTCCTTCAAGACCAACCCAACAGAGGAAAAACGAAAAAAGTTTAAATGAGCCAGTAATGACTGCAACGTTTTACTTAAGCGCGTGAAAGTTCAAGTTTTTGGTCGTTTGTCAAAAACATTAGAAATTCTGCCTCACACTCCATTCCAACGCTAATTTACAATGACATTCCAGCTACCAGATCCTTGGACAAGGCCAATCTGCTTGCTGCACACTTTGCAGCAAGTTCAACACTCCCAAATTTGTGATTTTTCGCCTACACTTGAGTGCGTCGAATCTTCATTGTGACAAATCCACTTTCGCACTCGTGTAGCAACAGTTCTTAAAGATCTTAACATTCACAAATCCGCTGGTCCAGATGGTATATCTCCCCTTCTTCTGAAGAGGTGTTCTTCCTCATCGGCAAAATCACTGCCTAAGCTTTTTCATCAATCCTACTCTTTAGGAATTTTTCCGAGCAGATGGAAAACAGCATTTGTCCAGCCCGTCCCTAAAAAAAGCGAATCTTCTTCCCTCACTTCCTACAGACCCATTGCACTTTCCAAGGTCATGGAAACGCTGATCAACCGAATCAGGGTCTTTTGTCGAAAATGCGTGCTTTTGGAATCGATCACTCTCTTCTTCAATCGATTAGAAACTACCTTTAAGATGGTTTCAAGTCTGATACTCACAAAATAAATGCTGGTGTGCCCCAGGGCTCCGTTCTGTCTCCGACACTCTTTTTAATTTTCACCAACAATTTCTTGTCTGCTACTTCTAATCCATTATATTCCTTTACTGACGACAGTACTCTCTGCTTTTCATATTCGTTCCCGAACTCACATCCCTGCTCTTCGGCTGTAGAACGAGAACGCTAGCGTATGTTAAGCTTGTTAAATTCCAATACTATTATAACAGCATAAACAATTGGGTAACTATCAACAAAGTGCAATTTAATGCTTCCAAAACGCAATGCTGTCTGCTGTCATTAAAGCGAAATTTAAACACCCAGCCGTTAGCCATGAATGCCTTGCATCTTCGAAACCGATAAACTTTCCATTCTCGGTATGTGTGTCAGTGACAACTTACGTTGGAATGACCACATATTCGGTGTCGTCAAAAATGCGGTCTCAACCGATATAAGAAATATATAAAGTATTTATCCGCCCGAAATTAGAATATAATTCAAAACCGTGCGTTAAAACTCATAGGTGATACTAATATCACTCAAACAATGGACACCCTCGAACACCGACGAAATGTCTCAAGTCTCACTTTGTTTTATCGCTATTTCCACCACTAATGCTCCATAGAAATCGCCAGTAGGATTCCGCCCCTTCAAACTTTTAACCGTAATACCCGTCTCGCTATGAGTGCTCAGCAGTATACCCTCAAGCCCACTTTCGCACGTACTCTAAAATATCGTGATTCGTTCCTAAGCCGTACAACTCACTTATGGATTATAACCTTCGAACATTTAAAACCAACGCTCATAGGTACCTCTCTTACTTTTCTCCCTAATTTACCTTCGCCAACGCTGTGTGCAAAAGGTTTAAGTGTACTCAAATCCCTTGAGCGCGCTCAAATTAAAAAAAAAATACGGGCCTACATCCGTATAAGATTGTGCTGACGCAAGAAAAGAAGCCGGACAACTATAAATGTTGGCTGGAGATCCGCATTTTGCATACAAAATCATCTTTTCGGACGAGGCCATTTGTGGTTCAGCGGCTATGTCAACAAGCAAAATTGCTGCTATTGCAACGAACACATTCACAAGTGTTCAGCCAAATATCAATGCATCCACAAAGGTTGCCTGTTTGGTGAGGTCAGTCGCCTCAGGCATAGAGCGATGTTAACCAACTTTCTGTGGTCACAGCTCGACAACATCGATATATCCGAGCTGTGGTTTTTTGAAAGATGGCACTACGTGCCATATAAGCGACGCAGCGCTCGAAATTGGGAAGGAGAAATTTGGCGACTGGGTATCATGCGATTTAACGCCGTTGGACCATTTTCTTTGGGGTTTGTTGAAGTCCAAGGTTTATGCCAGCAGGCCCACGACCATCCACGCCTTGAAGGAGCAAATTGAGAGCTGTATCAATGAAATTGAGCCGCATTTATGCAAAATTGTGAAGGAAAATTTCGACGAAAGGATAGGAAAGCGCCAGCAAAGCTGTGAAGCCATTTAACCGATATGCTGTTCCATACTTTATGAATCAATAAAACATTTACAATATTTAATTAAAAAACTGTGTTTCCTATCAAAAATACTTGTTGGAATACCCTTTACATGTACGCGCCACTTAAGGTGAGCTCTTCCTCTACTGCGTTGTCCTTCCAAGTTAGATTCAAAGATTCTGCGGCTCGGAGCATTGGTGTCTATTCGCTCTACATATCCCAGCAATCTTAAGCGACTAAAGCACAGACTAGGTCGAAGTCTCTGTACAGCTCGTAAAGTTCGTAAAGTTCGTCGTTGAATCTTCTCCTCCAAAGTCCGTCAACGTAAAGGGGACCCAGTCCTAAATGAAGAATTTATCTCTCGATACTACCGAAGATATATTCATCCACGTTCTATAAAAACCGTGCTTCAGTGGCGTAAAGTAGGGCTGGGATAATCAGGGTCTTATATTGAGCCTCTTTAGTTGTTCAGGATAGGGCCTTCATAGCCCAAAGAAACAGCTTCCCTTTATTTCTACTGAGGTGTTGTTGGCAGAATTGATAGCAGAGCCAAAGTACTCGAAGCGGCTTTATTACCTCGAAATTATAGCTATCGACTATGACATTCTGTCCAATTAATCGGTGTCATGCGTCCATTCTTGTTGGCAGCATCCTTATACTTACTTACATACACTTGGTTTTGCCCTCATTTACCGCTAAATCCAATTTGGCAGATTCGGTTTTAATACTAGTGAAGCCACTGGTTACATTGTCACCAGTCCATGTGTTTTAAGGAACACCTACCGTGTTGGCTTACGTTCACCGAAAGCCCATACTTTCATGGGAGAAAGGATACGCCTTGTCATCACACTTCGTCAATTCCTTTGATACCAAAGCGAAATTATGTGACGTATATAAAGTCCTGCCTCTCAAGAAGACTTATGACGGGCAGCGTGTAACTGGTCAAATAGTAGCCAACTTCAGCGGCTTTATGTTCTGAAAACTGTTACGTTTAGACTGGTATTTGCTCTACCCTCGCTTTTTAATAGACAATTTCAATTGTCCAATAAGCCCTGCTAATTAGGAGAGGGCCGTGCACTGATGACAGCCCTCTGAGTTCTGCCAATTTTGTCAACATTATCGGCGTACGCTAGTAGTTGCAGAGACTTTTATATCGTTCAAGTATAATGTTAAAGAAGTCATATGGCTGCGCATCACCTTATCTAAAACCTTTTCTCTCAGGGGTGGATTTTTCGCCACAGAGTTTGCTGCGTGGAGCACTTCTGTCTAATAATTTGTTTCACATACCTTGGCCTAAATGTAAAAATTATCTTCTTTGGATAGCACCTACAGTTGATCTCCGCAGTGTTTGCACTCAGCGCTGTTAAGACTGTTTTTATTGCCGCCTACTCAAGAGCACGCTTACAGGTAAACAGCTTTTGTCCTCTTTGCCGTTTTGGTGTTTTTATGGAGGTGGACTTTCTTGTTATACTCGTATCTTGATTCTGCAGCACCGATTTTATATGCAGACCAAAACTCTCAGGTTTTATTCGGGCTTCGGGTGTGCAAGCAACTTTCTTCCTCTTGGCCTTACTTAAGGCGTAAGAGAAAGATTCACTTCCGATTCTAAGAGGTTTATCGTTTTCAGTGGGTTTCACTTCCTCCGACCCGTTCTTCTTTTCCGTTTCTTGCACTTGCACCCTCACCTGCACTTGCTATTTCCTTGCGCCGGTCGCCAATCTTTCTTCTTCCTCTCATGTTTCATGCTTCTTCTGGAGACCATTCGATTTTTAGTACTTCCCGCGAGAAGCTTTTAAAAGCAGCAGGATTTTGACCAAGCACCTGTCTATTTTGATAGTTCTTAACCGTGATCAGCCTCTTATGTCTGTCCAATCCGTCATAGAAAAATCCGTAGCAATGGCGATAGAGTTTGTTAGAACGTTCAGCGGAGCCTTCAGCCCAGCCACGATGGTTTATCGCTATTCCCAGTACCACAAAAAGAAGACTTTTGGAGTCATCGCCATTGAACAGTTTAACGTCCAATCAGTACATCGTTGGTGCTTAGTTTGATGTATCCGCTAGGTACTGGGAGTCGTGCTGATAGAAAACTCTTTTTATGCGAGAAGCTCGTAGAAAACATGTTTTAAAAAGTTGTTCTTAGCTGGAAATACGAACATGAACATGAACATGCTGTGTATTGAGTCCTTCAACGCAATGATAAGTTTCAATGAATTTATAAAAAAAAAAGTTTGAGAGGGTATCCATTCCTTATTCAGAAATGCTGAAACACACTTGCTCTTGAATGGTCTAGAATTAAGGATTCCGATTAATCCGCCCTTCTTCGGGATATAACAAACGAGATACCGATTTCCTTCGCCCGATTAAATGCTTTTCACCCAAATTACATACTTAACCAGATCCTGTAGTTTAATTAAAATATTTTTCCACTTCATTCTATCCAATCCACAGCTGTCAAGGACAAGAATTCTCTCCCAAAAGACTCTTGTTAAAAAATCATTATTCTTCAATTAGAATTCCTAATTTGCTCATTGAATTTAAGCGGCACTCTGTCGACTTCCTTTGACAGGAGGGATTTTTTTCACTAAAAGCAAAAGAATCTGCAGTGTTGGGCACTACTTCAGCCCAGCTACCGCTATTTTAAAAACAATTACACGCGCCAAAAACTCATTCGAAAGATATCCCTCAATTGGATTAAGATCAGGACATGAGCGTTTTCATACTCCAAGCCACCTCCATCTCTAGAAATCGCCACCCTAATCTTCTCCTAATCACCATTTTACCCACAGATGTCGCTAATTGTTCTGGAATTTGCGGGACAGCTTAATGAACTTTTTGTCTTTCATTTTATGAGTCATTTTCTTGTTTTCATTCGTGTCCCCGGAACCGGAATTCACTTCTATCTTCTTTCTCATATTTGTCGTGCGTTGCTCTACATTTTCCTTTCTCAGCACGTACGAGTAATGTATACACAGCATGCGACTTAGATGCGCGCCCTCATTCTTAACTCCCTCTATACCCGTATAAAATCCACTTTCGATCATCCGTCCAAGCTAAAAAAGGATTTCCCAAGTTGTACGAGTACCATATCCCTGAGATAGATGGTGTGTACCTATATGGGATACCGAAAGATTGAATACATTTTACTCTTACCGAACAACGCAACGGATGTTTCTGATGTGTTGCTTCATGTTATGACGAGTTGAATTTGAAGTATAACATATTCAAAATCATGTTTCCATATCCGGTAAACTCAAGGATAACTCTATATCTCTCCCATTGTCCTTTCCGATGGGATACAATGGTCTCTCTTGGACTAAACGACAATGAGCAAAGGATGGTGGTGGGTGTTTACTGATACTTGTATCCGTATTTCAACAATAATGGAATCCCAGAGGACGGATACAAGGCAACAAAGTACAAAAATAAAAAAAAAATTAAAAATATTCCATCCTCGCCATCAGCTCAAGGATGCTTTACCCATACCAACAGCAAGCCAAAAATAAAAAAAAAAAAATAAAAAATTATTTGTATCCTCTTTTGTCTAATGGCAATTTGCTGTACTCTCCCGCCAACCCTGACAGAAGGCATTTTCCCGCCATTTGCAATGACAAAGGGAGGAATGCAAACATATCAATTTGCTCCGAAACCAGGGATGGACATGAATGATTTAATTTTCAATTCTCTCCTCAGACAAATTATAAATTTCCAATGATTTCGAATGGATTTATCGGTTAGATGTCAATTTAATACTCGGATTCCGTTCTGGGACGGATAATTCGTCTAATTGATTGCCATAAACGGAGATAAACCTTGAGACAGTCGAATAAAAACAAAAACTCAATTTAAAAAAAAAAAAATCTTTTTACGAACGACTGCAGTGTCAGTTCATCTGTCAATGTCAAAAGAGAATATAATGATCAAACAGCCGTCAAGTTTTTGGTAGATATCTGTCAAATCAGTGTTAAGGGTGGCCGGTTGTTTTTTTTTTTTTTGTTTTTGGTCTCTTTGGCTAAACCGAATCCACTGACTGGACAAGTATGATGGAATGACGTTTCATGGGGTGTGACCGATTGATAGGTCATTTGTTTCATATCATTTTTATGTCATCTGATCGCTTGACATTTATTGTATAAACATTATTTTGTTATTCTCCTTTTGTTTGACAGAACGCACAGAAGATTTATCTATGTCAGTTTGCTTGCATTTAATATAATTAACGAATACTGACCATTCGGACTAGGATTCGAAATTAAGGACGACCTATTCAATTTGGAATTCGATAGTGTTACTCGTATGTAGGTATTCAAAGGAACTTTAGAGTTCTCCAGAGATTGTCTAACTTCGAGGAACCGACTACATTAAGTCGTTTCCCTGTAAAAAAAAAAAGCTACCACACCATTAATAGATGAAGTTGCTAATCAGGACTTTATTTATCCAAATGGATTAGACAGTACAGCGCTTACTTATACAGAACTTGTATAAAACAAATACGTAACTAGGTTGTTTAACAATTAGTTTTGTCTCGTTCTGCCTGTGGCCCGGGGGAGAAACTCGTTTTTGTTCGAAATGGATGAGCATTCAACTTGGCTACAGGGTGCTGCATTGTTTAGAATTTCCGAAAATATTTTACTTAATCCGGTCTGCTTGAGTGGTGAAATGTTGTTACAATAGTGACCACTTGGAATACAACTCGGGAGAATTTCTTAACTTGCAAACGAAGACAATGCACGGGTTCCAATTTTCTATTGGAGCTGAGAGTATGAAGAATTCAAATATAGTATGTAGAGCGAACAATTACATCCTACTTACTCACATAGATGGCGCTACAGTCCGGGTTGGACAAGGCCTCAGCTAGCATGCTTCTTCAGCTAGCGTGGTCAGTTGCGCACCCGAAGTTGGCTGAGGTTCCCTTCAACTTGTGTTGGCCACCTAAGATAAGATTGTCCTGCACTGCATTGTCCCTCTGGGTTAGTGTCGAAATCTTTCTGGGCCGAAACGCTGCTGCCCATACGCTTAAACTAACTTAGCCATCTACGACGGGTCATTCGGCCAGTTCACTGTTGAAACGCCTCCTCCATTCTCCATTGATGCAAGCGGGACCGAAATTTACCCGAAGCGTTTTCATTCGCTTTCGTCAGTTTAAGAGCTTCTGCGCTTTAAGCTACCACTGGGATGTTCAGGGTCTTGTAGAAAATCTTTTTGGTTGCTCGAAAGAAGGCTCTTCAATTGCCTTCTAAGCCTTAAGAAGCAGCGATTAGCAAGAGTGGTTCTTCGCATGATTTCCGTGCTGGTTGTTAAATTTGTAGCTGATTCTAGTGGTGCTTTGTCCTATGCTTTGATATTGCGTGTCCCGCTTTGTTGACAACACATGCTCTGTTTTTCCTTAGTTGGCTGCAAAACCCATCTTTGTCGGTTTTTCTTCTTCAGTGATAAATGCGCCATTGACAGCTCGCTGAGTTTTTCGTCTGCTTCGACTGTTCTGTCAATGTCGTCTGCATATGCGAGTAACTAAATAGACTATTTAAAGATGGTGCCTCTGGAGTTGGCTTGGGAGTTTCGCCCAATTCATTCAAGAACGATGTTGGAAAAATGAGCGCAGTACTACTTGGCATTGAAGGTCTTGATTTTGTCACTTGGTGGAGCAGCGTCAATTCACTATCGTCATTCTGCATAGTCGAATGAGCTTGGCAGGGATGACAAAACTAAGCATGGCACTGAAAGGTTCGTCTCTATAGAAGCTAGGTGGCTTTGAAATCGAAGAAAAGTTGCTGTGTATCGGAACTGTGACCTATGATCGACTTTCCTGCCCCAAAACCGTTGATAGGAGCCGGTCAGACCCTTTACGAATTGTCTTAGGCGTTCACATTATACGGCAGACAGGCTTTTATATTCGGTGTTGAGGAAAGTTATTCTTCTATATTTGCCGCGATTCAAGGGATCTCCCTTCTTTAGGATCGGACAAACAATGCTGAGGTTCCATTCGTTGAGCATAAATACATCAAGATTTGGTTTGAAATTAGTTGGTGCATGCTATCTACCAAGTCATCTTCTGGAGCTTGAAATAATTCGGAGGGTAGGTCTTCCGGTCCGGCACCCTTGTTCGACTTCAGTTTAGATATTGCTATCCTCACTTCATTTTAGTCGGATGGACGGAATTCTTGGCTTGCATCGTCGATATTGAATGGCTCTCTCTGCCTGACAGCGGAATTTGTGTTGTCTTCGCCGTTTAGCGAATGTGACTCTACTCCTAAGTTTCCTTGTTCATCTCTACAGGTATCCGTTCAGGTCTTATAACCCTAACACGTTCTTTGTACCTTTTGGTAACACTTCCGAACATTGTTACTGGAGTAGCACCTCTTTATTTCCTCGATCTTTTCTTTTTTCTCCAGGGAAGCCGATGTTCTTCCCTTCTCTTTTACTTGCAGAGCTCATGAGCCGCTCTCGCCCTTTTGTGCAGTGCCGCTTTGTAGACATGTTATTTTGCTGCATCTCAACAAAACCAGGGGTTTCATGGTGGTGGTGGTGGGCTGGTGAAACCCAGCTCGTCAGTTGCGGCATTTCTGATGGTTTCTCGGCATCTAAGCCACTGGTCTCCAGCATTTGTTGCTGGCTGCAAAGGACTTCTCGAGAGATTGAGGGATACGTGATCGGCAAAAATTCTGGCGGGTTGTTGCCATTGCAACCGTTCAATTTCAAATCTCCTCATAGTACGAGTATTTCCCCGTTGTTGTGACATCTGAGATATCCGGAGACGTACCTTGGCTGCAACTAGATAATGGTCAGGGTCTTTGTTGGCCGCTCGCAATGTTCGGACATCTAAAATACCTTCCATCAATCGCAACATGATCAATCTGGTTGACTGTTTGCTGATAGGGTGTCTGCCACGTTCTCTTGTGAATATATAGGTGTACTTGCTATAGTAACGTTACGTCTCGCAGCGAAATCGATTAGCTTAACTCCGTTTCCAGACGTGGTGTCGTGTAGGCTATGTCTTCCGATTGTTCTACCAAAGATGTCCCCCTTTCAAATTATGGCATTAAAGTCCACTAGGACGATTTTGTCGAGGAGCTCGTAGAAACTTTTTTTAGTAGCATCGTCCATTTCCTCTGCTGGTGCGGGAGCGCATATAAGGCTGATGTTAGCGGATTAACCTTTAATACGGATTGTTATAAAGTGTTCACTCATGTATCGAAAGCTCAAGATCTTGCCTAAGTCCGCCGCTTACAACAAATCCGCATCCAAATAGACGCTGCTTACGTTCCCTATAGCAATCACGGAGTAAACATCACAGTTTTTCATCTTTCTTCTGCCCGGTCCATCCACCGCAGTTCCTGGATGGCGCTGATATCTGCTTTATGGCAGTCTAGGGCCTCCCCTAATTGTTCGGCTGCACGCGCCGTCTGCAAGGTCCGAATATTCCACGCGCTGATCCGAAAGTCGTTGTCCTTTGTTCATTTTACAGGTTCGTCAACAGTGAATCCGTCCTTATCTGAAGCTATTAGCCGCTTCGTAACAATTAATTTTTTAAGTGGACGGGCAGTTAACGCCACGCACAACCCCCAACCTTTTTGGGACCCCTAGGACAAAAGGGGCCGGACCAAATTCCGGACCCAGTAACCCACTTCGAGGATGTGAGTGCTGTCGTTGGCCCTTATTAAGGGCTCATCCGCCACCAACTCTTTCCCAACACCGTGACTTAGCGTTGGGGATCCCTATAGACCGTATTCAAGTACGTTCAAGCAGCTCATTTAGAGATAGCACTAGTTCGACTTAACTGGAACTATGGACGACACTGTTGATTTCATCCTCAGAATTCGTCCGCTGCCGCCCGCAAGCAGGAGAAAGAGAAAGAGAGGGGTTGATTACCCCATCTCCAGTTCAAGTACTAGGCACCCATTAGTCACCACGTGGAGGAGTTGATGGTGTGAGGCTAGAGTGAGAACTCTGGTCGCGACCAATGCTTTGTCTAAGCCTTGTCTTCTTGGGAGAATAGATTTTCTCCATTTCAGTGTCGAGTACAGGATAATGGGTATGTAAACCCATCTTTCGTTTTCCCGAGTTTCTCTGAAATCTAGCAGATTACGTGTCATGGAATACCATTGACTGCTGTTGCAGAGAGCTGTAGTAGTGGTCCGTAAATAGCATAAAATCATCTCAATTCTAAGAGAGGACACTACTTGAATTAAATCCATACCATTTTCAGTTAGTACCAACCTTCAAAACATACGTGTATAAATTTGACAGCTGTCGGCAATTTCGTGTGTTGATTTATCATTGCTTTTTGATGGGAAAAAATGCAGCCGATGCAAAGAAATGGCTTGATAAGTGTTACCCGGACTCTGCACCTTGCGAACGAACCATTCGCAGGTAGATTGAAAAATTTAAAAGTGGTCATACAAGCATCGAAGATGATGCACGCAGTGGACGTACAAAAGAGGCTGTTTCAGATGAAAATATCAAAAAAGTCCACAAAATGATTACGAATGACCGTAAAGTGAAGTTGATCGAGATAGCTGAGGCTCTGAAGATATCAAAAGAGCGTATTGGATATATCATACACGAATATTTGGACATGCGAAAGCTCTGTTCAAAGTGGTTGCCGCGTTTGCTCACAGTCGACCAAAAACAACAACGTGTTGATGATTCAGGGGAGTTTTTAAAGCTGTTCAACCGCAATAAAGCCGAATTTTTGGTCGGTATGTGACAATGGATGAAACTTGGCTCCATCACTTCACACCAGAGTCAAGTCGGCAGTCAGCTGAGTGGCGAGCAAGCGACGAACCTCGTCCTCGGCTGGCCAGGTTTGACATCCGTATTTTGGGATGCACATGGAATAATTTTCATCGACTATCTTCAAAAGGGGCAGACTATCAACAGCGACTATTACATTGCGTTGTTGGAGCGTTTGAACGACGAAATCGCAGAGAAACGGCCGCATTTGAAGAAAAAGAAAGTGCTGTTTCATCAAGACAATGCACAGTGTCACAAGTCGATGAAAACGATGCCAAAATTGAAAGAGTTCGGCTACGAATTGCTTCCCCACCCACCGTATTCTCCAGATTTGGCCCCCAGCGACTATTTCCTGTTCGCAGACCTCAAAAGAATGCTCGCCGGAAAGAGATTTAAGACCGATGAAGAAGTAGTCGCCGAAACAGAGGCCTATTTTGAGGCTAAACCGAAATCGTACTACAAAACTGGTATCGATCGACTGAAAAATCGTTTCAATCAGTGTATCGCCCTCGAAGGCAACTGTATTGATAAACAAAGTTGAATTTTGCAAACATTTTGTGTTTTACTATAAAACGGCACGGACTTTTCTTTATGTGTTATACCAACCTCATTGAAATTGTTTAATTATAAATCCATTCGAAATTTGATTTTGAACATTAATATGTAGTCAACAGCTATCTTGATTGCCTGAAGGCTGGACAGCTCTCCTTCATCGCTCTATCATGGGCATTTGCTTTTTATTTTATAAACAAATTGCTATTGTATATACCAACTCTTTTTATTACTTTTTCGAAAAACAAGAGAACAGATCACCCTGTGCCCAACATCTGATTATGACAGCTTGTACATTTCCAGTACCAAGTACGTGTATATGTTTGTGGTTCTTAATGCAATGACAATCACAGGGAGACAACTTTAAATTGTTGGAACGCTGGAGAAAATTTATCGCTGCTCTATTCAAAAATCTGCTTAGGCAGTATGAGCATATCCGTTTCGAACTGTAAATGTTGGTTCATATTAATTTCAATATTCACATTGTCATCTCCCGATGGAATGGACCAAAGTTCTCCAACCACAGTAATAATACATTAAGCTGACCCGACCACGCGATTTCCTAAATCGCTTCCTGTAGTTCGCTATCTATCTGTTCCTGCATATGGCACCCGAGTGGTCCTCTTTAAACGCACCCTCGACATCCGCCGACGCATTTTCATGCAGTGGCCGTATAAAACGCACTATAATCGGATTTAGCCTCGGTGCTCTAAAGTACACATACTCGTACATGCATATTCCAACGAGGCTTTTGGATTTGAATATTTTACAATTTTCAAATGTCCCAAACGGCCGGAGAAGGATAGAGAAATGGGGAACGTGAATACGAGCATACGGATCTGTGTCGAACATAGAAGTGTTGGGTTATGCCAACAGAGGAAATATTGATTCTGAGGGAGGTGCCACTTAGCGCCGGACATGCCACACGATGTAACGGATAAGAGATGTATTTAAGATACTTGTTTATGCACGAGTATACTCAAATATTCAGCCAAGGGATTTTGATATTGAATTCCGTAGCGAACATTGTTCGTAGTTAAATATATTTGGAACGTAAACAAAGATGAATTTGGATGACCAAATGGGCACAATCGTGGCCATGAAGTTAAATTTTTAAAATAAACTAAAACGACAAGCTAAACAGCTGACTTTAAGGCGGGACACAGAATTGCTAAATATGTAGGTAAGAGAACCTCAGAAGCTCGTCGGGTGAGTTATACTCAGACTGTAGTGATCACAGGAGAAGGGAAAACTTAATTCAGAAGCCTACCTTAGTTACTTACTTGCTTGGATGGCGCTACATTCCGGAACCTGGGGTTCGACCAATAATCCTTTGCATTGCTTCCAGTTATACCAAATATTGTTCATTTTGTTTGATCCCCTTCTGCCATTTTTGAAAAACTGAGTCGTCAATCGGTTGATAAATGTCAAAGTAATTTAATGTTTACATGCCGACATAGAGGATGGCGCAGCCTGTATATTTTGGGGCAATAACAATGCAACGTTATCTATGATACAATGTTGACGCTTATCCTTAAAGCGTGTCTCTTATAACGGCTTATATAAGAAAAGATCGAAGTACTCGGCAAAACCAGCACTCTGATCGAAGTCCTCAAAATGGGCAAATTACCCAGACTGGAATACCTCAGAAAATCTGATAACATCTACTGAATCGAAAGCATTAACTCTCTATCTCTGAGTAACATAATCAGCTGTAGTTTTTTTTTCATTGTGGAAAGCTTTCATGTGGCACCAATATTGCGGGTTCTTAGCTGCTATAACCACTTCCACTTGAACAGACAGATTTATGCCCCCTTATGCATCGCTGTAAGGCACTACTTCGCTTGAGTCGGCTTGAAGACTTAGCTTACTCTATAAGATTCGAGTATTTTAGCTGTTCGCTTTACGTTGATACCCTTTAGACAACCGGTATACCGGGCGGTTAGAACCATCTAAGGTCGCTGAGAATGTGTACTGCTACAAGGTGGCGCAAAAGTTGTCACCCCATGTTCTTTGGCTGCAACTATTTTTATGAATAAAAACGTTGGTTCTGCTTTTGGGTTATGTTCATGTGATGTCTTCAATTTTTTTCGATTAAGTCGAAAATATGATATCGGCTAAGTGGCCGCCGCCAGAACTGATGACCATTCGGGTCCGATTTGGGGCATTTTCCATCACTCTTGCCAGAACTTCCGGTGACAGGTCGGTCTTGACGGATATTCACATTGACGGCTTCAAGAATCTGAGGTTTTTTTTTGCATAGACTCGTGACCTTAAAAAACCCCACAAAAAGAAGTCTGGAACGCTTTAATCAGGCGATCTTCCCGGCCACTGTAAATTGCCAAAATGAGAGATTAGGCGGCCCAGAAATGCAGCCTTCAGAATTTCGGTTGTGGCTCGTGCAGTATGCGCCTCTGCTCCATCCTGTTGGAACCACATGTTCTCCAGTCCCAATTCATTCAATGGAAGAAGGAATAAGTCGTTGAGCATGGCTCTGTAGCGCTCGCCGTCCACAGTAGTCGTTTGGCCAGCGGCGTTTTCGAAAAAATAAGGCTCGATGACGCCTCCAGCGTAAACAGCACACCATGCAGTAACTTTGAGCGGGTTTAATGGCTTTTCGTGGGTAATACTCGGATTTCCGCTGCCCCAGAAGCGATAATTTTTCTTATTCACATATTCACAGAGATGGAAATGCGCCTCGTCGCTCATGATGATTTTCAATGAAAAGTTGTCTCAATAGTAGTCGAGATTCAGAATGGCTTCAGCGTAGGTTATACGCGCTTGGCAATCAACAGCTAACAGCTGATTCACTGCTGCACTTTGTAAGTTAACATCTTACAGTCTTTCACCAAAATTCTCTCTAAATACCGCCGATTGATGCCCAATTGCGTGGCACGTTGTCTGATCTATACTTCGTAGTCCTCTGCGACATCTTCTACCACAGCTGCTATATTCTCAGCAGAAGGGCTGGTCCGAGGCCCACCAGACTTGGCAACATCTCGTGTTGTCTCATACTTTTATAGGCGAGCGGCTAAACGTCGTAGTAAGGATATCCTCTCGATTTCGTTTCATGGACAATGAAAAAAAGGGAGGCCTTCGCAATATGAATGTTTTCATGTTTGCGTTAAAACAGATACTCTCTGACACAGCCTATGTTTCCGATTAGCAAATATATGGATCACTGGTACATCTTTTTACAATAAGTAACGTTCGCTTGTTTTTGAGCCTTGCCATTTCTTCAGCAAGTATGTCGACAGGTAGAGTAGGTACGGGTAGGTAAGAGTGGATGCTGGAAACACCAACCCACTTAGGCCTATTGGCCCAATGTGATGCCACTATGATCCTCTTCCTAATGGAACTAGTTTGAGCTTGCGATGAAGCGTAGGAGACTGTTTCCGTCTATATTCTTTAGATCGTTTAGGTCATTGTAGAAGAAAGCTCCTAAGTGAAGATTTCTTCTCTGGGAGAGATCTGGGCATGCACAGACAAGGTGGAGGATGGTCTCCTCTTCCTCCTCGTCCATACAGTTTCTACAGAAATCGTTTATAAAAACGCCAAGCCTTCTTGCATGCTTGCCTATAAGGCAGTGTCCAGTGATGACACCTATGATGGCGCTGAAATGTTTCCTATTTAGAAGTATCAGACCTTTAGAGCGATTCAGATCTAGCTTTGGACAGATCTGTTTAGACCAACACATGTTGGTCCAACAAGGTCAGTTCTTTAATTGGCATCCAGCTTTAATATTAACTTGCACGTAGCGGTTACTATACCTATACATGGTATAATAGGTTGAGCGGTTCCAATTTTGACGAGTTCGTCGGCTCTACAAGATGAAGGTTGAACTGCTCTGCCATCTCCATAAGATATGATCGGCATTCAATGGCGGTTTTCGAATTTAGTGAGACTGACTCCAGGGACTTGATAGCGGTCTGACTATCCGAAAAGATGCGGATATCCTTTGGAGATATCACGTTTTTCTTCAGCTAGGACAGAGCTTCTTTAATCGGAAAGAGAGCCTTAGATTTAGCTTATCTGAGAAAACACCGCCACCAACCCCGCTATCGGTTTTAGATCCATCTGTGTAGAAATGGATTGACTTGTCCTCCATGAAAGCATCTTCCATCCAGAAGGATCTAGAAGTCTTGTCAAACCAAAGTTCAGGTATGGTGTAATCGATGTTCATCGTGAGGATTCCTAATGTATTAAAAATGTTAGCGTGGCTAAATGGATTATTTGTCTACTGTGCAGTCGCTGAAAATATCGAGGGGTGTCAAATGGAATACAATGTCTAATGCCGCAGAGGGAGTAGACCGTAAGGCTCCGTTTATGGATAAACACGCTGTTCTTTGGACTCAGCTTAGTTTGCTACAGTTGACTGCATTGTCTAAGGCCGTCCACCAGACAGCAACCCCCTAGGTGAGTATCGGTCTTATGACCGAGTTGTATAGCCAGTGCGTTATGCGAGGTTGAGGACCCCATTTCTTCCCAATGGCTCTTTTCCAAGCGAATGGAGCTACTGTAGCTTTTTTGACTCTATCTTGAATGTTAAGTTTCCGGTTTGGTTTCTTGTCAAAAATGAGACCCAGATATTTTGCTGTATCGGAAAAGACTAAACTGGTCTGGAAGATCTATGATTGGAATTTTGTATTTCCTGGAAAAAAGGCCAAGATCAGTTTTATGGGGGTTTACTCCCACGCCACAGCGATCTGCCCAATGGGTTAATCTATTGAGATTTAGCTGAAGGGGTTCTTTAATGCAATTAAGATGCTTACCTGAGACGACTATAGCAACGTCATCCGCATAGGCAATCCAGGTATATCAGCAGTTCATTAGCCACTAAGTTCCAGAGAAGGGGAGAGAGGAAACCTCCTTGCGCCGTACCTCTGCTTTTAGCAGAGCCTCACCCACTTTGGAGTTGATTATCCTGCTGTTTATCATAAGACTGATCAACACCCCAAGTGAGTCGTCTACCTGCAGAATTGACAGCGCAGTCGTGATTGCGGAATATCGACAGGTGGCATTGAAGATAATTCAAAACGCACTGGCGACTAAGGCGGCGGCGGATAGATAAGACTAAACCTTTGCGGCCCTTGACCATGACCATGTATATGAGCATAGGGCTCACAGCTCTAGCGAAAAGGAGTCTTTTAATATGTTTTAGGTCTCCGAGAGTACTCATCGGCCTTGCAAGTCTTCTTACAGAGTTCGACAATCTCTCTCATATCTGCTCTAGTTGGTATATAAAACTAAGACGGCTGTTAAACGGTTGTGATTCAGTTGAGAAACAATTTCAACTCAACTTTCTAACCACTCGTACGAGTAATAACCATAGTGTCAGGTTTATGATTGGCGAGTTGCAAACCGGTGCTAATTAACCAACGACATATAGCTGCAATTGTTTCGGTGCCCTAGGGTTAAAATTTGTCTGGTGTTTTTGCTATAACCACCACAAATCCCTTAATCGGCGCTTCGTATGAAATCTGTCGACCAAAAATTTCAACATACATAATGTTCTACAGTAGGAGGCCTAGCGCCGAGCCTTGTGGCGCACCACTAGTAACTTCGTACCCCTCAATTCCATCGTCGGAATCATAAAGGAGTATTCTATTCGAGAATGGGAATAGCCCGCTTATCTATCCGATAAAGATAGTTCTTAATCCATTCCCATTTCGCCGAGTTAAACGCCTTCTTCATGCCCAGGCACTATATTTCGTAATGCCTCCTTTCCAGAGCATACCCTGCATTGTGTTTCGATTGCTAGATATTGTCGCATTTATTGCGTCCGCTGTTGACTCTACAACAACCGTATTGGTGTTCCAATAGGGTCCATTGTAAATGCTCCGCGAAAGGATTTTTCCGATCGTGTTAAAGAAGTAAATAGAACGATAAGGATCGTTTGTGTTTCCTCTTCTCTTATGCAAGCTGAGCTTCATGAAAACAATTTTTTAAAGACACGCGTTAAACATTTCGGCAAATCACTCACTTTTTAAAAGCGATCTCTAAGGCTTTATTTGATATTCCAGTCCCGATGATTTCTTGTCGCGCACCTTTTTAATGCTTCGAACAATTTTTCACATGTAATAACTGGTATGGAGGTACTCTCGTGGTAAATTTGGCCAGCCGGTACCCTTCTTTCTTGACGAGAAAATAGCGTCGCAACTATATGTCGTAACAGTACCGCACATGTATAGCGATTGCATACCGTGGCCTTTCTACCTCATTGATATAGTTTGATTAGCTTACATCAGACATTGTGATAAAGTTGTTCGCAAAGATTTCTGAAGAAAATCGCTTTTTTAGTCGGATTCATATATGCATTGCGTATGCATTGCACTTGCTGGTCGAGTCCGGGAACGATGACAGGTTCTTCTTGTTGGATGGCATATCGATTTTGGTTCCGCCATATCGAGGGTCCATCAGTATTCAGAATGTCAGTGTTTTTCCTTTTTCGGTTTTCGGTTTTCCAGGAAAATATTGATAAAATCTCTTGCGGTTCAAGCTTCGATTATAGCCTCGCTAACAACGAAACTTAGAAGACATTCTCACTCTGTTCTATTGCTATTTCCACCACTTGTGCTCCATTTAGATCGCCAGTAGCATTCCGCCCCTACAAACTTTTAACAGTGGCACCCGTCTCGCTATAAATGGTCATCAGTACACCCTCAAAGCCCACTCTAAATATTCGTTCTTAAACCGTACTACTCACTTATGGAATGCTCTGCCGAACTCTTTATTTCCTAGTCATTATAACCTTCAAACATTTAAAACCAACGTTCATCGATACCTCTCTTTCCTCCATAATTTTCCTTCGCCAGCGGTGCAAACATTTTTAAGGTACTCAAATCGCAAATTATATAAAAAAAAACATCCAGGGTATTGATATTTCATTTAGACCGTTTGATTTTTGTCCGGTTACTGCGGAACCGTCGTAGGTGTTATCAGTCAATAGTTTGTAGTCACCACAATTAAGCTGTTTACTCCTTTGATGGTCTCAAGTCGCCTGTCACTGACGGCATGTATCCAGTTGTGATAAAAAATGGATGTAGACTAGCTTGAACGAGCAGTAAGTAAGCCATCACATAACGAAATCCTGGCAAATATTGAGAATAGCTTTTATACCGAAAATATAGAAAGATGGCTACACAATCACCAAGGGCTTCAGCTCGATCAGTCTGACTTTCTTCATGCTTAAGACTTGACTTCCTTCAGAAGAAGAGCGTGGCTGAGCTTCATGTGCTTAAAATACTTTTCGGATGCACCCTCTTGCCAAGAAGCAGCATTCTTAACAATGCTTAAGATCCTGCGAAACTGGTGGATCTCTCCATTCCTGTAGACAACGGCTTCCAACCAATCCTCTCAATACTGGGTTTGTCCTCTTCACGAGAAGAAAGAAGGTGGCTGGTCTGGCCCACTTTGTACTAAAAGGCAAGACCTTTTTGTTTTTACAAGGAAGCCAAGTATTTGGGTGCCATATTGGATAACACACTTCTTTGGAAAAGTGCCGCAAGAATGGCGACTGTTTTTCGGGATAGTAAAGGAGTTATCTTAATCGATTCTCTGCAAAAAGGCAAAAACCATTACAGGAGCATACTACGCATCATTACTTGTCAAGTTGAAGCAGAAATTGCGGAAAAACGGCCACATTAGCAGAAAAAGAAATCCTGTTTCACCAAGAAAACGCGCCGTCTCATACCTCAGCGATTGCCATGCGAAAATCCAGGAATTACGGTTTGAACTGCTTGACCATCCGCCTTATTCACCAGATCTAGTCCCAAGCTACTTAATTTTGTTCCCTCATCTAAAAAATGCGCTTGGAGGACAGAGATTTTCGTCAAATGAGGAGGCAATCACCTTCGTGAACAATTACTTTGCAGAGAAAAACGCCAAGTACTCGTACTAATTGGACGGGTTAGAGAGATGGGAGCATCGCTGATAGAAGTGTGTAGAGTTACAAGGAGACTAGGTAGAAAAATAAAAAAAAAAAATTGAGAAAAAATGTCTTGTATCATTGTTTGGTCGGAAGCTTTTCAGACAACCCTCGTACATTGGGTCGTCCAATATGGACTTCTGAATTTTGACAGTTGATAGCGGTCATATTTTTGAAGCTAAATCTGTCAAATTGGCTGTCATTTCTTCAGTCTCTTTTGCCACCATGGACGGACATAGCGTTCAACAACACGAGCAAATTATAAAATTGTTTTATCAAAATGGGAGTACGGGCAACGTTCCGCGCGCCTCGCCCATTTTACGGTCGCCACAATCATCCTACCGAGAGGACTATTCAATTTAATTTAATTTTTTTACTTTTTTTGGTGGGGGCTGAGGCCCCCATTTATTGGCTTAATACAAGCTTAATCTAACTTAAAAACTAACAGAAAGACTTAAGAGCTAGGGACCAAGGAAGTGATGGTGGAGATCTTGTTTGAGACGAGGAGTGCTCAGGTGGAAATGAAAAAGGGAGAGGTTTGAGTTGACCTTTCGGAGCATTCGGGAGATTGGTTCGTTGGAGCCATAAGAGGTGCGGTGGACCGGTAGATAGAAGAGACGAGGGCAACGTAGATTGCGGGGGTTGGTATTGAAGGAAATGGAGTTCAAAATGGATGCACAGTCGATGGAACCTGAGAGAAGACGATGAATGAAAAGAACGTCAGCAATATTCCTACGTTCTTCTAACGAATTCATATTTAGAAGTTTGAGGCGGTCTTGATAGGGAGGTAAGATTAAAGGGTCGTTCCATGGCAGGCCACGGAGGGCAAATCGGAGGAATGGACGTTGAATACCCTCGATTCGGGAAACATGAACCCGGTGAAAGGGGGACCAAGCTTGACTGGCATACTCAAGCAGGGGGCGAACAAAGGTAATATAGAGAGATCTGGTTACATACGGGTTGGAAAATTTCTTGGACCACCGTTTAATAAAGCCAAGTGATGAGTTGGCTTTGAGGATCATCTTATCGATATGCGAACGGAAATTAAGCTCACTATCGAATAATATGCCAAGGTCTTGAAAAGACTGAACCAGGGGAATTGGTTGACCATGGAGAAAATAAAGTCGGGGAGGAGACGGGTTGCATTTACGTGAGAAGGTTATAGATTGAAATTTGGCTATATTAAGTTCTAGGCAGTTTTTGAGGCACCAGATTGAAAACCGATCAAGGTCTTCTTGAAGAAGGGCAGAGTCCTGAGGAGAGGAAATAGATTTAAAAAATTTTGTGTCGTCAGCGTAAAGGGACAGGGAGGAGTGTTTAATGACACTCTCAACATCGTTGATAGTAAGAATGAAGAGAAGAGGGCCTTGTGGAACTCCAGATGAGCCTAGGAATGGAACAGAAAGGGCGGATCTAAACCTAACACTATAATATCGGTTTAACAGGTAAGAAGAAATCCATTTTAAAAAGAGAGGCTCAAAGTCGAGAGCAGACAATTTGAAAAGGATCAATTTACAAGATATCTTATCAAACGCTTTAGTGAAATCTGTTGCGATAACATCGATTTCTTTGCAATTTTCTAAGGCTGAGAGTGCAAAGGACACGAATTCAACTAGATTTGTGGTAGTTGATCTACCTTTTCGAAAGTCATGTTGTCGGGGTGAAATAAAAGGCTTGCATTTGAAGCTTAACGCTTCGTATAAAATGCTTTCAAAGAGTTTGGGTATATGAGAGAGTGTAGCAATGGGACGATAATTGGTAACTTCATGTTTAGATCCCTTTTTGTGTATCGGGATTATAAAAGAGGTCTTCCAAATCTGGGGAAATTCACCCTGTGTAACGGATAGCCTAAAAAGGTAGGAAAGGAGTAGAGACAGGTTGGAAGAGCATTTCTTAAGAAACATGGCGGGGAGTCCGTCTGGGCCAGGTACAAATTCATCTTTAAGATTTAATAACTTTTCTTCAATAACTGCGGGATCGAAATTTTGAGTGAGAAAGGGACCAATAGAGAAATTTGGTAGATCATTGAAGTAAAAGGGATCTGGTACGAAGGAGTTGTTGGCAAATGATTGCTTGAAAAATGTAGCAAAAAAGTTGGCGATGGTAGGAGGATCACTTGAAGATTTGGTTTCGAAAGCGAAAGAGGAAGGATAACCATCAGTCTTACTTTTGCAATTGACAAATTGAAAAAAGGACTTGGGGTCATTTATGAGATTGGTTTGCGCACTATTCAGGTAGCGCTGATAGAGAGAGTTATAGAGTTCAATGAAATGAAGATATGTACCTAGATAATTTGAATAGTCGGAAGAAGAGTGGGTGCGAAGGAATACTGCCCATAACTTGTTTCTTTTGTTTCATAGAGAGCGAAGTTTACGATTATACCAAGGAGGAGATGTAGAAGAAGTTTTATGGCGGGAGTAAGGCACATAAAGGGAGATGGATTTGAATATTTCTCTGTAAAAAATGGAGAGGGCATCAACCAGAGATAGATTGGTAAACTCAAAAGAAGCACTGCTTAGATAGGTATTGATTTTACGGAAATTAGCTTTGTGAAAATTGTAAGAAAATAGAACTGCGGGGGCAGGCGACTGAAAGGGAGAGTTGTGGAAAAATGAGAGAAGAAGTGGAGGATGAAAGTTATCAATAGCTGAAAGAGATAGCGGACAATACGATACTGAGGAGTTGATGGGATCAGTTGTGAAGATAAGGTCTAATTGCCTTTCCATATAGTTGGAAACGCCACTGACTTGGCATAGGCTAGAGTCTGTTAGCCGATCTAAGAAGAGGCATTCCTTAGTAGAAATGGGATTGGAAGCGATGAAAAAAGGTAGGTTTTCAGATGGAGTCCACTTCAGCTGAGGCAGATTAAAATCGCCGAAAATAATGATATCATCAAGCGTGTCTGATAAGTCGATCAAATTGTCAATTGCTGCAATAGCAAGTTGGTACGATTCGATAGGTTGCGCCGGAAGAATGTAACAACACATAACATACAAGCATCTACGAGTGAGGGTTATTTTAACCGACACAAAGTCGAGCTTAGGAGAGGATGATGTTGCAACGAGAGAGGAGTCCAAGCTGTTGTGAATAGCCAGTAGGACACCTCGACAAGGGGATTCAGTCAAGGGGGATGCGCGATCATCATCCCGAAAAACATTAAAAGAAGGAGGGAATAACTCCTGGTTTTATATGTTGGGGATAAGATTAGTTTCGGTCAGAGCATAGATATCAAATGGGAGAGCATGAGATTGGCGGAAAACATCGTGGGTTTTAGAACGCAGTCCTCTTACGTTCTGGTAATAGAAGGTGAGTGGAAGGTTTTTGCATGACTTTTTAGGGTCGAAAAAATTTATCATGTTCAAGGCGACTGCGTTGGAGGTGTGAGACTCTTTTAGAGTGTACATAGTGGCGAAGAGCGGCAAAATCGTCTGCAACTTTTTGGGGGTGCGTATTGAAAATCTCGTGATACTTTATATAAAGTTTCCTGAGACTGGCGATCTGCCGAAACCATCGCCGCTGTCCTTGAGAGTGTGTAAAAGAATCCGAGCCAGCCTTTTGCATACCACAACTTGGCGAATTTTGCGTCGTGACTTGGACCTGCACTCGTACAAAATTCAACTGACCCAAGAGCTGAAGGTAACCGACCATAGACAACGACTTGTGTTCACTGAACGGGTCCTGGGGCAGTTGGAAATTGACCCCAATTTTCATTGAAATATCATCTTCAGCGATGAGATCCATTTCTGGATGAATGGGTATATCAACAACCAAAATTGTCGAATTTGGGACGAGACCAATCCACATGAGATCCAAAAGCATCCAATTTATCCCGAAAAAGTCACTATTTGGTTTGGATTTTGGGCTATCGGCGTCAGCGGCCCATATGACGTTGGCCAGATCATCACTGTCAACGGCGAGTGCTATAGCTCGATGGTTGCCAACTTCTTTTGGACTAAATTGAATGATATGGACACCAAAGACATGTGGTTTCAACAGGACGGCTCGGCGCTACGTGCCACACAGCTCACGACACATTGGAAATTCTGCACGAGCGATTCGAGGGCATGGTCATTCCACGTGGAGGTGATGTGACTGGCCACCGATATCGTGCGATTTCGTTGGACTTTTTCCACAGCAGCTCTTAAAGCCAAACATAACCCATGCCATCGGTTAAATTCAGCTTGATTTATGCGCCAGAGTCATGGAAAATTTGGTATTTCGGATGCGTGCCACCCAGAGAAGCCGCGGCGGATATTTAAACGATGTTATATTCCATACATAATGGTATCGATAGGCCTTTCAAACGAATAAAAAATTTCGATGATATCTCACACACACTTTGCTTTATTTAAATTTAAAGATAGGAAGCGCTTAATGAAAGACCCTTTATATGTATACCTGGGTTGCGTAGCAAGTTGGATTAGTTGCTGTTAACAAATGCAGTACAACAACGCATAGGAGCTTCAATTAGGTGGCGGTCAGTGTCTATTCCCATGTCAGCTTCACGTTTGCGCCTTGGAAGAAAGTTGGTGGCTACGTGGAAAAAGCTATAGAAATCGCCTTTGTAATTCTCATCCTCGTAGCGTGAAGGAGCATAACACTGGTTAATGCGTATATACCGTGAACCTTACCACTTTCAGTGTACTGTAACCATAAGGTGAATAGACGATAAGGTTCTATCTAACTTTAGAGGTAAGTAAAAGCTCTATCCCATATTTACTAGTGCTGTTCATTGGATTCGTAGAATAGATCAATAATCTATTGCTAGTTTCGGTTACTTGGAAGCCGTGTTCGCTCTGTTTAACTTCGCTTACTTCTTTTTCTTTTCGCGTTCTTTTTGGGGACTCTCTTTTCCGTTGTCAAGGAGGTTCTTGATAGTCCTTTGCAGTTTGTCTTAAGTCTTAATGTCTTAAGTCGGACTTATAGCACTACTCGGTCTTTTTTGACGAGAACCCTTATACATTGGTCAATGCTGCTTCCTCGAGACCCATCTGCTTTTATGTTAGCAGATCCTCTTCGAACTCAGAAGGCTTCTTTGAGATCTACAGTTCCCAAAATCAGTTAAAACATTTTGTAAGGACTAACATCCATTGCATGCAAACGAAAACTCTAAAAACTCAGAAAAAATCGTCCAAATTTAGTTCCGGTTGACTGCAGCAATTTTCCTCATTTATCCAATGCTTGTATCTCGCTCGACATGACATTTTAATCAGCAAAGGGTTGCGTGCAACATTGCAATAACTGCCCACCATCGAAAGCATCAAAGATGCTGTTGCCTTCTGGTAGTCTAAAGCTAAAGAAGATCCTGCAATGCGGACCACCTCCTCTGAGTGTCCGGCCTACACTCCCATCACAACCCTAACGCTGGTGTGATGGATTCTGGTATCGTCAGTAATTTATCTCTGAAGTATTTACTCCTCGTTTCCACAGTGATTGACGGCCCAAAAACGTTCCTCTTATCCATGTCACAGCGTCCTTTCGTTTGATAGTCTCTAAGCCTGAGGTGACCTAAAAGTGATAAAAGTCGACCTTTCTACCGTTGAAAACGCAAACATTTGATAGACAGGAACAACGCCTTTTGTAGACAAGCCTTCTGTTACAAATCACCATATTCTTTGGGGGCATTCAGAATCATAGCAATACAAATCCTTGACAGCGACCAAGGGCAGTCTTTGAATAACTCGAACACATTGAATGAAAAATCTAGTTATCCCACAGAAGGAACCACAAAAATGGCTATCACAATGGACGTTATCCAATTCCATTAAGACGAAAATACTTGCTGCCTACTCGAGTGGTAACATATTCGCACATTATTCAAACCAATTCCATCCTCAATTGACTAAAGTAATATGACGGCACATCGACAAACGAAGTGGTTAACGAGCAAGGAAGTCTTGCCAAGCAGCAGATTGTTCTGCTGTCAATGTTCATTTATTCCATCCAAATCGTGTTTCACAGTTTCTTCATCACAATTCGGTCACTGTGCCATCAATAAGCTCAGTACGTGGTTGGAATATTGTACTTCCTCTGACCGAGTTATCTCCCTCAAATTGATTAGTTATCCTGATGATGACCATCCTAATGGTGACTATGCCACCTATCATCAGCGTTAGGCAAACAATTTGTCTTCGTTCAGAAACCTGTCACCCAAACACGCACCCAGTACCAGTATGGACAATTGAAATGAAGTGTTCCTTGCCTTGCCTTGCCTTGCCAGCCTTGTGGGGAACTCACTCACATTTGTCCAATTAACATTCAAAGCACTCCAGACAAGTGTACATTCTTTCACTCGGCACCTTCTTAACCAATTTCACATTAAGATTGCCACATGGATAATCTTTTCCTCTGACACTGAAAAGCTCTTCGTCCTGTTAAATCTGATAACCCAATAGAAAAGATACACTGCAGCCCCAGCAGAGGGAGGGAGTGACAGAGGGTGTATGGAAAGAAATCTCTCGTTTAGAGGATCTGCAGGAGCGAACAGTGTGTCGATTCTCGGTGCACACAGTCAAAATAACGTAACCAAGTTGGATGCTTGAAGAATTCTTTATAAATCCAAATTCAGATCTGGATCCTGATTCACTTTCAGACACATACGAGTAGAAAACCGAATCCGTATCCGTATCCATATCCGTATGCTCGTATGGCATAAGGATATCAAATGCTGTGAGAGAAAATGTCATTTGTCACTTGGTACAGTCAGTTCTGCGTTTGGAGTTTCAAATGTCCGGTATGTCCACAGTACAGAGTAGAAACTAGAACCAATGGCACAGTCACTCTATTTGTGTTGAGCTGTTGGAGCATGTCTCCTTTTAGAGGCACGTGTCGGGATTTCAGAATTCCCATGCTTCTTCAATTGAGAAATACATAAATCATGGCTGGGATAAGTAAGAAATGTTCCTTATGCTCCCAACTCCGCCATATCTCATTCGAAAGTCCTTATTCTCGTATAAATGTGAATAAAAGGCGACACGTCTTATCCGTACTTGTATCTTTCCTTCTTTCGTTGCGGTTGCGTTTACTTTTCCATTTACGTCGCGTTGTGGCTCTCAATGTCATCGTCACACTCATCGTCATCGTCATCGTTCTTCGGATTGTTGGGATGTTGGGTTGTTGGGTTGTTGGATTGTTAAGAGTGCGTGCGTTCCCCATCATTACATCTATCGTACGAGTAAGCCAGTCTGAAGGATAAGCCAAGCGCTGCGACGAGATAACAAATGTAAAAAACGACAACGTACCACATCAAATTGAACAGTTAAAATAAATTCGACTAACAAAATGGAATCCCTAACCTCCATTTCCGACGCGCGGTTGTTATACAAGTACTCTTAGATGCATAACATAGATCCATCCGATGTTGGATTTATGTGCGGTTCTGCGTTTTAAGTACGTTGTAACAGTGTGTACTATATTTTGGTTGGGGGTTGGCACGGATTAAGGGGAAGATCCTGTGTCATCCAATGACATAATAATGCGCTTGAAATAACATAAGGATCTAAAGTTGCTGTACGAATAACATCTGCGACAGATTGCTCGTTGTTCTGCTCATGGTAAAGTGAAAAGACGTCGGCAGCGCTCTTAAAGGATATCCATTTGCGGAAAAGGATGTGAATCGTAAGTCAACTTGAAAGTTTTGGGGGGGCTACAGTTCAACATCCTCGAATGACGTCTGATATGTGTACCAATAAAATGAAATTGAAAACGAACAATACATTGGAGTCGTCATCAAAGGAATGTGTAGACTGATGGATGTATGGCTTGTGGAATTTATGGAGTACATTAGGAGCATGATTTTGTTTGTCATTTGTTTGCCATAAGCTTCCTGGCTTGGGTCGAGTTTGTCAATTTTTATTAAGTATTAACAACATATTTATATTGTAGTATATCAGACTTCTAAGGGTACTTATGGGTGATTAGCGAAGGAGCACTTCCCAGGCACGTTAGTTTTATTGACGTCGAGAAGCGTCCTGGAGAGATACAATTTATGGATTCTGTTCTATAAGCGCTGCATACCTTTAACGTTGAGGCTCTGTCCTCGAGCTCATTCTTCTAAGGTACGATTCACCGTTTATTCCTGATGACCATATCCAAGATGCAAATTGTCGAAACAGTGATTTGATCATAAACGCAAGGAAGTCCATCGGTGGTCCTCCAATATTTGCGTTTAGTGTGCCGCTTTCTCACCCACCTGGATACCTGAAATCCAGTTGGAAGTTGAGTGTATGGTCAATCAATACTCCCAAGAATTTGACGTACGACCTCGATTAGATGCTGCGGTAGGGTAAGGTATTAGATTGTCTTACGAATGCCTATGAATCCTATTTCTGCTATTGTGGTTTGCTAACTCCAGACATGATAGTTTGCAGTTTCGCATCACTTAATTTTAGGTTTAATCTCTACTTGGATGCCATCATGGATTATGCTATACAAAGACTGGTCTCAGAGGGCACTCATCCCGTAATTTTGAACTTTTTCGGCTCCTCATCCGTATCAACGTGGAAAGTTCTGTTTTCGAGACAGTTGGCTATAATTCGTAGTTGGTAGAAGGGCGGTGGTAATGCAGGTTACACAACTATGCAACTACTACTATGCAACTCCAACCGGCTGAGCTAGGCGTGTTCTTGGCGTCGGGTGTTACTATCATACAATACTTCCTTGTTTATTCGAGTCATCTTTCTCCGGACACTCCCTCCATTGCATGGATAGTGCTTCGTTTAATCCTGAAACCGAACAAAAAGAAAGTTCAGATGAGCTGTTTGCAAACTGTACAAAGATTGCAACGTATATCGGCACACCTGCATCTCCAATTTAACCCCCGCATTGTAGAGCTCCTGGCAGTGAATGACACCACAAGAGGATTTACTGTGTTTTCTGGGCAAGTGGTAGCTTCTTCTTTTTGGATAGTCAGGTTTTGACTTTTGATGCCACAAGATAGTATTAAGCATCGTGGAAGCTCGCAGTATGCTGATAAATAGACTTACATTCCTAGACTTTAAGAATCAGGTAGCATGCTGGCTAACTACTGGTGATAGAAACGCCTAATAGATGTGAGCCACTCATTTATAGAAACGTGCAAATGTCGGCTCGGACCACAATCTCATTTATGATTCAGAGCTTGACAGTCCAATGAGAAGTAGGCGCGATCAGAAATTCATCCTCCAGAAAAAATAGTCAATGCGGTGGGCGTTCTCCCTCTAGCCTCACACCATCAACTCCTACTGCTCACCTCCACATGGTGACCTCTGGATGCCTAGTACTTCAACTGGAGATGGAGTAATCAACCCCTGTGGAAGGTCGTCGATGGCAGCTGACGGGAGGGGAGAGGGGAGGCACTTTCTCCTGCTTGCGGGCGGCAGCGGACGAATTCTAAGGATGAAATCAGCAGTGTTGTCCACAGTTTCAGTTAAGTCGAACGTGCTATCTCTATATGAGCTGCTTCAACGTACTTGAATACGGTCTATGGGGATCCCCAACACTAAGTCAGGGTGTTGGAAAAGACACAAACCCTTGGTTTGATGAAGAGTGCCGGCAAGCACATGCAACAAAATAACATGCCTACAAAGTGGCGCTGCACAAAGGGACAAGAGCGGCTAATGAGCTCTGCGAGCAAAAGAGGAGGGAAGAGCATCATCTTCTCCGGAGAAAAAAGAAAGAGCGTAAGAAACTCGCGATCGAGGAAATAGAGAGGTGCTACTCCTGTAACAATGTTCGGAAGTTTTATCAAAAGTCAAAAAGAACGTGTCAGAGTAATAGGATCCGAACGGATACCTGTAGAGTTGAACAAGGAAACCTTGTAGTAGAGTCACCTACGCGCCCAACTATTTAAGGTAGCAGGAGATGACCTTGTAGAGAGCACACACCAACTTATTTCCAAAATTTGGTCGGATGAATGTATGCCTGATGAATGGAATCTCAGCATCGTTTGACCGGTTCACATGAAAATAGACCCTCTAAACTGCGCCAACAATAGAGGTGTCAGTCTCCTAAACATCGCATTTAAGATCTTGTCTGCCGTATTGTGCGAGCGCCTGAAACCATTTGTCAACGATCTGAAACCCTATCAGTGCGGTTTTAGGCCCGGTAAGTCCACAATTGACCAAATATTCATACTACGGCAGATCCTGGAGAAAACTCAGCAAGTTCAGATCGATACTCACCATCTACAGAGACAGACAGACAGACAGCTTCTACAGAGACGAGCTGTACAGGGCCATGTCTAGTTTTGGCATCCCTGCCAAACTCGTCCGCTCGTGCAGCGAGCTGTCACTGGTGCGTTTGTGAATATAGGAACAGAAGCGGCAAAAATGGGTCTATCGGTAAACGAGGGCAAAACAAAGTATATGCTGTCAATAAGAAGGGACACCGAACATCGACGAATCGTCCAGAATGTCTCAATCGACAGCTCTAACTTTGAAGTAGCGAGGGACTTTGTCTACCTGGGCTCTGCTATCACATCTGAAAACGACATCTCTTCAGACATCAAACAAAGAGTAACGCTTGCCAATCGCTGCTTCTTTGGGCTGAGAAGACAACCGTGTAGCAAGGCCCTCTCTCGAACAACCAAGGAAACTCTATATAAGACCCTAGTCCTGCTCTATGGTTCTGAAGCATGGACCCTTTCTAAAGCGAATGAAGATATCCTTGGTCGTTTTGAGAGAAAAATTCTTCGTAGGATATTGGGTCCCGTATGCATTGACGGGTTCGGGAGGAAACGATTCAACGAAACGATGAACTTTACGAGCTGTACAGCGACATCGACCTGGTCAAAATACTTCGAATTGGGCGTTTGAGATGGCTGGGATATGTAGGGCGAATGAACACCAACGCTGCAGCTCGCAGAATCTTCGACTCTAATCCGGAGGGACGACGCAGTAGAGCAAGGCCTGACGTTAGGCGGCGCGCCCAAGTGGAAGGAGACGTGCCTCCAGGGGGCAGTTAGCCAAAGACCGCGCTAATTGGAGAGGCTTATTGGTTGTGGCCCAGATCCACCCCAGACTGTAGCACCGCCTAAGTAAGTAAGATGGGAAATCGCAGCACCCATAAGGGGTTTATCTCCTCTTTCCGGAATGGTGTACTCGTACCTCTCAAAATTGATCTGTTTAGTGACAGCACTACTAGTACAGTAGTCTTGAAGAGAATGGGAATACAATTCCTAAGAAGTTGGGTCAAAACGCAAAACTCGCTTAGACGTTCAAACTATCAGCATAAAGGCTAAGTCGATTTTCTGCATTACCACCTAGAAATTAACCAGCTCTTAGGTTTCCGTATCCAAGATCACAACAGCGTAATGTTAACATGGCCGTGAAGCATATCTAAACCGTTCCCAATAGAACTTTTGTCTTAACGTAAATTAAGAGAAAATCTCTCTAAATTTCTACACCTTTGCACCCGCTTCCATACGGGTTTTGCTGTCTCTATGAGTGCGCATCAGCACATCGGTCCTTTAGTTGTTGGATGGAAATACTTACTTATTTACTTATTTGCATCCCTCTCCAACTAGCGCGATCTTTTGCCATCTGCTTTCTGTGCGGACATCTAGGATGAGATTATCCTCTACTGCGTTGTCCCTCTGGGTTGGAGTTGAAAAACTTTTCAAACTGGGGCGCTGGTATCCAGGTGATCAAGGTGATCTAGACATCTAAGCCGAGTTATCCAAGCTAGTTCGGCATCGCTGTACAGTCCGTACAGTTCGCTGTGGAAACGTCTCATTCATTGTCCATTGATGCAAGAGGGACCGGAAATTACCCGTGCATTTGCCATCGTCCTCCTGCCCAATTGATTGAGCTTTGCAGTGATGTCAAAACTAGACATGGTTCTGTATATTTCATCTCTATAGATGTTGTCATACGCGATCTTGGTGAGAATCGTTTCGAAGTTCTTTCTAAGATCTGCAGTAATGTAGTTCGCGCAGTTCAGGATGGGACAAATAATATTGAGAGTCCATTCGTCGGGAATTCTTTTGTTGACCCATACTTTGAAGATGAGCTGATGTATGCTCCGAATTCAATCATCACCGGCTGCTTTATAAGACTCTCCAGCAGCTTTATAACACTTCAACTTGGAAATGACTGTCCTGACTACATTTTGGTCGGGTGAACGGAAATGTTGTCTTTCTTCATCCAGGTTTAATGGTTCATTCTGGCTGTTTGTAGAATATTCTTCATCATCACCGTTTAACATTCAGCAGAAATAATATTTTCAGATGCCCAGGAGCGATTGTTATTTTACTATGAGGTTTCCTTCTCCATTCCTGCAGATTTCTGTTCGGTCTTTCGCCTTCGGCATTTTCATTTTATTTGTTGATAGAATTTCCGGACTTCGTTCTTCCAGTAGCAAGGCCTCAATCGTGCGCTTCTCGTGCTCCGTGTCTTTTTTCTTCTGAAGATGCTATGTTCTTTCCTGCTTTTTTCACTCGAAGACCTCGAAAACCTGTCGTTCATTTTTATAAGGCCGCTCTGTACTACCACTTTTTTTTTAATTTGCCTGTCTGCATTCGCCATCAAACCAGTGATTTCTTTGTTCGGGCAGTTTTAAACGCAGCACATCAGATACGGCCTCCTTGATTGCTCTTAGGCAGAGATAGGACTGGTCTTTTACGTTCGATTCTGGCGGCATCGGATTTCTAAAGAGGTAAGGGGAAACTCGATCGGAAAAAGCCTTGGTGATCTCTTGCGATTGTAGCCCTTCGACGTTAAGCATCCTCATAATGATTCGGTGGCTTTGGGCTACTATGGATATCCGCATCCGTACTTTGGCTACAAATCCCAGTCGATGTTAGCTGCTCGGAACGTTTGGACATCCAAAACACAGGTGGAGTGCTTTGTATCGATAGTAATATGATCAATTCGGTTGAAGGTTTTTTAATCAGAAATAAGCCAGATCCGTTGTGAGACGCCATTACCGTCATTGGTCTCAGGTACAGAGCGATGTTAACCGACTTTCTGTGGTCAGAGCTCGACAACATCGATATATCCGAGCTGTAGTTTCAACAAGATGGCGCTACATGTCATACAAACGACGAAACGCTCGAAGCTGTACGAGAGAAATATGACGACTGCGTCGTCTCACGGCTATCATTCATCAATTAGCCGCCGCGATCATGCGATTTGACACCACTCGATTGTTTTCTCTGTAAATACGTCAAGTCCTTAGTCCCTTTGGACGAGCTCGAGGCCAGAATTCGGCGCGGCATTACGGGAATAACGCCGCACATATTGGGCCGAGTCATCAAAAATTGGACCGACCGCTTGAAGCACTGCCAGCGAGGCCGAGGCGCCCATTTGAACGATGTGCTATTCCACACATGATTGCATGAACGTAGCCTCAAAATAAAGCCAGAATCAATTTTACGAGTATATTTCACACCGTCGTTGCCTTATTTAAATTTTTCTTCCTATCGTTCTTATCTGGTCACCCTTTGATTTTCCACACATGAACAAGTATTAGTAGAGTTACCCATCTAGTGCAGCTTGTTTACTGCCAGAAGCGGTCTTTCTTTTGGCGCTGTAAGATGGAGAAAAAAAAGGACGCAATTGGTGGCACCCGCTCACTTGTTTCTCTTTACGGTCGCTGTTTAAAGAATGTTGTATTCGAGCGCGTTCGCCATCTCTTGGCGCCGTATTTCCGCCTAACGTCTTTTTTCTCCTTTCTAACAAGCTTGCAAAATACACTCTGACCAATCAATCACATGTCTATATTGATGGAGCTTACCCGTAACAAACTGAGTTATTCCGGCGCTCTCTCCCATATTAAACCCCAATATACTCGTACCACATGTTACCTAACAAGGCATAGATCTCTTCCCTATGGAATATTACGAAATAAGTCGAATCGCTTCAAAAGACAAATGTTTTCGCTAATAGCTGTCAGAACACTTCTCACCTGACACCAATAGCAAAATATTACAGCTCCAGAGACAGTCCTGATCCAGAGTTCATATGAAAGCTACTTAGAAGATTCTCTAATTATGGTAACAACTCACATTTCCAATTCTTGCCATCCCACTTTTGTTCAAATGGCCCCCAATTAATTCATTAAATTAGTTCGTAATCCTTCAAGGACTCCTCATCCCCAACGAATAACAGTTTGAGACTTTTCATTTCAAATAAAAGGAGAACTAAGAAGCTTACGCGAATTCCTTTATCCGTGTCTGCTCTACCGTATCGCGTGAATCAAATTTAAATTCATGGAACTACTCACAAGGAAGAAGGCAGAACCAAGACGGAAGAGAATAGAAGACAACCACTTGCAAACGCAGATCCTTGCCGTCACTGTCACTGGCTCTTCATCAGCTTCTATGTCAAGACTTCCATAGACTGACGCTCGTCCTCATCGTTGTGTTGGTCCTTTTGGTTTAATTAAATTTATTTGTAAGTGCCAAGGGAATCATTGGAAAGAATCAATGGCGCTATTTCGATAAATTGATTATACAATTCTCCTTCGGGATGGGTTATCGATAGCGATGCCTTGATTTGTTTTTTTTCCCCCCCCCCAGTTTCTACTTCTGTGTTCGTCCTTTTTTTTCCTCATCTCATCTTTTCTTAAGAATTCACTTGAACGGAACAAAAAATTGCAAAAAAATTCGATCATAGACAGTGTCCTTTGAAGTTTCTTTGAATTCTGATTTCAGTTTGATAAATCATAGAACGTTGTTTAGAGGAGGGCCGATATTTTCGTTGATATTTTCGATTCTTTTAATGGGAATGAAATTTCCTCGTTAATTATTCCAGGAAACCCTTAAAACTCATTCTGCGGAAAGACGGGATTTGTAACTTATTCTGATTCCATTTTGAGCATTTATACCGAAGGAGTCGCTTCTAATGGGCGAAGACATCTCATTCGAAAATAGCAACCATCATGGCGTCACAAAAGCACGCAAAGTCCATTTTCGTTCATTTGATTTTGGCGGCAAATGGGGAAAAATAAAAACGTCTGAATGGATTCTTGTGAAAATTTAATTTCAAAATCTCTGCCGAGCGTTCAGTTGGATGGGGAGGATGGAGACAAAAAGGAAGAAATTTTGTCGATGTAAATCGATTTTTATTTCGCTGTGATAAAGATTTTAATGTTCTACACTCGCTTCCGTTCTCTAGAAATTTCCGGCTGACACAGTGGGTGCATTCAGCGGAAAGGAACTTTTTTCTTAGAAAGTAAAGTCGGAGGTTCTTCCTATACATTTCAGTATAATTCGTGACTGAACAATCAAATTAGGACTCATCTATGGCTTCCTTATTGGTAAGATTTAAAAGATCCGAAAATGATCCGATTTGGCGCCAAGGAAGTCCTGACTAAACATTTAACACTTAAAACTTATGGAGGCGTCCCCATATACCGCCTTGATCAAAAATTTTCCGGAAGTTTATTCATCTAAATGTACATATATATTCCCCTTCAAAGTAGTCCCCATCGACTGCAACACACTTATGCCAGCGCTTGATCCAATCCTCGAAACATTTTCTATATTCGGTTTTCGGTATGTCCATCAGTGCTTCCTGCGATTTTTCCATTACTTCCTCTCGGCTGCTGAAACGCGTTCCCCGTAGTGGTTTTTTAACTCAATTGAACAGAAAGAAGTCACAGTGAGCCAAATCAGGTAAATTCGGTATTCGGTGGCTGTTGGATGGTATTTGTTGCATTTTTCGTCAAAAAATTACGAATAATGATGGCACTGTGCGACGGTGCGTTACCATGATGCAAAATCCACGAGTTTTCTGCTCACAATTCTGGCCTCTTTCGGCGAATTGCTTCACGCAAACGTCTCATAACGCCCAAATAATACTCTTTGTTTACTGTCTGGCCTTCTGACAGAAATTCATGATGCACTACACCGTTGTAATCCATGAAAACCGTGAGCATTGCCTTCTTTTTTGACTGAAAACGACGTGGTTTTTTTGGTCTCGGCTCATTTGGTGAACGCCATTCACTTGCCTGATGTCTTGATTGCGTGTCGTACTCATAAACCCACGTCTCGTCTCCAGTAATGATCCTTTTGATGAATGTGGGATCGGATTCAGCCTCTCAAATCATCTCTTTTGCCACGTCAACACGGTCTCGTTTTTGCATGAAATTCAGGTCTTTTGGCACCAACTTTGCTGCTACACGACGGAAACCCAAAGCATTAACCAAAATGTCTTGGACGGATCCATAGGCAATGTTCAAGTCCTCCGCTATTTCTCTGATGGTTAATTTGCGGTTATTGACCAACATTTCTTTTACTCGTACTTCATCAATGTTTTCATCGGTTTTCGATGTCGATGGTCTGCCACTGCGTTCATCATCTTTGATTGACTCACGACCACTTTTGAACCCCTCGTGCCACTGGTAAACGACCGTTTTCTTTAGAGAATCGTTCCCGAAACATTTTTCCAACATTTCCAACATTAGCGCACCATTAAATCCGTTTTTTACGCAAAATGTAAAACAAGTTCGTTGTTGCAAATTGTAAATAAAATTGTAAAAAATCGCCAACACACACAGAGATAGATGTACTCTTGCCTACGTAACTTTTGCAAATGTCAAGCTATGATGCTAAGATTTAGAGGGAATGTCAACAACAGATTAACCAACTTAAAAAAAAAAACAGAACTCAAATCGGAGCAATTCGAGCGCCACACCGTGGTGTCTTCCAGGAACTTTTTGATCAAGGTGGTATATACGAAGTGGTACTCGCAATAGCTACAATTCACCCATCGTCTTTTTGACTGAGACCGGAGCAAGACTTTTAGAGCCCCATGTGGTCACCCGCACCGAGTTGGACGATGATCCAGCATTTGCTAATTCTTCCGATTCCGATGGTACCTCTTTCTACGACATGTTCTGCAGATTGAACTGGAACGATAAAGTGAGTACGGGAGAGGGTCAGAGGACAATATGAGCAGACTCCAGAAGCGGCACGCTTTAAATGGCAACCCTCTAAGAGGCAGAAAAGATATCAGACTGAATTTGCTGTCATTAGTTAATAAAAGGTAACACTCCTCCAGCAGCGACGCTGAAAAAAGAAGAGAAACAGGTCAGTGAAAGTAACACCACCTCGAACAGGGCAAAGAGAAAGAAGTCTTCTGGCACTCCAGTAGTTTCCAACAGCGATTTCTTGGCCTTTAAAATGATTGCACTCAGCGCAGTTTTGGGAGGCAAGAAAGGGAGATACCGACGAACGTTGGTTTTGAATGTTTTCTGACTACAATGACTAGGAAATAAAGACTTCTGCAGGACATTTTATCATGAAACTAGGCCAAATTGATCATTCTCCGATTGACTTAAGGCATGCCTTCATTATTATGGACATTCGGACCTTCCGTGATGAAGGGCTTAAGCCCCATTATCAAGGCTAATAAACAAGGGCAGAGCGCTTATTGGTATAATCGTAAACTTTTCCGATTGACGCCTCCATAGGCTGCTACGATTTAACCAGTTGCAAGCTGCCGTTCATAGGTCATGTTGAGTGGCAGGCCAACCGGTAGTCCAAACGAGGGCTCAAAACACGGTACCTTGGGAGTTACGGCCGCCCTAACTTCGCGCCGGGCCTGACTTGTTAGAGGTAGGTCCTAGTCCCAGGAAGGGTCTTCTAGTTCATTTTTACCTGATGTAGAGTTGCAATATTTACTGTGTCCCATGACACTAAAATCCGTAAGAGATTTTAGGTCGGCCTCGACTCGTACCAAGGGTGGAACTTGTGCCTTCAACACAGGTTCGGCTTTAGAATTACTAATGAAGGTAAGCATTGCCCAGGCGAATCCTGGCTCCCATGGATGTATGAGCATTCCCTGAACTTAAGTCATCCAATGACAGGCGTTCGGGTAAAACACAAAAGAAGCTCTTCCGAGATGGGGAAGGAAACCCCTTGCAATAGAGTCTCACTCAGTGCTGAGAATATGAAAAAAGACTGCATAACGACGATAAAGCCCAATATCACGCCGTCAAGCAGAATAGATCAATCAACTCAGACGATAATGGCCAAACCTTCAGTCCCCCTGACCAAAACAAAGTAAGGATAGCAATATCTAAACTGAAATCCAACAAAGCTGCTTGACTTGACGGCTTACCGGTCGAAGTATTCAGTGGTCAGTAAACGAGAAATTACCTGACATGGCATAGTGCTATGATGAACATAAAGGAGGGCACATTAAGTGTGTACTTATTAAGGTGAGAACTTGAAAACAAATCCAGGATGTTAACGGCATGACTTTCAACATCAGGTATTTATGGTTAAATCGTGCACAAAGTTCACTGAAAACGATGCTGCAACCAGAAAACGCTGCAGTTCAGAAGCACAGCGGATGTCGCAGAAAATCTGTCTCTGAAGTAAATGGAAAAAAGGTGCGGCAATCTCCTCCCCGACATTTCGAATCAGAAAGATTTCCAGTGATTAACAATTTCAGTCTGAACGACGCAAAGTGTAAACACTCCAGGCATCAACGATGGGAGCTAGCTAAAGCAGAAAATGTTTGCGATTAAACGGAAGACTGCGATAACAAGCCAGCGGCTCAAGATTCATCAATCCGACTTTCTTTCCTCCTACAGAGCATGGAGATAGTGGTTCAACTTAGTGCATCCTCTATCCAAGATGCAACGTGCCTACCAACCCGTAAGATTCTATGAGAGTGCACTTCAAAATCTGGTGAGCATTTTGATCGACATTGAGGGTTCTTTCGGCAATAAAACTCTTGACGAAACGTGTAACTCGACCAGGAAACACTGTGTATACGAATCACTTGTTTTGTGGATTAAATCAATGCTTAGGAACAGAATGCTGACTGCATCCAATGAAGTTTGCTGTAAAACGCAGGCAGACTTAGACGTTGTCGGCAATTCGGTCACCAGAAACAGACTTTCATTCTATACTTCCAAAACTGAAGTTTTTCTCTTTATAAAAAAGAGGAAGCCAATTGGTCAGAGTCTTTGAACGCTCTACGCCATCCATTCTCCAGCGAAGCTAAATATTTGGGGGTTCTCCTACATAACAAACTTCTTTGCACTAAATATGTCCTATCGAAAACCTCTAAGGAGCAGGAATTTAGTCAGACGCAGACGGATATACGCTGCTATAATAAGACCAATGCTTTCCTATGCGTCGATTGTTTGATTGAATAAGCTTCCAAGGCTTGCAAGCAGGTTCGCCGATTGTGGAATTTCGTTTGCTGCGATAATGTGAAGGTTTTCCGTGTACTCGATCGCAGTCAGGAAAAGGACGTAACCGTATCTTCATAGAAGCGCTGGTGTCCTCGTGGAGTGTGACACTTATATTTCACAAATTCAAAAGTAATCATGGTGGTTTTGCTGTATTGGAAAAATCTGGTGAAATGGTCTTTTTTTTAGAGCAGCAGAGAGGCTGGGCTTAAGGCCTTGTTAAGGCCTTTTACAATTTCCAAGCTAGTTCGTGAACGCAAGTTGAATGAGTCTCGTCTGCGCCCCAGGTCACAACGCGGATAGAGGAAAATAAAATTATCAATAAACTTGCACGGCAAGGCTGATAGAAGGTCCTGAATTTGGGAACAAGCTATTGTATGTATATCATCGGTTACGCCTTCTTTGACAATATCTTGCCATCAAACGCGTTGGTGTCATGACTTTCTCGTCCCCTTTTGGGAAAGCATCTTACCAGAAAATCCCTGCCAAACCCGTCCGTCTGTGGACTCCCGAGATTTGATTTTAAAAAGGATTTCGACAAAGGGATGGCCCTTCGTGCGATTTGTTCAACTTCATACTCCAACAACATAGGAGGTTTTCCAGTCATCAAGTCTGCTAGCATACGCTGACGCCATTGACACTTAGCTAAGATAGAGATTGCATCGCTATGGATGATGTCGCCGCTGCCTTGACCATTCTTAATTGATCGAACTCACTTGCTGGGTTAGTGAATCCATCACTCTGGCCGATATCGTTGTTTTCATCAGTTGGCTACATTTGTAACAGTAAGTTCTGACACATGTCTACGTGCGCTCTATGGCAATTTCAACCAATGGTTCAACACAATCCTCAATCAGCCAGAAGGTTCAAGTCCGCCTCAAGTGCTACGTCCAGTGCGAGAGTATTTCCCCTTCGATCCCGAGAAATACGCAGAACTCTTCAGCAAAATCTGTACCGGTGCCGGCTCTGCCAAAACCAATAAATAAAGGACAAGAAGAAACACCAAGAAAATAAGCCAGTTCCAAAGAAAGAACTGAAGAAAAATAAAAGTTAGATGCCGCCAATGATGCTCTTGCGATATAGTAGAACCCAAGTCAAAAGATCCGAATCATTCTTTACCCAAGGGAACCTTCAATTTTGACGACTTTAAATGCTTCTACTCCAACGGAGATGAAGTCAAATCGATTCCAAATTTCTGGGAGAAGTTCGGCTCAGGGAACAACTGTATCTAGTTTGGCGAATACAAAAACTCGAACAAGATATTAACGATACGCAAACAGGCGTTGGCCTCTGTATTCCTCTTTGGCGAAAACAACAATATAGTAGATAAATTTCCAGTGTTTGGGTGTACATAGACAGGATCTTGCCTTCTCTTCCCGGATTGGCGAACCGATAACGAATAAAACAAGCTCGACCCAAGTACTAACCACTGCAAAAACCTCTTTTGTGGTTTGATGCGAGTTGGTTACACAAGAAATTGTTCGATAAATCATGTCGCAGACATTGTAATTGCGTGGCACCCTTTTGGGTCACAATAGCTGGGCTACCCAAACCGCCACCAATCCAAAGGATCGCGACACTATCACTCTGCTTCTCGCGATAAAACCCTCATTGTCTGGAAATTGATCCGCGATGAGGACAAAAACTACGGTTTCTCACGGAAGCGTTTGTATGGACACTCGCACTTTATCAGTGACGTTGTCCTCTCATCTGATGGCAACTATGCACTGTCTGGCTTCCGGGATATGGCCGCTGACAAGACAACCCGTCATTTTGAAGACCACACCAAAGACGTCCTTTTAGTCGCCTTCTCTGCTGATAACCGTCAAAGCGTTTCCGGCTCCTGGAATTTGTGGAACACTTTAGCAGAGTGCAAGTACACCATCCAAGAAAATGGACACAGTGACGGGGTGTCATGCGTTCGTTTCTCATCAAACCACTCGAACCCAATTATCGTCTCGTGCGGTTGGGATCGTTACCGTCAAGGTCTGGAACTTGGCCAATTGCAAGTTGAAGAAGAATCACCATGGACACAGTGGCTACTTTAATACTGTTACCGTTTCACTCGATGGTTCCCTATGCAAGGAAGGCAAGGACGTGAACGCTCTCTTGTGGGATCGTAATGACAGCAAGAACTTGACCACTTTGTAACATAACGACATCATCAATGTTTTGTGCTTCTTACCAAACCGCTAATGGCTGTGCGTCACTTATGGTCCATCCATCAAGATCTGGGATTTGGAATGCAAAAAGACCGTCGAAGAACTTCGCCCAGAGGTTGTTTCGCAAACATCAAAGACCGACCAGCCACAATGCTTCTTTCATTGGTATTACGTCATTTGTTTATCTGGTATAAGCAAATAAGTGTCCTAGGCATATGAATGATGGCAAAGCCTTCGCTTCAGCTATGAATGTTCCGCTAACGGTCGCATAGGATTGCAAGTACTAGATCTGGCGCAAGCCATTACCAACTTTTCTCAAAGAACTCCGTGCTCTGTTCTGACAGATAAGAAGACACCTGAAATCAAATTTTATAAAATCCCGCATTGAAAAGCCACTGAAAGTGCACATATTCATATTCTAGGCAGAACGCAGCTAGTAAATCAGTGCCCCTTAATTTATTCGCCAGACTCCACTGTATATAAAAGGTTGTCTCATCTAATTTTATGATGAAATCTTGTTCTCTGCCACTTCCACAACACTGTGCTCTAAATTCGTTTTTTGCCCTTTAGACACACCACACCATGCGCGCCGCAGAAAACCACCTCTTTCTCCCAACACATACTCATTATTATCATTGTTGTTGTCTCCTCCAAATCGGAATTACTCCAAAAGGGAATAAAACATCGTAAAGTACTATTCCGCCACCTACAATACCGTGAAGTGGCAAAAGAAAAACCAGACCCCGCCAACCAACGAAGGCAGAAATCGAAGCTGGAGCAAAGCAAAAAAAAAAGTATCTGTATCTGAGTTTTATGATCCTTTTATTATGTAGATAACTGAATGCACTAAATTTTTACGACTCAATTTTAAACCCAGTTTCAAATACGGGAAGCCCATTACCAGAAGGCATGAACTGCAAACAACAACCTGAAGGTCCTAGCATGAGCAGCTCCTTTAGCCAAAGAAGCACTACCCAGCAGCAACAGACGAACAGCAACACTAACAACGAAGGCATCACAACTTCGAAAGTAACCATAACCCCATCGAAGGCGAGCTTTGCTTCTCTCTATTAGAAAGAAGACCGCGACCAGGATTGGAACCAGGACCAGTACATATACTCGTACGTAACATCCCCTAGACTAGAGTATTCACGCCGCCGCGCCGTATCCTGCTAAGTGGAGTTAATGTACCGGGAATAGTTCGTCCTTATCGGCGGGAGAGCGTTTTATTTTCATTTTCTTGTCCCGAAGATGCTTCCCTATAAATTCGGAGCCAACTATGCTTTAGGTCCCGTTTTTTTTTTTTTTTTTTTTCCTTCCCTTACGAATATCTACTCCCTACTTTATTTACAACGTGTTGCATGATGATGATGGAGTGGAACGACTCAAGACTGCAAAGTGAATGTAAAAATGTTGAAGACGATTTTCCGCTAAAAGGAAATTGAATTTCTGACGTGAAAAGAGAGAGAAATAGAGCGAAAAGAAAAGAACAAAATACCAAATTCCAGATACAAATGAGTTTAGTGTTTTTGGGGACGGTTGAGAACGGATGTGATAAGAGGATGTTGGCAAGAGAGAGCGCTTACAATTTTTAGGACTCGGGAAATTGACTTATAAAGTTCAAGATTTATGTGACACAACTGTGAGACAGCTTTTGTGGAATCAGATTTTTCTTTTTTCTGCTACAACTATGGGTGGGTGGAAGGCTTTAGGTAAAGGGTCTAACAAAGTTGTAACCGATGTTTTGGGCTCCATTGGGATGGTGTAAACACTTTGGACAGTTGACATTTTTATGGATCGATTTTGTTTGGATGACTTGTCGCATTGAAATTGTATTCATGTTGGCTATGGACAACTATAATTTTTTCGTTTAGCATATCAGATTCATGCTGTGTCAGTAAGAAGGGTTAGACTTTTTTTGATTTTGTGGCAGTTTGGATGCCTGGAGGGCTTATAATCTTCATGTAGAAGATTCATTCGATGACTGGTATCAGCTTTAAAGAACAGTGCATATTCTGTACTAATAAAGCGTTGTTCAATAAGAGATGTCATTCGTAGAAGAGGGGCACTATTAATTATGAAAAGCAATATTCGCAAATAACCAAATTGTTCGTCATCGTTAACAGCGCGGATGTTGCCTATGGACTGCCATGGTCTTCTCTTTTGCATGGCCCCAAAGAAAAAAGTTGTACGGTTTTCACATGGTCTCGGTGTGATTTCAGTTTGGATGACCATTTCGAGAAATCACTATCCCAATAAACTTTTCTGGCGAAAAGGAGAATGGTATCGATACTTGTTCGTGCCGTTCTGTTGGAAATATGCATCGCCTTCATCCACACCTTCAAATCCTGGCCATAAAAAGTCATTGATCGTGGTCCAATAACGCAATCTATTTACGGAAACTGCGACAGCCGTTTCATTTGCCTAAAAACCGCACCAAACAGTAAACGTTGAGGATAGAGAGGTTTCTCGACAACCATTCTTGAATTTTTTTTAGCACCAAATGCGGCCATCATGCAGATCAAAATGTGCCTCGTCGCTCAAAATGATTTTGCTGTTTAATTTTTGGTTAATCTCATTCATTTCCAACACGCAAGCGGCAAAGTTGCGACGCTGCTTATGAAAGGCATGCGTACATCCAATCGGTTCTTAGCGGGCCCGAAATCTGGTATATGTGTACAGAGCTTCGCTACTTAGCTGAAGAGTATAACCATGTCTTGGAACACCGCTAGAACGCTCTTTCGAACACCTAAGTGTGCCACACTCACTGCCCAGGTTCTCGGGGAAATTTCCGAGTCTGGGAATTTCCTTTGGCCTGAGTGAACATTTCCCCTGAATTGTCTTGGGTTCAAATAACCATAAGTCGAAGAGACAAAAAATGTTCATTTCGTATGCATTTGAGACTAAGCCAGGGTAACCAAGTCAGGATCTAGGAGTCGCTAGTTAAAACTTTTGAAAAGGGTGTTTGTGGTTTGGGACGAAGGAAGAAGGAAGCTTTTCTCAAATTTAGTTGGCAAAGAGGTGGAGCCGGTGGACTTCCGTGCAGATTTTGGGGGGAAAAGGGGATATCAGATAGCGTCCCACTCTTTACACTGGTTACGTTTTTTTTCATTGTACAATTTGTTATTACAATTTTTTGTTTTGTTATTGTTTTGCTATTGTTGGTTTCTGTCTGGTGTTTCGTTTGCTAGAGTGTTTTTGTATGTGTGTTGTGTGTTGTGTGTTGCAGAGAGCGGAATGCCTTGACTCTACTCGATGCTGAAGGCTACCTATCAGGGGAGATAGAACAATACGGGGGGTCAAGGCTCGACTATTTCGCAGCTGGCCCCTGGCAAAAAATATCCTATATCGAGCCTTGTTCGCGCTCTTGTAGCAGGCCGCCCGTCTGCGCTGTTAGTGGCTTCGACCGTCCGTCCTACCTGTTGTGTTGTCCTTCCAAGAAACTGAGAGAGTGCACCGATGGCTGATGCGCCCATGGCTGCACATCACTCTCCCAGGATGTTGGCGGAACAACTATTCTGAGGGAAAAGGTTCGAAGGGATGAAGTCGAAATTTTTGGGGAAAAGAGCCCAGCCTGTAGTGGTAAATTTTACGTGAGTATGTGTGAATTGTCAACAATGCGGCATCTTCCCTCACTTTTTACACACACACGTCATCCTTAGTACACAACACAGTGGACTTTACGTCAAGTTTTGGACAAGTGTTGGTAGTTCATGTACTGTGAATTGTTGGTGACCGTGGCGCAAAGGATAGTGAAATGGTTTCCTTGTCTACGCATTTTGCCGTCTCAGAACCGGAATTACTGATAGCAACGAAATTATGGAATTGGAGGAGTTTGTTCAAAAACATTCCTACAATGCGTTGACGCACTGCACCGACATAAAAGTAGACTGCCGTCAAGACTAAAAACCTTGTACAGACAGTTTACTGACACACATAACCCGGAGATCTTGACATTGAAGTCGTGTTGAGGTAAATTTTCCCGCCATAAATTTGACTCTATGAAGTCCTTTCGCTCCCTCTTTTCTTTGAGTGGTAACACCGAACTCTGGCGAAGATGGAAGGCAGCCATTGTCCCATCAGCCTGTGGTCCACCAACTCCAGACCTCGGAAAAACACTGCACTGCAGTGTTTCACTGCAGAGAAGATGAAGAAGATGGGTCGATGAAGCCCTAAGGACAGTAGGGAGACTCACGACGGACCAAGAGCCAAGGTGTGACAGGAGGTCCACCAGGAACACAGTTGTCGGAGTCCGTAGGATAGACGGCAGACTCGCAACGGTCTGCATCAGACAAGCCGTCTGAAAGTCGTCGACAAGTGAGGACGGACGGTACTTTCAAGTCAAACTCCCCAACATGATGATGACGGGTCGAGGAAGATGACCGCTGGAGCTTGCACCCCAACGAAAGAAAATACAAGGGCTTGAGCAGCACCACATCCTGCCACCGATGTGGAAACAGCACCAGCATCGCATCTCTACATTTGATGGGAATGCAGGTAGCTCAGAGAAAATCGATCGAGAGAAGAGACGACGATCCCTTTCATAACAAGAAATAAGCAACAGTGGTGTGCAGGCGGACGGCCAGCATAATCAAGCGCACCCCAACGACGTACCAGCTCTAAAAGTCAGATTCGACGGGTGAAGGGACGATCCCACCGAAGGAGCAGCAGATGCATGTAGGCGGACGGCCAATATGAGAGAACCTCCAACGAGGGAACAAAATGAAAAGGAAACAATACCACCGAACAGCAACATATAAACACACAAACAACAACAACAAACAACAACAAGCAGCAACAACCAACAGCATCAAACAACGGAACAACAAGCGGCAACAACAAAGAGCGCAACAGACTAATAATACAAAAACTTCAAATAACAAAAATACACAACCGGGTGATGCCAGGGTGTAGAGTGGCTAGTGGGCAGAGAGGCCAGAGGCCAGAAAGGCCCAATAACAACAAACAAAAAAATAAATAATTACAAGGAGTTACACTCTATTCTTCAATACCCATCACCCCAAATCTGAACGCTTATCCCCCGGAGTAGTAGGGACCCGCGATAAAAATTTGAATGAGGCACTGATACTTCGCTTTTGTTACGGGCGGCGATCCAGAAGAAGGTTGGATCGAGATACATTCTTACTGGATTGTATATACACATGCTTCGTTTCGTCCCAACATTCCAGCTACCTTTCGTTTGAGTTTCCTTTCTCCTTCGGGCAAAAAAAATTATTATTTAATGCTAGACAACGATGCCACGTGATTTTATTTTTCCAAACTGACGCCAATCCTTCCTTTTTTTAATATATCTCTTTTTTTATTTGACAGTTCTCTTTTCATATCAGAGCACAGGGTGTGCATAATATTTACAATTTAGTGATCTGTTACAAGTATTTTCAATCTACTACAATTAATATAATTCGATGGGCGAAATGTAGCCGGGCTACAAAACAAAAAGCAACGCTGTTTTCACAAGTTCCACTAAAGATCTAATGTGAGGGGAAATATGGTAGGCATAGCTAGAATCATAGATGAACTAACTTAGATGGCAAACTTTCCAGATATTGGAAAACCAAGAACGCGCTTTCCACTGATCGCCTCTACCGTGTGATCCTGTCTGTGAATACGTGTGAATTGTCATCAATGTCAATTTCTCTCCCATTTTACACAAAAACCGTCATCCACATTACACACAGGCGTGCAAATCGCTCTCATTCTAGCAGCTTTACTTATAAATTGCTCTCATTCTAGCAAACTCTGGAAGGTTATAGAGATGTAAAAGTGTTGTAATGCACTTCAGGTGAGTCTGCCCCTCGCCCAAGAGTTTGCAGAAGCAGTAGTAGAGCTTGCCATCTAAGTTAGTTCATCTATGGTGACGACCAGCATCGAGAGAGGGTCAGCCGACCGAGCGACTGTTTAGAAAGTTGTACAACGCGAATGACATCATTGGAAAATCGAGTCCTTGTCGAAAATTTTTACCTTCGAAATGAAATAGTGAACTGGCAATACGAGAGCTTGGGTTTCACTCAGTTCATTGATGAATATGAATATGACAAATAATATCATCGCCGATAAGATGGTACTACCCCTGTTCATTTCGAAGGAAGAACTCCAAACGATCTTCGAATCACTCACAAGTAAGAAATCAGTGGGAACCGATGGAATACCGAATATTGTGCCTCAAAATCTCCCACTAGAAGCGATGGACATTTACACATGCAATTATCCAGTGCATTGGAAAACTGCGGTGGTACATCCCATCCCCAAAAGGGATAAAGACACTTCCAATTCGGCGAATCTCCGGTCGATCAATCTTCATCCAAAAATCAATAAGGTTTTCGAAAAAGTGATCAATAGAATCCCAGAGTTGAGGACAAAAATATAGTTCCGCGTTTAAACTGGTTCCTGATATCCAATGGAACAAAGACAAGAACCAGTGCACTGGTGCCTGACTGATTGACTTAAAAAGAGCCTTCGATACCATGTGATAGAGAGGCCCTTCTTCAAGCTGAACAGGCTGTATATTTTTTACAATATGCTCACTTCTGCTGAAAAATTTCACATTAAAAACGGTCTGCAACAAGGTGAGGTAAATTTGCCGATCTTATTCAACATCTACACAAGTGATCTGATAGGTTCACTTCACCATGTCATAGCGTCCTCAGACGACTTAATAGCGTACAGATCAGGTCCAAAGATTGAGGTCATTAATATACTTCTGCAACGTGACTTCGACAAAATTAAGCGATATTGCGACGACTGGAAGTTGAAAATCAACTTTTAGAAGTCGGAAACCATTCTGTTTAGGACGCCTTTGTCTGGGGCCTCTAGGGATATCAGAAAGAATTGGCGGAAGTTTTCGATCGTGGGACAGCACGGACAGCCACTTGCTTGTCGAAATGTAGTCAGAGACCTTGGGATCTGGCTAAACCAATATCTCTACTTTAACAAACATGTAGATGTTGCTCTGGTCAGAGCCAAAGCCGTGTTTGCCCTTACAAAGAGACTGTTTTAAAGCAGCCAACTCGGTGCGAGGGTGAAGGTAATCTGCTACATGGCTATTATCAGACTTATGCTTGTATTTGGATATCCCGTGTGGTTTAAGGTGAGAGCAGGTTTATTGGAGAAGTTTCGGGTGTTGGAGAAGTCTTGCTTTAGGGCTTGTCTCGCTTATACAGAACACCAGAGTTTGAGTACATAAAATTCAGTCCTAATTAGATCTCGTACAATAGGGCGAACCTAATAAGAGTGTACAATTTCGTCATTAAGTTGATTCGAAGGCACATTGTAAGAGCATTGACCTCATCGAACAACCTAACCTCTGGGGCTTACTATCCCAATTAAATGTATCATGAGGCAGTACGCTTCGACGGGTGTATTCCCCCAGAAGCATTCCTCAACCTTGATAAAAAAAAAAGGACAGATAAGCGGTGCCGCTAATGTTCCACGTCGCTCGAACAGCTGCGGACTGACGACTCAACTCCGATAGAGACGTGGCACACAGCAGTTAGTTCATCTATGGTCTATGGTTGAACATTTTGTGTTTTGTGACTTTGTGTAAAAACATTAGCCAATCTTATAAATGTAAGTATCTCATCGTTGAACATTTGTTTTTGCCATAGATTTGATTATTTTATTTCTTTATTTTGCAGAGAAGCAACGAAACATAAATATGAGACCAGGACAATATTTTACACTTAATTCTAACTTAAACAGAATTAGAATTTGTGTGAATTAGCAATGGAACCCTATACTCCTGAATGACGCCGAATAATCGTGACGATGTTTTTGCCCTTTTTCATGGCCTCCCGGGTCCCATCTGTCGTTCAGCCGCAAGAATATCGCTGTCGATAGACTCCGTCGACATCGACCAGATGACGTGCCATGCATTTTGCAATTCCACGCACGTCTCTGCGGCGCATTTTGGTGAAAAGCTTGAGTGCAGACAGTCCATCAGCTGATGGGTGTTGACCCTGAACCGCGTTTAACCTACGCTCACGCCCTCCTGAATTTCAACAATGAAGTGGACGATTTTCCGTTAAAAAAATCGTGAGTGACGTAAGGCCTATTCTCACCTATGTGGATATGTGAACAAACAAAATTTGTGTTCTGAGGCACTGACAATCCGCGAGTAACTCGCGAAGAGCCATTATACCTACTCAAGTGAATGTGGTTCCAGCAGAACGCAGCAATGGCGCATACTGCACGAGCCACAACCGATATTCTGAAATCTCACCTTATGCATATGTACTTAAAAATAAAAATAAACTTTTGCATTGCATTTATTAACTACAAAACAACTTAAAAAAAATAACTATAGCAATATAATAACGTGACCAGATAGCAATGATAGTTTTTCCAATTGTTATGTTTCAGCAGCTGTCAAAGTTTTTGGCTCAGCGGCTATGTCAACAAGCAAAATTACCACTATTGGTGCGGTTTATAGCATGGCGGCATCATCTGGCTTTATTTCGATGTTAACCGAATTTCTGTCGTCAAAGCTCGGGTTATCTTACGGTAAGCGTTCATCAATTAGCCGCCGCGATCATGCGATTTGATACCACTCGATTATTTTTTCTGGGGCTACGTCAAGTCCTTAGTCCACGCTAACAAACTACTTTGGACGAGCTTGAGGCCAACATTCGACACGTTATTGCCGGAATAATGCCGCACATATTGAACCGAGTCATTAAAAATTGGACCGATCGCTTGCAGCACTGACTGAGGCGGTCATTTCAACCATGTGCTATTCCACACATAATGACATGAACGTAGCTTCAAAATAAAGCCAGAATCAATTTTATATCTCACACGGTTGTTGTTTTATCTAATTTTTTTTCCTATCGTTCTTATCTGTTCGCCCAGATATAAAAACACAAACGATTGGTTAAAAATGAATGCTACATGTACTTCTTTTGTGATTGTATGGACCTGCTTGTTAAAATTAGCCCCCAAACTCCCATCGTTTTCTCATTATATTGGCCGTAATAACGACGTTCAAAATCCATAAAATCTTGTTCTTCCGAATAGGCACCTCTCTCTCTCTCTCTCTCTCGATAATATATCGTCCACCGACCCAACTATTTTGCAAACTTTTTCAATCAATCATTTGCTGACAACGTCTTCATACCCGACCCCATATATTTCAAGTACCTTCTAAATTTCTCTATTGGCCCCTCCCCCTCTCAGTCTTTTGATCTCATCCTTATAGAAAAAAAGTTACAAAATCTCAATGATGAACTTTTGAACGGGCCAGACGGGCTCCCAGCAATATTTCTTAAAAAGTGTGCCTCCAATCTTTTGCATCCACTTTCCTCCCTATTTAATCTGTCCAAGGGGAGTTCCCCCAAATTTCGAAGACCTCTTTCATAACCTCGGTTCACAAAAAGGATCAAAGAATGAAGTAACCAATTACGGTCCCATTGAAAAGCTTTCTCCCATACCTAAAATGTTCGAAAGTTTTTTATATGAAGTTCTAAGCTTCCAGTGCAAGTCACTTAAATCACCCAGTCAGCATGGATTTCTGAAAGGAAAGGCAGATCAACTACTGCAAAGTTAGTCAACTTCATATCCTTTGCGCTTCCAGCCCTAGAAAATGGCAATGAAATAGATGTTATTGCGACAGATTTCGCTAAGGCCTTCGATAAAATATCACGCCAATTGATCCTTTTCAAATTGTCTTCCCTTATTTGTGACCCCATATTGTTATATCCATTTTATTATCTGGTGGACCGTTATTATAGCGTTCGCTTTAGGACAGCCTTCTCAACCCCGTTTTTAGCCATCTGGGTCCCCTCTTCTTCATTTTAAATATAAACGATGTTGACAGGATTATTAAACACTGCTCCCTATCCATTTACGCCGAGGACACTAAGTTCTCCAAGACTATTTCATTAGCCCAAAACTCTATTCTCCTTCAAGAAGACGTCGATAGGTTTTCCACTTGGTGTATAAAAAATTGCTTTGAGCTTAATGTCTCCGAATGTCAATCTATGACTATGTCTGGCAAGTACAATCAATCTCCCCCTCTTTATTTTTTGCATCACCAACCTATAACCCAGGTTCAATCCCTTCGTGACCTTGGAATATTAGAGAGTTAGACTTCTGTTCGCATATTGAAAAGATAATCCTTAAAGCCAACTCATCGCTCAAACGATGGTCTAAAGAATTTTGTAACCCTTATGTGACAAGATCACTTTACATTACCCTAGCCCGGCCCCTTCTCGAATATGCCAGCCAAGTGTAGTCTCCCTTTCAGCGAGTTAATATATCCCGAATCGAGAACATTCAACGTCGTTTTCTTCGATTTGCCTCGAATACCCTCGAAAAACGCAGAGACGTAGCTGACATTCTCTTCATTCATCGACTGCTCTCTGGTTCTGTGGATTGCGGTGGCCTTTACAATTCTATTTCCTTCAACATTAACCCTCGCAATTTACACTGTCCTCGTCTCTTCTATATTCCAACCCACCGCACCTCTTATGGTTCTAACGAACCAATCTCCCGCATGCTCCATAAGGTCAACTCAAACCTCCCCCTTTTTGATTTTAACCTGAGCACTTGTCGTCTTAAACTTGATCTCCTCCACCATAATCCTTTGACTGCTGTTGGTTTTTAAGTCCTAGTTTTTAAGTTACCCTAAGCTTATATTAAGCGAAATAAGTTGGGGACGTCAGCCCCCACCAAATTTGTCTTTAATTGGTTCAAGTGAGCACGTAACATATGCACTTTACGGGTCATTCTGCAATCCATGAATTTAAACTCTTCAAGCATATTTGAAATCAGCTCCTTGCAGTTCTCAGTTCTTATTTTCCGAGAAAACCATGGACTTCTACTTTAAGGCTATGCCATACTGGCGTTTCATGAGTATTGAGTAGCTATAAAAATTTATTGCCGGATATATTTATGGTCCGACGAAAATATTAGCCCTTACTTTGGCTTCGGATGAATCCTCACAGAGTATATCCATACCTGAACTTTGGTTTGATAAAGGCTTCCATGTAAGCTTCCCCTCTAGATTCTTCTGGAAGGAAGATGCTTTCATAGAAAACAAATCAATCCACTTCTATACAGATGGATCTAAAACCGATAGCGAGGTTGGTGGCGGTGTTTTCTCAGATAAGCTAAATCTATTCCTCACTTTCCGTCTTCCAAATCACTGCAGAGACTTAGGCGATTAAAGGAGCTCTGTCCTGGCTGAAGAAAAATGTGATGTCTGCAAAGTATATCCGCATCTTTTGGGATAGTTAGGCAGTTATCAAGTCCCTGGACTCAGTCATCATCTCTTATGGAGACAGCAGAGCAGTTCAACCTTTACCTTTGTTGGGTTCTGGGCCACAGAGATATTCCAGGGAATTGTAGGGCCGACGAGCTCACCAAAATTGGAACCGCTCTACCTATTATATCGGAAAAGGGTAGCATAGGTATAGCAATCGCTACGTGCAAATTAATATTAAAGCTGAATGCCAATTAAAGAACATACCTTAGGTGGACTGTTGGACCAACATGTGTAGCGACTAAACAGATCTGGCCAAAGCTAGATCTGAATCGTTCTAAGAGTCTGTTCCTTCTAAATAGGAAACATCTCAGCGCCATCATAGGACATTGCCTCATAGGCAAGCATGCAAGAAGGCTTGGCGCTTTTACAAACAATTTCTGTAGAAGCTGCATGGGCTAGGAGGAAGAGGAGACAATCCTCCACCTACGCTGTACTTCACTTAGGAGCTTTCTTCTACAATGACCTAAACGATCTAAAGAATACAGACGTAAACAGTCTTCTACGCTTCATCGTAAGCTCAAACTGGTTTCATTAGGAAGAGGATCATAGATCCACGTGGTTTGTGTTTCCAACAGCCACTCTTACCTACTTACCTACCCCACCTATTCATTATAACATGCTTTGGAGACAATATATTTTTTATTGCGTTGCATAGATCGCTTAAAATCGTTGATATTATTTGTTGTGCATACCTGCTTGACCTATCAAGTACTGATAAACCCCTGCTTCTAAAAACTTCAACGTTGAAGACAATTCTACAAAGTTCGGCACTGCTGTACGCCATTTGACTGCAAATTCATCCCGATGGCATTTGGTAATGACATTTCATGTATCGGTATTCGAAGATATAATAGCGACGCTAGCTGGCAATAGTCACATTCAATTGTATTCTCTTACAGAGTGCCAGTTGAAAATCGAATCGAAAAGAAAATCGCACGTTTTTTTTACTCTCGAATTGCAATACAGAGTAGGGTCACGGTTTGCTAGTTGTTCGCCAATTATTATTTTACAATCTTTACTCCCGTTTAACTTATTGCAGTATAAATGGTAATAATTATATCTGGGTTTGGTATCAAGTACCGCTCCTGCTTAATAAATAGCGTATTGAGTATAGTTAGCCGAACTCTTTTATTTCCTAGTTCGAACAACTTGCACAAAACAACAATTTGACTAAGGCTCTTTTCAAACTGCGAACGTTAACTAAGAATAGTGTGATCTAACTATCTATACTTCTTTAAGCTATGCGGTGTTCATATGGTTCTCATGTCCTTATCTTGGTATTACATTGACTACAAAGATTATACATTTCGTTTTGGATTGGCAGTATCCATGACCCAAACAGAGTACCTTTCCACGAACAAAAATTAAATAAAACTGCATTAACAAATTATAAAATATAAAAATACCATTGTATTGTCTCAACACCAATCTAACATTTAAAAAAAAAATACAAACTCATACTGTAAGATTATCAGACTTTACAATTTCGACTTTAGGCCGCCCATTAGCTTGGATAGTTTCATTGCTTTTTGTAGATCTCCAGTTATTTTCAATTTGCCCGACATGAATGCTGTAGGGGCCTTCAATTTTCCTTTTGACAGAAAAAAAAATTCAAATAAATAAACCAGTTACTTAATAAATCACAAAACCAACCTGAGAACATGTCAAAGAAATTTTTCGATGACATCGTTAGAACAGCATCTGGACTAGTTGGCGGAGCACCTTGACCACACTTACCAGCTCCACATTTTAAATCCAAATACCAAACGCCTTTCTCCTCACCTTCCACATTGAATTGGTAAATAGCATTGGTTTTAGCAACAATCTCTTCGCTTAGTACAGATTCGATTGTCTTAAACAATTGCTGGATGTTTCCACTCGACTTGGCATCCGTTGTTGAAATGATTTTGACAGATTCCTTACTCAAATCTGTGCTATCTAAGAAGAAATCTCCCATTAACTTATCTTCATTCCCTGGAACACAAGTATATTGCTTCAAATCGGTGATGCCAGCTTCATTCAGAACTTCATCGTCGACGAAGAAATTCCCAGTACAGGCCTTCGGTTCGCGGCACAATACAACATATGCTGCATCGGCCATAATTTCTGGTTTTCTTGAGTATTGATTGCTTTCCGGTCCATTTAGCATATCCATTGCAGCTGTGTGAATGGCAGTGCGTGGCCAGAGTGCGTTCACACCGATTTCTTTCTCTTTAAATTCGGGCGCCATTCCCAGAACACACATCGACATGCCATATTTTGCCATTGTATAGGCAACGTGATTTTGGAACCAATGCGGTGACATGTTAAGTGGAGGAGATATGTTCAAAATATGTGCATGGTTGCTTTTCTCTAAAAATGGCAGGCATTCCTTGGAACTGAAATGAAATACATAAACAAGAGACCCTAAACATGAAAGTGAATAGCTTACACTAGGAACGTTCCTCGAGTATTGATACTGTGCATCAGGTCATAGCGTTTCATATCAGTTTGGGCAGTTGGAGTAAGGGAAATAGCACTTGCGTTATTGATGAGAATGTCAATGCCCCCAAACTTTTCAACTGCCTGTTTAACAGCGTTCTTCACTTGATTTTCATCGCGGACATCCACAATGCACGGAAGGGCTTTTCCACCAGCTTTCTCAACTAAAAGTAGAATAAAAATGAGAAAAATTAATAAACAACATCCAGAAACGTAGTCTTAGCTTTCTTAAAAGAATGTTGAAGAAACGTTTCGAATGGGAATCGATACGATCGCTGACGATCTATAGCTTTGGAGTAAGAACAACGAAATAATTCTCATAATACAAAAAGATCATTTCCGATGGTTCAGAACCAAATAATGGCCTTAAAACGTCATCATACCTGAAGATTCCAAAGAACGAACTATCATTAATAAATTACTTAGCACCGCCCTTAAACAAGATGATTTGACGACTTTGGAGATAAAACTGTTTATTGCCTAGTCGTCGGAGTCTGTTATGGCCTTTCCGAATTCGGAATGCAATGGTATGCACAATAATTTGTTGATATGAAACAGACAAGCATTTGGCAAGCATAGCGGACAACTTTGTTCAATGAAAGATCGGAAAGCAACAGCATCAACAGTACAGAGATCTGAAGGACAAATCCAAACACTCTAAAAGAACGACAAACTAGTTGGCAGACGCAGATCAAAGCATCATAACGTTAAAAGTTGAGAAGTTGTTACAAATTTAAGGGAGCCAAAATAATGTATGTAGTATATCAGATGCATTATAAGTCTGCATTGAAGATAGCTCCGGATTGACTGACGAGCGCAAAATGAATGGCTATTTGCTAACGCGACTTCTGAGGAAGCTGATCCGCTTTTGCCTAGCCCGCGCCTATTGTTTTTGACAAAATGATCTCTTTTCCATTTGATCTTCGACGTTATTAGTTCCATAGCATCGTAAAGATGAAATTGCATTAGCTTAGGTCTATAGGTCTTATGGCGACAAGGCGGTACTTAAACCGTAAGGTGGGGTTATCTCACTCTATAAAAACGGCAGATTTTAGTTGTAAACCGTCCAATTCAATTTTGTGCAAAGTTTTAGAGTAAAACTCTCAAGCTAAAGCAAGCGGCATTGGCTGAAAATATAAGCGAAACGAAACGGAATGGATTTATGTTTGCACTTCAGTTCAATTATTGCTATGTTATGTCATTTCTGGATAAAATCTTATCATCACCTACTCGGTAGTTTAGTTACTTACATAGGTGACGCTTCAGTCCAAAATTTACCTGGGCCTCAACCACCTTACTTCTCCATCTACCTCTGATGTTTGCTGGCTGCTTTCAATTTCAACGCCATGTTGGTTGAAGTTCCTCCCCATTTACGCGCGCCACCCTGGTGATTGATTTGAAGACTTTCAGGGCTGGAGCTTTCAGCGACCATGCGCTGTACCAGCTGCCTAAGCCGATGAGTGCCCTAAATCCCTCGAAACAGTTTTCCCTCAAAACGACTAAGAGCTTACTCACCCTTCGCGTGGGCCCCCGCCCAATTATCAAGGCTTCGCCCATCAATGGCGTTGTCTAATAAAAAGCGGGGGTAGATTATTCTATAACTGGTCTTATCGAAAACATCCTCAGATTTATTGCATGAATGGATGCTACGATTTGACCAGTTACAAGTTGCCGGTCATAGGTCTTGTTGGCGGCTTGACCACCGGTAGTTCATACCAGGACTTAAATCACGGTACCATGGGAGTCAGGAGCCCCCCGGATTTCGGTCCGGGCCTGACTTGTTAGAGGTAGGCCCCCTTGTGGGAGCGTCATGGTGGCTGTGGTTTAAACCCAAATCGCGGGAACGGGTCTAACCCATTGTAGAGTTGCAAAAAAGTACTGGGTGCTGCGACCCTAAGAGCAGCAAGAGGTTTTATGTCGGCCTCGACTCATACCAAGGGTGGAACTGTGCCTCCAACACAGTTCGGAATTGGTATCAAAGGATTGACGGAGAGCGATGGCAAGGCGTATCCTTGCTCCCTATGGGTGTATGGGCACCTCGTAAACATTAAGTCTTACGGCAGGAGGTTTACGATAAAAATCCAGGTACGTTCACCCTTCGCGTCTCTTTACTAGCAATTGGCAGGAGTTAACCTTTGAATATTCTCTAAAGTGTTCCAAATGCCTCAGAATGAGCTCTCTGTGTTCTGGCAATAATATCTATGCGTATGTTATCCGCATGGGTCAGTAGTTGTGCAGACTTTTGAAAATTTCGTCTCTGGTTTTGGATTGCGAGTTTCGCACAATATTCCCAAGACTTGTCGGAAGCCTTTCTGAGCAAAAGTCTCGGTAAAATTATTACCGACCGTCCCAGAGCAGCGAGCTTTTTCTATTGCTAGATTTCAGAGCTTTCCCGGCCTGAAACCACACGAAAAAAAAACAATCAGTTGGTTGACAAAAGTTCTCCGGCGATTAAATAGTAAAACAGAAAAGACTTTATGATGTTGAGCAAACTGATGCCTCTATAGTTTGCAGACATTAACGAGTCTGTTTTTTTCAGGATTAGGCAAACAATAACTCGGCTCCATGCGTCTAGCATGCTTCCGTCCGATCACATTTTAGAGACGATTTGGTGCATGCTCTTTACAAAGCCATCTTCCGCTTTGAACAGCTCAGCAGCAAGGCCGTGAGCAGTGGCAGCTTTGTTAAACTTAAGTATAAACATGGCCCAATAGCGTCCAAGCCGAAGGTTCGCTCTGCCCGACAGCAGAATGTTGATCGTCATCGCGTGTCAGCTTAACGAAATTTAAGAGTCCCGAGGTAGAAGTAACATCTGGAATTTGTATAAGAAAAGCGTAAGCTTTTCGTGATTTTAACGGAAGTCTAATCGCCATTCCACGAAGAATCTTATGCATTTGAACAGCATTTTCAACGGCCGGTAATGGAAATATGGGAGCGAGTGAGAGGGTCTGCAGTGTCTGTCCTTCAAGTCGAGAAGTGTTTGGCATTATATTTAAAAAGCTACATTAAAACAAACTTGCCGACTTTAAGGGTCTACACCTAGAACTGTTTTGTGTTGGGAGTGGTTATCTGTTGGGGACATGCAGCAACTCATCAATCAAGTATGGAAGGATGAATGTATGCCCAGTGACTAGAACTATATTTCATTATGCCCCATCTATTTACAAGAAAGGCAATTCTGTCTTTTCTATAACACTTCAGTGGTAACTACAGTGCAGTTTCCGCTTTGGCAGATTGAGCGTAAACCAAATCTTCACTCTTCAAGGCTGCATATGATGGCATTCCTTGTCTGGAGCTCTAACATGTGATGATTGGTTTCACATTGCCACAAAATTTGATCCAATTATATTGTAAATGACTGACAAAGAATCAAGAATCCATTTGGATTCTACTGACTTTTTCAATTTAGTTCCGGAATAAGTACTATGTACGTACTCGTATACCGACAAATGTCAACAAGGTAGTCACTTCCTTAAACAGGTCCGTCGCGCTGTTGGACCATGTGCAAGGCGTCAACGTTATCGATTGAAGGAAATGCCAAGATAGTACGTCTTTAGGCAAAAGTGCACGAAACGAAATACATTCTTTTGGCTAGCAAAGAATTATCGCTTAGCGCAAAACACCACGCTCAATACCATTGCGCGTAAATATTATCTTCTTAAATGACACCTAAATAGAGATCCAATGAAATTTGATCACAATAAGCCATTGCACTTTTGGTTTGGTGAAACGACTGAGTTCAAAACTCCTAAGTCCACTTCAACTCCTAGCAAGAAGATAATGCTCTTTAAAACCCCGTATTTCCAGACTCTGAGACGGAGAGTATCGGACAATTGGCAAAATAAATTCAGCTTTCGGATGCTAGGTCCCGTATACTAGGAAAACGATTGGACGATAAGGCACAACCATGAATTCTATAAGCTATACCAGTTTGTGGATGTAGTAAAAGAAATCCATTTGCTTTTGCTGTCATATCAAAAAAAATAAACGACAAAACAAAACTAGCTAGGGCAGCGGGATCCCTGAATTCCAGTCAGCCTCCTGGTTCAAGACGTAAAAACCCGAATCTCCGATTCAACGATCAACCCAACCCAGATGCCAAAATGCTTGGTGACAAACTAGAAGCTGAGTGACCCGGATCGAGAAGGTGTGACTGTATCTCTGGCAGAGACTTTGAAAGGGACGGGAACACATAAAGCAACTCTATCTTTTAAAATACAGATCAACCATAGAGGCTTGCAGGGTGGAGACCTCTTCATAACTAGAATCCCTTAGAATTAATTATCAAACAGGCGCTGCTCATATGATATGCACAATCTCAGAATTCCAATAACAATCATCTTCGTAATCCATGAACTTTACCGTTTTAAAAGAAATGACAACGCTCATTACACCAACGACAAGGATATGAGCAAGATTGCGAACAAAAAAACTTTAACTAACGTGTGCCTAAGCTGAAAAAACATACACTAAACGAAGGTAAACATACTCAACAAACTCAATCATTAAATTACTCATAGATTGGTCTAAACTAATTTTGCAAATACCAAAATAATGCGCCTACAAATTTATTGCACCACCCCATCCACAATTTGGGTCACAGTAGTATTACAGATCCGTGGGAGAGAAATGGCAACCACACGCATCTAATACGAACGGATACTTCGTTGACGACCATTGGGTATCGACCACGGACATTGATTGAAAAACGAAAATTAAGTCGCAAAAATTGTAGAATCCTAAGAGTAATCGGAATTAGATGTTGGGAACACGACATCCACTGGCAAAAGCTTCCTGCTCTACTTTGGGAAACAAATGAACACCACTCGTGTATATGGAGTAGGATTTTTACTTACCCCCTTAGTTAGTCGATCAGGAACATAATCATTTTCCAATAACGCTTCGCCAAACTATGCGGAAGTGGATGACAACGATTTCTATAGCATACTGAGCGCAGCCACCAACTTAACGCGTAACGGAGATATCGTGATCGTGATGACAAAGGTAGACAACGACAATACCCCGTTTGAATATATCATGGGAACAGATGGCCACAACGAAAGGTTTGTTAATTTTTGCAACATCAAGCAGCTGTTTGCCCACAAGATCCGCTGAGTCTCGACTGATCGACAGCTTACTACATCAAACAAGATCGCTCACTTTACTTTTAGTCGACGCCTGCGCGGAGCTAACATCGGAATAAAGAGCTACCATCTAATAGTAGCCATTATGAGTCTTTTTATCGCATCGGTTAACACTCGGTGTGTCCGGGATCTCCATTTCGCCAACAGATAAGGTAGTACATTATTAGAAATGCTAAAACAACCAGCAGCTTCCCTCCAGAGACCATCAAAGGCCATTGGAACGCGGTGAAAAAATGTTTTTAAGTCTGGGGCAGAAATCTGCAATTGGATCGATGAGCTTATTGAACTGAAAACACGAATAACAGAGGGCTCTGTTGTAGAGCGGAACTAAATGATGGTCCAAATACAAGTTTCTTGAAATCTTTCTCTCGAAATCTTCACTACAAATCAATATCATACCTCCAAAGAAGGAAATGAATAGCTTTACGCTTGAACAACGTTGCGAAATATTGCAAACTTATTTCAAAACTGAGTGCTGTGTTGCCCAAACAGTGCGTTTATTGAAAATAAGTTTTGACTGAAATGAACCAATCACGGCGCCTGTTGTACGAAAGTTTGTGCGAGACTAGCTTGCTTGCGGACAACACTCACGATGCCCGTTTTATTACTTATTAATGTGGCTGCCTAATGAGAATTTTCCAAAGATCTCATATTATTTCTTACAAAGTCCAATTGACTCAGCAATTGAAGGCAAACAACCATTCACTTCGTTATCGCTTCTCAGTTTTTCTAATGAGGCTCATTTTCATCTCGGCGGCTATGTTAACAAACAAAATTGCCGTATCTGGCGATCGGAAAACCTACACGTTATTGTCGTGAAGTCAATGCATCCACAGAGAGTTACAGTTTGGTGCGAATTTTGGAGTGGTGGCATCATTGGTCCATTTTATATCGAAAATACTGCTGGCAACGCCATTTCGATCAACGATGAGCATTTCAGAGCCATAATTACCGAATTTTTATAGGCTGAAATTGAAGACATGGACTTGGACGATCTTTGCTTCCATCAGCACGATAGCGCGCCATGCCACACAACCCATCGAACAATCGATCTTTTACGCACTAACCTCGATAATCGTGTTATCAACGGCCTAGACGATGTCAATTGGCCGCCTCGAAGTTGCGATTTGACCTCGGTAAGGTTTTTGTGGGGGAAACAGTCGATAAAGTCTTGGAAAATTGGGTTGACAGGATGCGCTACTGCGAAGCAAGGCGAGGCAGCCACATAAGTGAAATCGTATTCCATAACTAATGAGAATGTTCGCCCCTTCTAATAAGGGCATAACATACCGAAAATAATTGATGATTGTTCAATTTATTTTATTTTTAAGAAAAAACTTGAATTTGGACCACTCTGTAGTAATACAGAGAAAAGTGCAACGTAGTGTACGACGAAACAAGCGTAGCTTCATCAGCGCACTAACCACAAAGGTTAAGAGAGCAAAAATTAGTTCCGATTGTACAAGCCATTGTACATTGTAAAAGAACTAGACGGATGGTAACTTCGGATAATAAACAACTCGCCAGATGGCGGAAAAAGTGCTTAATCACTTAGACAATAGCGATTTAGTTCATCATCATCATTATGTAGCCTGTCTGGTCCAAAGTCGGACATAGGCCTCTTCTAAACTTTTCCACGTTCTTCTACCCTGAGCTGTTTGGATCAAATTTTCTCGAACCGCTCTTTTGATATCGTCACTCCTCTGTTTCTGACGTCTTCTATTGGTCTCCATTCCATAAGTCATTTTGTCCACCTGTTGTCTGCTGTCCTCGCCCTGTGTCCTGCCCACCTTCACTTCGCCTTTGCAATATGCCTGGTTATATCAATGTACTTAGTACCTACGGTTACTAAGTTAGTCATAAATTTTGTCTTCTGAAAGTTTATGCTTAGCTTCACTGCTTTTGAAACTGCTTCAAGTTCGTTCAACCGTGCTTTCGCATCGAGGAGACTATCAGTCATTCGCAAAGCGTAGATGGCTTAGGTACTCTCTGTCAACATTTATGCCTTTGTCGTTCCAATCTAGATTTTTGAACGTATATTCTAGAACCGCTGTAAAAAGTTTTGGTGAAAGAGACGCACCCTTTGCCTGATTCCTCTTTTTATTCGATACTTCGTTGCTTTTTCATGTAGCAGAACACATGCTGTTGCGTTGTCGTATATGTGTTACAAAAATTGCAGGTACCTTCCGTCTATTCTATACTGCTTAAGCGTTTCGATAATATCTCCAAAGAAGATGATTATTAAACTAGCCAAGAAATCAAATGTGGCAACTGGAGAGGTATATGTGTTCTTCCGACTGTGGCTAAACTAATAACTAGAATAAGCCTACTATAGATCGAGTGAGAGAACATCATAATTAAACGCTGAATCCTCCTGCATCAGCCATATCAGCACCTTGCGGATCATCATTGGCAATACGTCAGGTATAGATCTCTCCAAAATTTGTTGCTTATCGATTCCGAGAAGGTCTTCGACAACTTAAATAGAGATGCTTTGCGCAGCAGAGGTATGTTTGCCAGCACAACTTCTTTCTATTATAAAAGTTACCTATAATAGTGGTAATGTCATGTCTTACAATAACGGTAAGATGTCAGAATTTGAAGTTTTACAGAGGAGTACGAACAGGATTCATTCTTTTGCCACTACTATTCATGTGATAATCAGTGATGTGTTTCGGGCGCGCGATCAAGATTTGTGTACCCTTAAAATGTTTGTACACAGTGTGGGTGAAGGAAATTTAGGAAGGAAGAAAAGAGAGGTACGGATGTACATTTGTAAATGTTTGTAAGTTATAACGACCAGGAAACACAGAGATCGGTAGGCCATTCCATAAGCGAGTTGTACGGCTTAGGGAAGAATCACGATATTTTAGAGTACGTCCGAAAATGGGCTTGAGGGTATAATGATGAGCTTTCATAGCGAGACGGCGGAAATAGCGATAAAACAAAGTGAGACAGGAGACATTACGTCAGTGTACTAGGGTGTCAATTGATTGACGGGTATTAGTATCACCTAAGAGTTTTATCGCACGGTTTTGAATCCTATCTAGCAGAATCAGAGATGTTTTAGGAGCACCTGACCTGATGTGGCATTGTACTCCAATTTTGGGCGGACGAAAGTATTTTTTACATCGGTTGCGGAAACCTAGACATCTCGCAGCACTTTTGCCGACATCGAATATGTGGTCATTCCAACGTAAGTTGCCATTGACGCATACCGAGAATGGAGGGTTTTCCGGTTTCGACGATGCATTAAATTCCACTTTGTTGATAGTTCCCCAATTGGTTATGCTGTTAATATCGGAATTTAATGAGCTTAACATACGCTGCCGTTCCCATTCTACAGCCGAAGAGCAGGAACGTGAGTACGGAAACGAATATGAAAAGCAGAGAGTACTGTCGTCAGCAAAGTAATATATTGGATTAGAAGTGGCCGCAAGAGATCATTGATAAAAATTAGAAACAATGTCGGAAACAGAACGTATCCCTGGGGCACACCAGCATTTATTTTGTGAATATCAGACTTGAAACCGTCCAAGACAACTTGAATTGAACGTTCCGAAAGGTAATTTCTAATCCATTGAAGAAGAGAGTCATCGATCCCAAGAGCACGCATTTTCAACAAAAGAGCCTGATGCCAAACTCTGTCAAATGCCTTAGAAATATCAAGTGCAACTAACTTGCTTTCGCTAGATTGATGTACGCTTTGGTTCCACTTTTCGGTGAGACATGCCATCAAATCACCAGTGGACCTGTTGCTACGAAAACCGTGCCACCGGCCATTAAGAAGTTTTCGTGTTTCGAGATATTTCATGAGCTGACGATTTGTCAGCGTTTCCATGACCTTGGAAAGAAGGGACGTAAGTGCAATGGGTCTGTAGGAGGATAGAGAAGAAGATTCGCCTTTTTTAGGGACTGGCTGGACAAATGCTGTTTTCCATCTGCTCGGAAAGAGTCCTAAAGAGTAGGATTGGTGAAAAGCTTACGCAGTGGTTTTGCCAGCGTAGAAGAACACCTCTTCAGAAGAAGGGGAGATATACCATTTGGACCAGCGGATTTGTGAATGTCTTTGAGTACACTTGCTACTACACGAGTGCGAAAGTGGATTCGTCCCATTGAAGATTCGACGCAGTCAATTGTTGCCGCCTACACAAATCCGCACAAATTTGCAGCAAACAGATTGGTCTTGTCTGAAGAGCTGACAGCTGGAATGTCATTGTAAATGAACGTTGGGATGGAGGATGAGGCAGAATTTCTGATATTTTTGACAAACGACCAAAAGCTTTTACTAGCTTTGGGACATTGTAGTATTTGCCTTAACTTTTGGTCGTATTGAAATTTCACACGCAGCCACTCCTGGCTGGTGTAAACTTTTTTTAGTTTTACTCTGTCGAGTTGATCTTGAAGGACCGAAAAAACATTTCTCTTACCCTGACAGCCTCTTTACAGCTCGCGTCGTTTGGTTTGATACAATCCATCCGATGGGGGATAAAGTGTCTCATTTCAAAGAGGGTAGTGTTTGTGATCATATCAGCAGCGGCATGCACGTCATTATCGCACATCAACGGTGTATTTATCAGGGTGAGAAATTAAAAACAAGTCCAGGGTGTTTGCGGTATGACTATCAACGTCTGGTATTTGCGTGGGCTCATTTACAAGCTGCGTTAAGTTGTTTTCTATAGCGAAGACCTCAACACACCGTCCTTCGGCTGTTATCTGTCCAGAATGTCGAAGCCACCCAGAATTGTGTATATTGAAATCGCCCGTAATGACGATGATAAAAGGATACAATTCTTTGAATGGAGTCAGACAGCGCAACAAACTCGTGGGGCTTCTGTAAATAAAGCAGTAGTGGATAATTTGCTTACGGAGATGGAATTTTAATCACATGAAATTGAATTACGGATTGGAACATGGTTCACATTATGATGGAGTTTGGTAAGCTACATCAGTACGCACATAAATGGCGGGACCGGGGTGAGAGAAGAATAATGGCACTAGTTCGTAGCCAGGTAACTTCAGATCAGAGTGATCTGAGAGGTGCGGGCGGGGATCTACCTGTGTTTCACTAAGTGCCAAAACAGCTGGTCTGTACCTGCAGAGGTGGGCGTACGAAGAAAAGTGATTACTTTTTAGCCCGTCTACCTTGAATTCCCTAGTCATAATCACAAATAAACACAGAAAACACAAACACCGACGATACTAAGCAAGGCTGCGAAGTTAAAATGCTGACGTTGGTAGCGTATGATAAATACCGTAACGGCAGTGACCGAGTGCAAGCAACAGTATTTCGACCAGGAGCGGGATAGGTGGAACACAGTAAAATACAAACGGCTAACACAAGACCCAAAGTACTTTAATTTGCCATTATAACATCAGAGCCGATAAAATTATCACTGTCCATTGCCGGAGAGCAAGTTGAGATAGTAAGGAGCTTTTTATAACTAAGAAGTATTGTCTTCGAATATGGCGGCACCGAACTAAATGCGGACAGCAGAAATTACAAAACAAAATCCGCGCTCGCTAACTTAAATCTGGAGTAGCAATTTTTTCAGTATAAAAACCAAGCTGAGACTGTTCTTTTATGGGTGTAGTACCTGGAAAGTGGACAACACCGTCACAAGGAAGCTGCAGACCTTCATAAATAGGTGTCTCCGCAGCATCAAAATACGGAGGAGAAAGTGGCAGTGAATTTGTCACCTCTTACGGAGCGAAGACTATTCAATTGTGAAGTACAAGTTGATTTCGGCTTAATAAAAGTGGACCAAGGTTGTTCATTAAAAACTATCCAAGCGCTTCATACAAAATTGAATTGGTTCAAAAGTTTTACTCCTCCATTGTCGATTTGCCGATTTTTTTTTATTGTTGCTAATTAATATTAATAACCTTTGCCTTAACACTTTATGTTCTTCGGTGCTACATCTATTAATTTGTGTTTTGTGTTTTTAAATAAACCGATACGGCAAGCACCCCACGGTCATCATTTCTTATCTCAAAAAGGTTAATCTTGATGGAATATGAAGTGGGCACAGATTGTCTAAATATAGAAGCGACACTTAGTTACATTATCGATAGGCAAGCCGTAAACGAAACGCCTCCTTTACGACCTTCATTATTACACTATTCACTTGAAATGTAAATAACCATTGAACAAAAAAGAAGAAAAATCAACAATTCCATACTTTCTTCAGCAGCCGTATAGATAGTTCCTGGTAGTTTCGGATGAGCTTGAGCTGTTTTAGCTGCAATTACAATGTTGGCACCATCCTGAGCCGCTTTCAGAGCAATTGCTTTCCCAATACCACGGGATGCTCCGGTGATGAAAAGTGTTCGCCCAGCTAATTTTCTACAAAAAAAAACGTAGGTCAACAAATTGAAATGCTTCGAAATTGGATTGATATTCACCCGGTATTCATTGTGATTATTTTTTTTCTATAACTCAACAGAAACTAAACAATTAATTATTATTCGCTGCAGATAGCAACCTTAAATGACTTGCACAACTATTTGAACTACTTCTAGCTGTAGGGTGTATAATTGAAGTAGACGCTTAATTATGTACGCGAGTATCTACACTCTGTCTCGAAAATTGTTTAGATGTAGGAAAAAGATTGATCTTTGGACCCCCAAGAACTACTTGGACTTTATTCAACACAAATCAGAAATAAATGGAAGCAATAGTCAACTAGTGAAAGCTGTCACTTTGCATCAGTTGTTCTTATCGGTGTTTCTATTGCATGTGAAAGTTGATAAATATTTAAATCTACTTTTCGGCGCAAAAGGTAGTGACTGGTGTATGTATCGTTATTCTAGCAGTGTTGTCGCTGTTGCAAAATATGTTATTTTAGCTCTAAAGTCAACGCAAGGCTCAATCTCATAAAATGCGTCGCATTAACAATTCGCGTATAGCCTAAGGCCTCTTGACGCTCTGGCTACTAAGCTACTTTGTAATTTTAATTATTCTGTAGCTATTCAATAAATAAATAAATAAATAACAATTCACGTATGCAGGGTTTTTCTTTAGATGCACTCCAATTTGTTTTTTTTTTTTTAATAAAAAATACCACGACATTTTTATTTTGGAAATACGAGCACATGACATCATAAACGCAATTTCGCACAAGCGAAATGGGAAACTGACACCAATATGTTGAAACCACATTCTCCACGGCTTCTAGTTCCACTTTATCCCAAAAAACAATTGGTTAGCATGGAGCTATGGCGGTCTACATTGACTCGAACTGACTCGCCGGCATGCATTCGGAAATAGTACGGAACAATGATATATCCGGTAAGGAGACCGCGCCAAAAAATCAATTTCTACGTTTACATTGACTACTGTTGAAACACCTCCAGGTGATCGCTTGACCTACTGCGGCAATTATGCTTACTTACTAATTTTTCGGTGAAAATCTTCAATAGAGCGAAAGTTCAATATGCAGGGCGGCCAATTGGTCAATACGGTCTTATACGACCGTCTAGCCAAGTCTTTTCGCAAAATACGCAATGGGTATAAGTGAGAGGTGCAGAGCTCTTGAAAACGGCGAGGAACCGATTGATCGTCGTCATGACTTACCGGCTCGTGTACAGCTGCAATATTGTCTTCGCTTCTGGTGTTACGCTGTCGCACTGGCACGACAATACGACAACATGAGGGAGTGAATAAGTCGGTTCGAATTTTTGAACTAAACGATTAATTTTTCGCTTATAGGGACGATTGTAACGGCACGTAAGGTAGTAATAATTGACCACGAACTTTGATAAAGAGTATTCGACTGATTTGTAAGCGTTGTTCAGGGTAGATCTTTCCGTGATTAAATGGTAGACAATATGGAATACAAATATGACATCTGTCAAAAGAAGATATACGTGATTTCACAGAATCAGTATTCGTAATCAGTGTTATAAATGAATTAACATAGATGGCAAACTTTCCAGATTTTGGTGCCTCCAAAAACGGCTTCCGCTTATTGTCCTGGCCGTGAATACGTGTGAATTTGTCAACTATACGAAGAGATTAAAAAAAATGTGGTGAACCCGTTAATAGCCTCGGATAACGGATTCATTTTTAACGACCCTGGGAAACGATTGCAAGATAACGTCTATCGGATCGGCACGTGGAATATTCGGACTCTACCGAACAATTATCAGAGGCCTTTGACTGCTATCATGCAGATATCATCGCCATCCAGGAAGTGCGATGGAATGGGCCGAACAAAAAGTGGATAAAAAACTGTGATATCTACTATGGTTATTTCCATGGGGACAGAAATAGCACTTATTCGTATGAGGATTTGTTATACGCGACAGACTTGGGTAAGAAGTCTTGAGCATCCAAAGGTGAATTCGCTAACATAAATCTAATATGCGCTCGTGCCACAGCAAAGACATGGACGAAGCTATCAAATAATGTTTCAACGAGCTCCCCAACAAGTCTTACGAGCAATGTCCTAAGTGTGACGTTAAAATCATAGTAGGTAATTTTAACGCCAAAGTAGGAATGGACGACTTCTTTGGTAGAACAATATCACTTAAGCAAGCACATGGTTTCCTTGATTCAATATATGTGCACAAGAGGACATGTCACGCCAAAGTGATGATTTTGCGATCAACGTAAGGCATGCCTAAAGTATTCTGGAGGCCCAGCATCCCGAAGTCAGATAGAAGAGGCTATTTAACATCATAGCAAAACGAAGGAAAGTTGGCAACATCTAAGCTTAAATCCAACAAAATTTCTGGAACTGACGGCTTACCGGTCGAGGTATTCAAAGTTGCTGAAAGTGACTTTTTGGAGAGCATACACTAACTCATTTCTCATAATTCGGTGAGAAGAGTGTATGCTTGACGAATGGAATCTCAGCACCGTATGCCGGTCCACAAAAAAGGAGACCCCATCAAATGCGCCCACTATAGATGTATATGTAAGTATGCTCAACATTGCGTATATCATGGTAACGTCTGAAACCCTTCGTCAACAACTTGACTGACCCCTGGCAAGACCACAAAACTCAGCCTATACGAGTATATGTATATAAAATGACGGTGGAGAACACTAGCTGCTCCGTTAAGGTCGGTAATGACTTAACCAAAACCTTTGATGTCCAGAAATGTTTTAGATAAGGTGACGCGCAATAAGGTGGCTTATTTAAAATCAGACTTGAATGAATTGTGCGTAGCTCACAAGCGAATACTGGAGGCACAATCTTTCAAAAGCCTGTGGAACTACTGGCGTACGCCGATAATATTGACATAATTGGCAGAACTCAGCGGGATGTGACCGATGCCTTCGCTACTATTAAGACCCAGGCTGCCAATTAGGGTAACCAAGTCTGTGCACGTATGTATTGTAAGTATACTGTCAATAAGAATGTCTCAGTCGGCAGCTATAACTTTGATGTAATAAGGCAACTTGTCTACATTGGTTCTGCTAACAATTCCGGCAACACCTCAGTAGAAATAAAACGAAGACTAACTCTTCGCAATCAATGTTTCTTTAGAGCTAGAACGCAATTGAGTACTAAGGCTCTATCCAGAACAACTAAGGATACTCTATACAAGCCCGTGATCATCCCAGTTCTACTTCATGGCGCTGAAACATTTACTCTATGAAGCACATGAAGATATCCTCGGTAGTTTCGAGAGAAATATTCTTCTTTAGGTAGTCGGTCCCGTTTCCGTTGACGGGCTTTGGAGGAGAAGATTCATCGACAAATTATACGAGCAGTACGGCGTCTTCAACCTAGTCCCCTGAGATGGATAGAACATGTAGAGCAAATGGTCACTAATGCTCTCGCCCACGGTCTTCAAATCTAACCCGGAGGGACAACGCAGTAGAGGAAGACCAAACCTTAGGTAGCGGTTACAAGCAGAAGAGAACGTCAACCGACTTGGAGTGACAAACTTGTGGGAGTTAGCTACGAATCGGGCTCAATGGAGAGGCCTAGGTTTACATTGAACTGTAGCGCCACCTAGTGAAATGGAACTCGACGACCATAAAATCGATCCGCTTTTTTCTTTGTCAATTTTTTATTCAGGCTGTCCAATAGTTTACTGTACTATTGACCTGTGATCATACTTCCTTTCTTCCAAAAATTCATGAGGATTATTCCCGTCGAATTCCAATCTGCCATGAGCAGATTCAGTTTGTAGCTTGGTCTCTGGCTCATATTTCGTCAACTGTTACGACTGAGGATTACGCTTCAAGAGTTCCAAACATTGCTTCGAAGTTGACAGCTGTGAGCAATCGCGGCACCCATCGGGGCGGCAGCTTTCTCAGGCTTAACGTATTATATAAAATGTTGATTGCCGTTCCATACGATAGGTACACGGACCTTTTCAACAATTTTCGCAGTAAATACATCTGCCACGCGACTTGGTCGCTTTTCACCAAAAACAGATGCGTAGCCACGTTTTAATTTGCTGAACAAATAATTCAAGTTCGCTATAGATGGTGAATGGTCCCCATAGACAGCATTCAGCTTGGCTCTTCGGTTCTTTGCACGTTTTTTCATCCAAAAATGAGAATATAATTAAGAATCGATATTGCTCTTAGTATTCCATTGTACCAAAAAACACCAAACACTTTGAATACAAATAGCTGCCACATCAAAACTAATCGATGAATCAGTGTGAAATTTTTTATGGCGTTATTTCAAGGAAGTTATTAGTTGATGGCAATGCCAACTTCCCTTAGCAACTGTCTTTAAAAAAAGCGTTACTTATACAATGTGGCGCAAAATTAATCATCCAATTTTATTTTTGAAATACTTTTTACTAAATAAAAAAAATAATTTTGAGTGATGGAAATCTTTATTTAGAGCTTTACAATTGTTTCTGTTCAGTGGAAAAGATGATATCCGCCAAGTGGCTGCTGCTACTTATCTTGCTTTCTCCTAGAATTTCTGTGCTTCTCCCTGTCCCGTCAGTCCTGACTCCGTTCGTGTTTCCTCCTCACTTTTGGTATATCCTATCCTTTTGTCAAAGCCTCTCGTACTTTTTCCTTTTTTTTCTCTTCCTTTTTTTTGCTATTCTTTTGTTAAATTTTTTTTGTTTGTTTTTTTCTTTTCGATGGTCAACCAAGGAGTGATTAACCCGCAGGTCTCACTTATATACACATTCATACATCTGTTCAGATGAGTGCAACGGGCCAATTTTGGTCTTTGTGTGCAGCGCTCCGCAAATTTGCTGAAGTGTGACACCGTGCATTGGACCTCCGTTGTTCCCATTCTCTCACACACCCACACATTCGTGTTTCTCTCTTATTTCCCAAATTTCCTCCAAGATTGGGATTTCCCTTTCGACCGAGCTAATATTTCCCTTTACGATCGTTCATTGGGGTTGCATTTAGCCTGAATGCAACACCAGTCCTTCCCAAAAGATAAAAAAAGAAAAAAGATAATTTGGCAACAATATATGGCCTACGCGCATTATACATCTTAATCATCACCCGTTTCTGATAATGATTGGGTGTACGCCATCGGGTGAGGGCGAAACAAGGAACTAATCATGAGACGGGCACAGAAGGAGGAATTCTACATCTGGAGTGCTGCCCGATGAAAAACTAAACGAAGACATCCCGGCGAATCCTCTTCTCAAGAATTAATTAAATGAGGGGCGCGCAACTAGGGGTCCATTCTTTACAACAATTTTTTTTTGTTACAATTTTACTTTATTTTATTTTTTTTTTTAAGGTGGTGACGGTCCGTCACTGAGTAGAGCATCTGTGGCAGTCCGCCTGGTTCTGTTGCTTTATGTACGCAGAGGGTTCCAGACCGTCCATCTGGCTCTAGACGTACAGCGTTGGGCTTAATGTGGCCGTCCATCACTCTACCGAGACTCCTGTCTCTTCTTCTCGTGGATCTATTGGTTGTCAGAAAGACAGAGTTCGAGAACCCACCAATTCTTCCCGCTAATATACTTCGCCAAGAAAACGACGGACATAAAGTGAACGGATGGGGCAAAAGGCGGATCGGGCAGGAGGGACCGTGATGGAGAGGAGATGCCTTCTAAGGCTAAGGAAACTACCCGATAGGAAAGACAACACAACACAATGGTAAGAGCCGACGACTTTGTGAATGCCTCTTGTTCACCAAAACGTTGGACACTGGTCTCGCGCCTTCCTCCAAATAATTACTTCAACGGACCGTCCGTCCTACCTACTGTAGTTGATCCTTCAAGATAATAAGAGGGTGCACCAATGACTGATGGACCCATGGCTGCCAACCACCCTTCTAGGATTTTGAAGAACCACGGAAAGGAATGTGTATAAGTGAGGCCGAGAGGAGAGGGAAAAAGTAGGACTTGTTGTGGTGAATTTTACCGCAACACTCTTATTGAATATGCAAGCCAAGTTTGGTCACCCTACTACAGAACTCACATCCTCCGGATAGAAGCAGTCTAACGCAGGTTTTTACGATTGACTTTGCGTGGTCTTCCCTGGGACAATAGCCCAAACTTACCACCATACACTGACCGGCTGAAACTTATGAATTGACAACCCCTTTCTATACGGCGAAATGTTGCCGATATTATATTTATTCTTCAAATTTTAGTTGGTAATATCGACTGTCCTTTACTTCAACTTATTTCTTTTAACACCGACCGGCGCAATCTTAGGGCTCTGTCACTTTACCGGCTTAATCTTTATAGAACGAATTATGGACTACTGGAGTCAATGTCTAGAATGCTTCGTGAAGTTAACAATATTCTGCCTTTCTTCGACTACCACCTCAGCAAACTTTGCCTCAAGAACATTCTTATTTCCATCTATGCCTCACGTCCTAACTTATTTAAGGGGAGTTATACACCTAGCATGTCCGAAAAAATCGATCCTTGTTTTTGCATTTTTTGAAGCTTGAGGTCTTAAAAATATCTGGTGAAAACGACAAGTCAATAGTTCGATAAGTGAGCCAGTTACAGCCGAGAAAGTGAAACGAGAGGCAGGTAGCGGCAAACGACCCTTCGAGCAGAGCGTCCCTAAACCTATTTTATGATTCTATTGTGCTTTTGGGCGTGCTCGGCTCCATGTATATGGGAATTTCATACGACTGTTATTATTTGCCAGAAATAGATACGTTTTGACAATAGCTTGCCGTTCGTGCATCTGTGCGTTACAGTGAATTTTCGTGTCTGAATAAATATTCTGAAGAAAATCGATATCAGAAATAAAGGTTCTCGAGAAGCTCATCGATCCGGGTCGTTTCGCAAAGCTCGGAGCAAGAAGAAAATACCGCCGAAAAACTTTCCGACCAGAATATTATAATAGTTCCAGTGCCAAAAAATTGAAGACTGATCATGGGACATCCGCACTAGAAGATCAAAGCATCGGGTATCAAATTTTGAATTTTCTGACTGTGTTTTCAGTCTTATCGGAATGTATAAAATGTAAAAAGGGTGATAGTGATATTCGATTCTCAAGAAAGCACTCGAAGACTCGACTTTAAAATTGCAGTTTCGTGTTCATCGTACAAATCGGCTTTCATTCCTTCGTGCCCGTATATCAACACAGCTTACGAAATTAATACACGATTCGTTTTTGTTATGCGGTGATTGGGGATTGATTTGCGTAGAACTATGAAATTTTGTGGACTCATGGATTTACCACCTCCGCTTCAACAAACGACGTATGATATGTTAATTAACATAATAACATTCACTCTGCTGCTTCAAGTATTGTTCAATTGGTGTTAAAACAATATGTAAAAGAAGAATAACAGGAAATAACAAAACAAAATTCGAGTGCTGATATAACAAAGCTGACCGTTTCAGGAGATGGTACGTGGTGAAAACGAGGTTTTGCCTCATTGTATGGAATTGTGGTTCTCATTGGTCAGTTTACAGGAAAAGTCGTTGATTTTCGTGTAAAATCTTCTTATTATGCTGAATGTAACTATTTGAATAAACACAAAAATACCGATCAATCATGACGGATGGGCAGGCAAAATGGAAGTTGACGCCCAGAAAGAATTGTTTTCAAAATACCTCGAAAAGCATGGTGGAGTTATGTATACTAATTACGTCGGGGATGGCGACTCTAAGAGGTACACGGGATTAATGAATGAGAAACCGTATGGTGATGAGATTGAAATTGTAAAAAAAAAGAATGCGTGGGACACGTTCAAAAGCGAATTGGAACCCGTCTTCACGAAAGCAAGAAAATAAGCCCTGGAATCGGCGGCAAAAACAAATTGACGGCAAGATTTATAAATAAACTGAGCATTTACTATGGCTTAGCTATTCGCAGAAACTGTAACTCCAAGGATGACATGAAAAAAGCGGTATGAGCAACATTCTAGCATTACGGCTCAATAGACAGCAACCCTCAACCGAATCGTGGCGCAAATGGCAATAAAGAAAAGCTAAAAGAGAACTGAAAAATTTCCGTCACGATTATTAAGCATTGCCAAAAATGGTGTTCAAACTAATATTCGAAGGCCTCAGCAGTGACAAATTGTTGGAGCGCTGTATTGGCGGATATACCCAAAACAGCAATGAGAGCTTCAACCAACTTATTTGGAAGATAGCTCCAAAAACGATTAACAGCGGGGCCAAAATTGGTAACATTACTGTATTTCTTGCAACATGCACATTCAACAATGGTGTCATCTCATTGTCATGTCAAGTCATGAACGTGTTAGGAATATAGGTCGAATCGGGATCGCACTTTTACGCTAAGCAAGAAGACGAAACTCGTATAGCGAAAGCCGAGCTGTAAGAGCAAGAACAGACGAAAAAAATCGAATACGGCGCCGACAACAAAATTTAGAACAATCCGTCGACCGTAGAAGACTTACACCAAGGGCTTTATGTCGATGATCGACACCATTATTTATTCATTCCTAAAATTCATTCAAACGCATTTTTCAAATCGGTACCCAAAATTTCTCGAAAACTAATGAACCAATCGTTTTGAATTGTCTAGTACTTAACTTAGGATTTTTTGTTTTCGTTACTTAGTTTTTGTTTTATAGGCAAAATAATAACTAATTTTTGGTCCAAGTATCATTATTTATGTTCAGACATCCGCCATTTTGTCATAAATCAATATTTTTAAAATCGGCTGTGACAAGTACTAGATTATATTGTACAATAGTATCTAATTTGATAATCTTTTTGGTTTTTTTTTTCAGATAATTTTTGAAGAAACGCCAGTGGGTACCGATTACGCAAATTTTTTTATGACGCTCCAAGAATCATACAATATCCTTGTAAATTTTTAAACAAAAAAAAATTAAACATATTTCTAAATGTGTATACTTTTAGATCGTTAAACTTCCAATCCAAAATTTCAAATATAGGGTCCGCCATAAATGTTTTTTTTTTTTTTGAAAATGCTATAAAGAAAACTACTGAATATTTTCTCAAATTTCTTTTTTTATTTGAAAGTACAATCCTTCCGGTTAATAATGGAAAATAATTTCATTCAAATGGCTGCCTCGGCTGGCCATGCAGTAGCCTACATGATCGGTCCAATTTTTAAGCACATTATCGATTGTGTGCAGCTGTATTTCACCAATGGCTTCACGAATATTGTCCTGGCTTGTCGGCGTAACACTTATCTTTTACGGCACCCCACAAATAATAGTCCAACGGTGTCAAATCGCAGCTCCGGGGTGGCCAAACGACATCAGCAAAACATCGAGTGTAGCTTCGGCTGTGTGGCACGTAGCGCCGTCCTGTTGAAACCAAATGTTGCCAATATCCTCCTCTTCAATTTTTGTGAACAAAAATTCGTTCAACATGGCCCGATAACGATCGCCATTGACTGTGACGGCCATTCCTTGCTCATTTTCGAAGAAAAATGGCCCAATTATGCCTCTGGACCAAAATCCGCACCAAACAGTGACTCGTTTTGGGTGTATCGGCTTTTCAGTGTATACGTGCGGGTTTTCTGTGCCCCAAATGCGACAATTTTGCTTGTTTACATACCCGCCAAGATCAAAATGAGCTTCATCTGAAAAGATGATTTTTTTTGGCAAAATCGGCATCTGCTCTAAGTCGATCGCAGGTCCACTTAGCGAAGCGTATAACTATATTCGTTCAGCGGAAGGATAAGACTAATTATCTGTCAAATCAGACATGAGCTAAGTGTTACCATTCACGAAATAAGCACTAGTTAAAAAAAAAAAACGTTAGATGGCGGACCCTATAGTTTTCCTTAAAAAAATACATAAAAACGACCTTTTTTCCGGCTCCTAGGTGTAAGGGGAGACCCTTAACCGCTTCCACCCTTTAGTTTTATGTTTTATGTTAGTTTTAATGGGGTAGTCGCATGCTGGAGGTTAAATTTTGAGGGTTTATAAGGATTTTTTTTACGGAAAATGAAATACAATTTTCTTATGATAATTATGTTATTATTTAGCTATGCTTGTTAAATAAAAAAAAAATATTTTAACGTTACTTCAAAAAAAAGTAGGTGGCTGGACCCCCTGATTGCTCCTTTTGTAATCATCTGAAACCAAAATTTCAAAAAAATTATTATTCAGTTGTTGGGTTGTCATTCTGTCCCGTAGCAGATTTAAAAGATTTGAGTGAAAAATAACAAAATGGCGGCCTTGTAAAAAAAAAATTCAATAATCGACTGTTTTTTTCGGTTTAAAATCGAGATAAAAAAAGTGGATAAAAAAGTCTAATTCTGGTACCAGACAAAACCATTCATGTGTAGAATATTGTGTTAAAATATTTCAGTCGAATCGGTCCAATAGTTCTTTTTTAAACATCTGGGCCGACGGATAAAAAGTAGTTTCGCGAAAAATGCGTTTAAAGTTTGGAGAAGAAAATTTTTATTGAAAATTTATACTTACATTAATCATCTATTCCTGGCGCGTAGAGTATACCTTCGGTTTCTTCATATGCATCATTTTCAGCAACTCTCGCTGATCTACGTGCAATTCTTTCACTTTTTGCGACGTCAGACACCCTCTTCTCTGCGTAGTATATGCGAGTGTCATCGGCCCTTTGTGCAAAGTCCATGGCCTCTGCGCCTGCCCGCACACCCATTACATTGAAAATACACGCTGCTGTTAGCGTTACAATATCCAACTTTTTTTTTCCCCGTAAAAATGTATTTAGGATTCCAATACAAATTCCAAACACAGTTATTAAAGCTTTCATTGTTATTTTGAGTGTTTCCACCCAAACATCTTTTTAAAATACTGTCGCTCGATAAGTCTTCGTAGATCGGTTTTAAAAGTCGGCGGATGTATTAATGTATCTTCTTTATTGTCAGCTTTGAGTTGCTGATACTGACACCATGAAATTTCACCTTCTGAACAATAATGATGTTGCGGATTCTTGTCGGTAGAAGTTATGTAATAAAACGTTGCCCACACAACTTTTTTCATTTCTTCGAGAGAGCTTATATTTCTCATAATTGCAAGGCCGTAATTAATTATGCGCGAACGTTGGAAATGTTGAACAAGTGTTTCGGCAACGATTCTCTAAAGAAAACGGTCGTTTACCAGTGGCACGAGCGGTTCAGAAGTGGTCGTGAGTCAATCCGAGATCATGAACGCAGTGGCAGACCATTGACATCGAAAACCGACGAAAACATTGATGAAGTAAAAGAAATGTTGGTCAATAACCGCAAATTAACCATCAGAGAGATAGCGGAGGACTTGAACATTACCTATGGATCCGTCCAAGACATTTTGGTTAATGATTTGCGTTTCCGTCGTGTAGCAGCAAAGTTGGTGCCAAAAGACCTCAATTTCATGCAAAAAATAGACCGTGTTGACGTCGCAAAAGAGATGATTTGCGAGGCTGAATCCAATCCCACATTCATCAAAAGGATCATTACTGGAGACGAGACCTGGGTTTATGAGTACGACACGCAATCCAGACATCAGGCAAGTGAATGGCGTTCACCAAATGAGCCGAGACCAAAAAGGACACGTCGTTTTCAGGCAAAAAAGAAGGCAATGCTCACGGTTTTCATGGATTACACCGGTGTAGTGCATCATTAATTTTTTCCAGAAGGCCAAACAGTAAACAGAGAGTATTATTTAGGCGTCATGAGATGTTTGAGTGAAGCAATTCGCCGAAAGAGACCAGAATTGTGGGCAGAAACTCGTGGATTTTGCACCATGATAACGCACCCTCGCACAGTGCCATCATTGTTCGTAATTTGTTGACGAAAAATGCAACAAGTACCATCCAACAGCCACCGAATTCACGTGACTTGGCTCCCTGTGACTTCTTTCTGTTCAATCGAGTTAAAAAACCAGTACGGGGAACGCGTTTCAGCAGCCGAGAGGAAGTAAAAATCGGAGGAAGCACTGATGGACATATCGAAAAGCGAATATAGAAAATGTTTCGAGGATTGGATCAAGCGCTGACATAAGTGTGTTGCAGTCAATAGCGATTACTTTAAATTGGAAAATATAGATTTAGAGGAATAAACTTGCTTTTGTAAATTTCTGAATACATTCGGGGAACTTTTTGATCAAGATGGTACTTTCAATATTTTACACCGACATTCTTCAGACCTTTTAAACATTTCGATGCACTTCCTTCGTGATTAACTGTACAATTCTCCTGATGTTCATCATACCAAGCAGCGTATTCATCACTTTTTTCTTTTCCTGACCATTTTTCACAAGCTTTACACACACTTGATTTTACGATTACACCAGATTTTATTAGAATATTTTCCAATAAGAGAAACAATACCCAAAAGTAACGTAAACCCACGATTAGACCACGATCCATCACCTGAAACAGTAATTTCGTTTTTCGGATGATCAAATTGAATATTTTTCTCTTCGCCTTCTTTCACTGCTTTTTGAAATGTGTTCTACAATTGAATAACAAGCTTGATTACTCACACCTCGACCCAAATTCCATTAGAGAACAAAAAAGTTCAAGACCACTTTTACCAATTCCAAATAAACGCATAACAAACACTAAACCTCTGCTGATTTCGCATGCATTTTTTATCATTGGACAAGAGTTGATCAATGCTTTTTTACACGGGCATTTAACACATAATTTAAAGCCCAATCCCTGCTGAGATCGTTTCAAGAACTCTATATCACCACTACATAATTTACATTTCAACTGGTGAACACCAAATAAAAACTCAAAAAACTGTACTTACGAATCGGATCAAAATTCACTTCACAATCGTCTTCACCTTGCAATTTTTGAGCAGATGTACTAACAAAATTAGTATTTTCCTCAGAAGTATGTTAATTTCCTCTAAAACTTCTTTTTTAGCTTTTTCTCCTGGGTGTCTACCTCTTTTCGTACCTTTCTTGTCCATTTTAACTCGACGTTAACACTTTCAAATACAAGCGTATACTGATTTTCTTGTTCGAAAAATACAAAAATTTTAAGAGCTAGATATTAACACTTTGAAATACAAGCATATACTGACTTGCACTTTTCTTAAAAATACCAAAATTCTACACGTCGTACACTACAAGTACAAATTTTACAAGGATATAGGGTCGCTAACAATAGCGCAGATATGAGCGCCACAGCTGCAGGGTACGTTCTTCCCTATTATTTGCTGTAACTTTGAAATGACTTCGTGTATCGGCCTAAAATTTACACAGTATATTCTCAACAAACAAAAAAAATCGATTTATTGAAGATGAAGATTATTGAGACTACCTCCTTAAGAATATGCTTGCAAAAAGCCTTAATAAATCTACACGGAGTTGACTCGGGCTGCAAATTAAATCACTTCTGTTCCTCAAATAAATAGAATTGGTAAAGCTAAACAAAGGTTGATTTGGACAATAAACCAAGTTAGCAATTGAGTTGAATCGTTTAGCGAGCGCTTAAGTTATAATTCCGTCTCAGTGGTTTGATGCCCCAGGTAAACATTGACACGATGAAGAAGTATGCAAGACATAGGTTAGACTTTCCATAGAGTGCCGTATGAAACATCTGTATACCATCGAAGCCCGTATTGGCCTACTAAAGTGGGAAGTTGCAGACAGAACAATTTTCCGTTCTTAAGACAGAATGAGTAACGCTCTGGGGCCCTATCACTCTACGATCAACAAGTCAGCACAAAACCAAAACCAAAACCAAAAAGCACAAGACAATCGACTTCTGTTCGTTTGATGGCTTTAATAAAATTCTCTTATATCTCTCAGTTTCATCAGTATAAGTTTAGCGTTTTTTTTTTGTTGTTTTCTTTTTATAATTTCTTTTGTTCTTTTATTTATAATTATTTTTATTTATTTTTTTTTTGTTAATAAAAACGAATTCTATTAAAGTAAACTTTAAAAAATTCTAAGTTTTGTTTTGTTTTTGTTTAATTATTTGCATTTTTCATGTATTCATAGTGTTTTTTGTTGTTTGTTTTGTGTGTTTATGAATTTGTTTACAATTCTATTATCCGCCTATATTCTCTCTCTCTCTCTCTCTCTACCTCTTTTTGTTTCTTTGAATTTGCATATATATCCTACAATAAATATATATCTTGGGTTGGATGCGAGGTGGCTAATTTTGCAAAGAAAATTCCAAAGATTGAGGATGAGATAGGAGGAAATTCCAATAAAATTCGTAAGTTCTATCGATAATTTCGATAATTGGGACAGGAGAGGGAACCTTTGTAACCTCAGATGCGTTGAATATTTTCTCCATAAAATCAGCCGACTTGCACGCACAGTATAAAACGAAAGATTAGTTGGTTTGTTACCTATTGCGCGGTTTTTTAGATTAAAATAAAAGAAAAAAAAAAGGAAAATTAAAACTCAAGTCGACTCAAACTAAGTCGAACAAAACGAGGAGGAAAAGTTTAAAAGTGTCGATAAAATGTGTTGGAAGAATGAGGGAGAAGAAACATAATATTGAAAGAGAAATAGATTATTATTTAGAATAATAACGATAGTAACGACTAAGTGTGTTGACGTCCTCGCAGAAGTCCTGATATAACAATTTGTTTTGTTTGTTTGTTTGTTGAATTTGAGTGTTGTTGATCTCTTCGAATTTGTTTGTATGCCCGTTCTAGTTGTGTGTCTTATTGATTAACTGTTACGATTGCTGTTTGATGTTGTTTGATTGATGAAAAGTTGTGTTAATTTATGTGGCGTTCCCTACAAATCTGCTGTATTTGCAATCGCATCGTCTTTCAATTCGTTAACATGATTCTCAGTTAGCGGTGTGGCTTCTCTGAATACACGTGCATACTTGAAACGCTGCTGGCATCGTTCCAGATAGGCTTTCGTATGATCTTCACTGCTTTCTAAATGACCACCACGCAGTGTTTCATATACCTTTGTCGCTTCCTACAAATGAAAATGAACCACAATTCAATTTTAATCAAAGACATATGTACATAAATAGATAAACGTTAATACAAACCTCGAGAGTCATTTTATTTAAATCGAATGAGGTAATCAGTTTAATGGCTTCGTCCTTTTTACTATTATCGAGGGAGTACATGATCTTAGCTGCTTCGACTAAATGCGAAATCGAATCGCGATGGTTCGTTATAAATTCATCGTTGATCTGCTGAGAAGTTTTACCACTGCCAATTAATTCCTCGCGGGCTTTTTCAATGACGACCTTAACACTGGGATTTAAATCGTTTGTCATGAGTTGCAGGGATTTTGTCAGTTTCATACAACATGCATGAACGAGTGGATGTTTGGCGTCCAATGCACAAGCCCGCTTTATGCTCTGAATCATGAGGAGAATTTTATTCTTCCTCAAGTAGATCTCAAATGCTAGGAAATGGGTTTCGATGCGATCTTTGGCTAACAATTGTAGGGGTGTGAGGAAATCAATTGCCTTTTCCAGTGGATCCTCGGGACGTTCCAACTTCTCAGGGATTAATTCGTCCAATTGTGGAGCCTCGGGATCGGCTTCTTGAGCGTTTTGCTGTTTCGACTTTTGATGTTGTTCACGTTTGACGGCAGCTTGTGCAGCTTGTGCACTTTCCAATTCGGCTTTCTTTTTGGCTTTGCGTTGTTTATTGCGGAGTTTCTTCAGTTCAGATGGTGGCAAATTCTCTGTAAATTAAATACATAAGTCTGGACACTCAGAATGTCATTTTCAACGTGATTTTCAAAGAACTTACCAGTGTCGATTTCCTCAACGGTTTCCTCAGATTTCAGTGGCCTGTCGTATAGTCGAATGTATACCTAGATACAAAATGTTAAATAAATTTTTAACAAATACTAACATCACAGCCTACCTCGATAGCACATCTAGCGGCTTTGTAGTAGAACGGATGCTTCCTCAGCACATTTTCCAATCGCAGCAGCCCAACGTACGCACGCAGTGTCATCTTTCGCATACAATACGTGTGAAAATCAAACTGATCCTCAATGATTTCCGCAAAATGTCGATCAACCTCGTGACACTTTTTAAGCGACTCTCCCCACTTGCCCTGACGTTGATATGCTAATGCGCATTCCGTTTGGAACCACATGCATTGCATTTCGTTAAGGTTTTCCATCGCCGATACACCATCTCGAGTGAATTTTGCACAAATTTCCTCCGCCTCTTTTACCATGTTTGCCCGCAACATGTACTTGGCGCACTTCGAATTGATATACCTACATACATCACACCACATTACCTATCTGTTCTGATTGGGGGAAAACAAAAAAAAAATCATTTCACTTACCTATCGGCAGTATCCAAGCTTTGTGCCTCATCCAACCACATATACGCCTCAACAGGACTACCAGCATGCTTGTATATTCGGCCTTTAGTCACAAACAGCTCTATCAGTGTCGGCGTATGATCGATGGCAATGTTAATGTACTCAAGCGCTTTGTCAGTCTCACGCATAAAATCATAGTGCTGCGCAAGGAACAATGTTGTCCAAAGTAACGCGGATGCCGGTTCATTTGGTGCCTTCTGTTCGCTATCCGCCTTCGAAAAATGACCCGTACTGCGAAGATTCTCATAGTATTCCAGCACTAAACTTTCGATAGCTTTCACCTTTTCGGGACACTTGTACAAGGAACGAATATTGACAAACAATGGTGGTACCCCTTTTCGTAATCCACGACGTAAATACTCATCGATAACTTCTCGAAAACTATCGCCCGAAGCGACGTCCAATGGAAGACGTTTAGGACACATGGCGCGCGGGTATTCTTCTTGGAATTTCCGATAGATTTCAAGTTTTTCGCTATTGTCGTCGATTTCTTTGGCATCGAAAAACCTTAGGAAATATTGCGTATTCTCTGGATTACGCTTAATCAGATGTTCATAAATGGGCACAGCCGAACTGTGTTGACCCAGTTTGATATACAGTTCGCCCATGGTTTCTTTGACGGCGAGTTTATCGACAATTTGACCTTCAAATTTAATTAGATGGTTTAAGGCTTTCTCCAGTTTTCCAGATTCGATGAGGATTTGATTTTGATAGAGAAGTAACTCACTATGACGATAATCGTGAGTTTCCTATGAAAATAATTGAAAAATTTAGATTTTGAGATAAGGAAGAGACTCGTCTTGACGACAATAATGACTAAGAATATATATTTTCTGGAGCTACCTATCCAACACAAATAAAACAAACTACGATGGTGGATCAATAATTCTGCAATTTTTGAATCAACGATAGTTTTTGTCGGCAAAAAAATAGTTCTATTTTCCAACTTAGCTCAATAAAGCTTCTAAAGTTTATCCAATTGGTTGATCGCTTCCAATCAATAAAGTTTGTCAAGGTCTTAAGGTCCTCGAAAATGTTTTTTTTTTTTTTTAGCGATGGCTTCACCATTGGAGGAAAGTCTGTTTCATTTCAGCTTTAAGAATGGTTTCACGCTTCGTTCACGGTGAGAAATGACGCAAAAACTCGTCCGAATTGCAGTCAAACAATGCTAAGCAATCCTTCGAACTTTGCATAGGAAATTCACTTTTTTACATTTCAATGGGTGTCAGACAATAGTGTTTTATCAGATAATAGAACAGTTGCCGAGAGCAGTGTTGCTTTTCAAGTTACAGTCCAGAAAATTCAAAATGTAGCGGACTTATTGATCCACTCTCATAGTAGTAAGCAAACATTCGCATTGTATTATCTCACTATTGGGGACAGATACAACGGCACTATTGAACAACGACTCCAAAATGATAACTAAACGACCCCAGAGAATATATAATAAAAGGAAGAAAACAAATGGCCCATGGCTTTTAGCTGACTCTATTTCCACCATAAAATGAATTTCAGAAACCTGGAAATAATGCTGACTCAACAAGAAGTAGAAATGTCTTCTTACTTTCAAATGAAACACAACTTTCTATTTTCTGATTAAATTTACATTTCGACTCTACTGATTGAGACGTCAAGTACGAGGGTAGTCCCAGAAGTACCCGACTTGACGTATAGATGACGGTTGTTATTTAAAAAGAATTGCTATTGTAGAAAGTACCAAATTTATAAAGCTTAAATTTGAAGTTTGACGACGCTATATTATTTAGTATTTGTTCGGCAGCCATCAGTAGTGAACGCACTCAATAAATTTTTAAATACGGAAAAACTTGGTCCTTGTTTATTTTCATTTGAAAGGCCTCAATCCAACCAACATCAAAATGGAAATGGATTCTACTCTGGGGGAGTCTGCTCCTTCGTTTACAACAACAAAATAGTGGATGGCAAATATCGTAGTGGTCTGGTGAATTCCCCAGAAATGTTGAAAAAAAATCCACAAAATGGTATTGGACGACGAGATTGAAAGTGCGTGAACTAACAGATATGGTAGGTATTTCAAAAAGCGCTGTACATCGTATGTTGACTGAAAAACTGGATATGAGAAAGCTGTGCACAAGATGATGGCCGCGATTATTCACAATGGAACGAAAACACCGTCGTGAGGATGTTTCAATCGAGCATTTGACGAAGTTTCACAGCAATAAAGCCGAGTTTTTGCGTCGATTCATAGCCATGGATGAAAGATGGGTCCATCACTTCACACCCGAGACGAGGGAACAGTCAAAACTATGGACTCGAAGGTGAGAATCGGTTCCAAAGAAGGCAAAAAGAGTTCCATATGCGTGCAAGGTCATGGCGTCAGTTTTTCGGGATGTGCGTGGGATAATTTTCATTGATTATCTTCAGAAAGAAAAAACAATCAACGGCGTGTATTACACAAACTTATTGCAGCGTTTGAAAGATGAAATCAAGGAAACAAACGGCCGCATTTGGACAATGCACCAGTTCACTCATCCGTCATCGCGATGGCCAAAATCAATGAGTTAAAATTCGAATTGCTCCCCCATGCACCCTATTCGCCAGATTTAGCCCCCTCGGATTATTTTCTATTTCCAATTTGAATAAATGTCTCGGTGGTAAAAGATTTGGAAACAGTAAGGAGATGAAGTCTGCGGTTGATGACTATTTTAAGGAGCTTGACGATTCTCACTATAAATATAGTGATATTATTTTTCCCCAATTTTTTGGTTTTGGCTCCGACTCGTGGTGCTGCTGAATCGGTCTGATTATGTCTAGATCGAATGTCAGATGACCTGGAATTTGAACCTGAATGGGAAGTTCTTTACCTACAGAAGTATCCTTTTTATTCAAAGGAACGTTTGAAACAAACCCCCATTCCCTCACATCGTTGAAATCTACATACATTACTCTAGATATTTGTTAAGCGTGGTCTCAGCTCGTTCACTCTTGAGTTAAACATTCCTTTAAACGCAACCGCGGTTTTGTGCGATAAAATATTAATTAGATACTTTTTTGATAGGTTTTTTTGCAACGGTAAGACACAATGGTTTTTAGTTGATCAAAAGAATAAAACATTTTTCTTAAACAAACATGGGAAAAGGAAAGCTGTTCACAGCTGAAGAAATTGAACAAATCAAATTTATAAGGTCACAAACTCAGATTGAACTTTCTAATGGACAAATCGCAAAGGAAATAAAAATATCGGAGTCAGTTGTCCGCAACTTCTTGAAGAAAGGAGAAAATTATGAGAAAAAAGAAAAAGAAAGAGTAACACAAAGCTCACCCTCCGCCAAAGAAAAATAAAGGTTTAGGTATCTGATGGTTGGGTGCTGTAGTGGTGTTAACCTGACGATGCACAGTGTTGTAACTGTTTCTACACACCAATTGTGCTTATTTTACCTCCAAGTGGGGTAAATATCGAATGCTTGCAGATCTCCATCCGGATTCGACTTGCCAAACTTATAAGCGCAAGAGCTGAGCAGCGGACAAAAATAGCACCACTATAAACGGGACAGCGGTTGAATTCCCCACATGAAATTAACGGTGTAGTAAAATCCCAGAATAGAGCAAATAAGATCTTATCCGGGTTACTCCGACATATTTGGAGTTCAGGCCGGTAAGGATTTCCGAGAGTAAGTCAGGGTCTTGAAAAAGATCCAACCGCAGCGCTTACAATTCCGAACGGGTTACTGGTTTCGGTCTAACTGACCCCTCGTCCTAGGTGTACTCGTATCTATGTATAATGGAATTGACCTTCCAGATTGGGGGTTGTCCCGCCCAGCCATAGAAAAAAAAAAAAAAAAACTAAGTTACGGAGCAACAACAAAGCCTCGAATACGGACGAAGTTACTATCGACAGCCACTGCAAACGAAACAAGAATCGGATCTGCACGTGGAATGTTAGGTCCCTTAATAGGTACGTGCAGCCGGACAAATAGTGGAGGCCCTGGACTGCTTCAAAGCAGATGTGTTAAAGCCGTCCAAGAAATACCATTGGAAGGGCCGGATGAAAAAAGGATGGAAAACTGCGATACTTACTACGGTGATTGTTATTGACATCAAAAGCAGCACTTATTTGGATGTGGATTGGTTGTTAGAAGCAAATCTAGGCATGAAGTCTTGAGTTTCTGGCATGTTAACAACCGCTTCGTAACAATCCGTATGCTCTTGACTGCTTTTAGAGAAAAATTCATCGGGTAATTTTCGGTCCCGGCTGCATAGACGGTAAGTGGAGGAGGAGGTACAACGACGAACTGTACGGGCTATATAGCGACATCGACTTAGCCAGTGGTGTGAAGGTCTGAGGTGGTTGGGTCATGTAGAGCGGATTAGCGAGCGAAACCTGGAGGCAGTAAGCTAAAGATCGAGCTGGTTGGAAACCATGTTGGTTGAGGCCTAGGTCCACCCCGAACTGTAGCGTCATCTTAAGTAAATAACTAAAGTTTGGTCATCTACAAAGGAATAATTCATTCTATCCTTGGGGCAGGGAGGACTATTACTGCAGTGCCATACTGTTAAGAGCTGTGACAAATGCACAGTAGGCTGCTGCAAAAAGAGTCAGCATTAGTAAACAAAAAAAGGTATTATCCTTTTGCATGATAACGCAAGACTATATATTGTAGCAACTACACCAATTGATCATCATCTCTTTAAACATTTGGATCACCTTCAGTTGAAAAAAATATTGAAATCTGAGGATGCCATTACTCGGTTTGAGGAGTTTATTACCAGCAAAAATACTGACAAATTGTGAAGTTAAGTTAAAGCACTCTTCCACCCATTGCAAATTTCGTTGTTCTCAAGCAGCAGGTGTTCATACTCATCTTCAATATATTTCGGTGATTGAAATTATTCCGAGCTTTACTTTGTTGTTCCGCAATCTCAAAAATATTAGATCAAAGCATGGGCAAACACATTGTACTTATTCTAATCCTTTTTGTCTGCTTATGGGTTGTGCTAGCTTGTCTTATTCAATATTTGTGCACTCTTGCAAATTTAGCATCCAGAACTAGCTACTTTCCCTGTGCCAGTTTATTTGCTCGGTTGATGCTGATTTTCGTTAGTTTTTTCCTTGTTTCTTTACGAAAAATATTGTCAGTAAAAGTCGGTGCTGACTGGCTAGTGATTCGTCCAGGACCACTTTAGAATTCTTTATTCGCCCGAGCCCTTTGCTCTAGCACAGCTGGTCATCTACCTCGCCAATGCAATAAGTATTCCGTTACATCTTTTCTTCCTTATAAAATCGAGGAGATTTTCGTCTACGTACAGACAAATCTCATTTGAACGGCGTTCCGTAAAAATATTTCAGAAACTCCCAGGGCTCTACATAATTTTTTTTTCTATCTGAACAGGATATTCGAACTAAGAACAAGTTTGGTGTGTCCCTTCTATAGGTGTACATATTTATCTTTATGAAATTTCGTAGTTTTCCGTTGGGTAAGGACTTCAGCGTTAAAATGCCTACAGTACCAGCATCTATTATATCAGCGCTTACAAAAGGCAGACTAACGCAAGCGTAAGACGGACATTTACAGAAGAAATGTCGGCATCGCTTCTCAGCACCGCAGAAAATTGTATTACTTAAGGCTAGAACAACACACTTCCCTACTGAGAAACAGCAGAAATACTGCTGATTTTTAAAACGTTGAACAGCATCGTCTGCCAGTAATATGAAGAGCAATGCCACATACGGTTGCGCTTATAAGAATCCCAACTGTCAATAGAAGACCTAACAGAGGACGTAGCAGCCCAAATGCATGTTCAATTATTTCTTTGAGCGTAATCTAGCAAGTTTAGTTGCGCTCTCATCTGAGACAGTAAATTTAGTTTTCCAATTGCATTCAGAGGACAGTTGCATTCCTCGAACTCACTTAGAATTAGAAATACCTTAAATTCTTAAGCGCAGCTTGGCTGTGACTACAGGCGCTACCTCCACCTGTTCCTCATAAATACTTTGCCAGAATAGCATATAACTTCACTGTTCAAGCTAGTGTTGATATCCACAGTGTTTCCACTGTGCTCCGTTCAGATTGTTATCATTGCCAGCCCACCTAATTCGGAGCATCAGAGAGGAGATAGTGGTGCCTTTATAAATGCCGTTCCGTGGTTTTCTTGTTTCCACACGGCTTCCAAATTGCGTTTACCCAATTCAACGATTTTTTGATCGCTGTATTGGTTTAAACCCGACATTCTACGCAGGAAAAGCTATCCCAAAAGCTTTTTTGCTCTTTGCATCGTGTGAGATGGTAGAAAAGGAGGCAGCACCAACACGAGGTTGGTGTGACTTTCACCGACTTGTTTCTCTTTCCATCGCTGTTGGAGGTATGATGCTCTCAGCACTTGCTCTATAGTCCCTTTCCGCCATCCGCCGACCTGAGGCTTGTCGCTGACAGAGATCCTCTGAATTCACACGACTATCCCAAGACCAGTTCTATATTTTGTGCCAATTGTTTGTTAGAATAAGTTTTCCCTTAATTGCTTCGCTCTAGGTAGGTAACTAGGTAGGAATGGCGTTTTTTAGAAGTACCCAATTAGCACTTGTTGTGCCATGTTATACCGAGACTCGTGGACCTGCTTGTCGGCAAATAACAATGTTTATTCTTTCTTTCTTTCCAGCAGGATTTATTAAAAGGATTACGAGAAGTTCTGCGCTCCTCTTGCTAAGAGACGTTTACTTAAAGTCTGGTCCCTTCTGGCGCTGGGCACTTCGCCAGTGAATAAGAGATTCTTTCTCATTAACATATGCGTTTGCAGCTACGAAAGAAGGGGTTTAGAGTATATCGAACTAGGCTGCATCTTGCACTTGTTTTGATCTAGTTAGTAGTTGTGTTTTTTTAACTTTGTTATAACTGGGCTACATTTTCCTTGATATGACCCAGTTTGCTACTCTATGCCAGCCTTGGTTGGGGAGCATTAGGTATATTTCTGTTGGTAAGTCATGAAGAGCTGACCCCCGCCGCCTGGCCAGTTCATCTGACCATGGTAACGCTTTATTGGGAGCCGGGACGGTTGAATAGAGACTGACTGGTTTTAATGGAGGGTCAATATCGAAACCAAACATACCTGAGTTTCAAACAACTACATCACAACAATGCTTTCGTTTCTCCTCCTTCTATCTTTCCGCCCGCGCCCTGGCAACAGTACAAAGGTATCATAACCCCTTAGGCGCGCGTAATTGCTGCCATAGTCTGGTAGATGAAAGGACATCTACAATCAGAATTTCTCCGAGAAAATGCCTCCGACGACATCGTAGTTTATTTTTGAGCCATCGGTATAGATTTTTAATTCGCAGTCTTGGGGATTTTACTGAGATTTTTCGATTGAAGTTTGGAGAAAATGTGGTGTAGTCAGTTGGAGAAGCCACCCATTAGCTTGGAAGAGTCTCCAATATCTATCCGCGCTGATTAATTTTCAACACGCTTTACAGTTTTGATTTCCTTGCCTCTGTCTTCTGATTCAGGTCCATAAGGACATACCGTCCGATGCAATGACACCAAAACTCCTGTTTCCTGGGACAATGTAACCAAAAGAAAAGGCATGGTACGACTCGAGTTGTCTGTCAGGGTTAGAGAAAAGTTTTTTCGGTCCTTCAAGACCAACCCAACAGAGGAAAACCGAAAAAAGTTTAAACGAGCCAGGAATGACTGCAACGTCTTTCTTAAGCGCGTAAAATTCCAATACGACCAAAAGCTGAGGCAAAAAATACTGCAATGTCTTAAAGGCAACAAAAATGTTTGGTCGTTCGTCAAAAATATCTGCCTCATCCTCCACCCCAACGCTCATTTACAATGACATTCCAGCTGTCAGCTCTTTGGACAAGGCCAATCTGCTTGCTGCACACTTTGCGGCCAGCTCAACGCTCCCAGATTGTGCTTTGTCTCCGCCTACACTTGAGTGCGCCGAATCTTCAATGAGATAAATCCACTTTCGCACTCGCGTAGTAGCAAGAGTTCTTAAAGAGCCTAATATTCACAAATCCGTTGGTCCAGATGGTATATCTCCCCTCCATCTAAAGAGGTGTTCTTCATCGCTGGCAAAACCACTGCGTAAGCTATTTCATAAATCCTACTCTTTAGGACTTTTTCCGAGAAGATGGAAAACAGCATTTGTCCAGCCCGTCCCTAAAAAAGGCGAATCTTCTTCCCTCACTTCCTACAGACCCATTGCACTTACGTCCCTTCTTTCCAAGGTCATGGAAACGCTGATAAACCATCAGCTCATGAAATATCTCGAAACACGAAAACTTCTTAATGACCGGCAGTACGGTTTTCGTAGCAACAGGTCCAATGGACATGTCTCACCGAAAAGTGGTACCAAAGCGTACATCAATTTGGGGAAAGCAAGATAGTTGAACTTGATATTTCTAAGGCATTTGACAGTGTTTGGCATCCGGCTCTTTGTCGAAAATGCGTGGAATCGACGACTCCCTTCTTCAATTTTAACCGTAACATCCGTCTCACTATGAATGCTCATCAGTATACCCTAAAGCCCACTTTCGGACGTACTCTAAAATATCGTGATTCGTTCCTAAGATGTACAACTCGCTTATGGAATGCCCTGCCTAGCTCTTTATTTCCTAGTCATTATAACCTTCAAACATTTAAAACCAACGTTCACCAGTACCTCCTTTTCCATCCTTCCTAATTTTCCTTCGCCCGCGCCGTGTGCAAACATTTTAAGGGTACTTAAATTCCTTGAACGCGCGCAAATTATAAAAAAATTAAAAAATCTTGTGAAAATCTGTCTTGTAGACTTAAGTTCACTGAATGTCCATACATTCATGGGAGCAAAGATACGCCTTGCAATTGCTCTCCGTCATTCCTTTGATACCAAAGCGGAACGTGTGTTGAGGATAGGTATGAGTGTATGAGTCGATGCCGATATAAAACCTCTTATCAATTTTGGAGTCACGCTGTCCAGCACTTTTCGCCACTCTACACCGGGTCAAAAGCAACTGGAAGACCCTTCTTGCGTTTTAGGTTTAAATAACAGCCTCCGTGGGGCTCCAACTATGGGGCCTAGCTTTACAAGTGAGGCCCGGACCGAAGTCCGGGGGGCCTGACTCCCACGGTACCGTATTTGAAGTCTTGGTTTGGACTACCGGTGGTGGTTCTGACGCTCAACAGGACCTATGACAGGCAGTTTGTAACTGGTCAAATCGTTGTAACCTTCAGTGGCGTTAAAAGTGTTTGCTCTACTCTCGCTTTTTATTTGACAAATTTATTACTGGACAAAGCCTTGATAATTGGGCGGAGCCCTGTTTGCTGGAACAGAACGAAGTCGTCTGGTCTGTTTTCTAGATTGGTTTCGGCCAAGATCGGAGCCAGAAAAGGAATTTAATCGGGTGTCCACGAATGGCTCCGCAACAAATCTAGTATAAGGCGTTGGTGTCTTTGTGGACGACGACAACGTCACACATCACCCTTTGTTAGAAAAACTTGCGGATGTACATACATATATGTATGCAATCTTGATAGCGATTAACGCTACATATTGTGATGAAGTGTGGAGGGAGAGAAAAGAAAGAGAAGCTATGTTTGTAGCGACAGCCAGAATGCGCTCTGCTGAACTATCTCACTACTTTGAAGCTATTGTAGTTCAAGTTCAAGAATACAAGACTTCTTTGAACACAATTGGAATTCTGAATATCTGGATCCCACGTCAAATTGAGATCGCGCGAAATGAAATCGCCGTCGAATTGTCGTGACTGCCTGTATCCGCTGTTAGGCCTTCCATTGATAGTTAGATCTCTTATAAGCAGAAACGAAGGTGGAATTACACTCTTGGTGGCAGGCAGACCAAACGTATTCCTCGGAAAATGTCTAAGAAATCAATGATTCTCGGCAGGAAAGTTTGCACACTTCATACTGGAATCTTAATGTGGTACTATGATTTTGGTAAGCCCTAAGCGTGCTAGGTAATCGTGGCGCCATCTCATGTGACAATTGTTCTTTAAGCACTTCCTCGGTGAATGCCTGGTTATGCTCTCATTATCCTGGAAATACTTGGAGCTGGTGTGGTGGATGCTGGTGCTGTAAGCAGTTTATCACTGAAGAAATTGCTTATCTTTCTACGGAAAACAGTAAAAGGAACATGAACTAGTTCTTTGCCTTAGTATTCATGCGGTGTCTGCTTATCCTTGAATAGTGGCAGAGGAAGCGTGTCTTCTGACGCTTAAGCGGCTTGTACTGCCCTACTTACGGCCTGATATGGTGATCGGATGATCGTAATGCGGGTACCTTGGCGCTCGAAAAATCTGGACACATCCAGACTGACTACTTACAACTGACAACTCACTGCTAAGCAACAGAGTGCCACTATTTCTGAACTGATTGTCGTAAATACCAGTGTTCTAATGATCACTTGATTATCAACTACAGAAGTTTGGTTCTTTGGACTAATGAGAAGACTAAACAAAAACTCACTCTCACAAATAATTAAGAACGCACTTTACTACCGTACGGCGAGAAAGCATGCACTTAATTGAAAGTGCAACTAATTAATTGGCGTTGACTTGGACAGAAGGGTTCGAATTAATTCACTCATTTGGCCGTAAGAAAGAAGATATAAACTTCTAAACCTAGCCATCGTGAGTAAGTTGAACAAATTTCAAATAGAAGAACACTAAGAACGAACCTAGAAACAATTGTTTAAGAATAAAAAGAAAAAAACTCATTCATACTTACAATCAACGCCTGCGAGAATCGAAAAGTCTCCAAAATGCTATTGGCCATTTCGAAATCACCCAATAGATGATAGCTCATCGCAAAACCAATCCATGATGCATGTTGAGACGGACGCAACTTAAATAAATGATATCGTGTCTCCTTGTAGCCTTCCAGGTCTCTCATTTGTATCTGCAGCAATGACAAGTCTTTTAGAATTTGCAAATTATCCTTTTCCCATTTGAGTGCATTCCTATAGCACTTGATTGCCTCATCGTATTTCTTATCCGATCGCTGTAGCAGTCCATAAACATGCCAACAGACGTGCGATTTTAAATCGTTACGCAAACCTTGTCGCACGTATTTGTAAGCGTCTTCACGTCGTCCCAGACCGTTCAGTGTTAGACCCTTCATCGCAAGTGTCTCACCATGTTCGGCATATTTTGGATTCGAGAGTATCTGCTTAGCTAGCTTCAGGCCGTTTTTGTATTGTTTCATTTCGTAGCATTTCTGAGGAAGAGACAACGGAAAATAGTTTCTTTTGTTAATCAGTGTGTGGGTAACATTGTGATAAATTTAATGTAAAGGTTCGATGGAAAGGTGTGCACAAACGGATTAGAGAATATATCCAGTCATCGTGTTGTGAGTCATATTTTGGGTTTTGGGCTCCTCAATGCATTAGTATCATGGTCTAACCAACTTGTCGATCGGAAACCCAAATAAATCGGATTTCCTACACCATGTGCGGCCTAGTCGATTGCATGATCTTAGTCAATAAATCAATAATAGCCACCACAAGGCGCCCAAGACATCCAACACCAAGGAAGTCACACATCGTCCAATTATCTGAAACAAAACCCCGGCCACTAAATCTAAATCTCTGCACATGACAACGCTCGTTCCCATTGCCTTTATGTAGAAGAAAAAAACAAAAAAAAAATCCGGAAAACCATCGCCCCCACCTCTCGCGGATTTATTCTATTCTTCACACTCGCTCTGTGGGAACAGAAAAAAAAATTTGTTTGATTGAGGTTAGGTTACCACATCAATCTGAATGGATTTTCGCAGGCAATCAGGGTATTCACTCATGACCGTAAATGGTAGCGCCAGTTAGCCTTTCCAACTGCACTCACTTAACCGCCCGCTCGAGTCCGATCGTTTTTCTCACATTTCCTCGCACATTTTCCACGATTCTGCGAAATTTCTGCAAATAATTCTGACATTTCGTCTTGGGATTGTGTCTAAGTGCAAGTCCAAAGAGAAGAAAAGAAAAAATCCAATTCGCACACCGACCGTAAGTGATATGAACAGAACGACAATGACGACCGGTCACCAGCGGCTAAATTATCACAGAAATTAGGGAAAAATTTGTGGGAAACGACCGAGTTGGTGCGGCCGCATGACATTTATTACCAAAAGTTTCCGGAAGAGAGCACTCTCCTTTGGCGGCAATGGATCGCTGGAAGGCATCTTGGCGAGTTGCTGCTGCTGCTGCTGGTGGTGCGCTGTTTTGCTGGCGTATCCTACTAACTATTCGACTGGGTGTACAAAAACGGGCACTGGATCACAATTTAGCCGAATCCGGATTTTTTTTTCTCGTCTGGGGGTAGGTGAAAAATACAAAAGGTTTTTTCTCCGTTTGCCTTTTTGACGATTGCTTTTTTTTTGTATTTTATTATTTTTTTTTATTCTTTTATTTTGTGGGGAACCTAACCACGAGCAAATCGAGGTTTCCCTTTTCTACAAAAGAACAGCACGCACACACACATAGGAGGATGAATAGTTGTTATGTCACTTGTGACTGCAAAATCCACTGAACTCTATGCGGTTTGACTTTATACCAATGGAATTAGACAGTAGTCTTGTTTGTGTTTTTGGTTGGAGTTTGTGCAGAGTAGGAAGGCGTTAAAACCAATGTTGGAACGTAGTCTAAAGTGGAATAAGGTCTAGATTCTCCCACTCACTGTATTGTGCGCTTCTTCATTTTGTGCAGGGTATCTACAAATTTTTGTCATCTCCAAATAGCGAGAGAGCAAAAGTGGTGACGTCAGAAAAATGGATTACTTTTTCTCCTTTTTCATTCTTGATCGAGTTTCGAGCCCAAAGCATCGGCAGTGAACTTTTCCACTGCCCCACGCCATTACTGTGGTAGATTGCAGCGGGGTCAAAACTCATTGTGAAAAATTTCTTACACTGACATGTACATCCCTATAGGAAAAGTCAGCCGTCAATCTTCAAAACTGCCCCTCAAAGGGTGCATGTAGTTTGTGGAGGTGAATAGAATAAATACGGTACCAAAAGTGAAGGTAGCTTCTCAGCGCCCAATGCTTATAACACCGAAAGCTCAATTAGACATAGGCAGATGGTTCAACTATAACGTCAAATACAGGAATGGCTACGCTTGTGGACCAAACTTACGCTGTCGGGACATATACACTTCCAGTCGTATCGAGTATGAGCATGACAAAATGAACGAGAAAATCCTTGATATGCTTTCGGTACGTAAACCTACAAAACACAAAGAACAACCCCTGAGTTATAAAAGATTTAATACAGTAAGAGGAAATCGACCTAACTCTATACAAGGCGGTAGTATCGCGACATTCATTAGAAAAAAAAATTCAATTCAAAAGCTTTTATAGCTGTGTGCTGCAGAGATTCCAAGTGCTGGAGCTTGCATTTTGTATGTACACTCCTCTCCGTAGTGGAAAACGGTTGAACGTGGTCTCTGTCTATATACCTGAAGGTACTCAGTCCACCTTATTTATCTTAGAATTCAAGATACTTTTTCCATTCCTAACGCTGGAATCAGAAAATAATTATTTCATAATCGGCGGTGATTTTAAGGGGCATGATCGGGGAAATGATACACCAAACACTGGAGGGAATCTACTACTTTGGTGTTTTGAATCAGCTCAGCCTAAAAGCGATGGATAGTCAGTCTGAGTTTGTTCGCTGGGCATACTTTTCTACATAACGAGACCAAAGCACTTTTGTCGAAGTCCAACCCTTCAAGAGGAATCTGTCAAATGAGGAGATTGATAGGTTCGTGCGGCTATTGGATGGGACAGTAAACCAAACCATGGACGATACAATACCTCGCATCTGTCGGCGGCGAATTCAATAAAGCAATACTGTTTGAACTCGTACCTTTTGTCATTAAACTTACCATATGTCAATCATCCCTGTTTTCCCAAATTCCCTTTTTACTTTGTCAGTATGTGCATCTAAATAAATTGCAATTACTATTAAGGTTCCGGCCCATAGAATCCGTTTCTGCGTCGTTTTCAACTAACAGCAAGAGACAATACACGCATTCTTATGGAAGGTGGCTCATAACTAAAGGATATAGAAACTTCGACCTATAAAGTACTTTTGTCGATCCGTTAGCAGTCAGCACATTCGCGCATTGAAGTTCACGCATTGAGAGCAAGTACTTTTATTGGTGGTCGGCGGAATCACTGAGAGAATGTAGAAACTGACATCGCTTGAAGGGAAAACACTTTCCGCAATAACAAAATGTCTTCATCTTTCTGGCAATATCTGAACATCGCCTTCAACCTCCAACGGAATGACGTCGGCGGATTCTGTGGGTCGGGACGTGTACTGAACCAGCGTGGTTTATTTCTCATATATTTTTGTTCTGGTAACGAACACGTATAATGAAGACATGTTCCGCAACGCATTTATTGGCCAACTGCACCTACACAAAACTAGACTCCTGTCGAGACTGACACAACATACAGAGATCATGACACTGCAGTCATTGTTGTTGAAGTTGATTAAAAACCTCCAAATATTAGTAAGAGAGATAGTTACAGGGCTTCTACAAATTTGTAGTGGAACAGTGAAATTCCGTGTCTTCAGACCACCGGAGAGACGGATCGCGAATGAATACAGGTATCCGAGAATATGGTAAATAATATCATTGTCGATGAGTGTTAGCTCCACTCGTTTATTTTGCAGGCTGAGCTCCATGAAACCTAAGAATCACTAATCAGTAATCCGTGGAAACCGAAGGCATACCGAACCTTTCGTTTCAAAGCCCGCCTTGATATATCAAATGCGCCATCTTAACACTGGTTTCCGGTATCCAACAAAAGCAAAAGCTAAATAGTTAAAAAGTCCTTTGTGCTGATTGATTTGGACATTGCATGTTTAAAGGGGTTTTCTTCAAGCTGAAGAGGCTAGGTATGAGTAAACCGATGCTATAGATTATTTTTGATATGCTGACGAAAACACAGTTCATCGGGAAAAAAGACGATGTGATTTCTTCTGGAATATTTGACATTAATAACGGTATACAACAAGATCAAATTGCCGATCCTATTCAACATCTATACAAGTGATCTTGAGATCTCACTTCACCATGTCATAGCATACGAAGACTCATTAACATATTCTTGGAGAGGGACTTCGATCAGGTTAAGCCATAACGCGACGAATGGAAGTTGAAGATCATCTTTCAGAATTCGAAAACTTATTCGGACGCCCTTGCACATGTTTGCCACACCTCAATATACACAAAGATATCTAGAAGTCAGCTGATCAAAAAAACTGTCAAGAAACAGCTCTAACAATCTGGACTTTCGAATTTTTCTAGGACTCAGACCACTACCTAGTTATAATATAGTGGCGAATGGGAACTCCATAACAATGGCAAAATACTAAGAAAATCATTTGTTTCAATTGGCTATAATCGCAATAGTTTTGATCGACTCTCAAAAATTTTTTCGAAAAGCTAGCAACACGCATCAAGCGCTGAACACTAGTGGTGATGTTATTAGCTAGTCATTTGAGATGTTGCATCCGATGTGCTAGAAAACATAACCTATGGTTTGGATATATATGCCAGCTAGCACATGCAGCAAAACAAGAGGCGTACAAGGCAGCGTTGAAAAGAAGAACGAACTCTATAAATAAAGAGAAAGAAACAGAGTAGCGCTCGATCGAGGAATACTGCAAAAAATGTGAAAATAATTTATCAAGTAGAAGCGGCAAAAATAGGTCTAGTGGTAAAAGAGAGTGAATAACGAGACAAGAAAGGACACCAACAACCGACTAGGCTCCGCTTAAAATTTAAACGCCGACATATCCGTAGAGATCAAGTGAAGTATCACTCATTGGTAAGAGCTATTTCTTTGTACTAAGAGGGTAATTAAGTAATAAATCTCTCTCACGAATATCGAAGAAACTGCATTAGTTTATTAGTGCTCCATTCCTGTGGTATTTCGCGCAAGCATGGAACTTATGTAAAGTGGACCAAAGTACCCTTGGTTGCTTTGCAAGAGTTCTGCGAATAACTTTCGGTCCCGTCTGCGTAAACGGAATTTTGAGACGAAGATATAAAAATGAATCGTATGGGCGATAGTGGGTAATAGACATGGTCAGAAGGGCTCGAATTTATAGGATCGATTAGCCTCATCTAAAACATTTCAAATTTTCATTTTATCACTTACATGTGTACCTAAAAAAAACTAACAGTTCCAAGAAATGTCATTTCACGAGTTATACGAGTTTTTACTACAAGCCCCTATTCGATTACTACCTTCAACTGTCAGAAGTGACATCTCTTTCATCCCTCTGTGGGTTACGAAATTCAGTTTCGCCGATTTCTTACAAAATAAACCTCTAAATAGTTTGGCAAACATAAATAATGGCTTCACTCTCCAGCTTCAAAACCATCGGAAATTTTGTTCTCAAATCTTTCCAGATCCCCGGAGCAGGTGTAAGTATTACTTTCACTTGAAGATTCCTTCGAAACTCACACCATCTAAACCCTTCCCAGCTCCAGCAAGTGCGAACAAAATACACCGACTGGAAGATGATTCGTGATGTTAAACGACGAAAGTGTGTTGCCCAACATGCAGTCGATCGTCTGCGAGTGAATTCTTTACGTAAAAACGACATTCTTCCCGTGGAATTGAGAGAAATCGCTGATGCCGAGATTGCCGCTTTCCCCAGGGACTCTTCCTTAGTACGTTGCCGAGAACGGTGTGCATTCACTTCACGTCCCAGAGGAGTAGTACATCGCTTCCGATTGAGTCGTATTGTGTGGCGACACTTGGCTGACTACAACAAACTGTCTGGCGTGCAACGTGCCATGTGGTAGGCGGGGTTTAAATGAAACGAAATAAAACAACATTTTCAGAGATTTCGTGTTTATGATTGACTTATAGCTTGCTGAATGTCTTCGACCTCCTTTTTCTGATAGCTTGTAGCCAAGGCTGCGTGTAGGGGCTCTTCAATAACTGTGGGGTACTGTTTACCCAATTGTATCAGCGAGTCTGCGGATGAAGCTGTTAGAGATGGCAGGTACGACGAGCCCAACCAACACTTACCCTTAATGACTTCCTTAAGTTTTACCTCCGGTCCATCGAAATATAGAAAAAGTGTAGAAGCGGCTCTACGAACGAATGCGTTCCAGGTGTCTTGATCATGTTTAGAAGAACAAATTGGCCTTAATTTGGGTATTACCATGGCAGCCAGTTCTCTAGTGCCACTGTGTGGATCATCCAGACGTTGGAGGGCACCTGCAATAGAACCATCAATACATGGAAGAGAAGGTGATGGTGCAAATTTGATTACCGAACGCGATAGGTATTAGTGATTCAACTTCCACCTCACCAAAGTTGAGAAGGCATTTGAGTGCGTAGCTCCTCGTTGTCAAGGCATTGTCCTCAAGCAGATTGGTGAAATACTTGATCAAGGGTGGAAGGACTTCAATGGACTGCTCAGGAGCTCCTTGTGCCATAGAACAAAGAGTTGCAGTGGCCAGAGATCGCATAGATTCTGCCGCCGATCCAACTTTCCACGCTAAATTCTCCTCAATCAGTTCAGTGATGATTTTTTCCAGCTCCTCCTTGCTCTCGTTTGCTGGCAGACCTATGGTTTCGTTCCATTTCAGCATGGCAATGGACATGGCAGAGAAGACCTTGATTTTTGCGTCATCGGCGGCATTAACCCAAACCGTGCGGATGTTCTGCTTCATTGTGATGATTGATGTAGAACGGAACCCACAGATTTGGATAGCGCCACAAAGGAGAAGAATTGGTTCCGTCAGACTATCGAGGTGCGCGTCCAAGTCAGACATTGCTTCGAGAACCCAATTTAAGTGTTTCGTATGGAGTTGAGCGATGCTTGAGTTGGTATTTCGGGCGATTTTTTCCAGAATTTCCTGCCCACGACTGATATGGTTTTCGTCACTGTTAACCACGAACGAGAGTGCCATGATTCGGATAGTCACAGCGTACAGATTTCTCTCCAGATCGCTTTCGTTGATAGTAAGACCGTCCATAGCATGTATCACAGACCGAGTAGTGTTCTTTCGCCAAAGTTCGTCCACCAAACGGAGCACATACAACTGGAATTCAAACTAGAACAAGACGGTTAATATTTTTCGGTACTAAAACCGCAAACTCACTTTGAGGCTCTGCGAGAACTCCTTCTCGACTAGAATCTCAGAAACCCTAAGCACATCTTCGGCATTCGATTCCGTGGTAGCAGCGAGTAAGTGATAGAAACACCTGACATACCCCAAGCGAGGATTTTTCTCAAGCCCATCAATTGCGTGGTTCCTCCAGTCCGCATAGCAAAGCAAGCGTCCCATTAAATCTGCTGCTTTCATTGCCTACAAAGAGAAAGGTTTAGAAAAACGATCATCTTAGCTAGCAAGCTCACCTCTTTAGCCACAAGTGTCTCAGGGTCTGCACATGCTTTAGCCAAATCTGGATAAATTTCGAAGAACTTGGCAGTCATTGCCGCTTCGGCATGGAGGACAAATTGATAGAGCAACCTCAACGAATGTAATCGAACGTTATCCTTCCAATCGGTGGATTCCCTCATGATCGGGTGAAGCAATCTTAAACTCCGTTGGACCAAAGCTCGACAGCCAATAGTTGGGCGCACCTCCCAACTTGGGTAGTTCTCAGAGATTTTCTCACCAATCTCGAGCTTTTTCAGTTCTGTTTCATTTTCGTCGTAGTACAACTTGCCACAATCTTTCCAGCGGACACCAATAAAGTCTCTAACCTCTGGAGAGTCGTCTTTCAAGCTGCAAAGATATACAAATCTCTGAAGAAGTTCATTGTCTTTAAATAAGTCTTCTTACCAGCACAAGATCAGAGGAATAACCCGATCAAAGAACGAGTACCGATCCCTCAGCTCCATCAGCATGAGACATCCCATACGGCCACACTCTCTCCTAACTAATGGCATAGAATCCATCAAAAGTGGAGAAGTCTCATAGAAGATTTTCAACAGAGTTTCAGACTTCGGATCGATGTGTAGGGCCAGATGATAGCAAGCCTCAATCGCCGCAATTCGATTCTGGGAATGCTTATGGTTCAGAATGGCGAACAATGGTTTCGCAAGATGTTCAGCACGTAATTGAAATACAGACGTCGCCGTTGATAGCTTGACAACGCAAGTACATGTCTGCTTTTGGACAGCAGGGAATGGATCTGCTAAAGCTTTATAGAGAATATTAATAATATCGTCATAAGACTGACTGAGATAATCCGTGTCCTTGACTCTTTTGTACTTCTCAATGAGTTCTAGCAGTAGATTTATGTGTAACAATCGAATTTCTTCACTTTCTTCAATGATTTCGGCTTTTCCCATCCTTGACACCATCGAAGCGATGATGTTTTGTAGATAAAAGTCGTTGACCGGGAGACTTCTCATGAATGAGCCAACTGTGAGGGTGGATTGTTCTCGACAGCTTTCATATTTGTCGTTGTAACAATTCAACAAATGCAAGTAACAATCGTCAAAGGTTGTAACAATCTGTTGGAGATCTTTAGTTGACTCCACAAAGGTATGAAGGTGCTTCAGAGCCCTCAACCGTACTCGGCGGTCGGTATTTTGGAGATTTTCCAGCACTTCGTTATTAGATTCGGCAATCATTTTAAGTCACGGATGTTGAACGGATAACAATCACCAAGGTTTGCTATTTTATTGATAAAATTTACAAAATTTCTATGACTACTGTGCGTAAATAAATAAAAACATGTTCCTAGTTAATTTTTTGATTTAAAATATTGAAGTGTGTTCCGTGAACGGGTAAACAAATGAAAGAGTTCAGTACTCTCCTTTCAGTACAGTATTTTGAAGAGTTCTTTTTTATTTAATCCCTTAATTTGTTCTTCTTTTTAAGGATTTGTCTTAGTGTGAAAATTTGATCGACCATTGATCTGCCAGGCAGGAAGCAACACTGGTACGTGTCGATTGGTGTGTAGCAGAAGGACTTCAGACGCTATCCACAATACGATGGATGGGATCTTATATGCGACATTAAGCTCTTGCTTGGCTGCTCTTGTTTTGAGCTATAGCACTGATAGGTGTCCATTTTATGTTACCTTTTTTCGTCGTGTGTCCGCTAACGGTGATCTAAGCTACCTTTTTGATTATCTCGCGATAATAGTTCCAAAGTTGATAGCGTTTGTGGGTGGTGAATGCACAGACGTGAGTATCCCGCTCAGGTACTCTGTATATACTCTGCCTACTCCAATCATGCTAAGGTTTCAAAGGTTGAATTTATCTTTCTGGGTAGCTTGCAGCTTTTTTTCTTGGTTATTGGAGCTCTGAAATTCACAGCAACAAGGAAGTGGTCAGAGTTGACATTTGCAATCCAAAATGCTGTATGGATTCCTAGTCTTAAAAGCGCAGTGCTACTTATCGCCGGATTACCAGCTGCTGCAAAACTGTCGTGAAGTGGTTGCTCCGTCGAAGATGTTTTCCTTACCGAATTGAGTGCGATTCCGACGTACTGGAGGTCATAGAATTCCTCCTTGATAGAGTCTTTAGCTTCGTTAGTAGGGGCGTTCGCACATATTATGGAATGTTACCTTGAGGCGGATTACAGCCAAAAGATTACTTATCGGCTGGGAGTCCATTATCATTTATCGTAGCTGATTTCCTACGATGAATCAGCTTTTTTTGTGGCAGCTGTAGTAAATGTCGCAATTTTTTTCGTTTCTGCATATCTCATCATACCAATCGTATCTGCAGGAGGGATATCCTGCGTGAGCATAGATTCAAGTTTTTGAAAATCACCAAAGGTACACAGTCTACGTTCGTTCCGGGTATGTGCTTACCAGGTTCACAGATCCATTGAGCCAAAAGTGAATTTAGTCACTAAACATGATTTTTCGATAAAAATAAGCCCTGTCTAGTCGCTTTAGTTTTTGGACCAACTAGTTTCAGCAAAAGGGAAAAACATTTGTAGAATACAATTAAGAGAGGATCTCATGATTGTCATCTATATTTCCAGCATCTGCCTAGTAAATGAGAGCTTAATAAAGCGACTGGGTTCGAAGGCAATCCGGATTCGGTTTACTATGAACCAACTCCATTCCCAGCCAAAATGTAATAAGCATTGCAGTAAACGCCTTAGACGGACCACCAACGAAATTATTCAAAAAGTGATGATTTGATGCGAAGTTTGCAGTATTCGATCAAGGGAGGATGAATGCAGTGAACATAAAATGAGAAGGTAATCCTAAGTTGATTGAAGCCTTTGATAGATTGAGACACTTTTCCATACGAATAGTTTATTTCTATAAATGGTAGCGTCGTAGTGGTCCTTAAAATTCGGTTTGAAATTCATAGATTTTCTCCAAGATGTGTCCTTGTTTGAAAATTCGGCTTTGCACAAAACCAAAATGATTTGGATCAATCAGTTTTTTCAACCGTAGGCGCTCACATATGAGTAGTACTGAAAATATGATCTTGAAAGCGATGGTAAGGAGACTTATACGATTACTCTACAATTGACTCTTTCTTTGGGTATAGTCTTGCTCAAACATGTAATACATAGGAGTATACTTCTTATGAAGTCATATCCTACTTTCTTAAACAGCTCAGCGGATAGATCAACAGCTTCAGCAGCTTTGCTGGACCTAAATTTAAAAAAATGTCGTTTTTTTATGTCACCCAGGTCAAAATTGTTATACTCGTATTGCTTACAGAAATAGTATTTCCACAGCACCGATTAAGATTGTACTTTGTTTCTTTTATTGTCATTGCTACTACGGCTCGTTCATTAGATCCTTGACATGATCTATCTACACTTTGTTAAAATTGTCGGAACGTTCTAGAATTAAGTCTGTTGAATGTCTTTATCCCACTAGATTTAAGAAATCTGCACGCTTAGAAACAATTTTTACTTAATATACATCAAATCTTGGCTTTTGAGCCTGGCGCATTTGATAATATTAATCGCTTGATATTCTACAAAGCAATAGCCGATTTATCCTGCAAAACTGATACAGTTATGACTCATACAGTGCATCCGATTTTGGCAAGGAGATAAGTGGATTTTTCACTTTCATTCTACGGAAATAGTATGTTCAATAAGCCCGGTGGCATAAATAAGCCATTATAGTCTATCGCATAATTCAAACTATCAACAGCTATAACTTCGAGCTCTCCTACCCTGTGGTGATTGTGAACTGTACCAATGATAAATTACTGGACTTAAGAATAAAAAAAGAAAAAACTACGGTAGCGAACTGTTAATACATTTGCTGGTCTATACAACTAGGTTCAGAATTCCTAGCCTGAAAGATGTTACTCTGTCCAACCAGGCTCTTGACAGTTTTACTTTATGGAGCTATGCACAACCATGCCCATTGACTGAACTGATACTGGGCTCTTTAGAGAAAACAACTTATAACCATGTACTAGACATTAAGTGAAGTATAACCCAGATAGCTTTACCGGCCCTTACACTGTCAATCGACTGGCATCATGCATCATGTACGTGTGGATTAACCCTACCCATCGTGGCGTACAGATGTGCGATGATATGGACATTTGTATTTCACACATTACTCTTGCACTCTGTATAGAAAGAGCTTAGTTATGATGTTTTCGATTGGTTTCTCTTCGGAGATAAGGCGAAACAATACTATTTGAAGTTTATTCATATTTGTATGCGTTAGTATACTTTGACATAGAATTCTTAAGAGAAATTTTGCTTCTGAAATGAAAACCAGAAGCAAAAATTGGATACCGAAAAAGTGACAATATAACAGTTATGTGTAATGTTTTCGTTCCGGAGTGCAAAAAGAAGACTTCTGTCCGGCCAACGAAAATGCCATTAGAAAGTTTATGCTACTCATTGCTCTTTTTTCCATTTTTTTTTATAACACTTTCGTATCTCAGAGAATCCAAGACACCCTGTATGACAAAAACTTGCAACTGTCAACATGAATTACTGACAGCAGATGCAACTCGCAGTTTGTTTGTTTTTCCTGATGATTATTTTTTAAAAATCTTGTTTGTTAATTTGTTAATATTGAATTAAAAATGTCTCTGTTTAATGCTAAGGAAAAATTTCTAATCTACAACACATTGGCGTCTGTCCCAGTAATGTTGGAGGGCGAGGCTGTATTTATTGATCTAAGGAATGAAACCTCGGTGGCGGGAAGAATCGAGAGAGCTGATGGTTTCATGAACATCAGCTTGACTGAGGTGGTTTTGATTGATCGTCATGGATTACAGTATGAATTTGATGAATTTACGGTAAAAAGTAGATTCATAAGGCAAATACATATTCCAGAATCGATTGATGTTGGAAAGATGCTGCAAAATAAACTGGAAAATCTGGGTAAGCGAGAGCAACGAAAACCTACGCAAACATTTAAACAAAAGCGAGCTATGCAGCGTCATGAAAAGGTCTTAGAAGAAATCGCTGAAAAGAACAAAGAACAAAATAAAGAAAAGGAAAAATGATAATTGCGTCTACTTGAATTAGTTTTTCTCTTTGCTTAGGTGATACCATCTCCAAGTAAAGGAGACAGATGGCTCACGAACTATCAAGAGGTGTGCAAAATTGAACGTATAGTACTACAAAGAAATAATGAAGATTTAGGTAGGATGTGGAATTGCCTGTAAGCCGTTTAGGTCTCCTGAAGTGGATAACACCATACTAGCCCCAGTGGAGAAACGACAATCAAAACTTGTACTGCTATGCTTTTGGTTATGAAATTACTAAACTTACTCCAAGGTTGTGTAAAGCCCATCGGCTTCACATGGTTTATCCTCAAAATAATGGAGAAAACCTATTGACCAGTACATCAGGGTAGACCAACGAAATATTTGTTCTCTATCTCTGGCACATTGGAGGGTAATGCGAGTAGTATAAATGAAATACAGATTTGACGTACGAGTAGAAGCAGCATTTGTAAATGCTTTGGGTGAAGATAATGAATAAGTTATAAAGGGAAAGCCTTTCATGAGAACAGTGAGCTGCCGATAGTGGGATCGGCATAAGTGGGAGTATTAACCCACTTAGTTAAGAGTTTTGTTTTGAACGAACTGTTTTACAAATTGTTATCATAATATTAGGTTGTACCATGCCCCATTTTCACTCAGCTCGCAACATAGATTAACTTACCGCACAGACACGCTGTAAGTGAAGTATCAACACATTGTACACCTCTATAACCTGCCAGAATGGCTAAAATGCTATCAAGTTAGAAGTCAAGTTGCTGGAATGAGCCATTTGAACGTAAAATTGACTATTTGTTTGTAATGTGATGTGGATACAGACAGACCCAATAAAAACGATGGGGGACATTGCACAAAACAATAAGTCGACATCTGTCTCTAATAGGAAAAGTAAAAAAAACTACGTTGCTTAGAAATCTGTGCATGGCTGAGCTTAAGGCACCAACATGAATCGTTTTTGCACCGTATAACCACGTATGATGAAAAGCGCATTTTGTACGACAACCGCAAAAGATCTGGGCAGTGGTTAGATGCAGAAGAATAACCAAAACACATCTCCAAACTAGGTTTTCACCCAGCAAAAGTTATGGTGAGAATTTGGTGGAAATCGAAAGGACTAATTCACTTTTCATTTCTTCAACCAGGGGAAACAAAAAAGCAGTCAAATATTGTGAGGAAATCGATATGATGCATGCAAAATTGGCTGAAAAGCAACTTCCGTTGGCAAATAGGCATGGTCCGATCCAATTGCATGAAAATGCTAGACCTCATACATCACGCGTAACGGTGCAAAAACTGCTACAGTCGGAATTATAAAAAAAATATTGGACTTTAAATTCTTACCTCAAAATCGGACATTTCGTATGGTACAACCTAATAGTTTTCAAATCAAACTAGCATACGGCTTAAAGGAACTCGGACACATCTTTCAAGAGACCTTAGTAACATTCTATAGACCGCTCAATGCTGTGCATTAGTGCAACCAAGAGTTTGCTGATGTTTTCGCATTTGAGTGAGCGAATTATTTTTCTTTCAGCCTTTGCTTTTTGGACATCTTCCAACGAGCTTTGCTGAACATGGGAAAACCATAGTCGGATTTAATGTGGAGAGATCCACGTCTGTGCGTACTTGTTATTGGATTCGATTTTGTCACCCGCAGACATTCAAAATATTTTCATTTCCATGTTTTTATTTATACTTCTCGTACATGTGTCATACACTCTATGTTAAAGTTGCATGAAGGATTTTTGTGCACATATGTACATATATCAGGCCTTTAAGCTTAAGCGGCTTTTTTCTATCACAGAGTACTGCGCCATTTAAGCCATCCTACGCTAAGTCGTGTGACACCATTATTGAAATTTTCTTGGTGGTTATGGTATTTTAATTTTTCACACACTGGAACGATGACTACTAAAAAGATGGACTTGGGTTTGCGGTTAAAAATAGCTGTTCGGTCTAATTAGGACAGATTCCTAAGTCGATTATTAAAACTTGTCTGAAGGGCCGATTAACAGCGGTTATTGATGGTGATATTATCGAAAAAAAAAAATCGTTACGAATCATTCAAAAGAGAACACTGAACACTGTCTTTATGCCCTTTGCCCTTAAATTCTAATTTTCCAGGTATTCCCATTATGGATTTAACTTTCGTTATAACGTCATGATACATATCGCGTTTCAATCTCAGATACGGGGTGGCTACATATAAGGTCTCCGTGAACACCTATATTCCAAATAGTTGAAGACTGCAGGTCTTACAAAGCTTCACTATGTTTTCTCATCATTATCCCTTGACTTTGGATTACACCGTATGTCAACCTAACTTCTATAAAGCCGCTTTGATCACCATGTAGCTTTATAATACTGCGTTGTCAACTGTTTAGAATTCTCTCGTATATTTGCGTAGTGACCGGCATTGGTTTCATTGATCGAAAGTAGTTTCAATTTCTGTGTGTGAACAGGAAAGCTCTCCCTCCACTGGTTAGGCATTCGATCGCTTCTCATCATTTTATTGAACAAATTTCCAAGCCATTTCAAGCCAAGATTTCCGATTGTCGTCAATACTTCGAATGGTATGGTGACGAATGAGTCCAGTAAATACGTTGCTACTTCCTTCGATGTTAAATTCCCCATCTATGCTCAACGAAGTATAGAACAGCTGCTGGCCACCTTGAAGAGAATATTCACTGCTACGCTGGCACTGGCATACATACCGATATTCTGGCGAACATTTATTGTAATTTAGAGTAATTAAAGAGAATGCTTGGGCTTTATGTGCGCAAAACTGTTTTGGGAATTCACCTTCGTTCTTAGATGCAAAATTTATACCAAAGCGGAAGATTTTCTGGGAGTGCCCTTCAAAATCTGGTGGACAGAATTAAATGTGCACTCGACAAGGAGCACACATTGAGATTTAGAGTGACCTCGACAACGGAGCATGTAATTCGGCCATACAGCACGGCGTAAAGGAATTACAAGATTTGTGGTGTAAAGCAATGCTACGAGTAGTGAATAAAATCTTAATTGCGGATGTTGATTACAATTGATCTGCGATGGCGGGGGTTGAACTCAGTTTGCCCACAGCGAGGTGTCCTGGCTCTCTTCTTAACGCTCTGAATGATTCTAATGTATACCAACGGGCTCATGGCTAGTGGCCGCCGGCGCTTACTTTGATGTAATCGACGATTGGTGCACAAAAAAAAATTAGTCAATCCTCTCAAAATTGATGTTCTCAACGAAGCTACGTAACATATCTGGGTGTTATCCTACATAGATAACGGACTTCTGTGGTAAAGATATCGCGTCGAAAGCCTGCAGCGGTTTAAGTAAGCTTTTAGCAAGACATTTGGTTTGTTATCACGGAGGGTCCTCTACACGATTTTGATAAGACTAACTCTATTTTTTTTGTCAAGTGGACGAAAATGATTGAATAAGCTTTCACGCAAATGTGCTACTATTGCTTTCAACAGAATCCAAAGAACGGCAGCTTGAAAGCTGTCCTGACCTTGCGCACTTACTGTCTTTTGACTCCGATATTCTGACGCCCTGAAGCTGGAGTTCCAGTTGTTGCACGGATACTACCTTCCTGTTCTCAAGACTGCCATCGGGCAGATCCTGAACCAGGCATGTAGTCAGATCTTCTCCGATGGCTCTAAAACCGGTCAAAGTTACGACGTGGTGTTGCCTTTTGGAAGACGACAACTTTAGATATCACTCCAAATTAGGAAAACTGGCGTCCGTTTTCCAAGTGGAAGTATACACAAGCCTAAAAGTAATAAACTGTATTGTAAGGAACAGGCCGCAAACTGTAACGACAGTCAATCTGCTTTCACCATCTACAAGTCAGTTTGAGAAACAAGGCTTCTGTGAATGCAGTTGAAATGTTGAGTTCGCTGAGTGTTGTGTGAGCCCCAAGCCACTATGAGATTTTAGATGGCCACTGGACTTGTCAGGTAAGGCCCTGTGCCGGATTAAATAAGACACACATGCATTTACTAGATACCTTTTTTTGTTTTTTGTACTTCATATAAAATAATACAACTGTTTTGTTTTAGGATGAGAGCGAAGTGTGCGTCCGTTGGCTGCCGGTTGCTAAGTGGTAATGAATTTAATTGGCTTCGCTTCTCCTTCTCGCCCGTTTATCTTGGTTTCTTTTTTTCTTCTGTTTCGTATGTTTTATGCTGTGTTTAAGTTTGGTAAGTCTTATGGTGCGTTGACACTGCTACATCACCCCCCTTCAAGTGGATTCCCCCTTGCATCTTAGATCGCCACGTGTTGTTTAGATCGTTTCTTTTCCGAGTAAAAGATGATATACGCAGGTTTAAGTCTGTCTATTGAAATGGTCACATTTCTTCCTAGCCTATCGATTACGAAATTTTTTCTTGTTCGGCGGATCACTTTAAATGGGCCTTCATATGGTGAAGTGAGACCCGTTTTGACTTTGTCCACTCTAACAAAAACTGATTCGCAATGTGCTATATCCTTGGGGATGAAAATATGTTCTTTGTTCTTTCGACATTCTTGGGGTATCAAATTATTTATCGTATCTCGCAGTTTCTGGATGAGAGTGTCTGAGTCTGCTAACTTATCTGGACTATCCATTTCGGCTGGAGAGCATTTCAAATCCTCTTTAAAAGCTGAGCGAATACCTAGTAACACAATAGGCAATTCGTCGCTCCAATTTATAATGTTGCCTCTAGCTTCCAAAGAGGTTTTTAGTTGGCAGTGAAAACACTCTACCATGCCATTAGCCTGAGGATGGTAGGGAGATGTTCGGATTCTGTGTGTCTCCAGTAAATTTGTGAGTTCTCCGAAGAGCTTGGACTCTTCTGTGCAGGGCCGTGCACAGAATCGAACATCTTCCTACGCAGTGAGAGGATATATGGTCTGTTTCTGCCTGTGGATGTTTCACAAATGATCGCCATGTCCGGAAATTTGAACTCTTTAAGACACATTTTGGAAAGGCTCTGGTTTTTGTGTAGAGAACTCAGCCTACTATTTGTTTTCTGAAACTTTGCTATTGTTTTGAGATCGCATGCTACTCTTTCTGCTCGGAGATGCGCAACAAACAATCGGTGTTGAATATTTATGGTAAATTGGGAAATGAAATCTAATTGCCATGTTTGGCACGGGCTTCTATCGGCTTCAACGAAAATCGGAAGTGTTTGATGGCTAAAAGTTCGCGATCAAAAGCAGAGTATTTGGTCTCGGCCAAAGGGGAAAGCTTTTTTTGAAAAAAATGCAAGCGGCTCCCACCTGTCCGTGTTTCTTTACTGCAACACGGCACCTACGGCTATGTTAGATGCGTCCGTTGTGATGCTATATTCTCCGTTTTCTTTGGGATGAGCTAAAAGAGTTGCATTTGAAAGAGCGTATTTGGCTGGTTGAGAAACGCTATTGTGCTCTTCGGACCACGAAAAGGATTTGTTTACCTCTGATGTCCTTTGTGAAGTGACTATGTGCGAATGAAGAGGTGCTAGAATTTCGGCTAGTCGCGGGATAAATCGGTGATAATAGTTTATCATTTCCACAAACCGTTGGGCCTATTTGATTCTAGATGGTATTGGGTAGTTGCGAATAGCATCTACCCGTTCCTCTGAAGGGAAAATTCTATCTGCGTTGATTGTAGGTTCGAGGAACTCTAATATTTTTACTCCCATTATACATTTTGATGTATTGATTGAAACACCGTACTCAGTTAGCCTGGTAAAAAGTTTGTGCAAATGAATTTCATGTTCTGTTTTATCTTTACTTGCGAGCAAAATGTCGTCGATGTAAGTGAAAAGAAAGTCTAAGCCTTGGCACACTTCTTTGATTAAACGTATGGGCTGCTTTACACAAACCGAATGGCATGTGGCGGAATTCAAATAAGCCAAATGGGTATCGCTTGGGGACCGTTATGGCGTTGAGCCTTCTGTAATATCCACATGGTCTCGTCTATATTATTCTTTTTACGAACCATGTGGAGGGGAGAGCAAGCTGATGAATTTGATGTATGGCATATACCTAACCCTACCATATATTCAAATTCGGTTTATGCTGCTTGATGACGCACTACATCGAGTCTTCTTGGCCTAGCGTATGGTAGCTGTCCTGTCGTTACTATGTGATGAACCACCGAGTGATTACCCTGTTTGAAATAGTTTGGTGGCCGCATTAGAGATGGAAATTTAGACAATATCTTCCCATAATTACTATTTAGAACTTTCTTGGATCGATGAGTCTTTTGCCTTTTAAATCAACAAGAAGACTAAACTTATTCAAGAAATCGTCTCCTATGATTGGGCAACCTACTGATGCAATGGTAAATGGATGGATAAAATCACGTCTAAGTCCATTACTTTTATTGGGTAAAACGTCAAGTTATTGTTAGTATTGTGTCGTGCCCCAAGCCATTATTCCTACACTTGAAGTTGGCTGATGTGGATGGCCTATGCCTGCTAAGAGATCTTGAGCGAAGACTTAGGGTTTCTATCATAGATTCTATCTTGCGAAGTTTCGCCTGAGGTATCTACATTTTTCGGTACAGAGATGCTATACAAACCATGGTTCAGAGCTGCCTCAAAAATTTTCTCCGCTAACGCAGTGAGCTCCTCTATGCTTTTCTTACAAACCGATAGTAAAACGATGTTGATTGGTTGGGGTAAGCGACGCATCCACAGTTTTTTTTATTATGTCCCGATCGAACGCACTACCAGGAAGCTGTTTCATTGACTTATACACCTCCGAGGGTTTGCGATCCCCTAAATCCGCTTTCTCAACTAATTGCTCTAAACGCTTAGTTTCCGAAACAGAACAGACGTTTAATCAAAACCGTCTTTAAATCGTTGTGTTTGCCGATAGTCGGGGGATCGGTAAGTATGTCTAATGGGAGCGTTGCCACTGTCAGACAGTATTTAGTTTCCTGGCTTATGATCTTGTAAACGGAAAATTGAGCCTCTGCTTGTATAAACCAATTTGCGTTCAAGAACGAAGGAAGTCACACGCGTAAAGATTCTACGTGTCCCGAATTTGGGAAAACCACCTGAGGAGTTGAAGGTGGAGGTGTGGTGTAAAGTGTTGCACCGTTAGTAGACACCATATGAACAACTTTCGGCTCTGTCATTACGCGTCAATTTGAACGTTTAGTTTTCGAAAATACAAAATCGTAGAAAAAAGATTTGCGATTAGCTACTGAAGACTTCAGGAATAAATACATACCATGTGTTAAAAGGAGACCGGATCTTTGTTCTACACGTCTGCTACCGGTTATTCGGCTATTGGTTTTTCGAATTCAAAGACCTTTATCTATCGTGTAAATTGTGATGACTTTTGCTAATCTTGAGAAAGGACCCAAAGGAGATCTGTCCAATTGAGAGTCACATAAAGCCATAATGTAGTTTCAATGAATTCAGGCTGTTTTAGTTAGTTACATGGTTTTCCAATTTGTTTTTTTAAGTAAAAAAAAACGTGTGTTTGTTGTTTGTTTTTCATTCGCCTGCATGAGTAGATGTACTGGACATAAATTTCCACGACTTTATTGCATAATACGGCCGATATTCCAGCAATTTCACATCAAATTTTCTCCTTCAAGTTGTTTAAAGTTTCTGGCTTCTTGCCATAGACCACAAACATTATGTAACTCTAAGGAAAAGAGTCTAAAATCCAATTGATAGGGTCATTTCTGGTGATAAGACGGTCACCGAATTTCGTCTGTAATAAGTCGAAAATCCGGATCTGCTTCCATCTTCAATAGAGCCCAATCAGGGACATTTCGACGTGTAGGTGCTATGGTCATTTGGCTTTAGCTCTTACGATCTTACATATACGGACGCATACCCAAGTCTTTTCGCAAAATACTCCACAGTGACGTTTGAGAGGTACACGAAACCGGTTGATTACGGTCTTGGCTTACTCACTCGCGTACAGCCGCAACATTCTCTTTACTTCTAGAATTTCGTTGTTTCACTGGCACGGTAGTATTACAATATTATGGAGTGAATAAGTCGAATTTTGATAAAAAAAAAATTTTGGATGCTTTATAAACCTTGTTGAAGCGTTTACCTTTACATGGTTAAGTGGTAGACAATCCGGAACATACTCGTAAATATGATTTTCGTTAAAAGATTGGTGACTTCAGAGACTACCTATTAAAAAAATGGCCGCCTCTAATAAGGGAAAAACCCTTTTAAATGTTTGCTCTAACTACATTGCACCATCACCTCACCTCCTCGAATTAACTTCATCTCGCGAACTCAAAACAACAAATATGGAATATAGCTTTATATCCTCAAATTTTTAATATTTTTTTCGATTTTCCTTTCATTTGATAAACGTCTTACGCTCACATCAGCGTTAAACCTAATCCAAAATCCATACATATGTATATTACATAGCCTAATTCGATATTTACAATAAAAAAAATAAATTTGTATATTTGTACAATCATTGCTTATGCTTATTTAAACGAGGGCTTATTGTATCATTAGGTTGGTCGTTGCGACAACGTTATTGAGGGATGGTTAAACAATTTTTTTCTTTTAGTACCTAGACGCTCCAAGGGCTTTACGCATCTGCTCAAACGATAACCAAAACGCTAAAGACCATGGCGCCATTCGCATCCAGCATGGTAATAATCCTTTGTAGAGGGCGGCAAAGCCTTCCTTCTTTACTGTTTGTGTAAAACAATCAATAGGTCCTTTGTAGAGGAGTCCTCTGAAACGAATTAAAAAGAAAATTATTTTCAGTGCAATCAAAGAGATGTTGGAAATTAGAAGCTGTTAGCACGAATACTCGTACGCCTTTGGTGGTGGATGAAAATACTTGAGGTCCTTGATGAAGAGGGGTAAGACGTTATCATCTGATGGGGTTCGCTTGAAATAAGCACTTAAGGTGGGCAGAGAAAGGAGGGGTTTGAAATAAATCCAGGCTCGTACTGATCACTAGATAAGGATATAAGAAATTCTAATCTGCACTAGAGCAGAATTGTAATGTGAAATGTCTAGCAAAGAGGAAATACAAATACAGTCAGTTATCTGTACAATACGTGCGATTATTGCGGTGATTCCTATCATGATTCTCTATCGAAGGTAAAAAGGCAGCAACAAGGGTGATGCAATTGATGCAGCTGACTACGCTCACGAATTCTAATAAGCTTAAACATAATATATCGTTGAAACGACTACTTTACGGTTATAAAACCGGTTTTTAAACTGAACTCTATTTAGGTGAATGTTGAGGAGATTATTGACGTCGTTGAAAGCTTTCACATTGCCTGTAAGAGGTTTGTTTGTGCAATAATTAGTTCTGTGATATTCAACAGAAAGAAGATGCCGTATTCCCATAGTCTTTCAGTGACATAAAGTCAAATATGTGACAGAAGAATAGGGAATCTAATGTGGTGTAGAGTACGTCTTTAACAAATACTTGTACATGATAACTATAGTGCATCTATATAGAACTCAAGAATGTTAAGCCAAGGGGTGAATACCCTGCTTTATGGTCGCGGCAAAAATTTCAATACATTCTATGAAAGTAGAAAATACTTTTAAATGCGTTCAGTTCGATCAGAATTAGTAGAAAGATCAGCATTCCAAATCAGAACTGAATTACTCAAATCTAATAAGGGGCGAGCATAATAATAGGATAGGAAAGGATCATAAAACCCTCGATGAAACCTATTGTATGCTTTGACTAGAACAGGGTTCATATATTCTTTAAATGTGCCATCACCAATATCTCTAACGACTTAAAGTAATTTTAGATCGTCGGTATACCATAAGCACATTCCATGAATAATACTACGAATAGAAATATCAAAAAGAGTGGCCCGAAATAACTTGCTTGTGGAACACCAGAACTACGTATTGCCTTTTGAGGGATGGAGTAACCGATTTTGACGCGGTAGTTTCGCATGATAAGACATAAAGACAACCAATAAAGAAATTGGGAATTAGATGCAAAAGATTCAACCTTGCAGATCAGACGAAAACGAAAATTATATCGGCGTAAACGCGAATCGAAAACATTTTTTCTTAAACATTTGCTAAACACTTTACTCGTTCACTCTTTATCAGTAAATAAAGTAACATCGGCACATTTCAAAAGTTGTCACCGAATTAAACAAAAACATTCCACAAAATAGAGGAAAATTTACCGTTGGCTTAATTCCCCAACTTTGCGTTACTTGTTAACCGACAGCTTTTAGTAAATTTTTTTTTTATTTGAACACACTATTTATTTTGTGACCCATTTGCCTGAATAAAATAGCGGTTTGCAATAATTTCCGTTGTTCGTAGGTGGAAAAGTCATACATAAAAATCGTAGATAATGAAGAGAAGACAAAAGTTTTGATAAAAAAAGTTAACCTACGAGGGGCGTTCAATATATTCTCGGTATCGATATGAAAGAAAATGCGAATTCAATTTAAATTGTTTTTATTTTTCAATATAATCTCCCCTAACATCAATGCATTTGTTACATCTTGAGATAAGCTTCTTTAAAGCCTAAAAAAATTAATTTTCTAAATACCCATTTATTGCCGACTTGAGTTCTTCATCATCCGAAAATCTTTTTCCACGAAGACATTTTTTCAAATCCGGAAACAAGAAATAATCACTAGGGGCAAGGTCTGGACTATAGGGTGGGTGTTGGATTTCTTCGAAACCACAATCTCGCGCAGCAGCCTTGGAAACTCGCGCCGTGTGAACAGGAGCGTTGTCATGAAGAAGCAACACACCCGCTGCGAGTTTACCCCGTATTTTCTTTTTAATTTCCTCCTGCAAATTATGCAAAGTGGAAGCGTAGGATGTGGCGTTGATGGTTTAACCTTTTTTTTTGTACTCAATGAGCAAGATTCCCTTTGAGTTCCAAAAAACTGTGGCCATGAGCTTCCCGGCAGACGGAGTGACTTTGAACTTCTTCGGAGGGTCTGTTCCTTTTTTATGCCACTGCATGGACTCTTGTTTGCTTTCAGGGTCATAGTGGTGGACCCATGGTTTCGTCCCCAGTAACAATTCGATCCATAACACCGTCCGCGTTCTCACTACACATCTCCAAAAGCTCTCTACAGCCTGCGATTCTCACTTTTTCTGAGGCGCTGTGAGCATTCGTGGCACCCACCTTGCACTGACCTTTGAAAGGTTAAGATGGTCATGAAGAATGGTGTGAATGGTACCAATTGAAAGCTTGGTGATCTCTGCCATCATTTTCACCTTTATTCGGGCATCCTCAAGAACAAGTTTTTCGACTTCTTTGATGCTTTCTACCGTACAAGCAGTAGCCGGGGCGCCGGAGCGGGGGTCGTCTTCAGTGCTCTCTCTGCCTCTCTTGAACTCACTTGACCACTTTTGCACAGTTGATAATGAAGGTGTGGAACCCTGGTAAACAGCCACCATCTCTTCATGAATAGTTTTTTGACTTTTTCCTTGCTTAGTGAGAAATTTAATTACAGCGCGATGCTCAATTTTCACCATCATCGTCTCAGTTGCCGTTATGATTCTGTTTAACTAGAGATAAAACGCGTATTAATAATCACATTTATATGAAATTTTACATGAATGCACTAAAATAACAGTATTACTTGATAAATAAGTCAATTTATGTATACAACCACAGCTTCACCCCGATACCGAGAATAGTTTGAACGCCCCTCGTATGTAGTAGAATAACAAAGTGGTAACACTGCTAAAGATATATTGTAATTGTAAGTGTAAGAGAGTCTGCCGGTAGGTCCCTGGACTCGGTCTCATTGTGTTCTAAAACTGCCCTTGAATGCCGATCATCTCTCATGGAGATGGCAGAGCAGTTCAACATTCACCTCTGTTGGGTGCCGGGCCACAGAGACATTCCAGGGAACTGCAGAGCCGATGAACTCGCCAAAATTGGAACCACTCTACCTATCCTACCAGACAAAGGTAGTATAGGTATACCAATCGCTACGTGCAAACTAACACTAAAGCTAGATGCCAATAAAAGAACGGACCTTAGGTGGACTGCTGGACAAACATGTCTAGCGACAAAACAGATCTGGCCAAAGCTGGATCTGAGTCGATCTAAGTGTCTGATCCTCTTAGAAAGGAAACATCTCAGCGCCATAATAGGTGTCATTACCGGACACTGCCTCATAGGCAAGCACGCAAGAAGGCTTGGCGCTTTTACTAACGATTTTTGTAGAAGCTGCATGGACGAGGAAGAGGAGGAGACAATCCCCCACCTACTCTGCACATGCCCAGCTCTCTCTCAGAGAAGGAAGCTTCACCTAGGAGCTTTCTTCTACAACGACCTAAACGATCTAGAAAAAATAGACGTTAACAGTCTCCTACGCTTTATTAAAAGCTCAAACTGGTTCCAGTAGTAAGAAGATCATAGATCCACGTGGCATCACAATGGGCCAATAGGCCTAAGTGGGTTGGTATTTCCAACAGCCACTCTTACCTAACCTAACCTAACCTGCCGGTAGGTAGAGTTTAGTGCTAAGGAAACCATCGTGAGATACGGACGATAGAAAATAAAGCTAAATACGAAAAGTAAATAAACGTTTCTTTAACCTAAAAATTGAAAATTTCGAGATAAAAATGTGAACACCTGCGTCCCATCAATATGTTTCTCTCGCATGAGAAGATAATAGAGAAGTATGTTAAAATGCAGCTTGAACACTTTTTAAAAGCAAATTATATAATGTGATGAGCAGTCTGGCTTCCGCCAAAAACATTCATGCGAATCCGTTTTGAACTATGTCCTTGGGGATTGTAAAGAGACTCTTCATGATAATAAAAAAATTGCGGCAGTTCTCATCGATTTAAAACGAGCATTTGAAACAATTGACAGGATGTTGCTAATGAAAAAAATTATTTTCTTACGGAATTAGAAGTGTGGAATACGATTGGTTTTTCTCACATTTGCAAGGTCGCAAGCAGAGGGTGAAAGTTAATGGAGAGCTGTCCGACCCGATTGCTACCGAACTTGGGGTTCCGCAAGGCTCAATATTGGGCTCCACTTTATTTTTATTATACGTAAATAATACGAAGAAGGCATTGTGAAACATTGTCAATTAGTTTTTTTTTCCAATATCGATGATAGTGACTTAAACAATTCCATGGATAAACTTGTTGAAGATATTAATAACATAAAAAAATATCTTAATATGAATAAACCTAAGCTAAATGTAGAGAGAACTAAAGTAATGATTCTACCAAAATATGTAGAAATAAATAGTATTGATGAATTAAGTGTGTTAACGAGTTCTTAGGAGTAATAAGGAGTAATGTTGGACAGAAACCTTCAATTTCAAAATCACTTTCAATATATAGAAAAGAAAATTGCTAAAAAAATCGGTTTCTTTGGAGAATCAGAAAGAATCTTACTATGTCATTGTCAATCATGTTAAGATATACAACACTATAATAAGACCCAATTTTGAGTATTGACCGACAATACTACTATTGGGTTACAACTGATCCATCAATAGCATCAGACGCTTAGCTTTGCAATCCGACCTTTCCAGACATAAAAATTTTCTCCAATGTACTGAATGGAGAAAATTTTTATCCATACCACCATACACCTGTGCAAGAATTGCTTACCGATGATTTGGAAAAGACAAAAGGAGCGGAGCTAGGATGACAACGAGTTTATTAGCAGAATTCTTTGGACGGACCAATAGCAATTGACAAGAGATGGGCTCACAAATTTTCATAATCTTCATACATGGGCTGCGGACAATTCACATGCAAGGGGACATAAATCATTTCAACATAATTTCAGCATCAATATGTGGGCAGGTGTACAGTAAATTCTCGATTATATGAATTTCTCGCATCTTCAAAATGTTTGCACTAAGCCTCGATTATATCTACTGATACTCTAATATATGCACTACGAGTTCATTAAATCAAATTTCAAATGAAAATTTGCAAAAGGAAAAATGCAGTTACAGTCACAAATGACATTCGTTTCTGTCTAGACAATACAAGATGTACCACTATTTAAACGTCTGCACTTTGTTTACATGTATCCAATGCAAGTTGCATAGTTTGGAAATATTTTCGATACGGCTTGGTCGATTTGTTTTGCGATGGTTAAATTAAATTTTAAAAAGTGATTGAAAATGTTGGGCTCAGTGAAGAAAAGGAAAAATCCGGAATGTCTAAATATAAAACAAAAAGGAGAAATAGTGCTGGTGCTTGAAAAAGGACAGTCTGCGTTTGTGCTCGCAAACAAATTGAACGTTTGTAAGCCGACCATCGTGAGCATAAAGAAAAGTACAATAGTAGAAATATTAAAGCGCGTACATTTAATACATACTGCGGACATGCAAAAAAAAAGTTGAAGGCAGTTAGAATTTAAAAGAATGGAATCACATTTATATAGGTGGTTCCTTAAACAGAGAGAAGCGGGCCCATATTGGGTGAAATATTAAAGACTCAAGCCAGGATTTTTTTAAAACTCAAATGTGGAGACGAAAAGGAGTTTTTTGCCAGGTTTGATCTCCGTCTAGTAGCCGTATGTGGAGAGAAATTGTCGGCTCAATCAGAATTCGTCCCCGAGTTTAAAATTCAACTGACCCCAAAAATCAGAGAGCTGGACTTACATAGAGAACAGATTTACGACGCAGACGAGTCTGGACTCTGCTATGAAATGCTCCCTGGCAAAAGGTTTGTCGCTGCCACTGAAAGAAATGCTCCGGGAAAGAAAATAGCCAAAGAGCGCGTTACGTTCTTACTTTGCATAAATGCTACTGGTACGCATACGCTAAAGCCATTAGTTATTAGTACGGCCAAGACACCAAGGACATTTAAAAACCTTCAGATACCTGTTGAGTATGACCAGCATGGATGAATGTTACAATTTTTAAAAAATAGTTCCACAAATCTTTCGTATTCGTAGCAAAGGTAAGTTTTTCAAATTAAGTTTTCAAAATAACAATTAGATTGGAAATTTATTTAGGTTCGAAAAAATCTTGTAGAAAATGGATATCCTCAAAGAGCGCTGCATCTACTAGACAATGCACCGAGTCATCCACCAGAAAACGAACTTAAAAGCAGTGATGGTCAAATTACAGTGATATTTCTATCACCTAATGTCACATCCTTAATACTAACAAAGTAATATTACCGTAATTTTTTGCTGCATAAAATAATAGTGCGCAGTAATGAAACTGTATACGAACTATTAAAGGGTACAACTTTGAGGGAAGCAACAACATTCATAGCAAGTGATTGGGAGAAAATTAGAGCGGATACAATTTGCAAATGCTGGCAGCCCATATTGTCTAGATATTTTCGACAACTTAATCCAGAATTAGCAGATGCAGCACAAACCACAGTGTCTTTGATAAGGAATGCTATTCCTGATGGAACTGTTGCAAGAGTTGGTAGAGGACCCGGCCCCAACTTTGTTCGTAGAAGATACCGACGAGGATGTATCCGAAATTGAAAATGCAAGTCAACCATCGAAGATTCAGTTGCAAGAAGCAATGTCCGCGACAAATACGCTTATAACATATTGTACAATAGATTGGGCCCCAGAAAATGATTCCCCTTATGAAGAACTGTTGATGGTACGAAAAATGCATGAATGAAATCCAACAAGGATTTCCAAAGACAACACAAACAAACATTTCAAATTATTTTGCACGAAATTGATAACTTTTGAATTGTTTTTTTTTTTTACTTTTCATTATCTTGTTCTTTATTTACTCTATTTACGAGGGCAGCCCCAGAAGTACCCGACCTGACGTATAGATGGCGGTTGTTGTTGTTGTAGAACGTACCAAGCTTATGAAGCTTAAATTTGGAGTTTGACGACGCTACGTTTAGTAGTTCGCCAGCCATAAGTAATTAACGCTCTCAATGAATTTTTAAATATGGAAAAAATTCGTCATCGTTATGTGATGCAATACTTTCATTTGAAACGCCTCAATCCAACCAACATCAAAACGGCACTGCATTTTACTCTGGGCGAGTGTGCTCCTTCATTTACAACAATAAAATATTCGGTGGCAGAGTTTAAGCGATGCCGTACGAGTTGCCAAGTCGAACATCGCACGGATGAGGTGAATTCACCAGAAATATTGAAAAAAAATCAACAAAATGGTATTGAACGACCGTCGATTGAAAGTGCGTGAGCTAGCAGATATGGTAGACATTTCAAAAAGCGTTGTACATCGTATGTGGACTGAAAAATTGGGCATGAGAAAGCTGTGCGCAAGATGGGCGCCGCGATTACTCACAATGGAGCAAAAACAGCGTCTTGAGGATATTTCAATCGAGTGTTTGGCGAAATTTCACGGCAATAAAGTCGAGTTTTTGCGTCGATTCATAACATTGGATGAAACATGGGTCCATCACTTCATACCCGAGTCAAAACAATGGACTTAAAGCGGAGAATCGGCTCCAAAGAAGGCGAAGGCAGTTCCATCTGCAGGTAAGGTCATGGCGTCAGTTTTTTGGGATGCGCGTAGGATAATTTTCATTGATTATCTTCACGATGGCCAAAAATTTTCTATTGTATTTTCGAATTTGAAAAAATGGCTCGGTGGTAAAAGATTTGCCAACAGTAAAGAGGTGGAGTCTACGGTTGATGGCTATTTTAAGAAGCCCGACGATTTTCACTATAAACAGGATATTGAAGCTATTGAACATCCCTGGGAAAAGTGTATTGAACTAAAAGGAGACTACATAGAGAAATAAAGATATTTTTTCACAAATTTTTTTGTGTTCTCCTTTTTAGGTCGGGTACTTCTGGGACTACCCTCGTAGTTTGCGATTAATAAAACTTGAGGTTTTTCATAAGAGTATCAGATTTGCATACTCTTTCTGTACTTAATTATATGAACTTTTCGATTATAAGAACTTGCCTGACATTAACTAGTTTATATAATCGAGAGTCAACTCTAAAACTACTACCTAGGCAGAGTTCTACAAACTATCGGGAGTTTTTGCGAAATGATTTTCCAGAATTACTGATTGATTCAACTAGCTTCATCATATTTCCAATAACCCGTGATCGTGAGGTTAGGAATTAGATAGATGAAGAGTACGGTAATCGTTGGATTGGAAGAGATGGACCAGTTTCCTGCGCTTCAAGATCGCCTTATTGAATTTTTTTTGTATGGGGATGAATGAGAGAACTTTAAGTGATTTGGAAGAGCGTATTCTCGAAGCATCATCAAAAGTGAGGCGGTAAAATAGTGAAACGTTATGTTTATTACGCCTTTTTTTTGAGAAAAGAGACTTCAAAGTCAAGGATAAGAAAAATAGAACAGGCTTAGAAATTGGATATCTGAAGACGTAGACAAGATATCAACTTTATTTAAACGCAGTTACAGAGGCTAGTATTTCTTCTAAATTAGTATTAACAGAGCAATATTAGTTAACATGGGTCATTGTACACCAAAGTAAGCCTTTTCTTAAATCCTCGATAAATGGTGTCAACATTGGAGATAGAGCCATAACCAAAAATCCTTGACGAATTAGGGACAACCTGTATATTATATACAGTATTGTGCAAAACCTAAGCAACCATCTGGAATCGACATTTCACAGTAAATTTTTTAAACTTCCTGCCACACATAAGAGTATATTTTGAAATTTATAACTTTTTGAGAAAATAATGGTACTACAGAATTAAAAGAAAAACACGAAAATATAAGAAAACAGACAAATTTAGGTGTGCAAAACCCAAGCAACTTTGTAATCCAATATAAAAAGAAAAGAGCTAACAGTACTTTTCCAGTCAGTTCACATATAAAATGTTATAAGCTCTTTGTCTTTGATCAGTTTTCTATTAACTTAGATGCGTAATTGATGAAATTTAATAATGTCACGACAAAGATACTCCCCCTGTCTTAAACTAAAGATTAAAGTGTAGAGACTCTCAGGCAACATTAGCTAAAAAATAGAAAATTAGTAAATCCATTATTTCACGTCTAATAAAAACATATCATGCAACGGAAGTCGTTGAAAATTTAAATATCGGTGATAGGCCGCGTAAGACAAGAAGTCGAACAGATAGAAACATTTGTAGTGTAATTGAAAAACAACCATTTATATTGGGTATATATCTTAATTCGTGCGGTTTGCTAAGAGATGGCGTAACTTGTATTATTCCATTGTTATTATTCCATTGGAACATGACGTTGTACGTCATTTCAGTATATGTCATTCATTTGATGCGTAAACAACAAGCGTAATTTTTTTTCACTCAAATATGTCGAACTTTGTGCCTGAAAAAGTGTTTTTGCGGAAAGTTCTTCTTCATTACTTTAATATGAAGAAAACTGCTGCCGAAAGTCATCGTATTTTGGTGGAAGTTTATGGTGAACATGCGCTAGCTGAGCGAACGTGCCAAAAGTGGTTTGCACGATTTAAAAGTGGTGATTTTGGCTTGGAAGACGATGAACGTCCTGGGCAGCCAAAAAAGTTTGAAGATGAAGAACTGGAAGCATTACTCTATGAAGATTGTTGCCAAGCACAAGAAGAGCTCGCAGAATCTTTGGGTGTCACTCAAGCAGCCATTTCAAAACGTTTAAAAGCAGCTGGATATATTCAAAAGCTAGGAAATTGGGTTCCACATGAACTCAAGCCGAGAGACGTCGAAAGGCGGTTTTGCATGTCCGAAATGCTGCTGGAACGCCACAAAAGGAAGTCATTTTTGCATCGGATTGTTACTGGTGATGAGAAATGGATCCATTACGACAACCCCAAGCGTAAAGAATCATATGTGAAACCCGGCCAACCAGCCAAATCAACGGCAAAGCCGAATATCCATGGCGCGAAGATAATGCTCTGTATTTGGTGGGATCAGATGGGTGTGCTGAATTATGAGCTGCTAAAACCGGGTGAAACCATCAATGCACAACGCCACCGAACACAATTAATCCGTTTGAAGAGAGCAGTTGCCGAAAAACGCCCGGAATAAGCGACCAGACACGAGGCAATAATTTTCCATCATGACAACGCTCCGCCCCACGTTGCTATTCCGGTTAAGAACTATTTGGAAAACAGTGGATGAGAAGTCTTACCCCACCCGCCTTATAGCCCAGACCTTGCCAATTCTGACTACCATTTGTTCCGGTCGATGCAGAACGCCCTCACTGAAATACGGTTCACATCAGAGCAGAATATCAAAAATTGGCTTGATTCATTCTTGGCTGCCAAGCCGGCGCAGTTCTTTTGGGATGGGATCCACAAATTGCCAGAAAGATGGGAAAACGTCATAGCTTCAGATGGGCAATACTTCGAATAATACTATTGTACATGTTTTTCTTAAATAAACGTTCAAATTTTGAAAAAAAAAACCGCAAGTTTTATACACAATAAGTTCAAATGAAGTTGTAAAATTACTAAATTTAAATATTGATACTAGGACGGTGCGTGGACGTGCTATTGAGAATAATCTTCGAAGTTATAGGCCGTGCAAAAAACCGATGCTCACAAAAAGACATTCAAAGAACAGGTTGTGCAATTAAATCATTTAAACATAATTCGAACTTAACTTTTTTCATATTAAGCTTAATTTTGCAAGAAAATCTCAACACTGGACCCCTGAAAAATGGTAAACAGTTCTTTTCAGCGATGAGTCTATGTCAGACGGTGTAAAGGCCAACGACTTAATCCTAGATTCTGTACACTCGCTGTTAAGCATAGTGGTGGTAGTTTGATGGTATGGACGAGTTTTTCGGCAGGAGGTAAAGGCCCATTCCACGAAATCGAAAGCATTATGGACCGATTCAAGTACAAATCGGTTGTAAAATCAGTAATTCTACCATATGTACAGTGGGAAATGCTACTTCTTCGAGTGTTTCAACAGGATAACGATCCGAAACACGAAGGAGTGGATAAAGGATAGTGGGAGCCCTTGATTGGCCAGCCCAATCATCCGATCGAAAATCTGTTTCGTATTCTTAAAAGCCGGGTCGCTGGACAACGTTTTTCCAACAAGATAGAGCTGTACAATGCTTTGAAAAGTGAGTGGGAAAATATATCCCAGGCTACAATTTGAAAGCTAATTGCTTTTATGTCTCGTCGTTGCGCCGAAGTTATTCAAAATAACGGGTTTTACACCAAATACTGAAAAAGTTGCTTAGGTTTTGCGCAGCAGAATTTGGCTCCATTTTTGATTTTCTGTTTTTTTTAAATGTTCAAGTGTCATTATTTTCTTATAAAATTATGAATTTCAAAATACCACCTTGATCAAAAAGTTCCAGGGGGACACCACTGTATGGCCCCATTGTTCCAATTTGAGTTCTGTTTTTTTTTTGTTAAGTTGGTAAATCTGTTGTTGACATTAACTCTAAATCTTAGCGTCATAGCTTGAAATTTGCAAAAGTTACGTAGCCAAGAGTACATCTATCTCTGTGTGTGTTGGCGATTTTTTACAATTTTTGAAATGGATTTAAATTTGCAACAACGCACTTCAATTAAATTTTGCGTAAAAAAGGGATTTAATGGTGCGCGAACGTTGGAAATGTTGGAAAAGTGTTTCGGCAACGATTCTCAAAAAAAAAACGGTCATTTACCAGTGACACGAGCGGTTCAAAAGTGATCGTGAGTCAATCGAAGATGATGAACGCAGTGACAGACCATCGACGTCGAAAACCGACGACAACATTGATGAAGTAAAAGAAATGTTGGTCAATAACCGCAAATTAACCATCAGAGAGATAGCGGAGGACTTGGACATTGCCTATGCATCCGTCCAAGACATTTTGGTTAATGATTTGGGTTTCTGAAGTGTAGCAGTAAAGTTGGTGCCAAAAGACCTCAATTTCATACAAAAAAGAGACCGTGTTGACGTCGCAAAAGAGATGATTTGCGAGGCTGAATCCGATCCCACATTCATCAAAAGGATCATTACTGGGAACGAGACGTGGGTTTATGAGTACGACACGCAATCCAGACATCAGGCAAGTGAATGGCGTTAACCAAATGAGCCGAGACCAAAAAAACCACGTCGTTTTCTGTCAAAAAAGAAGGCAATGCTCACGGTTTTCATGGATTACAACGGTGTAGTGCATCATGAATTTTTGCCAGAAGGCCAGACAGTAAACAAAGAGTATTATTTGGGCGTTATGAGACGTTTGCATGAAGCAATTCGTCGAAAGAGACCAGAATTGTGGGCAAAAAACTCGTGGATTTTGCACCATGATAACGCACCGTCACACAGTGGCATCATTATTCGTAATTTTTTGACGAAAAATGCAACAAGTACCATCCAACAGCCACCGAATTCACGTGACTTAGCTCCCTGTGACTTCTTTCTGTTCAATCGAGTTAAAAAACCACTACGGGGAACGCGTTTCAGCAGCCGAGAGGAAGTAATGGAAAAATCGCAGGAAGCACTGATGGACATACCGAAAACCGAATATAAAAAATGTTTCGAGGATTGGATCAAGCGCTGGCATAAGTGTATTGCAGTCGATGGGGATTACTTTAAAGGGGATAATATAATATAGATTCCGGGAACTTTTTGATCGAGATAGTATACTCTTATATACATTATTCGATATTCATTTGTTTTTATTTGGTGTGGTAGAAAGTTTAAAAAGTTTGCTGGGAAATGTCGATTCCAATATATGTCCACTATATTCTTCTTATTCTCGTTATATTTGTATAATAGCGATGATTTGCTAAACAAACTCTGTTACTTACTTACTTACCTTCTGTGCTCGTTCTTCTTGTGGGCTTTAGTATTTTGGACTTATTCTTGCGGATTTAAAGCCCGGATCCTGGACTCCTTAATTTTTTTAAGTTGCGCCAGTTTATTACGCCGGTTTTCTCTAATTTCTGTGTAAAAAATTCTGTCAGCAAAAGTCGATGCTGAATTGTTGGGGGTTCGGCCTTTAGAATTAACTTTTTGCTCCCTGCAGTGTGTTATCAAGTGCCGATCGTGCTTAATAAATAGCGCATTTAGTATAGATATATGTATTTATACGCCTTACATTATTCAGCGGTTAACAGAAAAAGAACAAGCACAGTTTACTTTACTGATCATATCGAGAAGCCTGATCATCGACCAGCATACGAATATAAAATTCTAGAATAGGAAGTTGCCACTATCAGTAGTTGTTCAAAGGCTAGGCTAGCAACATGACTAACAATATCCACATTTCTACCTTTCATTTCATTCATAAGCGAGCCAATCATAATCAAAATTTTATGAATGAGAAACTAGTAGCAACCCTTGCGATCTAATTCATACGGATCAGCTATCAACCGATTAATGAAGGAGGAAGAGGAAGGCGAATCGTTCATGCCGATGTCAACAAATCGCAAGGTCTCTTGGTAACCTCCACCGTGAAAACTAAATTAAAACTAAAAAGTGAACGATGTGATCATGCCTGGCAATAGACCAAAAGTCCAACCCAGTGTGAGTTTTTTTCTTTTTTTATAGAACGAACTTTTAACCTAAACTGATCAGTGAACAACATCGCATAGCTCCAACCGTATTACAAGCGTTCGCACACACAAACAGACAACGTTTTGGTAAACATCTGCTCCAAAAGCAAAAAAACAAAACACTGTCACACCTTTATCAATAGTTCGTTTTTTTTTTGTCGCTTCTTTTGATTTGCCTTGACTTTCTGTGATGTGGTTTCTTATCGATGGTAATTCAAAGTGGAAATAATTTACGGCACACTCTAATCTCGAGATTATTGGACACCGCCTGACGATATCAGTTACCACAAATGGACGATCGTAATCTTCAAAATTTCAATCTAATTGCGCATTTGGACTTACCTGCCCTTTTCATCTGTTGGTTGGTTCATAATTCTCGTCTTTATCACATCGGCTGGAGTGCCCATTACAGCCGCAGTAAATCCAGCACCAAAGGACGAAAGAATATGTACTGGTCGGCTATCGGGCATATTAAGTTTCTTCATAAGGGTCTGCTTAATAGTATCGTATGCCGTGAGATCACCTATAAAATTAGTTACGATCTTTAGAGACACAATTAGAGAGGATGGATAGATCAATTTTTACCTAAATTAACTAAAGCAGCACGGTACATGTTAGGGACGCTACCTTTCCATAAACTAGTCACACCGCCACGCCTTAAAATCTGCATAAAGGCGTCTGCGGCGCCCTTTACTCGAGGCTTTTCCCCCATAAGTAATCGCTTGCCTTCCATTTGGATTTGTACTTTGACTAGATCGGCCGGTGAAGCGAGCCATTGTGCGAGACAACCAGCGAATATGCCACAAATCGCCGATTTCCAAATGGGCACTACCTCATTTGATGTGTAACCCTTGGCGAGCTCTTTTCGCAGGTAATCATAGGTGCATATTCGAACGCCACTAAGAGATGTTAATCACAATGAAGACGTTCTTAAAACAAAGACCAACGCAAACTCAACAAACCTGTAGACAACATGTCTGTAAAGCGCCGGTGTAACACCCTGCCAAAGCTTCAAGGGACCCTCCTCTCGAGCTATTCCGAAGGCTGTAGCCATCATGCCACGATACTGTAACTGTTGAGAGGTTTTTCATTTTGTTAAGACACGTAGACTTTCAATCAACACTTTTTCGCTAAAGTGTCCCCTGCATTCGATTTACCTTCCCATGCTTATTAGCCGTTGCTGCCTCACCCTGAATTTGAAGACGCGTCTTTGTCAAATCCAATGGATAGGTGACAAGCTCCGCTATAGACGCAGCCACCACAGAAACCACATAAGTACAGGCAACAGAATCCACAAATCGATAAGTCACCAAAGGAGCATCTGTCTTCGCTGAAACCGCCGCTATGCTCTCCTGCAATTGACGCGGCATTGTCTGCAAACAATCACAAATCTGTTATACAACCGATTTCGAATTGGAAATTCTATAAACTCTTACCAACAAACAAAACCAAATCCAAAGTCGAGTAAATAAAGTGAAAAGTATGAGAAAAATGATATTCCTTTGGCAAAATCTAACTCGTTTTCAGCTGTGCATATTTCGTTGATCTGCTGTGACCATGGACAATGGTGAACGATCACGGGTTGAATAAGTTTCACTTAACTTCCCCCACTAATGATCAGCCGGGACAAGATGCCCTCTACTGCGTTATATAACTCTCTCTCAAGGAACTGCAAATATTTGTTAGGTGGGAAAAGAATGAAAAACCTTTTAAAAATAGAATCGGTCATGCAAAGTCTAACTCTAGTTTTTTTTTTTCTTAATTTTTTTTTTGGCAGTAAAATTCACGTTCTGATTGCGCGATATTTGGACAACAGTGGTGGCGCAGTTGAGGTTGGAAATTATGAAATGTTAAATTTGGCTATTATCACTTTTGGGGCACTGTACTCGCAGAGGATTTCGTTTAGCACTAAAAGTTTTGTCCGAAAGTGAACCGGTCAAGGTTGGGAATTCCATTTTCGAATTGAAATTATTTACACGAACTTTAAATGCATTTTGGGAAGTGAGTTTTGTTGCACTTGATAAGGGTTATTGTCGGCGAGCAGTTGGGTTTTTTTTAGTGTAGGCGGCTGAGAAGTTTTGGAATTCCTTCACCTAGACGACAATGTCGAGAGGAGCACTATGCAAATAAAAAAAAAATAAAGAAACTGTTCGGATGAAGTAACAATTGATGGATGACAGCTGATTGGTTAAAAGTGACAGTGTTGGCGCCACTGAACTGGTACATGACATGTTTTGGTTGGATTGGGCGAGTTTAGTGATTAATTCTGATAGTAGAGGCCGTAAAAATTAGACAGATGTGGATCTGTGTACGATAGTTTACTTGGCGCTGTCAAAATATGTTTTATAGCTTACGTGCCTAAGATAAATTTAGTTTCGATATTTATTGATATTTATATCTCTTCTGCCGTCTTGTGGTTGGGTGGTTGTGTGTTATACGATTAAAGTAGATGCTAAGCAGCGAAAAGTTGGCGATGCTCCGTGCCACATAAAGTGTGCCTATTTTATCTCCTCGTGGTAGCCATATAGTATGGATCCCGTCCATCCGAAATTAACTTGCCAAATTTACAAACACACGTGTTGAGCAAGAGCAAAAGCAACACTATAATCCTCAGGAGGGGGACGCACGAGATCGAATCCACGATGTCGTCAAGGGTCAGCATGGCAGATCCCTTATCTGAGTTATATCAACGCATTTAGTGGTAAGGTTAATAAAAATTTCGCTACTAGTGAATGTGCTGAAATACAGATGGTGGCGGATGAATACTTAATGTTGGCGATCCTGTGAAATGAAAAAAGAACAAAGACGATCGAATTTGTAGCCGGATAGAATGTTCGTATCTTGAGCTCCTCCTGCTCTTGGCCGCATCTGAATCAACAAGTCCTATGCAGCTTGCATTAGATACTTGAAGAACCGTGGCATGAATGCCAAAAAGTCTTCAGAAATTCTGTAATTAATGTGCTGAGTTTCCCCCGGCCATCTCTATGAAACCTCTGCTTTGACGAAGAATACATGCAAGCATATGTAGTAAAACACTTCATCGACGAAGCAGTGTTGCATAGAAACAAGAAGCGTTCATTCGTTTAAGGATCAAAAAAGAGAAGAAAGAACATTGGATTCCCTGAAAGAAAAAGAAAAAGTATGAGAAGTGCACGATCGAGAAAATTTAGAGGTGCTAGTCCGAAAGTGCAGTCACTGCAAAGGATATATGTATAAAAATAGAATAATAGACTATAGAAAAATAGACTATGTATTTATCAGGGAGGAAGTTTTAAGCCCTGCTGTCCGACAAAGCCAACCATTTAACCAAGGCGACGAAAGTCAAGACATCAGTCTACCCGAGCAATATCAAATAGATAAAACAATATCTCAACTTAAGCACAAGTATGATAGACTGAACGGCCTAGCTGCGAAGCTATTTAGGGCAGCAGAAGAAAACTCGATAGAGAGCATACACATTTGATCAACATTTCTAGAAACCAGTTATACAGAATCACGTTTTGTTTTCGGATTCCTGCCAAACTCGTCAGATTGTGTAGAATGACGATGGAGAATGCTAAATGTTTGCGAATTTGTACGTCAAAAAGGGGTTTAGACCAGGTGCCTCTCCGCTATGTGATACCTTGAGCGTTGTACTTGAGAAAAGTCGCCGTTTAAATCCAGAGGCACAACTTCTCAAATGTTCGTAGGTACTCGTACCTGCATATTCTGACACTGACGTCACTGACAAAACGTAGTGAGCTTTCTCTGCAAGGGTTAGAATAGAAGAGGGAAAAATTGGTTTCGTAAAGAGTGGGAGTGAAACAAAGTATGCATACCTACCAATGCTGTCAATAAGAAGAAACGCACAACATCGATGAGCCAGGCAGAACGTCACAATAGACAGCTATTACTTTAAGGTAGCTAAGGATTTTGCCTACCTCCGCTATTAACTCTGACAATGAAAACTTAATAAAAATCCAGAAAAGTCACGCATGGTCATCGCTGTCCTAAAAAGGCGATTGAGTATTAAGGCATTGTTAAAACACAGACAGAAGACTCTGTATAAGACCCTTATCATCCTAGTCCAGAAGGATGGAAGTTAGTCAAGGCGAATGGAAGCATCCTTGGTAACTCTTAGCATAAGATTCTCCGCCTGATTATTGTTCCCACATGCATTGACGTGCCTTAGAGATGGAGATATAACAGTGAACTTGCCGAGCTAAATGTGTAAAGACAAGTAATTTCGCTGAAAAGTATGCACCCGTCGTGTGACTAGAATATTTAGGGCGAGCGGATACCAACGCTCCGACTTAGAGAGTCTTCGACTCCTTTCCAAAGCACTACCGCTGTGGGGAAAGAGCTCGCTTTAGGTTAAACTCATAAGTGGAAATAGAACTAAACCATTTTCAACTAGAAGCTGCACAAATTAAAAACAGCCTTATTTGTTGGAACATTCGTTCTGTAGCACAGGTTCTGATCGAAAATCATCGAAATTCTAGTGCACACTTTCCTTAGCAATAACATTTCACATCTAATTACATTATCCCTTGAGCCCGGACTGGATATGGTAGCTTATGAAGTGAATGTCACTCTTTATTGGTCCGTCCACAGTCGTCTGTGGTCTTCTCCTCTTGAACACATTACTGAGGCCTTAGTCAAAACGTAGCTGGTCCTCTTAAAAAAAAGATCAAGAAACCATGCATCATCTCATCCAAGTTAGACGGCAATCCTGTGACTTTCTCGATGAGTGCCAGGTATCTAGGTTTCATCCTGGACAGCAAACTGAGATGGAAAGAAAATGGTGCATAGCGAAACAAACAAAAAATCTTGTTCCCCTCTACTTGCGCATGAGGGCTATAAGCCCAAGGTGTGCGGCTGTACACCTGGGTCGTAAGACCAATTCTAACATACCACATGCCACTCCAAAGGCGACTCTACAAACGTTGCTCCATTTGCTACTTGTAGACTTGCATCGACGGATATTACTCCAGAAGATAACGCTCTTATAGGTCCTGGGACGTCGACGACGGTTGGGACTTCTCATAAAACCGGGTCACACGCTTATCAGGAAATCTCTTTGGTTACAGGAGTAACTGCGCCATCGCCCTCTATTTCCAATTCTTGATAGCATCGGCAAATAACAGATGGCGCACATCAAACTGTCGAGATATCTGCACGGAATGTATTTACTTTTTTTCTCATAATTGACCCGCGCTCAAGGATTGCGTACCCTTAAAATGCTGCACACCGCGCGAGCGAATTAAAGTTAGCGAGGAATGAAAAAGAGATACCGATGCACGTTGGTTTCAAATGTTTGATGGATATAATGACTAAGAAATAAAGTGCTCAGCAGGGCATTCCATAAGCGAGTTGTATGGCTTAGAAAGGAACCACGATATTTCCGAGTACGTCCGAAGGTGGGCTTGAGGGTATATTGATAGGATAGGAGAGTACTGTCGTCAGCAAAGGAATATATTGAATTAGAAGTAGCAGACAAGAGATTGTTGATAAAGATTAAAAAGAAATTCGGAGACAGAACGCAACCCTGGGGCACACCAGCATTTATTTTGTGCATATCAGCTTGAAACCATCGCATACAACTTGAATTGAACGCTCCGAAAAGTAGTTTCTAATCCATTGAGTCATCGATCCCAAAAGCATACATTTTTGACAAAAGAGCCTGATGCTAAACTCTGTCAAATGCCTTGGAAATATCAAGTGCAACTATCTTGCTTCGCCAGATTGGTGTAGACTTTGGTTCCCCTTTTCGGTGAGACATGCCATAAAATCACCAATGAACCTGTTGCTAAGAAGTTTCGCGTTTCGAGATATTTCATGAGGTGATGGTTTATCAGCGTTTCCATAACCTTTGAAATAAGCGACGTAAGTGCATCTGTAGGAGGAGATGTTTACGAAGTGGTTTTGCCAGCGTGGAACAACACTTCTTCAGAAGAAAAGTAGATATACCATCTGGACCAGCGGATTTGCGAATGTTAATATCTTTAAGAACTCTTGCTACTACACGAGTGCGAAAATGGAATTGTCCCATTGAAGATTCGATGCACTCAAGTGTAGGCGGAGACAATTCACAAGGCAAAGCAAGCAGATTGGTCTGACCAAAAATTTTTACTACTAGGTGCCGCAAAAGTCTTCACCCTATAGGAAGATGCAACTAAGTTATCGCTGTTTTTTTGTGAAAAAATGGTTCAAAATGAATCATTCCAAGTATTGCTCATTACTAGCTATAACTTTTCCCCATCTTTCTGGCTGAGCTCGAATACCGTTGGGGTAAAACTAATCATCTTTTGAGGGTATCCACGAATCAAGCCATTTTTTGATGTCTTCATATGAGCCAGATCATGTTCCATCGAACGGAACAAGTAATAATCGAACGTCGAAATATCTGGAGAATATTGGGGGTGAGGTACGACTTTCCATTTGAGCGTTTCCAGGCCGAGCGTTGTCATGCTGTAGAATCACTTTTTCGCGCCTCTGCTCGTATTGTAGCCGTTTTTCGCGCAGTGCTCGTCTCAATCGCATCAATTGAAGTCGACAATAGATAAGAGCGACCTGGTCCCACCAAATACACAGGATAAGCTTCACAGGCTGAACCGACGATATAGAAGTATGACCCGGCAGTTCCCATGACTTTCTTCTTTTTGCATTAATCCATCACAATGCGATGAAGAAAATCCTTTCTTTTTTGCCGTTGGAGTAGTTGTTCACAGGTGAAAAAACTAAGCTGAACGTCCCTTGGCTTCAAATCATAAGGAACCCCAGTTCCTTGTTTTTGAATCATTCCCAACGCTCTTCTTGCATTTGGCACGGATCCTCATCGAGCAATGCCTCCAATTCAGCATCTTCGAAGGATTCCGGCCATCCTTCACGCGGACGGTGGTCAACATCGAAATCACCGTCTTTGAAGCGACGGAACCAATCACAGCACATTGTTTTACTTAGAACAGCATCTCCGTAAACTTTTTGGAGCTCTTGATGCGCTTCAGCCGCTATTTTCTTCGAATGAAAGGATAAAATCAACACTTCCAATGAGGATTATTTGGCACAAAATCAGACATTTTCACACAACCAAAAGTATATGACGCCAAAACAAAATCACTAATGTGTCAAAACGGTTTGTTTACAATATGTCTACGTTTGGTTCATGACGCTTTGGATATATAATTTTTGCAAATGGCGCAAATGTGAATTCTACTTTGACATTTGTGAAGTAAACAGATACGAAATACACGTCAACAAGACATGAATCGCTATACTCCTAAAGAACGCGGAATAATTGTTACGATTTTTTTTGCGGAATAATTCGTCAGTGGTGTTGGCGCATCGTGAATTCGGCGTAAATTTTCCGGTCATCCGATACCAACCGGGCAAATACTACGACGTTTAGTCGCTCGCCTAGAAGAGTATGGGACAGCACGAGATACTGCCAGGTCTGTCCGGACGCAGAGCAGCTGTTTTGCTGAGAATATTTCAGCTATGGTTGAAGATGTCGCAGAGGACCCCGGAGTATCAACCACATGACCTGCCATGCAATTGGGTATTAATCGGCGGTCTTTACAGAGAATTTTGGTGAGAGACTGTAAGATATTCCCTTACAAAGTGCAAACACTGCATCGCCTATTAGCTGTTGACTGCCAAGCGCGTATAAACTACGCTCAAGCCACCCTGAATCTCGACCATGAGGGAGACAGCTTTTCATCGAAAATCATTATGAGCGACGAGGCCCATTTCCATCTCTGTGGATATGTGAATAACCAAAATGATCGCTTCTGGGGCACCGAAAATCCGCGTATTACTGCATGGTGTGTTTTTTACGCTGGAGGCGTCATCGGGCCTTATTTTTTCTCAACGACTTTCTCCTTTCTCAATTTAAGGGATTGGAACTGAAGAACATGTGGTTCCAACAGGATGAAGCAACGGCGCATACTGCACGAGCCAAAACCGAAATTCTAAGGAATGCATTTCCGGATCGCCTAATCTCTCGTTTTGGCCATTTGCACTGGCCGGCAAGATTGCTTGATTTAACCATTCCAGACTTCTTTTTGTGGGGTTTTTTGAAGTCACGCGTCTATGTCAACAATCCTCAAACTCTTGAAGCTCTCAAAGGGAATATCCGTCAAGAATCCGAGGACCTATCGCCGGAAGTTCTAGCAAGAGTGATGGAAAATGCCACAATTCCGGCCACTTAGCTGACATCATTTTCTCGACTTAAGACATCAAATAAACATAATCCAAAAGCAGAACCAACGTTTTTCATTCATTACAGTCAAAGAACATCGGGTGACAACTTTTGCACCATCTTGTAGCTTTGGGACATTGTATTTTTGGTCGTATTGAAATTTCACATGCTTAAGGAAGACGTTGCAGTCATTCCTGGTTCATTTGAATTGTTTTTGGTTTTTCTGCGTTCGGTTGGCTCTGTAGGACTGAAAAAATATTTCTTTAAACCTGACAGTCTCTTTACAGCTCTAGTCGTACCATGCCTTTTCTTTTGGTCTGATACTCTTCATCCGATAAGGGATAAAGGTTCTCTTTCCAAAGGGAGTGGTGTCTGGGATCAGGAAACATAACGACCAGATAAAATTCCTAACGAAGCTGTTAAGTCCGCTCCATGTGTTCGGTGTACTGGAATTTAGCTGATATGACACAATGGTCCGGTGAGTCTAGAGGGGAGACATCAACGGTGTACTTATCTGGGTGAGAGGTTAAAAACAAGTCCAGGATGTTGGCGGCGTGACTACCAAATTCTGGTATTCCTGCGGGCTCATTTAAAAGCTGGATTAAGGTGTTTTCCAGCAGCGAAGATGACAACATACCGGGCTTCGGGTGTTGTCTGTGCATTTACAAACACGGGCGTATGCAGAAAAGTGATTATTCCTTAACCCGCGTAAATGTGTTACATCCACTCTGAATTCCCGAGTCATTAATACAAGCAAATACAAAAAAAAAACAGAAACACCGACGCAAGCAAGGCGGCGAAGACAAAAAATTCTGATGTTGGTTTACCAAGTCAAATTGTTGCAGGCATAACGCCCTTACAACAATTGGAAACAACAAAATTCACACTCACAACCCGCTATCCATCAGTTGCTACATACCCTCTGTCATTGACCGTGCCGTATTCAAATACAGCAACGACAGTGACCGCAGAGGGTTCCATTTTCAAGCGACATTCAATTTCTGTTCATCGAAATTATATTATTTGTTAGTTTGGTCTGGTCCCGTCCGGTTGTATTCGGACCACTGTCAGAGTTGTTTTGCGGGCGGTTTGAACCGCATCAACCACTTTCCGTTCACCGTTTGCCGGATGCAAATTTGATTAGGAGATGCCAACAATTAACAAACTCGTGGTTCCTTCATACTTACGAACATATACGAGTACATCTGGTAGTGTGCTTCTGAAATGTTTGAACCATTTCACAGATTCCCCGTAATGGGGCAAACAATTCTACTTATGTGTATGCGGGTTCCTTTGTTAGTCCCAAACAACACTAGTTTATTGCATAACCCAACCAAGATGCCCTCAACAACCCCTTAAGCCAAAAGCCCATTACAATCTTTGAACCCTTAGACAGAATTTTTCCTCAAAAACACAACATTTTTTTGTTTGTCACAAAAAAGACAACAAAAAAAGGAAATTACCATCCACAGTTGACTTGACAACAAATTTGAAGAACTTCAACCGCCCGAGGGCGTTTCAAATTCTCTGATGAAAAAAACCAAGTGAGCCCCAAGAGTCCTTCAATAGAGTCTGACACAAATTTGACGGAAAATTGCTAACGCATTGATGATGTCTTCATTCTGCGAATACGAGTATATCGTCACGGGGCGTTGGACATATTTCTACAAGGACCTAGTTCATGTACCCCAAACACCCCTATTCGTCTAAAAGTGGGGTGAGAATTTAACCAAATCGATGGAGGATACATTAGATATTAATGCGTCGAGCATCGGCTCTTGAGTGAATGATTACAGTGAAGAGCCGGCTCCAAAGTCTGAATAGAATTGGAAAAGTTTCACAACTAACCATAACATCGGCCAGAATATCGGTCAACAAGTTTCAAAAATAAGAAAAAATTGAAAAAAAAAACGGAGAAAATCGACTACAAAGCAAATGAATATTACGAGTATCTATTGAGTGAGGTTGGCAGAGTCTACTTGGAGATATCCACAAAAGTACTCTTCCTCTACATACATACTCGTACATAGTTGGGTTCTTGTTAGGTTGCGGTGGTATCCGATGAGGAGAGATTTTATTCAAATCGATATTCGCTTTCCGGCGAAATCAATATTTGCCTTTAATGTAGCAGGACCTCCTCTTCGGTCTCGTGAGAAATGATTGTAAATTCCTTTCCTTTGCCAAGTTGACCATATGAGCTAAAGTAGGATGTCTGTAGGGCATACGGATACTCGAGCGAACATGTGACGTAGAGTTTGTCAGAAATGGGGATATCCACTCAAGGCATCCAATGAATGTGACAAGCAGTCAACAACGGTAAGTTAAGTGTTAAAGCCTAAATACAAACTGTAAACTGTTACAGAGGATATTTGAAAAGGGCGACTTGGGTGGAATTATTGCGAGAATCCAGGTTATTTAAGGTGAATGTGGCTAAGACGTTTTATGAGAGGATGGACATCTAAATACCGAAGGTGAAGTAATATTCCGGACCGCACAGTTGAATAGGAAGTGAAATATTTCTTCTTCCCATCGGAGCTCGGAGACAAAAGGCTGGTGGATTCTACACGCTGTCTGACTCGAACTGCAACCAACTTCAGACTGCTACGTATAATTTCCAAACCGTTCATGACAGTGAGCTCAAATTTTGACACATGACAGATAATTTTATTATTTACAAGCCTGTTAAACGATTTGCGTCTCAGCTGTGTTGAAACATTTTTATCCGCGATGGAATTCAAATGTGATAGTGTGATTGCTTTATATTTGGCTGGAAAACCACAAGTAGCTGTCGTTAGAGCCCTCCAGCACCTCGACGTGAATAAATCATTTGTGTCTCGAACCATAGCTCGTTACAGTGATAATGGCAGCGCGAGCGTTGCAAAACGCCATGGAGGTGGTCATAAAAAAACAGCAACATCGGCAGAAATGGTTCGGAAAGTGAAGGTTCCAATTGAGCGAAATCCGCGTCGAAGTGGAAGAAAAATGGCTCGTGAACTCAACCTATCGTTGGAACGGATACTGAAAAATGAGCTTGGGCTCAAGCCATTGCAGTTCCAAAAAGCACACGATCTTACACAGCAACAGAAAAAAGTTAGAGTCGAAAGAGCGAAGGAGTTGCTACGCTTGCACGAAAGTGGTAAGTTGCCGAATTTGGTTTTTTCTGATGAGTCGCCATTTTTTATCGAGCAATATTTCAACAAACAAAATGACCGAGTTTACTTGACGAGAGGTCCTTCGAAAATTTACACCTTCAGACGGCCACCAGAAAATAGGCAGCACCGTTGGTGGTGGTTTGGGCCGCCATAACCGCCGATGGTCGCTCTCCGCTCGTATTTTTGGACCGTGGCGTCAAAATTAATGCGATCGTATACCGTGAAACTGTCTTAGAGGCAGTATTGAAGTCTTGGGCAAACAATCATTTCGGTCGGAGACCGTGGACATTTCAACAAGACTCGGCACCGTCTTACAAAGCGCGCGTCAACCAAGATTGGTTAAAAAACAATGTTCCACTGTTCCAATGTTCCAATTGCTCCGGATGCAAATCCGTTGGACTTCTCTGTTTGGGGTATTTCGAAAGCGAAGGCACTAAAAAATACCAAAGTTTGGACCACCTCAAACAAGCACTTCGCCGGGAATGGGCCAAAATACCGCAGAGCCACTTGCGTGCAGCGTGCGATGCTTTCTTCGGCCGTCTCAAGGCCATTATTCGCGCCAAAGGTGGACATATTGAAAACTGCTGATACAATTTGAAAACTGATGTATTTTCCAACATTTTTTGCTTTGGCACAATAAAATTTATCAAAAAATAAAAAAAATTATAACATTTTAAAAAATTGGAGTTCGGGTCATTCACCCTGTATATGTTCCCTTATTCTAATTTCTGTCTCGAAGAAGCATAAGTGAGTGAGTACCGGTACCCACCACATTAGCGTTGAGTACTTGTTGCCTTATGCAAGCGTAAGTCAGACCGCTGTATCGTAACCATTCCGAAAATAAGCACCGCAGGAGGTGGTGTCACTTATACCTAGGATATTTAGATTCTAAGGAAAACGTAGCGCTGCGTTAAGACGCCATCCAGTAAGAGGTCTACAGCCTTTCCTATTCAGGGACAGCAGTAACGGCGCTGGCGTCTTAAAGACATCTAAAAGCAATTTTCAACCTTAGGAGTGTCATCCGATCTACAGTTGTACTCATAAAAGAAAAAAACCTACCAACTCTCAATGAAGTGTCCCAATGTGAGTTCCGATTCTTAGAAATTCGCTTTTAAACCTTATATAGTGAGTTCATCTGCGAACTCAATTCCTGTGACCCCATTGTGATCTGGAATCTGCATTCAGAGAGAACTTGGATTCTACAACAAGCTCAGGAGAGGTGAGAAGGTTCAGTGAGTTCTTGACCACAGCTGGACTGTTATTGCACATTGCCATCAGGATTGTGTACATATATCTCCGCTTCGAAGACAAATGCTAGCATTTCTAACGTTGTTGCCCTCCTAAAAGGCAAAGCGCCGCATCTTAGAACGACTGTACACAGTCGTGTCCCTGAAGGTTTGACTACACTCTTTTCTTTGTACAAATTCTGGCCAAAAGGTTTCTATTCCCGAGTACAACGATTGTCAATTGCATACTTTCGCAGTAGGTAACTTCGTCTGATAAACAAATGGTGACGGTCAAGCCAGTTAGCTTACTTAATTACGTTGGTGTCCCGGGGTGAACCTGGGCCCCGACCAAAAAAACTCAATCATCACGATCTCTTGGCAGCTGCCTCCAGTGTCACACACCAAGATGCCGTCGTCCTCTGTTGGGCCGTCCCTCAGGGTTAGAATTGCAAACTCTTTGGGCCAGAGGTATGGTCTCCACTGGCTCAACATGTCACAGCCATCTCAGACTTTCAATCCGTAGCCGCCTGACTAGACCGATGTCGCTTTACAAACTCTTCCTACAAAGAAGGGACCAAATATCACACGAAGTATCTTTTTCAATCGGTTTAGGCATAAATCAATCACAAATCGAACTAGTGTTGTTCACAAGAACAAGAAAGCTAGAAAAGTTTAATCTTCCCAGAATCAATGGTATTAGGGTACAACTTTCATCCGAAGTAGCTCAGTTGGAATCGCAATATTGAAGAAAGGCTTAGGAGCATTCTACATATCCCAAAGAACCTTTTGGTTAACGTTGAAAACTAAGACCACATAGGAGTCCGAGCCATCAAAACAGATGAAGCGAAGTGCCTACATCATGCCAAGTCTTCACCTTGATAGGAGTTTCTCCACATCATTTCCTAGCAGACATACATACTTACTTAGGCGGCGCTACAGTCCGGGAAGGACCTGGGCCTCAACCAATAAGCCTCTCCTATTTCCTCGATAGCGCGCTTCTTATGCTTCTTCCTTTTTCTCCTCCCCTCCTCTTTTGCTCATAGAGCTTACGGGCCGCTCTCGTCCTTTTGTGTAGCGCGGCTTTGTAGGCAAGTTCTTTTGCTGCATGTGATTGCCTGCACTCTTCATCAAACTTCAGTTGCGGCATTTCTGATGGCTTCTCGGCATCTAAGCCACTGGTTTTCAGCACTTGATGCTTGATGCAAGGGACTTCTCGAGAGGTTGAGGGATACGTGATCGTAAAAGGTTCTGGTAGCTTGTTATTGTGGCGTCTGAGATATCCGTAGACGTACCTTGGCTGCAACTAAGTAGTGGTCCGCGTCTATGTTGACCGCTGGGAATGTTCGGACATCTAAAATACTTGAGGAGTGCTTTACGTGAATCGTAACATGAACAATCTGGTTGACAGTTCGCTGATCTGGTGTCTGCCATGTTCCCTTGTGAATATTGAGGTGAGGAAATCGTGTGCTTGCTATATGTAGCAACTTTACATCCTGCAGTGAAATTGGTTAGCCTAAGGCCGTTTACAGACGTGGTGTCGTGTAGACTATGTCTTCCGATTGTGCTACCAAAGATGTCCTCCTTTCCAGTTTGGCATTAAAGTCGCTTAGGACGATTTTAACGCATACATCGGACATTGCTCGTAGGTTTTGTCGAGGAGCTCGTGAAACTTTCTTTGGTAGCATTGTCCTTTTCCTCCGTTGGGGCGTGAGCGCGTATAATGCATATATCAATATACACTGCTCCAAAAGCACCAGGGATATAGACTTTTTAGAGAACTTGAGGGCGTCAGCAAAGCAAAACTGAACTACTCGTATCTCCTTAGATTTATTAAAAGCTCTGGCTGGTTTTCGGCCGGAACAAACTTGTGCATGCTTGTCATCCCTTATTACCTAACCTAACCTTCTCTCGAAACGGTCAAGTGCTTCTTCATCCGCTTTCCAACTAGGTCATCCCCGTCTGCGCCAGCAGCTTTATAAGACTTTAGCTTTGATATTGCTGTCTTAACTTCGTCTAAGTCCGGGGGAGAAAATTATCTGTCATCTTCGTCCAGGGCGAATGGTTCGTTCTGCCGCAAAAATAGTCTATCCATAATCTCAGCAGTAACTGCGACCCAACGACTAGTTTTCTATGTTTCCATTTTTACAGGCTTCTAATCTGGTGTTATAGCCCTGTCACGTTCGTGATCGCTGATATATCTTTTGCACGTCATTCTTGCAGTAACATTTCGTAAAAAGAAAAACTATTCTCCACTTTCCTCGATCGCGCACTGCTCCTTCGTTTTCTTTCCGAGAAGCCTGTGTTCTTCCCTTCTTTTCTGCTCTTAGAGCTCACGAGCAGCTCTGGTCCTTTGATGCAGCGCAGCATTATACGCTTCGTCGGCAAGCCGGACATTTCTATGTGTCGGCACCTTAATTAGAAGCATCTTCTTGCTCGTTTCCAACATTCTCATCGGTGTTCTGTTGTTTGGCTTTGAGGGCTAGGTTTTTTAGAGTGCTTGAGGGAAACGCGATCGCCTAAGATTTTAGCGGTCTCTTGTGATTGTAGCTTTTCGACGCCGGACCTCGGTGGCTTTACGTGACTCTGTTGCGCCTCTGATATTCGCATTCGTACTCAGACTACAATAAGATTATGATCCGAGTTGATGTTGCCTTCCCGGTGAGATCAGACATTCAGAATATGATCAATCTGGTTGAAGAGATATTGAAGTCCTTATGGATGTTGAGATATTCGAACCACGTGCCGGCGGCTAAAAGGTTACGCTTCGTTACAAATTCTAAAAATCTGAATCCATTGTCGGACGTAATTATATAAGGGCTTACCTTACTTAGACGTGCGTTAAGATCTTCTGGCACAATCCTGGTGTCATACACAGCTGGGGCATTGCGCATATGTTTTGCCCAGTGGGTCACAGAATTCGTCTTTGATCCTGTCATCCTCAGTAGGGGCAAGATTTATATCTATTTTCCAATTTGGTCTTGATGTGAATTGTAATGAGGCGCTCGTTTACATGCCGAAAGGTTACGACCTTTTGCCTGAATTTTCCTCGAATAGCAAATCCTTTTCTACTCTTACCTCCACGCGGTAAAGCCTTGGGATTCTAGTACCTCCTAGTCACTTCTCCTTCATCAGAACAGCGGTAGAGGAATCCCATACACGGACCAACGACGGCATCCCCGGTTCTAATCAGTTTCAGCTACTTGGTGTCAATATCCTTTAGATCTATTCGGAGTCTAGATCTAAAGTGAGCTCCATGGTTGTGTTGGGACCCTGGAGTAGAGATGGCGACTCAAGAAACTTGAATAGGCCAACGGCGGCTCTAATAATGTCAACGAGGTTACTGACCAATGCTTCCAGGTTGGAGGGTGCGCGTGGGGGTAATTTCTCCAGCGTACAAACAAAAAATAGCAGATATAGGAAAACACAGACAACAGTCTCGGAAGATGTTTTTAGGACAACGAATTTTTGCACATGGGATCTTAAAATCCATAAAAGACCACATGTTGCCGTACAACGAGACGAAGGCTTTAGATATTACCACAAGGAAAAGTGCTGGTTCAGGAGTAAATGGTAAAACCAACGTGTCAAGGTAACAAGAAAGGAACCGAGGCCTGTAGAGATGAACCAGAAAATTTGATAGAAGAGTTACAGTCGGTGTTGAGGATGAAGAAAAATCCTATTTCTGCAGTTTTTAGATAGGAGCAACAGCTTTAACCTCTACTGTATGGTGGAATAAACCTTTCAACTTAGGTGATGAAAATCGTGACATCAGTTCATCCGACCAAAATCAACTAACCATCAGAGAATGCCTTGGTTGATAGCATACACCAACACATTTCTTAGAATTGGTCGGGGTAAAGTAAAGAGATTCGCCTCTACCAATGCACCAAAGTGATGTTCTTTCCATTCGATATCGAACACAAGCGGTGTACTCGTAGAATGAGAGCAAAACCAAGTTAACCAAGCATAACCAAGTAAAACGTGCTGATAACGTGAAGGGACGCAACATATCGACGAATCGGACAGAACATCATACTATGTTTCATCTACCTACAGCTGGGCTTCGCTGCCTCCAGTGTCTAATATGCCATCTAATTTAAGATCCAACGAAAAGTCACATTTGCCAATCGCTGTTTATTATGCCTAAGATGGCCCTATCTAGGAACAATAAGAGGACTTTATATAAAACCCTATCATCTCAGACTTGCTCTATAACTCAGAAGGACGCGGATAAAGATATCCTTATGTTGCTTATGTGTTTTAAAGAAGGATGTAATGCAACAAATTCTTCGAGCTATACAGCCATAGTGACATGGTGAGAAAAATGTGCATCAGTTGCTTGATATGGTAAGAACATGTAGAGCGAATGAATGTCAACATTCCGACTCGAAAAGCCTTCGCCTCATTTCAGGAGTACAACTCTTCAAACACCGCTGTACATTTTTTTTTCTTCCGAATGAAATCACATTTTTTCACACAAAGAAAAACAAAATATGTGGAGTACCACAGGGATCCATACTGGAACTCCTTCTCTTCTCAATTTACATCATAGAGACGCTTTCCATTGTTGATACTCAGTTGCGCAGTATCTACTTCGGTTTAATTAATATCGGTGAACAAGATTTGACTTGGAAAAAGTAGCTTGGTGGTCCAAAAATGCAATAAGAACGGCATAGGTCTGTTCTTATCCTGTTACTGAACAAAACATCATATTTCGAAAGAATTGTCAAAGGTTTCAGATTGTTCCCAATGACGTGCAGTGAAGTAAAAAAGTATTCGAATTCTTGTGTGACCTGAAGTCTCCTGTATACCGCTTAAAACCCGACTCAAAGGATTCGAATTCCCTTTATGGTTACCTGACGGTTCACTTACAGGACCATAATTAGAAATGATTTATAACACCAGTCATAAATGGGTAACTTGCTAATCAAATTATCATAGTTGCATGGTGCCGGTGTTATGCAGAACTACTGTCTGCATTTCCTTTGGCCAAATGGTAATTGTAAACAAATTTTGCCAATCTTTTCGCACGGCAATTCAATTGAATTGCAAATCCATTACCCTGATTACAGATACGAGTACACTCATGCCGAGTTACTTCTGCCCTACAAATATGAGTTTGCAAGTGTTTTTTTCTTCAGTCATCGCCAAGATGTTTTTGCTGGCGTTTCGATTCTCTCAGATTTTCTTAATGTTGTGTCTGGCAAGTGCAACTTCCTTTCAAGTTAAGGACATCATTCGAAGGATATTAGAAGAAAAGGAATTTTCCAGCATTGCCTTCTTTGGTCGGAATTTTGCATTGGAATCTGTTTTAAGTGAAGCAGATGCTAATATTCCTCGCATGGTATTCACCGAGTCCTTTGGAGATCTTTACTTCAGTGGTAACTTCAACAAGAATATCCTTGTGATTGCCTGCGTTAACCTTTGGCAAAAACCTTGGTTGAATCGCATTGATGTTGCTATTCGAGGGACACATTTGGCATCACGGAGTGTGTATGTGATTCGTGGTGACAGACATAAAAATTTGCGATATCTCTTTGGACACTTTGAATGGTGTTGGGCTAGGGGATTTGTGAATGTCCTTGTGGTGTTTACGTCAACCAAAGAAATATATTCTTATACGAGATTTCCAGACATGAAAATTTTGAGGATTTCAGATGAAGAAATAATCTTTCAGGATCGATTTCGAAATATGATGGGATACCCGATAAGGACACCATTGATGTTTGATCCGCCGCGGGTGTTTCACTATGTGAATTCGTTGGGGAGGATTCGTTTGACCGGATATTGTGCTGATTTGTTTCTCAATTTTTTGGGACGACATAACGCAACCATGGAGATTGTTCAGGTGAGGAATTCTAGTGATTATGACATACCGTCAATAGTTCAACTGATCCATGAAGGTATGGTGGATATCAGTATACACACTTACATGAACTTTGAGAATACCCGATCGAGTTATCCAGTTCGAATGATGCAGTGGTGCATCCTGGTGCCGTATAGAGGTGAGATTCGATCTTACTGGTACTTCATCTGACCATTCCAATTCGTGGTTTGGTTTGGCTGCTTGGGAATGCTCATATGTCTGTCAGCCTATGTGACGATGGAGTACTATGTTCGGGATTTACGATTCGATTTTGGGCGGTCTCTTTGTGAGGTGTTCTGTTTTATGTTGTGTTTACCGGTTACGGATAGAAGACCCGTTATACCTCGATGTGCGTTTCATAGAATGCTGATCTTCACGCTGGGATTCATGTTGACGAATCTGTATCTCGCCTATTTGACGAGCTTTTTGGCAAAAATCATCTTCGAACCGCAAATAGAAACTCTGGCTGAACTGGTTGAGACTAACATAAGCATCCTCACGAGAAGTTTTGAAATTCCTCTTATCCTTCGGAATAAAGGTCTTCCTGTTGGTTTTGATCGTCTTTTGATTCCAGCTCCAGCCGCTGATCTGTTGCACTATCGATGGTCGTTGAAAAATCAAAGTTTTGCCTATACCACAACGGATGACAAGGCGATGTTTGTACTCTTTCAGCAGATGCACTTGCAGCGGCCGTTGTATAAGGTTGTAGACCAGTGTGTTTCGACGGTTCCGATAGGATTTCTGATGGCCAAACACTCTCCGTTTGAAGTGATTTTGAATCGTTTCATTTTAAGGATCAATTCGGCAGGATTACTCGACAAATGGTGGGATGACATCTACTTGAACGGCATGAAGGCGGGAATTTTACATGTTATACGGTCGAATGAAGAAGCTGGACCTCCTCTGACTATGGGACATTTTCAATTTCTTTGGATCGCACTATCTAGTGGACTTGGAATAGCAACGATTTGTCTACTCTTTGAGAAGTTGGCTAAGGTGCTTACTGGATTTCGGGTGACCATTGTTCGTAGATAAATATTGACATAATTGATTGGAATAAAGATCTGGTGCAGAAGGCTTTTTAATTTTTTTTATTTATCGTAACGTCATGACATGCGATTCTATGAAGTTACTATCTTCTGGAAACCGAAAGGGAGTCGCATTCAAAATCACGTACTGCTATATACTGTTTCCTGATTAAAGCCTCAACCTATTATAGGACATATCGTCACGACAAGCTTTAAACATGTTTGTAGTGAGATATTGTCTTTTAAGCGTCCTACTGCATGCTCACTATCTGAAATCGCGTAGTTCAGTTTGTTCAGCGCTCACTCTGTCGTAAAATGAGCGCCGGCAAGGCCTCCGTCTATATCGTAGCAGAACCTAACTTTTATGTGGCAATAACACAATGGAAAGTTGTAACACAATGGGGCGCAGACTGGCCAGACTGAAGGGTGCCCCACATGCTAACTGAGTTCATCCTGTCCACTAATGTACATAAAGAGACCGCTAAACATAGCAAGTGTAAGATATACAAGTACATAAACCTTAGCACTGTCGTTGCAGGCACGAGCTGGGAGGCGGATAAGAGAGCAGTTTGAACGCACAGTATACAGAATGACCCCCTTTTTCTTCAGGCGGCTTAGGAGATGTTGACTCACCCAAAATTGCAGACGGATGTGATAATCTCTAATGAGGTGCAGAACCAACCATCCGGACTGACGGCAGCAAAAGGAATAAGATGATGAGCCCTCCGTTATCTCCAAAACCAGAAACAGAATAATTCTGTCCATAAGTCAGTGAAACCATTTGTATTTATGGTGTAGACGGTGGAAAAGTATTAGAAAACTTGGGGAGAACATTACCTGAGTTAGACAGACAACAAATGCCGAGTTCCAGTTCCATCCAGTGGCTTCAGATCGAGCTGAATGTGACTCAAATCAAGATGAAAAACGCTGCCCCGCTAGAAGGATCAATGGGAACTCAATGCGCATAGCCTATACTATGACAAACTTTTCAGCAACAGCCGCTAAAAAAATTGACTGATATACTCTGGCTGCGGGAGGAAAAGTCCTTGACAAGCCCAAGTACGGCTAAAGGCACTGATAGGACTAGTTACAACAGAAAATGTGGGATATAAACCCAGGGATTGTGTTGTAGACCCAAGCTGCTTTCTTTGCTTAAAGAAAGGAAATACTGTATCCATAGAGCCGGAAGTATGAGATGTCCACCACTGCATGGTGTGCTGTTTACGCTGGAGGCGTCATCGGATCTTATTTTTTCGAAAACGTCGCGGGCCAAACGACTACTGTATACGGCGAGCACTACAGAGCCATGCTCAACGACTTTCTCCTTCCTCAATTGGATGAATTGGGACTGGAGAACATGCGGTTCCAACAGGATGGAGCAACGGCGCATATTGCACGAATCACGACCGAAATTCTGAGGGCTGCATTTCTGGGTCACCTAATCTCTCGTTTTGTGCGATTTGCACTGACCCGCAAGATCGCCTGATTTAACCGTTCCAGACTTCTTTTTGAAGTCACGAGTCTATGTCAACAAGCCTCAGACTCTTCAAGCCCTCAAAGAGAATATTTGTCAAGAAAGCGAGGACCTATCGCCGGAAGTTCTGACAAGAGTGATGGAAAATACCACAATTTGGGCCCGAACGGTCACCAATTCTGCCGGCGACCACTTAGCCGATATCATTTTCTCGACTTACGACATCAAATAAAAATAATCCAAAAGCAGAACCAAGAACTCGTGTAAGATGTGTTAGATGCTAAAATTTTACAAGCCCCCCCAACTGGTCACCTGCCCCATCGGTAAACTGTTGTCGAGTACGTCTGTCGCACAGAAGTACACTAGAATTTGGAACATGGATATGTCTCCTCACTATATATCATAGTAAAGGGTGACCAGATAAGAACGATAGGAACAAAAATGTAAAGAAAACGACAACGGTGTGAGACATAAAATTGATTCTGGCTTTATTTTGAAGATACATACATGCCATTATGTGTGGAATAGCACATCATTCAAATGGCCGTCTCGGCTTCTCTGGCAGTTCTTCAAGCGGTCGGTCCAATTTTTGATGACTTGGTCCAATATGTGTGGCATTATTCCGGCAATAGCGTGTCGAATATTGGCCTCGAGCTCGTCCAAAGTGGTCGGCTTGTTAGCGTAGACTAACGACTTGACGTAGCCTCAGAGAAAATAATCGAATGGTGTCAAATCGCATGATCGCGGCGGGCAATTGATGAACGCTCGCCGTGAGATGACCCAGTCGCCAAATTTCCCCTTCAGAACTTAGAGCGTTTCGTCGCTTGTATGGCATGTAGCGCCATCTTGTTGGAACCACAGCTCGGATATATTGATGTTGTAGAGCTCTGAATATAAAAAGTTGGTTAACATCGCTCTATATCTGATACCATTGACGGTTACGGTGTTTCCTTCCTCATATCGAAAGAAATAAGGTTCGATAAGGCCGGCATGCCATAAACCGCACCAAACAGTCAATCTTGGTGGGTGGCCGTGCTCAAGTGGTAGTGTGTTGACTTCCAAATCGGACTGGGGGTTCAATACCGGGGGTTCAATACCAGCCGAGGCAGAAAGACTTTTTTTCTCCAGGCAACAAAAATCACGACAGATGAGTGGTGGCTTGGCCGAACATTTGTGAATTGTGTTCGCTCCAGTAATGGCAATTTTGCTTGCTGACATAGCCGCTGAGCTAAAAATGGGCCTCGTCCGAGAAGATGATTTTTTGGCCAAAATCTGGATCTCAGGCCTACATTTCCAGCGCCCAATTAGCGAACTCACGGCGTTGTCTATGGTTGTCCGACTTCAATTCTTGCGTCAACACAATCTTATATGGATGCAGGCCGAAATCCAACCGCTGGGTTGAGTCTCTCCCGATGCTCAATTCAGCTGGGTCTTCTTCGCTGGCCGCTACCGCTGCTATGTTTTCTTCATTTCGCGCCAATATCTGTCTGGTTGGTGGCTTTAAAATCCAAAGGAGTATACTGACGCTCAAACTTTTCCACCGTGCGACGAATTACCTGCGCACTGAAGCCATGATGACGACCGACCTCATGTTGAGTATTTACAACTGAGCCGGAATTTCGATAATATTTTTTTAATCATATCAGCACGTTCGTAAGCGTAAAGCGATGCATGATGAAATGGCTAACCTTACTGAATATTTTGACAGCTGGATGTCATTGGTAACTTTGACGGCTGCTGAAACATAATAATTGGAAAATCTATAGGGTATATAAATATATTCGTGCGGTTTTTTTTTCAAAATTTGAACGTTTATTTAAGAAAAACATGTACAATAGTATTATTCAAAGTATTGCCCATCTGAAGCTATGAATTTTTCCCATCTTTCTGGCAATTTGTGGATCCCATCCCAAAAGAACTGCGCCGGCTTGGCAGCCAAGAATGAATCAAGCCAATTTTTGATATTCTGCTCTGATGTGAACCGTATTTCAGTGAGTTCGTTCTGCATCGACCGGAACAAATGGTAGTCAGAAGTGGCAAGGTCTGGGCTATAAGACGGGTGGGGTAAGACTTCTCATCCACTGTTTTCCAAATAGTTCTTAACCGGAATAGCAACGTGGGGCCGAGCGTTGTCATGATGGAAAATTATTGCCTCGTGTCTGGTCGCATATTCCGGGCGTTTTTCGACCACTGCTCTCTTCAAACGGATTAATTGTGTTCGGTAGCGTTGTCCATTGATGGTTTCACCCGGTTTTAGCAGCTCATAATACAGTACACCCATCTGATCCCACCAAATACAGAGCATTACCTTCGCGCCATGGGTATTCGGCTTTGCCGTTGATTTGGCTGGTTGGTAGGGATTCACATATGATCTTTTGCGCTTGAGGTTGTCGTAATGGATCCATTTTTCATCACCAGTAACAATCCGATGCAAAAATGACGTCCTTTTGTGGCGTTCCAGCAGCATTTCGGACATGCAAAACCGCCTTTCGACGTCTCTCCGCTTGAGTTCATGTGGAACCCAATTTCCTTGCTTTTGAATATATCCAGCTGCTTTTAAACGTTTTGAAATGGCTGCTTGAGTGACACCCAAAGATTCTGCGAGCTCTTCTTGTGTTTGGCAACAATCTTCATAGAGTAATGCTTCCAGTTCTTCATCTTCAAACTTTTTTGGCTGCCCAGGACGTTCATCGTCTTCCAAGATAAAATCACCACTATTAAATCGTGTGCGCATGTTCACCATAAACTTCCACCAAAATACGATGACTTTCGGCAGCAGTTTTCTTCATATTAAAGTAATGAAGAAGAACTCCCCGCAAAAACACTTTTTCAGGCACAAAGTTCGACATATTTGAGTGAAAAAAAATTACGCTTGTTGTTTACGCATCAAATGAATGACATATACTGAAATGACGTACAATGACAGTAGCTTTCCAACGCATGTTCCAATGGAATAATATAAGTTACGCTATCTCTTAGCAAACCGCATGAATTAAGTTATAGACCCAATATCATTGCTATCTGGTCACCCCTTATGTTGTTTCGCCATAAGAAGGTCGTTGAGTGTAGCCGGATCCTCCGAAATCGGTTTAGAATCCAAAGAGATCAACTGCTATTCATCAGTTTTAATTCCGTTTATTCGATAAGGCGGCTTGGACATAAGGAAGACTGTGTATATTGAGCGCACAGTCGCTGTCCAGTTGACGAGGAAGCTCGTAAATCATGGAAATGTTCATAAAGCGAAATCGCCGAATTTTCATGAAAGGAATATGTGGTGACACTAATCGCTCAGAGACGGGATCGAAAGTTGGTAAATTTGACGGAAAAGGGACCGTTGACCATCGCTAAACGAGGAAGTTTCATATCGAGTGGCCCTTTATAGCGGGTATCATACACGCGCAATTAAGTGTTCCAAATCTGTTTTCGATAAAGCGACGGACGTTCAAATTCTACATCAGCAGCGACGCGTTCGCTCACAAAGACAGAGGGCGGGTCAATAAGTCCGTGAATTTCTGACCTCTTTACTGAAACAGCAACACTGCTCCTGTCAACAGGCATCTGTCAGTTGACTCCTGTCAAAATTTAAACTTGCTGCGTCAGTTAGTTTGTGTTTGACAGCTATTTTTGTCAGACTACTCACTAATTTGAGGAGAAAATGGAAAAAAGTGAATTTCGTGTGCTTATTAAGCATTATTTCTTGCAAAAAAAAACCATTACCGAGACCAAGGCTAAGCTTGATAAATACTATGGGGACTCTGCACCATCGATTTCAATGGTAAAAAAGTGGTTTACTGAATTTCGTTGTGGCCGTACAAGCACTGAAGATGCCGAACGTCCTGGACTCCCAGTTGAGGTCTCTACACCCGAAACAATCGAAAAAATTCACGATATGGTGTTGGCCGACCGAAGATTGAAAGTGCGAGAGATTGTGGAAGCCGTAGGGATCTCGCATGGCTCAGTGGTTTCAATTTTGAATGATCACTTGGGCATGAGAAAGCTTTCCGCAAGATGGGTGCCGCGTTTGCTCACAGTCGACCACAAACGCAATCGTGTAACAACTTCACAGGAAGGTTTGGCGTTGTTTAATCGCAATATGGAGGAGTTTTTGCGCCGTTTTGTAACCGTGGACGAAACATGGATCCATCACAACACACCAGAGAACAAACAACAGTCAAAACAGTGGGTTTCTAAGGGTGAATCGGCGCCAAAGAAGGCCAAGGTGGGTTTGTCAGCCAATAAAGTTATGGCGACTGTTTTTTGGGATGCACGCGGGATAATCCACATTGACTACCTTCAAAAGGGAAGAACAATCAATGGGGAATATTATGCCAACTTATTGGACCGATTCAATGACGATTTGAAAAAAAAACGACCTCATTTGGCCAAGAAAAGAGTTCTTTTCCACCAAGACAATGCAAGGGTGCACACATGTGCAGTTGCCATGGCAAAAATCCATGAATTGGGCTATGAATTGCTCCCTCATCCACCCTATTCTCCAGATTTGGCTCCGAGCGACTACTTCTTGTTCCCAAACCTGAAGAAATGGCTTGGTGGAAAAAGATTTGACTCCAATGATGAAGTCATCTCGCAAACAAAGGCCTATTTTGAGGACCTCGACAAATCATTTTTTTTGGAAGGGATAAAAAAATTGGAGAAACGTTGGACAAAGTGTATAGAGCTCAAGGGAGACTACGTTGAAAAATAAAATTATTTTTTTATCAAAAAATCTGTTTTAATCCAAAAGTCACGGACTTATTGACCCGCCCTCGTAATTCAGCCTTAGATTTTGGAGGCATTTTGCCGACACAAAGAATACGAGCAGTGAAACGCTACCTACGTTACGAACTAACTCCCACATGAAACTGAGAAAGTTAGAAATGAAGTCAAAATTAACTCTTCTAAGTTGCAGATAGAGACATAAGTGGTCTGGACAAAAGCTTTGTCTAATACCACAACGAGAAAAGAGCGGTCTGTGTTTTGCCTTTGCTGGTTCTTCCTGTGCCTGACCAGTAAATAATTCGCTACGTACACCACGTCACCCTAAGAATTTCCATATTGGCACCCCTCTGCTTGAACACAAACATTCTCCTTGCTGAATTGCTAGCAGTTCATCAAGGATCACTTAGCTTGATCACTGGCATATTACATATTGGACAACATTTGCCATATGGATCTTAACTTAGCTTAGTTTTGTAGATTGAATGTAGATGGATGTTTCAATCCATAACAGGGACATTCAAAAAGTTCACTGTTAGTGCGCTGAAGTTTCTTAAGTTTCCCATAGGCTTCAAGATTCCCTAATTTTCGAGTCGGCATCCTTTAATTCAAATGACTTTTTAAATGAATAAAAACACTTGTTCCAGCTAGTCAAAACAATACATAGTATCCTACAACAATCCAAGCGGAGTGCCTCGTTTTACAATGACTAAACTATTTCCTTTGAATCAAAGCGATATTAAGCAATAACAATTCCCAACTACAAAGGACCGAAAACCTCTCGAATAATATTCCCCATTAAAATCCCTCCAGCCAATTTCTTAAGTCCTTAAATCTTCACGTCCATCCCTCATAAAGCCCATACCACTGAAACAAAAAATTCAAGAGTGAAAAGAAAAAAAATTGCAGATTAAGCTAAATCTTTGTGGAAAGCCTGCCATTTTAAATCCCCAATGCAATTGACGGGACATAATTAAAATTTATAAGGACCTGCGAACGTGCTTTCACCGGCAAATAAAAGTCAATCAAACCAAACACCTGGCAATAGTTGCAGCTCAGTGTACGAGTATACAAATTAATTACTTTCACATTCAGTTCATCTCTACCTCTGCAGTGCCACTTGAATCTAAAAATAAAAAAAAATTCAAAAAAAAAAAAAAAAAAATCTGTGGAAAGCCACGTCTGCGACTTATGCAGTTTTCCTTTCCAATCATAAGCCTCAAGACAATGGAAATGAGAAGAACCTGGCATGAACCCCTACGGCTTCCTGATGTGTAGCCTTCATCAGCACCACCATAATCGATCATAACCTACCCGAAGGCGCGCAAAAATTCTGTTGACATGTTGCTACCTTAACTATCTGTGACAAGAGTCAGGACTCACGATTCATTATTGATAGACCACAACAGCCCACCCGATTTGATCCCATTCACGTTATACGTTGCCGAATGAATGAATGAATGAAAACCTCGTCTCCCACTAGATTGTGTTTACATTTTACTCCAACTCTGCAATGCGCATGTCCTTTCTAAAAGGATGTCTTCGCCATGGGTTATCCTTTAACCAGACGGCAAAAATCCTCGTGGATTACTTTAGTGCATGCTTTTGTGTATGGAAATCCAACGTGCTCCATCAGTTGCATTTTGGACCGTTGCCGCTGTCACAGCTTAACGTTTGGCCTTAGTGTATCCTTGCTCTCGTACACATGTGATATTACGTCGTGTTTCATACCGTGAAGGGATTTAACGAAAACGAATTGTAAATTTTGGAATGAGTAACCGTCTTCGCGTTTCAAAATTTCACGTGAAGTTATTCGGGCCGACCACTAAAATTGAATTGACCAGTGATTTTGTGATCTAATAAGTGTTTCGCGCTATTTTTCCCCTTTCCCAAACAGATAGTCCTGCATTCCTTGATGAAAATGCATCCAACTGGACAATTCTGGGGGTAAGCTACTCTCAGATTTATTAAAAAAAAAAAGTTACAAAATTAATATGTGAAAAAATGGTTTAAAACCATTGACACAGACAAATGGATAGGCGGCCTATGGCTGTGGAAATCCTTTAAAGCTTTCCGTCGTCATAATGATGGAAAGTAATGTGCCGTCTTAAAGTCATCTCTAAGGACAACAGTTCTTACTTTAGGAAATTAAAAACGGAATCACTGTGAAATCCTTGGTGGTTAAATGCTTCTGTTATGTTATTGTTGCATTTTAAATATGAGTGTTGAGTCATTGATGGACTTTTAAGGACTTTTTAAACTCCCGATTAAGTGTTGAGAACCAACAAATTAAATTTTTTTAAGCATAATCATTTTTCGGGAAATTTTTACATGGTGTGAGTTCATTCGATTCCGGCTTTAAATCAGACAAGTGATAAATATGATTTTTAAATGAATACAAGACAATGCAGCAGGACAAGAATGATCCTCTGGGGGAATGTCAATAATTCATGCGTTTTGGTTGGAATTAGATTTGGACTTTGCATTGAAGTTTAAGTGATTGAGTATCCTTAGTTATGGGATGTCATTTGGAATCAGTTTGGTGGAAGGAATTTTGAAAAATTCATTCAAAAATGAAATTGGTTGTTCTGCTAATGAAATGTTATACACGTGGGTTTTGCGTAATTTTCTCAAAGCGAGAACGGTGTAGATACCGGTTGATTATGAGAATTGGGTCCTAGTTTCAAGTCCCTTGAGGATACTCACCGAATTCCACTTCTTACTGGTGATTTAGTCAAATATTTATAAAAAAAAAAATTGGTCCTTCGAACCGGATTCAAATAGAACGAATGCTATTTTCGACAAGAAAGCGAAATATTGCAATGTTGTCGCAGTTAGCAGAATAGTTGATAGCTATGCGCATGTCCTTCGCTCTTGTGGAAATTCCAGCAAGTACAATGATATTTTTCGGGGTTTACAGCTTACGTAACAATTCAGTTACTTTGCCTTGAAAAGTTTGAAAAGATAATCAGGACAGCTATGTTAAACTTTTAAAACTCACTCAACGTGCTCTAGATCCGCGAAAAATCTCCGGCTGAGCCGATTACGGACATAGATCGGACGCGGTTAAAAGGAAGTTTGGTCTTCATTGTCCTTGGAAAAAAAGCTTAAGAGGGAGAGAATACATTTTCATTGACTGCACGTGGTTTTTCTTTTAACCCTACCCTACCATTCTCTTCGTATATAAATTTGTTTATGTCGTGAGGCAGGTCTTACCGTGCACTTATCCCTGTGGCCTGATTACACTTATTGTGATAAATTCGGTGAAATCCTTCGGTGTATTGGCAGTTATGATTTATAACGCTTAGGTCGTTACTGTGGAAAAGTAAGGGTAATTTTTTTTTTGAAATGACAGCAATTGGGTATAAATGAGTCCTTGACGAAGCGTATCGTGCCGGTGCACTTTTGAGTCACTCTTCGGAGCAATTGGAGCTCGCTTTCGAAATTTATCAGCAGTTTATCAGACTTCATGGCGGTGGCCAATGAAGCAGTGACGTTTTGCATATAATGCTGTCGTTGAACTGAGTCCTCAGGTTTATAGGAACGGGAATCACATCGGATCAAACTCGTCCATAATTTCGATAAAAAAATCACTTGACATTGTTCGGCAGCGCTGCCTATTACTGAAACGAGATATTCGGCTTCATTTTTGAAAAAATTAATGCTAATGATGCCAGCGCGGAAACCACACTAAACAGTGCAGTTTTGTGGGTGTAATCGAGTCTCATGGGCCTCTTTTCAATATGCCTCACTCCAGGAACCCCAATTTTGCTCGTTCACATACCTATTGATCCAAAAGTGAGCCTTGTTAATAGAAGCGGTTTTTCGATGAGAATAAGAATTGTGACTGTGACACAGCTGGTGGTTTAGTTTCAGTGAAAGTGGGATTTTACATATATGCGTGCAGGCCGAACTTTTTCGCGAAATGTGCCACTATATGGACAGATACGCACCAAATTTTTTGACATAGACTTAAATGACAATTCCGAATCTTCCGCCATATTTTCAGTCACAGCGGCTGTAGTTTTTGAAGAGTTCTGCAGAGGATTGTGTGAAAAGTTTCCGACCGAACAATGATACAAGACATTTTTTCTCAATTTTTTTTTTATTTTTCTACATAGTCTCCTTGTAACTCTACACACTTCTTCCAGCGATGCTCCCATCTCTCTAACCCGTCCAATTAGTACGAGTACTTGGCGTTTTTCTCTGCAAAGTAATTGTTCACGAAGGTGATTGCCTCCTCATTTGACGAAAATCTCTGTCCTCCGAGCGCAGTTTTTAGATGAGGGAACAAAAAGAAGTCGCTTTGGGGCTAGATCTGGTGAATAAGGCGTATAGTTAAGCAGTTCAAACCGTAATTTATGGATTTTCGCCATGGCAACCGCTGAGGTGTGAGACGGCGTGTTGGCTTGGTGAAACAGGATTTTCTTTTTCTGCAAATGTGGCCGTTTTTCCGCAATTTCTGCCTTCCAGTCTGTGAAGGTGAGTCCAAGTCTGAAACCATAACTTCTATCTGATTGTGAAGGTGGAAAAAAAGAAGATTTTAACACTGCGGTGGAGGTTGTTTTCATTGCACCTGGTCTTTACCTATAGGCTGGCCCCTTTGATTTTTGTTGAGTCTAAACTTTTGTTTTTTTTTCCATGCCATTAAATGCATGAAGCATAGATATTGTAACTACAGGTCCAACAATTGCTGTTTACATCCACAGTGTCATTTTAAGGATAAAAGTTCAGTTCCTTCTAACTCTTGGTGGTCCATAGCGAGGTCCCAACTTTTCTATAGTTTTTTTCTTGAGTGCGCACCCTAGGTAAGTTTTTGAAATCCTAGCTTCGACAAAGTGTGTAGGATTTTTTAATTCCTTTTTCAGTTTTCTTATTCTGATAAAGTCACCAAGAGCTTTTTGGAGCAGCGCCCTTTTGGAGTTGAGCCGGAAACACTTCATTGGCACTTGAGGCCTTGAAGGGTTGAAATGAGGATCTTATAACATTGTTATGAAGAGGATGTTCTGACACAAACAAAATGCCTTAAAACCTTAGCATCTAAAGGCCGTTTTTTTGTAAAAGTATCATCTGCTTTTTTGAGTAGTCCAATTTGACTAGTGTGTAAATACGAGTAGCTGGCCAATACCGAACAGTGATACCAAAATTCGGAATTATAGCCGGAAAGTAGATCACCCTCGTTGCGACAAGCAATGACTGCTGATTGAGCTGTCTGCGCCTACCTACGAGTACTTTCTTACTTTTCCGACTAATTGCAGCGCAGATTCCCGCAATTCACGCCTTTTGTATGTACAGATGGCGCAAAATTAATAACGCAGTATACAAACAGACAAGCAATGGGGCGCTATACTCTGCAATAGCGTGGAATAATTGTGTCGATATTTTTGTCCAATAATCGGTCGGTGGTGCTAGCGCAGCGTGAATTTCAATTTCGATTTCCAAATCGTGTCGCGCCAACTGAGCAAACATTTCGGCGCTTAGCTACTCGACTCGAACAGAGGAGAACTACAGGAGACCATGCAGGGCGTGGCCGCCACCGGGCTGATCGTTCGGCCGAAAATATCGTGGCTGTGGCTGCCGATGTCGCTGAGAACGAAGAAACATCAACCAGACGACGGACCACGCAATTGGGCATCACCAGATGGACCCTATGGCGAATTTTAGTGAAAGACTTACACATGTTCCCGTACAAAGTGCAAACAGTGCATTAGTTGATGCCTCCTGACTGTCAGTCGCGTGTGAATTAGCCATGAAAAACGACTTCTTACTGCTGGAATTGGCTGAGCGGGGCTTGGTGAACATGTGGTTTCAACAAGACACCCGCACACACAGCACGAGCCACGATGGATATTGTGAATGAAGCGTTTCCTGGTCGTGTAATCTATCGTTTTGGCGATTTGGCACGGCCAGCAAAAACGCCCGATTTAACCATCCCAGATTCCTTTCTTTGGGGCTACTTGTAGTCGCGGATTTATGCCAATATGCCTCAGACAATCTCAACTCCAAATACTTTGAAGTATCTCCTACATGGAATTTGCCATAATGACTGCTGACGAAACTATGGATTCAGTAAAAAAAAAAAAAAAAAAACTCCACCAAAAGATAGCGTTCCAACGACAAGTGGTTCCAGTCAATCAACTTCGGAAATAACCAGGGTTTCAATTAAAATCCTTCCATTTTGGAGTGCAAAACCACAGCTTTGGTTTATCCAATTTGAATCCCAATTCTACGCGGGTGGAATCTCAAAAGACGAGACGAAATACCACATCGTCGTAGCAGCGACAGGGAGCAACGTGCTTTCATACATTTCCGACATAATTTTGAGTCCACCCTCAGTAGATTGGTCCAAAACTTTAAAGGAAAGACTGATCGAACAGTTCGCAGACTTCGAGCAAAAACGCATAAAAAAGCTACTTCAAGATGTGGAACTTGGCGACATGAGACCGCCCCAGTTACTACGAGAAATGCGCGAATTGGCTGGAATGAATATGCGAGAAGAAATGCTGACATCGATTTGGATGCAGTGCTTACCATCTAACTACATCAGCAGTGAAGGCTGTGCTCGACAACGCCAATGCCATCACGAAACAATACCTTTGAGCTGCAAGTAGCCGAACTATCGCGCCAGCTGTCCGAAATAATGGCGTCGTTGCAACATGGTGCAAACCTTTGGAGAAAAATTGCTAACACTTAGCCTTGGACTCATACGCTCATTTCAATGGCTTTTCACAATTGCTGACGTTGCCCAGCCTATTCTCGGTGCTGACTTTCTGCAACTCTTCAATCTGTAAGTCGACCTCGTTGATTCGTCTTCCTGCAACTTAGCTGAGAGGAAAGGGGTAATTATTAACCTGTCAACGATTAATAAATCCTCGCCCTTTCAGAAAATTTTATACGAGTTCAGAGACACACACCCTTATCTCCGGACGTATCGCGGCATCTAGTAACCCACTACATACGAGTAGTTACGAAAGGTCCACCACTATTTTGCCACCCACGACGTCTATTTCCGGAAAAGCTTTAAGCAGCGAAGGCAGAATTTTACTCCATGATGGCACAAGGTATTTGCCGCCCTTCCCGCAGTCCACTTTGTCAAAAACCCTAATGGTGAGTGGAGACCGTGTGACGATTACAGACGCCTTAATCCTCTAACCGAACCCGACCGTTACCCGATTACCCACATACATGACTTTACTCATTCTTTAGAGAAAAAGCGGATTTTTTCAACAATAGGTTTCAAAAGAGCATATCACCAGATATCAGTCGAGCCAAACGACATCCCTAAAACGGCCATTACCACTCCATTGGGTATGTTTCAGTTCGTGAGTATGACTTTTGGACTGAGGAACGCCGGACAGACCTTCCAGAGATTCATGGACGAAATTTTAAAAGACTTTGATTTCGGTAACGCTTACCTTGACGACATCCTCGTAGCGTCTGACAACATCGAACAATGCGAACAATATCTACTCCGTTTGTTTCAAAGGCTTCGTGAGTATAGACTAGTAATCAACATCTCTAAATGCACAACCGCCCAGCCCAGCGCAACATTTTTGGGATATACGAGTATGATCGACGAAAAGAGGATTCGACCACCGCCAAATCGAATTCAAGCGTTAAAGAGAATCACATACCCAAAAACAGTCAATGAACTACGTAGATTCCTTGCTATGGCTAATGTTTACCGCCGGTTTATACCGAACGCAGCTGAAAGACAACAAATACTGTTCCAACTTATCAGAGATAATAAAAATAACGACAAAAGCCTTGTTCAGTGGGATAACGAAGCCAAGGAAGCTTTTGACAACAGCAAAACCGATTTGGAAAACGCAACGCTTTTTTCATTCCCACGTTCAGATTCGCAATTCGCACTCATGGTAGATGCATCGGAGAAGGCCGTAGGAGCAACGTTGCAACAATGGGAAAGCACTGGAGCATGGCGACCTTTGAGCTTTTACTCCGAAAAGTTAACATCCGCACAAACAAAGTACAGGACATACGATCGCGAACTACTTCCCGCCTTTAAAGCGGTGAAGCATTTTTGACATATGCTGGAAGGTCGTACATTCGCAATACGAGTATATATGGACCACAAGCCGCTGTCATTTGCATTCGACCAAAAATCAGACAAGGCATCGCCCAACCAGTTACGGCAACTGGATTCCCTAAGTCAATTCACAACCGACATACGATATATACCAAGACGTGAGAATATTGTGGCCGAAACCTCCTCACGCATTGAAGCATTCCAGATGCCAGCCGCCATTAACTACGAAGAATTGTCCAAAACGCAAGAGACGGACGAAGATCTGCAGAAATTGTTTGTATCCGACACTACACTCAAATTAAAACCTTTTATCGTTCAAGGTACAGATCGAACAATTTATTGCAACTTCGCTACGACCTTACTTAACCGAAAGCTTTCGCAAGTTGGGTTTCAGCAGTATTCACGGATTAAGCCACACCGGAACGAACAAAACAGTGAAAATGGTTTCCGAAAAATTCCAGTGGCCGGGAATGAAAGCAGATTGTCGGCGATGGGAAAGGTCGTGTTTAGCATGCCAAAAATCGAAAGTGCATCGTCATAACAAGTCTCCAATTGGATCGTATGTGCCCCGTAATCGCAGATTTGAGCACATCAACGTGGATATCATAGGCCCACTACCCAACTAACTTCAAATGGGTATCGCTATTGTTTGATCTGCATAGACAGATACACCCGCTGACCCGAGGCGTACCCAGTGGCGGACATTACAGCGGAGACCGTCGCATTTACGTTGTTTTCGTAGTGGTTCTCAGTACCCGGACCCATTACCACCGATCAAGGACGACAGTTCACATCACAATTGTTCAGAGACTTAACACGATTAGTTGGAGCGAAACTGGAGCGTTGACATCGTGCGCTAAAAACTGCTATTAAATGCCACGATACAGTACGCTACACAGAAGGTCTTCCCATGATTCTTCTTGGATTTAGGTCAACTGGCAAAGAAGACTTGCAAGCATCGCCTGCTGAAATTGTGTACGGGTCGCAACTCCGTTTGCCTGATGAGATTTTCACGGAAAGATCCAATGGAATTCTTGAGCACGATTTCGTAAAGTAACGCAAGAACTCGATGAAATTTCTTAAGCCATCGCGAGTAGTAACGACTCGTCAAGCGCAGTCTTTGTGGAAAGAGATCTCAAAACTTCACCATTCGTGTTTGTCCGCACAGATGCCGTTCGAAAGCCACTTCGTCGGTGTCGTACACCGATCTGAAAAATACTTTACATTCGATTTTAATAACGTGCAAAAGCAGATATCTATCGATCGCCTTACGGCAGCTCACAGAACGACATCGGAACACGCAAAAACAAGCACCGCGAACCTGCAGCAATCAACAACAGTTGACAGCAGCAGACAAGAATACAAAACCAACTATGGTAGAAAAGTCAAATTTTGCTTACATACCATTGACACTTCTTAAGGCGGGAGTATTGCGGCAGCACACTTATTGTAATAGAATAAAGACAAATCAAAAACAGAATAGAGGAGAGGCAGTTCAGTGTGGATTTTGAATAGAGTTAGACGTGGGATAAAAAGTACATTGTTTTAATTAATAAATATCGTTATTTCAATCATCTAACTAATCACCAAAGAGTCATCAAAAATTGAACCGACCGCTTGAAGTACTGCCAGCGAAGCCGAGGCGGCCATTTGAATGATGTGCTATTCCACACATAATGGCATGAACGTAGCTCCAAAATAAAGCCGGAATCAATTCTGTTTCCTATCGTTCTTATCTGGTCACCCTTTATTAACCATAATAAAGCTTTCTATGTCGATATATTTTAATTCATCCTTTTCATCGGGATAGCTGCTTTGCTATCCTCGCAAGTTTTATGATAAGCATGATCACTGAGTTGAGCCAATCCAGGTAGGATCAGATGTAGCAATTTCTGCCAAATTAGCTAGCAAAATTAATTGGTAAAATACTTCCATCAAAAGTTGTGCTATGTAGGATTTAACAAGCTCGAATACCAGTTAGAGTAGCTTAATGCGACGTATCATAATAAAAGTCATTGAATCAAACACTGCACATTCACTAAATAATCACATGTTATGCGGTTACGATTCATAAGATACAAATTATCTCTCTTATCTGCAGCTGACTATATAGGATGCCTTTTTAAACCTATTTTTCATATCTTTAATTTTAGGGAAAGAAAATTTAACCACATCATAATTAGACGCTTGACAACCTAGAAACATTTTCAAACCATTTCTACTGACTTTCACCATTTATAAATTCAGGTTAGGCAATTGTCTAAAATGCTGGCATTATATCCTCTGTATAAAGCTTGATTCCTGTTCACCGAGGGTGCCTTTTCTCAGATTTAAAATCTTTAATTTCAACGCAATGAAATAATATTCTAGTTCAGATTAAAGATGAAGCATCTTTATGAGAATGTTGAAGATCCATCGACCGTCACTAACATTGACGCTCTGTGCCACCAAAATTGATATGTGAACATTGCAATCAAAATCGAGCTGTCACTTACATGCGTTCAAACAGAACAAAACAAAGCGACCACAACCGAGTTACGTACTCGTATCTGTAGTTTGTTTCACAAAGTGCAGCACTATTTTATGGGGATGTTGAGACACTTAAATGTTTACTTTGAAAACCCTTCATCCTTCTCTGGTTTGGGATTTTTTTGAAATCTTAAAGCACATACACATTTGACGGTGGATTATCTCTTGGGATGTGTGGCGATTCCTCGCCTTTGAAGGATAGTTCTCCCCATAAAAAAGTTAAATAAAAGTCAACGAAACTTCAGATTTACTACTTTTTTCTTTTTATCATTTTGCAAACTTTGACATATTTGACACTCTAATCTTTTGACGTATATAAGGCGTTTTATACGTTATATAAACGTGAACGCATTTTTTTATACAGTACATAATATGTCAGCGTCATATATAGAAAAAAAAAAGTCTCATTTACCCGTGTTTATTTAAACATGAGAGCTTTAAGATACTTTTAGTTGTCCCTGTTACTTCCCGTCATTCTCTGGGACCCACAGCACAGGTATTATTCACAGTATTCTTTGGAAAGGGCTTTCTTCCTCTATCGCATTTCCAGAAATGAGAAAATAGGTACCCTAGACGATCTAGAACGGCTTGGAGATGGAACTTCATCAAATACCGATGACATCTACAATATCCGAGACCCCAATCTAATCTACCTCTCCTAATAATGTATAAAGTCTGCAAGCAGACTTAAGGTACGATCAGACGGTCATCCAAACTTGTCTTCCGAATGACATGCTGACGTCAGAGAACTTTTGTAATTCTGTTGTCATCTGCATGTTATCTGTGAGCGTGTCATCCGCTAGATGACACCTGATCACACAGTGTCATCGGTTCGGTCATCCGAGTTTCATTTTGTCCCAAAATGGAAGACACCCTGGCTTTGTCATCCGGTTGACATGCCTGGAAGACATAGCCGGATTACAGGCAATCACACGAGATGACACTGATGACAATTTGTAATTAGCTGTTTGCGAAGAACGAAAACGTCAGTAAACTAAAAATAAAACAACAGAAAAACTGTCAAAGAAAAACGCGGAGGGAAAACAAAAGTTTGTATGATTATATCGCGCTCAAGGTTCGATGAATTTAATCTGTATAAAAGTTGGAATAAAGTGTTAAAAAGTACTGTACAAGAAAAAACATACCCGTAATATTAATTAAGTGTTTTAGTTTTACTGTGAAAAAATTGAGCAATCATCGTTCGCATCCTCCTGAAAAACAACAAACGAATGTGTGAATGTATACATACATGAAAGCAGATCAATTGAAGTACAAGTACCTACGAATTCTAATAAAAATAATTTCACTTAGATAAGGCCACGATACTGTCGCAATTTCACCTGTCCCTTGGTCTGATTTTCTGGCTCGAAATTTTCCCAAATTGGTTTTAGAATGGTTACGAAGTGATTGCAATTTAAGACGCGCCTCGACATCGTCAACATCCTCAATATTTAAATTGACCGCCACCTGTTTCCAGAAATCACTTTTGGAGTTCGGAGTTTTGTAATCCTTCCGCACACTATCCCAAAGGACATGACTTACCTGAACAACTACAATTAAAGCAGACTCTGTTTGAGTGTCCCAATAAAGTAATATTTTTCTGCTCCTTTTTTTCCTGAAACCGTGGGTGTTTTATTTTTGGCCTCAATATCGGCTTCACCGTCGTTGTCATTCGGATGACACGCTACCAAAAAATTTGTTCATGCTGTCCCAATAGCGATGACATGCGATCACACGGTCAATCAAAGCAGTCATCTGGATGACATAGAAATCGTGTCATCTGGTATGTCATCCGGTTGACACGTTCAATGATATGCCGAATGACAGGCGATCACACGGGATGACCACTTTAGGACAAATTCTACGTCATAGTGATGTCAGGATGTCATCCGGATGACAAGTTTGGATGACCCTCTGATCGCACCTTTAGGCTATGATCACGTCTAATTCTTGTTCTCATGTGCAAGCTTTGGCTGCTTACATTTGCACGGTAAGATTTGGTTCATTGAAGTTATAAGAGGTGCCGTGGGTCTGAGGAATAGAGGATACAAAATAAACTTAAACATAACATACATATAAGGATTGGTTTTTTGTATAAAGGGTGTTTTCTTTAGTGGTTTAGTTTTTAAACTGGCAACACTGTTTCTACAGATTGTCAGTTTGACAGTTGAAAATTGATTTTTGGTTTTGTACGTTTTGTACGTTTTGCCATTTTACGATGAATAGATTAACGCCAGAACAATGCGTGCAAATTGTGCAAACTTATTTCGAAAATCATGGTTTGGTTCGCCAAATTTATCGTGGATTTCGTCCATTTTACGGTGGACATCATCGTCCGTCTGAGCAAGTTATTCGGAAACTACGAATCGTTTTCGCATCACGTACACTCTAGTGGATAATACTCATCCCCAAACACCACAAACAGTGCGAACAGAAGAAGTAATTGCCGTTGTGGAGCCCAGTATTGAGGAGAATCCGAATGAGTCGATTCGCCATAGTGCACCGTAATTGGAGCTGTGCCCAGTCACTTTGTGGAAGATTTTACGGAAAGATCTTGGCTTAAAAGCTACAAGGTCGTGTAAGAGTTGAAACCGCGTGACTATCATACGCGTCGTAGGTCGTCGGTGAATGGACTGAAAACATGATTCAGCTTGATCCTCATATTGAACGCAAAATTTTGTTCTCCGATGAGGCCCATTTTTGGTTAAATCGATATGTAAACAAGCCAAATTGCCGAATTTGGAATGGAGAAAACCCAGAAGTCTTTGTCGAGACGCCCTTACAACCATTAAAACTCACTGTTTGGTGTGCTTTATGGGCTCGTGGAATCATCATGTCCCGGTGCTCCTCAAGGATTATCGAATTAACAAAGTTTAGGCGGTTTTAATATGCAGGTAAGATAAAAAGGCTCGTGGCAAGGTTGACCTCGAATACCAAATCGAAGGGAATGACGTTGAATGTTGTCAATCCCATGGGAGGTTTGGAGATTCATTAGACCTATATTTGATAAAGGTAAATTTAGAGGATTGTCTTACCAATATGCGATTGAAAATTTGGCTGCTGAATCGCGTTCCCCGTAGTGGTTTTTTAACTCGATTGAAGAAGAAGAAGTCATAGGGAGCCAAATCAGGTGAATTCGGTGGCTGTTGGATGGTATTTGTTGCATTTATCGTCAAAAAATTACGAATAATGATGGCACTGTGTGACGGTGCGTTATCATGGTGCAAAATCCACGAGTTTTCTGCCCACAATTCTGGTCTCTTTCGACGAATTGCTTCACGCAAACGTCTCATAACGCCCAAATAATACTCTTTGTTTACTGTCAGGCCTTCTGGCAAAAATTCATGATGCACTACACCGTTGTAATCCATGAAAACCGTGAGCATTGCCTTCTTTTTTTGACAGAAAACGACGTGGTTTTTTTGGTCTCGGCTCATTTGGTTAACGCCATTCACTTGCCTGATGTCTGAATTGCGTGTAGTACTCATAAACCCACGTCTCGTCTCCAGTAATGATCCTTTTGACGAATGTGGGATCGGATTCAGCCTCGCAAATCATCTCTTTTGCGACGTCAACACGGTCTCTTTTTTGTATGAAATTGAGGTCTTTTGGCACCATCTTTGCTGCTACACGACGGAAACCCAAATCATTAACCGAAATGTCTTGGACGGATGCAAAGGCAATGTCCAAGTCCTCCGCTATCTCTCTGATGGTTAATTTGCGGTTATTGACCAACATTTCTTTTACTTCATCAATGCTTTCGTCGGTTTTCTATGTCGATGGTCTGCCAATGGCTCACGACCACTTTTGAATCGCTCGTGCCACTGGTAAACGACCGTTTTCTTTAGAGAATCCTTGCCGAAACACTTTTCCAACATTTCCAATGTTCGCGCACCATCAAATCCGTGTTTTACGCAAAATATAAAACAAGTTCATTGTTGCAAATTTAAATCCATTTCTAAAATCGTAAAAAATCGCCAACACACACAGAGATAGATGTACTCTTGGCTACGTAACTTTTGCAAATGTCAAGCTATGACGCTAAGATTTAGAGGGAATGTCAACAATAGATTTACCAACTTAACAAAAAAAAAACAGAACTCAAATTGGAACAATGGGAGCGCCACACGGTGGGTGTGGCCGGGAACTTTTTGATCAAGGTGGTATGTCGATTTTATGGTCGCTTATAACAGCGAAAGTTGGACAAAACGATAAAAACCCATGTCCATGTGTTAGCTCCATGAGGCTCGCCAACTACACATTTTACCGAGATGTTTAATGTCAAAAAAAGTTTTCGACACGTCAATCCACTGTCATACAATTTCTTCAGAGGTACAATCTTTCAATGACATAAGCATTTTCGGCAGAACGAAGCGAGCTGTTTGAGAAATTTGGAGCTATTAAAGTAGTAGCAACGAAGATGGTTCTGAGGGTAAACGGGGCAAACTAGCTAATCTGTACGACGACAACACCTTAGATTCCATTCGAAAAGTAACTCAAGCCAAGCCTTTTTTCATGCTTACCTATTGTCCAGCGATGACACCTACGATAGCGCTGAAATGCTTTTTATATAGAGAGATCAACTCTTAGAGTTGTTCAAATCCAGCTTTGGCCAGATTTGTTTGGTCGTTAGACATGTTGGCCCAACAGTCCACCTAAGATTTGTTCTTCTATTTGCATTCAGCTTAAGTATTAACTGGCACGTGAAGATTGTTATACCGATACTAACTTTTCCGGTAGGCGATTTCTTCGGCTCTATAATTCCCAGGGCACCCAATATAGGTGAAAATTGAACTGTTCTGCCATCTCCCTAAGACACCATCGGCAGTCAAGGGCGGTTTTACAATTTGCTGAAATTGAATCCAGGGTTTCGCTAGCGGCTCGACTATTCGAAAAGATGCGGATATCGTGGCAGGACTCCTTTAATCGCAAAATTTCCGCCTGGAACACGCTACAGTGATTTGGAAACGCGGAAGAAGAGCCTTAGGTTAAGCTTATCTGAGAAAACACCGCCAGCAAACTCACTATCAGTCTTGGATCCATCTGTATAGGAGTGGACTGACTTGTCATCTATGAAAGCAGCATTTTCCCCCAAGACAGATCTAGAGGAAATGGCAACATGAAAGTCTTTGTCAAACCAATATTGGGGCATAGTGTAGTTGATGTCCTCTGGAAGGATTCCTAGTGTGTTAAGAATATTAGCGTGGGCAAATTGTTTATTTGTGTACTCTGTAGCCGCTTTACGGCGAATAGCTGCGTTAGTAGCCACTTGTCTGCTTAAAATGTCGAGGCTTGTCAAGTGAAACAGAATATCTAGTGCCGCGGACGGAGTAGTCCGTAAGGCTCCGCTTATTCACAAACATGCTATCCTTGGAACTTTGTTTAGTTTGCTGCAGTTGATTGCATTGTCTGAGGCCGTCCATTACACAACCATCCCGGAGGTGAGTACCGGTCTTACAACCGAGACTTATAGCCAGTGGGTGATGCGAGGTTGAGGCCCCATTTGCTCCCTTTTTGCAAGAGAATAGAGCTACTGTCTCTTTCTTCATTTTTTCTTGAATATTAATTTTCCAGTTTAGTTTCCTGTCAAAAATAAGACACAGATATTTCGCTTTATCCGAAAAGACTAAGCTGGTACCTTGATTGGAACTTTATAGAGTTTCTTCCAATAGCGACTTCCGAACTTTGACAGTTGATAGCGGCCATATTGTTGAAGCTACATCTGTCAAATTGGCTGTCACTGGCAGTCTGTTTTGCCAAATCAAAATGATAAAATTGTTTTATCAAAATTCATGTTCTTTTCGGGCAATGTTCCGCACGCTGCCCCCATTTTACGGTCGCCATAATCATCTTACAGAGAGGACTATTCGCAGTGCGGTGGATAAATTTGAGTTCCCTGGTTCAGTAAACGATAAACCAACACCCGTACGTCAACGAAAGGCAAGATCTGCCGAAAACATCGCCGCTGTCCGTGAGAGGGTGCAGGAGAACTCGTCGTTTACAAGAACGCGGCTTTCACAGACCACAACTTGGCGAATTTCGCATCGTGACTTTGACAAAATTCAACTGACGCAGGAGCCGAAGGTAAACGACCATAGACAACGACGTGTGTTCGCTGAATGGGCTCTGGGGTAGTTGAAAACTGACTCTAATTTTCATTGAAAAATCATCTTCAGCGATGAGGCCCATTTCTGGATGCATGGGTACGTCAACAAACAAAATTGTCGAATTTGGGACAGTACCGATCCACATGAGAGCATCCAATACATCCCGAAAAAATCACTGTTTGGTGTGGATTTTGGGGTGGCGGCGTCATCGGTCCATATTTCTTTGAGAACGACGCGACGTTGACCAGGCCATCACCTTCAACGGCGAGTGCTAAAGGTCTATGGTTGCCAGCTTTTTTTGGCCTGAATGTGGTTTCAATAGGACGGCGCTACGTGCCACACAGCTCACACCACATTCTGTACGAGTGTTTCTAGGGCACGGTCATCTCACGTGGAGGTGATGTGAACTGGCCACCGAGATCGTGCGATTTGACCCCGGTAGACTTTTTCTTGTGGGATTTTCTGAAGTCGCAGGTCTATGCGAATAAGTCACAAACCACAGCGGCCCTCAAAGCCAAAATACCCCATGCCATCGGTCAAATTCAGCCTGATTTATGCGCCGGAGTCATGGAAAGTTGGACATTTCGGATTTGCGCCACCCAGAGAAGCCGAGGTGGACACTTGAACGATGTTATATTCCATACATAATGGCATCGATAGGCCTTTCAAATGAAAAAAAATTTCGATGATATCTCACACACGATTTGTTTTATTTAAATTTAAAGATAGGAGGCGCTGAATGAAAGACCCTTTATTTCCTGGAAAAGAGGACAAAATCGGTTTTATGGGTAGTGAACCCCCAATCCGCAGCGATCCACCCAACGGGTTAATCTGTTAAGATTTAGCTGTATCAGTCCTTCAATGGTATTAAGATGCCATGTGCTTTACCCACATAGGCAATCACCCTTTTACCAACTGCTTCCAGGTATAAATATTAGCAGTTCATTGATTATTAAGTTCCAGTGAAGCGGTGTAAGGACACGGTCTTGCGGCGTACCTCTGCTGACATATTTTTTGGCAGAAGCCCCACCCAGTTTGGAGGTGATTATCCTGCTGCTTAGCATAAGACTGATCAACTCCCCAAGTGAGCTATCTATCTTCTGAGTTGACAGCGCAGTCGTGATAGCAGTTTTGTTGACATTATTGAAAGCACCTTCTATATCCAGGAACTCGACCATAGTGTACTCTCTATAATATTCGATGGGGGGTAGTCAGTAAATGTAGAGCCGTTTCCACCTCCTTTCCTTTACAGTAGGCATGATGAGCCGTAGACAAAAGTCATGGATCAATTGTAGATCATATGAGGATATCAATCAATTGTTGTAGAGTTTTCAGAAAGAAAGTTGATAGGCTTATAGGTCTGAAGCCTTTTGGGACAAGATGAGAACATTTTCCGGCTTTGGGAATGAATTCTACATTAACTACATTACTACCACGACAAGGGGATGTGGATCATTTATACGCAAGGCTTCATGATATTCACTAACGTTGGTAGGATGATATCTGAGGAAATTTGCAGCTCGGCAGGTATGATACCATCGGGACCAGCAGAGCAGCTTATCTCTTGTAATCATGGTGGTAACTTTTTTGTGTTCACTACACTAGGCAATCCGTAGAAAAAGAATCCGCAGTTGTAGATAAGACGTGCTTCGTAATGCCTTTTTCCTTTTATTGTTCATAAGTTAGACCCCCAGTGGATATGTTTCGCAGTGAAGTCGCTATCAACAACAGAGTTAAGTTTAGGAGCTCTGCAGTCTTCTTCAGTTGGAAACCATTTGGGTTGACAGTAAATTGCTGCTACTCTAAACTCTTATTGTTTGATGTTGTTGTAGTATTGTTATTTATTTTCGTTACCGGGCTTGGCTTTTTCATATCTTTTCAAGTTCATCCTTGTTAGTATGTTATAGCCAATCCTACCCTAACTTTATCAGCTGGATGTGGAGTTCGATAATACGAAATTTGTTGTTATAATCCCAGTACATTGAATCGTACGAGTAGATACATATTTTTCCGAACATATTGGATACAAAAATCAGCTGAAAATTTATTTAACATTCTACCAACCAAAACATGTTAAAAGTGGCTCAAATAAATTATTATTTGCTCAACTAAATGTGAAATATAATAATTAAAGGCAATTACAATAAAAACTCGCCACCAAAACACATCAAAACGAAATAGTCCTGCGGCTATTCCACTACAAATGTCTACTAACTTTGAAAAATGTTTCACCCTTCGTTGTGATTGGATCAAAGGCGAGGTTGCAGGTTAACCCGAAAACCGTTTTTGGCTAAAATAACGAAATAACTTTTTCAAATCCTTTTTCATTTCATTTTGTGGGGACTAATGATTTTTTATTTTTTTTAAATAAATTTACATCGACAGAGAAGAACGATGACACGTAAATAATTTTAAAGAAGTTAATAACGTTTTGTTATTTTTTATTTTTTTTGAATAAATTTAAAATCAGAACGAAAGTGCGATAAATACAAAAAGTATCTGCAGAGCTATCCATCAGAGTTTAATGAACATAATTTAAAAGGAACAACAGTCCAAAGAGCACTGCTTTAACGACTGGCATTCATTGCGAATTATTGAAAGGATGCTTCTTTTCATTCTGAAGAGGTATTGACATTAAAAAAATAAAAATAAAATAAAAAAGCAAAAATACGTAAAAGATGCTGGCTTGGGTTAATTTTGATTCAAATAAAAAGTCTTTAAGCGAATAAAGGGAAACAGGAGGACGGAAGGACAACATTTGTGCAGAGTTTTCCTCAGGTAGTCGGAAATATGTTCAGCGATATCCACTTTTGATCTCTTTACAGGGTCTTCGTTCTAATTGCACTCAATAGTCACTATTGAAGTAAGTACACCCTTGGCAGCGTATTCGATGTGGAATGCGATGGACATACTCAAGTATTTAATTCATTTCTCGGATATGATAAAAAATGACAAATCAGGGCATCTTGAGGGCATCTAAAGCTTCTCCTGACAGCAAAACGGTTGTGCTCCACGCATACGAATGAGCACTTGATTACAGTTTTGATTTTTTTTATCACGGGCGCACGTTCAAGGGGTTTGTGTACCCTTAACATGTTTGCACACAGCGCGGGCGAAGGAAAGTCAGGGAGGATTGAAAGAGAGGTCCCGGTGAACGTTGGTTTTAAATGTTTGACGGTTATAATGACTAGGAAATAAATAGCTAGGCAGGGCATTTCATAAGCGAGTTGTACGGCTTAGGAACGAATCACGATATTTTAGAGTACATCCGAAAGTGGGCTTGAGGGTATACTGATGAGCATTTATAGCGAGACGGCTGTTATGATTGAAAGTTTGAATGGGCGATTTCTATGAAGCACTGCTGGTGTAAGTAGGGATAAAACAAAGTGAGACGGGAGACATTACGTGTAGGTGTTCAAGAGTGTCAATTGCCTGACTGATATTAGTATCACCTATGAGATTTATCGTACGGTTTTGAATCGTATCTAGCAGGTACAGAGATATTTTAGGAGCACCAGACCAGATGTGGGCATGGTACCCCAGTTTTGGGCGGATGAATGCCTTATACATATATTGAGGCCAGATCAGAGGGAGTGAAATATTTTTTACATCGCTTGAGAAAACCTAGACATTCCGCAGGATTTTTGACGACATCGAATATGTGGTCATTCTAACGTAAGTTGTCATTGACACACATGCCGAGAATGGAAAGTTTGTCGGTTTCGACGATGCAAGTGCCATCCATGGATAATGGCTGAGTGTTTAAATTTGGCTTTAACGACAGCAGACAGCATTGTGTTTTGGAAGCATTAAATTTCACTCTGCTAATAATTCTCAAATTAGTTACGCTGTTAATATCAGAATTGAATGAGCTCAACGTACGCTGGCGTTCCCGTAATACAGCAGAAGAGCAGGGACGTGAGTCCGGGAACAAATATGAAAAGCAGAGAGAACTGTCGCCGGCAAAGGAATACCAAATATTGGATTAGAAGTAGCAGACCTGAGATCATTGCTGAAAATTAAAAAGAGTGCCGGAGACAGAACGGAACCCTGGGGTACGCCAGTATTTATTTTGTGAATATCAGACTTGAAACCATTCAAGGCGAATTGAATTGAACGTTCCGAAAGGTAATTTTTAATTTATTGAAGAAGAGAGTCATAGATCGCAAAAGCACGCATATTCGACAAAAGAACATGATGCCAAACTCTGTCAAGTGCAACTACCTTCCCTTCACCAGATTGGTGTAGACTTTGGTTGCATTTTTCGGTGAGACATGCGATCAACTTATCAATGGACCTGTTGTAACGAAAACCGTACTGCCAGTCGTTAAGAAGTTTTCGTGTTTCGAGATATTTCCCGAGCTGGCGGTTTATCAGCGTTTCCATGACCTTGGAAAGAAGGAACGTAAGTGCAATGGGTCTGTAGGAGGAAAGAGCAGAGGATTCGCCTTTTTTAGGGACGGGCTGGGCAAATGCTGTTTTTCATCTGCTCGGAAAGAGTCCTAAAGAGTAGGACTGATGAAGAAGCTTACGCAGTAGTTTTGCCAGCGAGAAAGACCACCTCTTCAGAAGAATGACCGGCGGATTTGTGAATGTTAAAATCTTTAAGTACTTTTCCTACTAAATGAGCGCGAAAGTGGATTCTTCCCATTGAAGATTCGACGCACTCAATTGTAGGCGGAGACGAAGCACGATCTGGGGGTGTTGAGCTGGCTGCAAAGTGTTCAGGAAGCAGATTGGTTTTGTCCAAAGATCTGATAGCTGGAATGTCATTATAAATGAGCGTTTCTGTGATCATATCAGCAGCGGCGTCCAACATAACGACCAGTTAAAATTCCAAACGAAGCTGCTAAGTCCGCTCTAATTGACTTTCTTCTTATTGCTAAACGGTTCTGTTAGGAATCTTTTCTCTCACTTTGTGTTCGGTGTACTAGAATTTAGCTGATATGACACAATGGTCCGACGAGCCTGGAAAGGAGAGCATATCAAAGGGGTACTTATCAGGGTGAGAAGTTAAAAACAAGTCCAGGATGTTGGCGGTATGACTATCAACGTCTGGTATTCGTGTGGGCTCAGTTACAAGCTGGGTTAAATTATTTTCCGCCGGTCTCAACACACCGTCATTCGGGTGTTGTCTGTCCAGAATTTCGAAGCCAACCAGAATTGTGTATCGCCCGTGATCACGATTCAGTATGTGGACAAAAAGATACAATCCTTTGTATGGAGTCAGACAGCGCATCAGACTCGTTAAAGGTCGAATTGCTATCCAATTTGTGGCTCCTGTAAATAAAGCAGTAGTGGATAATTTGGTTACGGAGATAGAAATTTAACCACTTGAAGTTGAATTCCAGATTGAAATACGGATCACATTGTGGTGGAGTTTTGTAAGCTACATCAGTACGCACGTAAATGGCGGGACCACGGTGAGAGATAAATAATGGCACTAGTTCATAGCCAGGTGGCTTCAGATCAGAGTGATCTGAGAGGTGTGGGCGGGGATCTACCTGTGTTTCACTAAGTGCCAAAACAGCTGGTTCGTACTTACAGACGTGGTCGCACGCAGAAAAGTGATTACGTTTTAGCCCGCGTATATTGGCTATGTCTACCCTGAATTCCCTATTCATAATTACAAACAAACACAGTAAACACAAACACCGACGATACTAAGCAAGGCTGCAAAGTGAAAATTCTGACGCTGGTTTATCGAATCAGATTGCTGTAGGTGCTATACCCTTACAACAATATGAAACAGTGCACCAACGTAGGTATGGTAGACATACCATAGTCTCCACGACACCAACTTGGGATTGAATTGGGTGAAAAGTCAACGTAGCCAGCAAGCGTTTGCTATAGTTTAACATCCACCAAAGGTCTTGGTGATCTACTGAACAAGCAACAGTTAATAGATTGACCACAATACGACATATTTCTCTGCAAATCACTGCTCTAGTATCCTGGATATTCGAAGAAGTGTTCCAATCATAATCAACGCTGTTATTTCGGTAAATTTCCAGAGCCTTTTTCGATCGAGCTTCTGAAGCTTTTATACATACTCGTAGTGTCGGTGAAAAGATTGCAAACTAGTCAATAGAGCCCCTATCGCAGCTTATGGACTAAGTTCCACCTGTACAAAGAAACTGTTGGTTGGATATCCAAATTTACGTACATACTAAGACGGTGATGAAATCTGGAGTGAATCTGGGCTTTGTTGGACAAGGTTTTCCAGGCAGTAGGGTCTTTGAAGGAGATTACCGCCTGGAAAGCACTATTGTATGTTGCTATTTCTAAATTCGGAATCAGATGCGAAGTTTCGACCTTGTTAAAGAGGAAAAATCCGTCGAAAACCAACTGGACACACTTTAAGGTGCAGATTAGCATGTTTGTAAATACTTCCCCTAAACGCAGCACCCCCAGCAAAAGCTAGAGGAAGCTGTTCAGACCCTGAACGTAGTATGTTCAGTAAGTGTTTTGAGCTAACACGTCCAGTTGGGAAACAATCCTGCGTATGAAAATTAGAAAGTAACGTGAGACCAATTTGATGGAAGTCAGGAGTCTTTACAGATCGAAGACGCTAATATGGATTTCGAAAAGTGCCTCCTATAACGACTTTTGTGAAAGCAGCAGACTGGTCAAAGTTCTAAAAGAGTCAGGCTGGAAACACTCAGAAGATGGCAGCTACACTGAATCGAAAGTGGAGATTATCTGTCTCATGCTTGAGACTTACTTGAACTGAGTAATGCAACACGCCGTAGTTGGAATCTGTCATCGGTTGTGGTGACGGATGAGGCGATCAAATGCGCTTGATTTGGTGGTTTCTATGTAGTCGCCTCGCACCGATAGCTTAACCAGTTTTGCTACAAAGAGGTATAGGCCAGCTGTTAATCTTCCCTGCCAGCTTGGCTCTGGCATACATACCGAACTCCTGGCGAACAGTAAGTGTTGCCTTTATACCGACTACAAGTTCGTCAAGAGCTTCAGACCAATCAGTTTTGACTTCATTCATTTTGTAGAGCATGGAGGAAATTGTCAAGCCTCATGTGCGCAAAACTGTTTTGCTAATGAATCCTGAATTATGCCTACCAACATGGAAAATCCTGCGGGAGTCTGCTTCAAAATCGTGTGGGTACAATTGAAGACGCACTTGACAAGAAGGTGTACGCACACTCGACAAGAAGGGGTACGCGCTGGGCAATTTCCTCACAAGGATGCTTTCGACAATGCAACTTTTGACAGCATGTGTAATTCGGCCAGATGATATGCCGTAGGCGATTCACTAGTTTTGTGGATAAGAGCAATACTGGTGAATAGGACCCTGATTGCGGAGCAGCGTCCTGTGTCCATTGCTGGGTCCCCGCCCAATTATCAAGGCTTCACCATCAATGACGTTGTCTAATAAAAAGCGGGGGCAGAGCATATTACTAGTCTTATCATAATCATCTTCAGATGATGAAGGTTCCTACGATTTGACCAGTTACAAATTGCCGGTCATAGGCCTTGTTGGTTGCAAGACCACCGGTAGTCCCTACCAGGACTTAAATTACGGTACCATGGGAGTCAGGAGCCCCACGGATTTCGGTCCGGGCCTGACTTGTTGAGGAAGGCCCCCTTGTGGGAGCATCATGGTGGCTGTGGTTTAAACCCAAATCGCGGGTAGGGTCTTCCTGTTGGTTTGATCGATTGTAGAATAGCAAATAAGTACTAGATGCTGTGACCCTAAGAGCAGCAATAGGTTTTAGATGTGCCTCCAACACAAGTTCTGCTTTGGTATTATACTATGTATTAATGTAGGTAAGCGATGGCAAGGCGTATCCTTGCTCCCATGAATGTATGGGCATCCCGTAAACATAAGTCTACACGATAGGTGGTTTACGTTAAAAACCAGAGGCTATATGTCCCCATTGCTGTGGTGCGGGTTGGTCGACTTATTACTTACGAGTAGTTCTGATGATGAAGTAGCTGAACTATCTGCTGGCTCATATCTAGCGGCTGTCTGGTCTAAGCCGTGGAGCCCATCTAGACCAACACGGATATGATAAGATCGCATAGGAATGCACCGGTACTCTATCGGAACAAGTTTTAGTGAAAATCCGTCACTCCCGCTTTTGTCAGAGCTTAAAAAAACGGTCTGTCTCGGCTGTTTGTGGGCTTTCCCTAGCACGTCTTACTTTGCTCTAGACGGACTGATGTATTACCCTTCCCTAGATATTCATATCATGGCTTGCAGTCTCAGAGCCATCTTCCGGTTTACGAAGAGTGATCTCTGGTATAGTGTTTACTGGATGATGCTCTTGCGCGCCGACTGTCTGGTCTTACTGACATGTCATCGAATGTAATGACATCAGAATTCATGTTGCTTTATAAAATCGAAATCAATTTTCCCTGGGAGCAGGAGGGGTGTTCGGCCAGAATCTAAGCCAGGGAAAGTAAATAAGCGGCTCTTCACGAATGGCTTCAAAACCGATTTTGGATGCCGCGCTGGTGTCCTTTTGGAGGACGACAACGTTAGAGCAGAGATTTAGAGAATCCTGAAGACAACGAGGTATATTGTGGAGGGGGCATTTGCATCTGTTGCGACAGTCAAGCTGTAGCTCAAGAATGAGAGACTTCACTGAACCCATTCGGAAGGGTGAATTCACTGAGTGTTGTCTGGGTCCTATAATAACTCGCGTGGCAATGCTTAGAGGAGAATTTTTCAGAAGCCGAACCTGGGTTAGGGCTGCCTACGTCATCGGTCAGGGCTCCCATTGGCCAACTGGGTTGAATGTTTCCCGAAATTTCTAATAGGTCAGCATCTTTCCTGCTGTTCCTCGACAATAGGAACGGCTCCGGCTGGTTAATGGCGTCGTTACAGGGAATTACGCTGTGCTGGCAATAAGTGACATAAATGACATCTTGCGACCAATGATGACAACTACTCGTACTTCTGTGAGTGTCCTATCACGCTTGCATCAGGCTGCAATACTCGGCACTAGTGTGGTGGGTGCTGGTACTGTAGGCACTTTATCACTGAAGTGCTATCGCATCTTTCTAAGAAAGACAAGGCTATAATGGATTAGTTCTTTCAGCAGAAAGACGAGAGAAAAAAAAATCCTAAGTAGTAGCTGTCGCCAATGTATTGTGCCCCTTCTTGTTGACAGTGTAACTTGGTTTTGCCCTTGTGCCACTTTTGCTGCTTCTGTTTCAGTTGCGTCCCATCAAACTTTCTTAAAATTTTGATGTAGCTAGTAGTTTGCGAGTATTGCACCGTTTCCTCAAATATGATTTAAATAGAAGTCACATCACCGGCTAGCTTGTCTAAAACCTTTTTTTTGACGTTAAAGGTCCCAGTGGGATTGCTTCGGATTTCTAGGGAGAAGAGCGCGTTCTTCATCGCCAATTATGCTTAATATGACGAGTTGAAGTAGTAGAAATGCTAAAACATGGCACGGGTCTGCATAGCTCGTCTCAGTGGACGTTGTCGTATGCGGTCTTAAAATCGACAGAAAGGTGACGAGTATCAACCATAGTGTAAGTATTTAGTCAACTGTGTACCTAAATCGTTTTATGCGATTAAAGCAGGGGCTCCGTGCAGATATGCGGATGGTTGAGTGAAGCTAAGCACAATGGTTGCGGCATTTCTGACAGTCCCTTGACATCGATGCCTCCGATATTTAGCACCCATTGCAGCTCGTCAGGAAGTTGATGCCTTTGCAGACGTTCAATGTTAAATCTCTTGATACTATTTCGCTGTTATTGTGGCGACGGATATATCCATAGACGCATCTTGGCTTCAACTAGGTAGTGGTCCGTGTTTACATCGGCTACTCATAGTAGTATTCCACGCCTTGGCAAAAAGATAATCCTTCTCCAGATGCATGCGCTCCGACTGTTCTACCAACGATGTCCGCTTTATCTTATTTGGCGTTAAAATCTTCTTAACGATACCTAGGTCAATGCTAATAGGTTTTGTGGAGGAGCTCAAAAAACTATTTTCAGTAGCATCGTCCATTTCCCACGTACAGAAAGCTAGAAGCTTCTTGCCTAAGTCTACAGCTTACAATAAATAGAAGTTGCTTCTACTCACCTATGGCAATCATCATATGTGATACTTATGCCACAGCTATCTAATAATCCGTATGCGTATCCGAAGGTCGTTGTCCTCTTTTTGTGTTGCAGAATCATCAACAGTTAACTCATCTTTATCCGAGCCTATTGCTTGCTCCCTAGCAATCCAATTTTAATACAGCCGGGTACGTTACCACAGACACGTACTCGTACTCATAAGTCTGGCAAGTCAAGTCTGGTTTCACGATACTAGTATCCGGTTTCTACAATACCATTTGGAAGAAAAGTAAGTCCAATTAATGTGTAGTCATATTTACAGCACTGGGCCTGTGGAGGTTGACCCTCTCCATTATCCTTTAGCACTTAACGAGATTCAATTTCGCAATTCGATGCGGAATGTCTGAAGAAGTCCCTCCGTAGCTATTCATATCTTTCTCTTCCTGGTGAAGGAGAAGAATTCTGTCGTTGTATCCTTCAACAAATTTGTAAGTTTTTCACTGTATTGCAGAGGACCGCTTGACTATCTTTACTTAATCTCTAACAAAAAAGGTTATTCGTAGAGCCGACTTAATTTTTTTATTTTTCTGTCGAAACAGAGTACTCAGGTAAAGAACTAGTTTATTGTATTCCCTGTATATTCCCTGTATTTCTCAGTCTTTAGTAAAAAGGGTTTACAATATTAGCACCCACCATATTAGCGCCGAGTACCTGCAAGCCGATATGGGCGTAGCCGGGTCCTCACAGATATAGCGGTCCGAGGTGTCACAATTAATGTCGCAGGATGTGGTGTCACTTCTGCTTACTACAATTGCAAACATATTGAAAGTGTAGTGCCTTATTTCAACGCCAGTTAGCAGTCCTACTGAGGGGCAGCAAGACGTCAACGTCAACGGCCTCGCCATACTGAAAGAATCGGTTCCCACTAGATTACCGAGATCAAGCAGCGTTGGGCGCGGTAAGCACCTAGACGGTGGACCGCATGCTTAATCGGTGCTAATCCCGCTTGTTGTTGGCAGTCGGAACACATGTTTTGTATCTGAGTGCTACCGTTCCGAAAAAGATGCTGCGAATTACATATATGCGAGTAGAGATATTAGGAATCAATTTTTGGTCTGCCGGCATCCTGAAGAGTCATGCCGTCTGCAGTTATTTTCACATGAAACTCAGACCCACTCCAACCGAGTGTGCAGGTAGTCCTGATGCTGATTTAGGTCCTGAGAAGATCTTCTCTAACCATTTCCTAGCAAGTGCGTTAGCGATCTCATTTTCCGTGATCCCATTTGAACCTGGGTAGAAGTATTTAACAGTTTGTTGGTGTTCTATTGTTGTTGCTTTATTCGCTGCAGTTTATGTGGCGCAAAAGTTGTCACCCGATGTTCTTTGACTGCAATGAATGAACAACTTTGGTTCTGCTTTTGGATTACGTTTATTTGATGTCTTAAGTAGAGAAAATGATATCAGCTAAGTGGCCCGAATTGTGTCATTTTCCATCACTCTTGCTAGAACTTCCGACGATAGGTCCTCGCATTCTTGACGGATATTCTCTTTGAGGGCTTCAAGAGTTTGAGGATTGTTGACATAGACTAGTGATTTCAAAAAACCACACAACAAGAAGTCTGCAACGGTTAAATCAGGCGATCTTGCCGGCCAGCGTAAATCGCCAAAGCGAGAGATTAGGCGAACCGGAAATGCATTCCTCAGAATTTCGGTTTTGGCTCGTGCAGTATGCGCCGTTGCTCCATCCTGTTGGAAGCACATGTTCTTCAGTTCCAATCCATTAAATTGAGAAAGGAGAAAGTCGTTGAGAAAAAATAAGGCCCGATGACGCCTCCAGCGTAAAGAGCACACTATGCAGTAATACGCGGATTTTCGGTGCCCCAGAAGCGATCATTTTGGTTATTCACATATCCACAGAGGCCCATTTCCATAATGGGCCTCGTCGCTCATAATGATTTTCGATGAAAAGTTGTCTCCGTCATGGTCGAGATTCAGGATGGCTTGAGCGTAGTTTATACGCGCTTGGCAGTCAACAGCTAACAGGCGATGCAGTGTTTGCACTTTGTAAGGGAATACCTTACAGTCTCTCACCAAAATTCTCTGTAAAGACCGCCGATTAATACCCAATTGCATGGCATTCGTCTGGTTGATACTCCGCGGTCCTCTGCGACATCTTCAACCATAGCTGAAATATTCTCAGCAAAACAGCTGCTCTGCGTCCGGCCAGACCTGGCTGTCCCATACTCTTCTAGGCGAGCGGCTAAACGTCGTAGTATTTGCCCAGTTGGTATCGGATGACGGGGAAATTTACGCCGAAATTAACGCTGCGCCAACACCACTGACGAATTATTCCGCAAAAAAAAATCGTAACAATTATTCCGCGTTCTTTAGGAGTATACCGATTCATGTCTTGTTGACGTGTATTTCGTATCTGTTTACTTCACAAATGTCAAAATAGAATTCACATTTGCCGCCATTTGCAAAAATTATATTTGGTGCGCAACTAAGTTAAATAGATGGCTCCAGCAGTAACTGCTGGTCGATTTTGACATATCCAAAGCATCATGAACCAAACGTAGGCATACGGTAAACAAACCGTTTTGACACATTAGTGATTTTGTTTTGGCGTCATATACTTTTGGTTGTGTGAAAATGTCTGATTTTGTGCCAAATAATCCTCATTGGAAGTGTTGATTTTATCCTTTCATTCGAAGAAAATGGCGACTGAAGCGCATCAAGGGCTCCAAAAAGTTTACGGAGATGCTGTTCTAAGTAAAACAATGTGCTGTGATTGGTTCCGTCGCTTCAAAGACGGTGATTTCGATGTTGACCACCGTCCGCGTGAAGGATGGCCGGAATCCTTCGAAGACGCTGAATTGGAGGCATTGCTCGAAGAGGATCCGTGCCAAATGCAAGAAGAGCGTTGGGAATGATTCAAAAACAAGGAACTTGGGTTCCTTATGATTTGAAGCCACGGGACGTTCAGCTTAGTTTTTTCACCTGTGAACAACTACTCCAACGGCAAAAAAGAAAGGATTTTCTTCATCGCATTGTGATGGATTAATTCAAAGAGAAGAAAGTCATGGGGACTGCCGGGTCATACTTCTATATCGTCGGTTCAGCCGAATATTCACTCTGTGAAGCTTATCCTGTGTATTTGGTGGGACCAGGTCGCTCTTATCTATTGTCGACTTCAATTGATGCGATTGAGACGAGCACTGCGCGAAAAACGGCTACAATACGAGCAGAGGCACGAAAAAGTGATTCTACAGCATGACAATGCTTGGCCTCACTATGCCAAACCCGTTAAAAACTACCTGGAAACGCTCAAATGGGAAGTCGTACCCCAAACGCAATATTCTCCAGATATTGCGCCGTTCGATTATTACTTGTTCCGTTCGATGGAACATGATCTGGCTCATGTGAAGACATCAAAAAATGGCTTGATTCGTGGATACCCTCAAAAGATGAATAGTTTTACCGCAACGGTATTCGAGCTCTGCCAGAAAGATGGGGGAAAATTTATAGCTAGTAATGAGCAATACTTGGAATGATTCTTCTGTAACCATTTTTTCACAAAAAAAGTTGCATTTTCATCAAAAAAAAAAAAAAAAACAGCGATAACTTAGTTGCATCTTCCTATAGGGTGAAGACTTTTGCGCCACCTAGTAGTAAAAATTGTTGGGCTTGCTTTGCCTTGTGCTTTGTCTCGGCCTACACTTAAGTCCGTCGAATCTTCAATGGGACAAATCCACTTTCGCACTCGTGTAGTAGCAAGAGTTCTTAAAGATATTAACATTCACAAATCCGCTGGTCCAGATGGTATATCTACTTTTCTTCTGAAGAAGTATTGTTCCACTGGCAAAACCACTTCGTAAATACCTCCTCCTACAGATGCCCTTACGTCCCTTATTTGCAAGGTTATGGAAACGCTGATAACCCATCACCCATGAAATATCTCGAAACGCGAAAACTTCTTAATGACCGGCAGTGTGATTTTCGTACCAAGAGGTTTATTGATGATTTGCTGTCATGTCTCACCGAAAAGGGGAACCAAAGTGTACAACAATCTGGCGAAGAAAGATAGTTGCACTTGATATTTCCAAGGTATTTAACAGAGCTTGGCATCAGTCTCTTTGGTCGAAAATATGTGCTGCTGGGATCGATGACTCTCTTCTTCAATGGATTTGAAACTACTTTTCGGAACGTTCAATTCAAGTTGTATGGGATGGTTTCAAGTCTGATATGCACAAAATAAATGCTGGTGTGCCTCAGGGTTCCGTTCTGTCTCCGGCTTTCTTTTTAATCTTTATCAACAATCTCTTGTCTGCTACTTCTAATTCAATATGCTGACGACAGTACTCTCTGCTTTTCATATTCGTTCGCGGGCTCAAGGCCTGCTAGATAGGATTCAAAACCGTGCGATAAAACTCAAATGTGATGTTAATATCATTCCCAATTGACACCCTCGAACACCGGCGTAATATGGTATCTTCTGTGTTATCTTATTTTATCGCTATTTACACAATCAGTGCTCCAGTAAAATTGCGAGTAGCATTCCGCCTCTTCAAACCTTCAACCGTAAGATCCGTCTGGCTATGAATCCTATCAGTATACCCTCAAGCCCACCTTCGGACGTACTCTGAAATATCCTGGTTCCTTTCTAAGCCATACAACTCGCTTATGGAATGCCCTGCTGAACTCTTTATTTCCTATCCATTATACCCTTTAAACATTTAAAACCAACGTGAATCGGTATCTCTTTTTCTTTTCTCGCTAACTTTAATTTGGCCGGGCAGTGTCCTGCATTTTAAGGGTACGCAGTTCTTGAATGCAGGTCAATTATAAAAAAAAAATATATTGGGTCTACAAGTAAGTTTCCAGCGTTTTTTTTTGAAAATTTGAAGTGTTATTATGAAAACATAGTTACAATGCTTTATTCAAAGTATCGTCCATCGGAAGCTACAACTTTCCCCCATCTTTCTGGCAATTTATGAATTCCGGACGAAAAAAATTTCTCGTCTTTCGAGCACAAGAACGTATCGAGCCAATTTTTGATTTTCTCTACTGAGCTGAAGCGTATTCCCGTAAGAGCGTTCTGCATCGAACGAAACAAGTGGTAGTCAGATGGTGTCAAGTCTGGACTGTAAGGCGGGTGAGGCAGAATTTCCCATCCACTATTTTTCCAAATAGTTTTTCACCGAAACCGCAACATGTGGCCGAGCGTTGTCGTGATGAAAAATGACGGACTCATGCCTGGTCTCATATTCTGGCCGTTTTTCTTTTAATGACCGCTTCAAACGAATTAGTTGGGTTCGATATAATGGTCCTTTGATGGTTTCACCACTCGGAAGCAGTTCGTAGTATACGACACCCTTTTGATCCCACCATATGCAGAGCATGACCCTATTCACGTGAATATTTCGTTTCGGCGTCGATTGGGCGGGCTCGCCGGGCTTTGTATACGATTTTCTGCGTTTAGGATTATCATAATAAATCCATTTCTCATCACCAGTGACAATACGATGCAAAAATGATTTATTTTTATACCGCTGCAGTAACATTCCGGACATGCAAAATCGCCGTTCGACGTCTCTTGGCTTCAATTCGTACGGCACCCAGTTTAAAACCTTTTGAATGAATCCCAGTGCTTTTAGGCGCAGATAAACGGCTTGTTGCGTGACGCCCAATGATGCAGCAAATTCTTCTTGAATCTGACACAGATCCTCATCCAGTAAAGCGTCCAATTACTCGTATTCAAAACTTTTCGGCTTTCCGAAGCGATCTTTGTCTTCAACTCCAAAATCACCCTTTTGAACCGTTTGAACCACTCGCGGCACGTCGATTCACCAATACATTCCGCCCCATAAGTTTCCGAAAGCAAACGATAGGCCTCAGCCGCACTTTTCTTCATATTAAAGAATAAAAGCAGCGCCTCCCGCAAATGACGTTTATTTGGCTGGAAACTTGCCATGATTTTGCTCGATAAAATGTACGACACCGATAGAACTGCTCAAATATAACGCTGTAAAGTTGTTGACAGATACAAAACCTACAAATAAAACACATGGGGTCTGACATTTCTGCCCGGGATCCACTGGTGGCAAACGCTGGAAACTTACTTGTAGACCCAATATATATTCCGTGTATCGATGTCTCGACAGTTTGATGTGCGCCAACTGTTATTTGCCGAGTCTATCAAGAGCTGGAACTAGAGGGCAGTTACTCCTGTTCGTGATTAACCTCATCACGTGGTTAAGTTTTAATCTGCTGACTCTTGTTGTGCCTTCTGTTGTGACTTCTAAGCTTGTTTTTGTTGCTGCTTGGAGCGTAGTAGGTTTTGCATTAGTTTTTGAATTAATGACAATCAATCGTTGTTGCAGCTGATTGATAATGCTCTTCAGGGACTCTATTCGTCGTTTTCGTCATTGGATTTGGTCTTCCACCACCCGTCATCATCGTGTTGGGGTGTCTGGATGGAAGGACCGTCCGTCCCCATCCGTCGGTGTCTTTCAGACGTCCTGTCTGATGCAGCCCGTTGCCAGGCTCCGACAACGGTGTTCCTGGTGGACCTCCTGTGGCACCCTGGGATTCCTGGTTCGTTGTGAATCTACCTACTGTCCTTAGGGCTTCATCGACCGAACCTCCTCGTTCTCCTCTGTCGGGCCAATCGCCCGTGAACCTATGTGGGTTGTTTTCCGAGGTCTGGGGTTAGTGGGCCACTGGCTGATGGGACCATGGCTACCCTTCACCTCTGCCAGAGCTCGATGTTCCCACTCAATGAAAAAAGGGACCGAAGGGACTAGCAAGGAAAAGAGAGCCGAACACTATAACCCATAAAGCGACATTCTTCTTCATTAGAGAGATACTCGTATGAATATTCAGTTGATGTTGTTCCTTCTTCCTTCAACACAATTGTTAGCGGTTTCACTAAATTTTGACATGGCTCCAGCTCTCTTCTTCTTTTTGGCCAGGGTATTACTACTCTTAAAATGCCGGAGCACGTGTTAAGTTTTTCGGAAAATTGGATAGAGAGAGAGAGAGAGAAAGATTTTTGGGCTCAGTGGTTATTTCGCTCCATGGGTGGCATCCAACATTTTAATGGGGAGACTAAATTATTAGTGTAAACTGGACTTGATGTTGTATTTAGGCAACCATTCATCTCACAAGATTTTAGTTGCCTGAAAAAAAGTCTTTCGGTCACGGCTGGTATTGAACCCCGAACCGTCCGATTGGGAAGCCAACACACTACCACTTGAGCCACCCACCCACGGCCATAGTTTGATGCTGCGAGATAACTTTCCACCGGATGATATTGTCATGCTATTCGCTTGTCCCTGCCTACTGTGCCACGCCACCACTAGAAACAAAACATTGTTTCCCAGCAGAGGATAGACGTTCGTGTAAGAAAACGAAGGCAAGATTCATGATATGATTCTTTGAAACTGTTGTTCCGCTTAGTACAATAGTTAGGATTTCTGCCACCAAAATATATATAAGATCGTCAAATGTTAAAGCTTATGGCGTTCTCAACGAACTTTCGTTCCCATGGAATTTGTATCAATACAACTGCTCTACTATTCTCATCTGCCAAGACAAGCGAGTTTTTATCAGCACAGGATCCGTCTCTATTGGCTGATTTTAGTTTGTCCTTTTGGATTACTTGGTTTGGTTTCTGAGAAGTTCCTCTCATATGAGATTTAATGTGTCAATGGCCAGAGGAAGTTGCAATTATACAAATATCAGGATGCAACTGAAAGTTTTAACAAAACCCTTTGAGCGCTGCCTTTATGTGGAGGATCAAACTGACTGCTTTCGGTGGAGGCAACGAGTTGATGTTTCCCAAGTAAATGTTAGGATATCTTATGTCCTCATAAACTCTACATCATTCAATATCCTTTCCATAATCTTATCGTTCATTAAAAACTTTTCTTAAGACCAGAACTGTCAACAACAAAGAATCTTCGGACGGGGAGCGGATAAGGATTTAACACAAAGATTCCCATCGAAACCAAGTGACCCATACAGATACGAGTATACGAACTGTATCTTTTAAACCTCTACTGCAATGTCCTTTTTGCAGAACTTGTATGCAAAAAAGGGGGAAAAAGAAGAAGAAAAAAAAATGTATGGCGAAAAACACACTTCCTCTGATTTAATTAACAAAAGGAAGAAAAAAAAAAAACAGGACCAACTGAATGGTCCTCCTTCACTTTGATGGTGACATTGACAGTATTGGCACAAGATAATTGAGTTGAAAGGAACTTGCCAACAACTGTTGGCTATCATGGTTGTAGTAGTGGTAGTGGTAGTGGTAGTTCCAACTTCAAAGAGACTTTTTCACCTTGGTTGTCCGCTGTTATTCAGAGTTTGCCTGTTTGCCAACTATTCCCGATTTTCCATTTTCACTTTCACTTTTGTAAACTTAATTATCGATAGTGAATCACTTAAGCCACCAACTACATATTTGTTCTGGGTGAACAAAAAAGGATTTTGAACTTGCTGTAACGGATGTAACCCTGCAGAGTTGCTGGGTAAAGGCCTTCAGCCCATACACTGAATACGAATGCTTGACAGCTTTGTTCATAGGCCGCATAGCGTTTACACTATCGTGAATGACCTTCGCATATCCTTATCAGCGAGAATGTATTTGTAGTTTTGTACTTTGTCTATGAATGCACTACATAATACTTTGGATTGTTTTTTTTTTTGTTCCATAATGACAGCGGGGATTTAAATCCTTTTGCAGAATGCGCGCGAATAGAATAAGCGATTAAGTTGTTGCCCATGTAGTTGTTGATGTTTGGTTTTCTTTTTTTTTTTGTTTTTGTTTTTGTTGTATGCATCTCCACAGTCGTATTGTTTTCGTAGATACTTTGTTGCTCAGTTTTTGTGAAATTCCAATGCCATCGTGTATCATACTTAAAGATGTAGCAATGCACTACTTAAAATTGAACAGGAGAGGCGGGCGTAGTTGCATAAAAAGATGGATATACGAGTACCATACATTTAACGCAGTAGTTGGTTGCTATGAATTTGCCTTAATAAGTGGCAGTTATGCAGCTTACACTTTGTTATACAAGGGATCTTAAAAATAACAAAAGAGACTTTAGTTTGTGTTTTTTTTGCACGCTAACATCGATTGTCACAAAAAAACAGCCCAACTCCGCTACAGAGTTTATCATATTGTAAAAACTTGGCAGCACAGATATACTCGTACCCGTATCTATAGGACGTTTAATAGCAGTTCATCTGTCGCTTAGTGAATAAATTTAATTTATTTTGAGGAAATGTTGTTGGCGGGAATGTCAAATGTTTGACATTTATGAAAATTTATTGCAAAAATTCATCGCGGACGAAGAAAATAGTACAAGGTCGAGCTAAAGTAATGCATTAATGTGAATGCGCCTTAATTTATTGCAAATGGCGTCAAGTGTCATTGTGCATTGACATTAGTTGACAATAAGCAATGAAGCGAAGGCGCCATTGTCCTCTCCAGGGCCTTTACTAGGCAAAACTCCTCTCGTCGAGGCTTACAATCACAACGAGAAAAAATCCGAAGAGATTGTCATACGAAAGGTATACGGCGATCATCAGTCTTCATTTCGTCTGGTCAGTAAGAGGCCAAAGTATGATAAACCATACCAACCAGGACCGTCAACAAGTTTTAATCAAACTCCACTGCGAACGAACAGCAATATTCCAAATTATCCGCTGATAATCGAGGTGTCGGAGAAGAGAGATGATCTTGGCAAACGATACGCATCTTGTGGAGGTTGTTTCATTCCGATTTCTGAATGTCCCGATCTAGAAATGAGTCCGAAAATGATCCGTACACCCCTTCTATCCGGGGGAAGTTTTCAAGAAGTTTCACCAAAATCCAAAGGTCCACATCAGCGATCTTCAGGAACACCAAAAATGATAATTGCGATTACATCGCTTACACCTAGTCGTCCACCAGGATTCTACATGTCTGGCACAACGCATTTTCAATTTTCTCCAATCAATTCTATAACTGCATTCAATCCATTAGCTTTGCCAATACTACAACAGAGCGGTTCCGACAAAATCATCCCATACGTACCTGGTATTCCAGGCCCAAACTGCTTAACGGCACAGCTGCCATCTCCACCGCAGCAGTTACAAATACCAGTCCAATCACGTAATCCAAGTCCAAATCGTCAGAAAGTACCCAGTCCAGTGGTGATGTCTGCCTTTAGTCCGAAACCAAAGCTAATTGAGACCCCTTTGGAGGTATGAGTAATTTGCCAAGTGAATTTAATCGTGTCCCTCCACCGACGGTCTTAAGAGCCGTTCGTTGGAATAGTCAAACTCCATCGACCTTAGAAGTTGGAAAAAAGCCATTTAACTTTCTGCTAATGGCGGACAATGTAAGTCCGAGAAAAATCACCACCAAACCCTCTGAAAACGAAAAAGAAATTCGTCACTTCAATTTCGATAACCCATCTAAGGAACTGTATCGCAGCCAGATACAATGACACCATTGCATGTGGAAGTCTCCAATGCTTATCGTCGTATTACCGAAACAGGTACGGACTCAAGCATTGAATCGATCGAAGATAAATCGTCGCCATCGAAGCGTTCAAAGTTTCTGCGACCAACAAGCCTCCCACTAAAACTGGGTACCTTTACTCCGAAGCAACATCATGGAATAACACCCACTGCCGATACTCTGCATTTGATATCTCCCGAAACCCCAAGACAGTCAAAAGCTTGCGTACAACTATACCTCAATGGACATGCTTACACATATCTCGGCCTCAAGTGCAGTACAAAGATGTTCTATTGCACAGTAAACTGTCCGCAACCGTCTTATGAAGCTAAGTTGCACAAACTGTCCATGTACAGTGTGTGGCAGGTTTGTGCTGAGAACAACCCCCATCCCATGGGCTTTAAGCCAAAATCAGTGATAGGCCTGTATGATTCTCGCCAAAAGTCTTGTGCACTTACAATGGCTGGTCGACTTTCGTCTTGTACAACAGTACATTCCCAAAATGCGGTAATGACGCCATTCGAAAATAACAAAGATCAATTCTATCACCACCAACTGAAAGCTACTATATACCACCATTTGTGCCAGAGGAAACATCAAAATCATCTGAATCATCAAGCGACAAATATGCAGCAAATAATCAGCAACTTCTTGTAAGTGGTTATGAGTCGTATGAGGACTATACGTACATCAGAGGACGTGGTAGAGGAGGTTTCGTATGTCGGAATGCGGAATTCGATGCAAAAAACCATCAATGTTTAAGAAACACACTCGGACGCACACCGACGTTAGACTTTACACTTGAAAACACTATAATTTTAGCTTCAAGACAAGGGGCAACCTCACCAAGCATATGCAATCTAAAACACACTACAAGAAATGCATCGAAATGGGCATCATTGCCGGTCCAATGCCAGCGGATGGAGAAGTTTTAGAACCTGACTTTGAACCTGATCAGCAGTCGACTACGTCGGGCAATGGACGTACTTCCTCTCTACCAGAATATTCTGAATCTGATGATTTTAGTGATAACGAGAGTGATGGCAATGATACCGAAGGATCTAAATCACGTCTTCAAGAGCATGAAGCAGCACGTTGTCTGCTGTTTTTATCAATGACGCTTCCAATTGTCAGCAGTGCGTTACCAAAAGATTCGTACACATATCAACAAACCGAAAGCCATACAACACCACAACAACAGCAACAGGTACTCCGTCGTGTGGCGTCGTTTACATCGCTAAAACCACCATTCGGCTATCAAAAGCAAGAGCAATATTACTCCAATCCAGAAGAGTCCAAACCAAAATTGCCCCGCAATACCATGCTACCGATTGATCTAAGCAAACCTCGTTCACAGGAACCGCAGCAGCAAATGCACGATGTCATTGGTAATCTAAGCACTGAGTCCAATTTCATGAAATCTTTGATTAATGTAACAGATCGCGTTCGTTCCAAAATAGAATGCTCCTCATCAAGACTAGAAGGTAGTGCCTTTCATCATGTATACCTTACAGAGCAGGCCTTGCACTACACTAAAATTAAACAAAGTCAGATGAGCAGAAGCTCAATAGAAGCCGCATCTGGGTCGAGCAGTACTTATACAACTCCTGGTGCCGCAGGTGGCAGCCGGCTTACAATGAGTACTTCTTTGAATACCGTGCCTTCGACTATGATCATGATGTCATCTGTAGTTAGTTCAGCAAAGTTTATCGAAGTCGTGAATCCAACTCCAATTGCAGCCTCTAATCCAACTGTAATTCCAATTACTGTTGAAGAGCCAATAAGTCAAAAATCAAATGCAGAACAGGTAAAAGTGTCTATACAGAAACGACGACGACAAAGCCTGAAAAGGAAAATCCAACTATCGTCTCCCTTACTGACACTACTCCTCCGATTTTAGAATCTGTAACAACTGCAAATAAATCTATAAAATCTGTAAAACCAAAACCTCTAGGTGGTGCTAAGAATGTCGCTTCAGAGTACTTGAAAATGACTGCTACAGCCACTGATTCGCCATTAACGCTTTCAACGTTCCAAGCAAACAGTACAGCTTCTACGTCACAAGATTTCACTGATGTCCTTGGACGAACAATGAATGAAATGTAACCGGTTTATCCTCGTGTACCTATTGCAAGTGATGGTCGTCCGGTGTGCACAATTTGCTCCAAAAGTTTCCAGAAACAACATCAACATTCATTACATGGAGCCGAAGCTCAAATGTGAACCATGTGCGATAAGTTTTCGCACTCAGGGACGAACGTTCCGAAGGACATCGAACTAAAATCATGATGACATCGACTTTTGGCGTTGCAACAACATCTACAACGTCTAATCCGAGGCTATTTGAATGCATTGCCTGTAAGATTACTTTCAGAATTCACGGTCATCTGGCTAAACATTTATGATCGTTGGAAATTGGAATGCCTCCAAAAGTTACAATTCGGAACATATGCAGAGATTGAACGAGCTGGTATCAGTTTAACGGATATCGACACCAGTGACTGTGACAATTCGTTGGCAAGTCTTAAGGAGCTAGCTCAGAAACTTATCTACAAAGATCCAACAAAAATGGGCATCTACACAACACCATCCGGAATGCAAGACATTTCCAATTCAAATCCAAATGTTGATAGTGGCATTCGATGCACAAACGTCAACCGATAAACGACCAAGCAAAGGTGATGACAATTCAATCCCCAGTTAGGGTGTCAAAAGATCAGTTCAATTGATTACGAATAGCGATGACCAGCAACTGCAACAGGATGGAATTATTCCTGAGAAGAGATCACGAACGCAGAGTGATGTGTCATCGAATTGATGGAGGAATATTGATTCCATACATCTAGAAAAAGTCACCATTAGAAGCTCCGTTTCTAATTTTCTAATCTAAAATCGAGGACACGATGATGATATACCATAGACCTGCAGAATGCGGAATTATTGTTACTGCTTATTTGACCAATTTCCGATCTGTTGTTTTAACGCAGCGTGAACTTACGTCGTCGTTTTCCTCGTCGTCCTGCACCATGTGCGCAGGCTGAGCGTCTCGTGTAAACTGAAGATGTCGCAAAGAGTGACCGCCCCACAAACACCGACAAGCCAACGATGCACACAATTTGACATTAGCAGACGTTCATTGCGTCGAATTTTGGTGAAAGGCCTGAAGATGTTCCCTTATAAAATCAAAACGTTCACCAATTGCTTCCTGCTGACCGACTCCCATGCTCTGTTAAATCTGGTGCAAGAAGAGGATGATTACGTATTCAAAATCATAATGAGCGACAATGCCCATTTCCACTTAAGTGGTTATGCGAATAATCAAAATGCACAAGGAGCCATTGCATCCCCTGAAATTGACTGCTTGGTGCGCCATTTGCAGTGAATAAGTGATAGGCCCTTATTTTTTTGCCGCAAGTTGCTATATTGGGTCTCGAGCATTGTTGGTTCCAGCAGGACGGAGCAACTGCTCACACAGCTCGGGCAACGATGGAATCGTTGAATTTGAATCACCAATTTCCAGGTCGTGTGATCTCCCGTTTTGGCGATTTGAACTGGCCGGCCAGATCGCCAGATCTGACAGCCTCAGTCTTCTTCCTGAGAAGGGAAAAAGAGCCGGGCCAAATTCCGGAGCCAGTAACCCGCTTCGAGGATACGAGTGCTGCCGTTGGCCTTTATTAAGGGCTCACCCGCTACCAACTCTTTTCCAACATCCTGACTTAGAGTTAGAATACCCTAAAATCTGGTATTCAAGTACACTGAAGCAGCCCATATAGGGATAGCACTAGTTCGACCTAACTGGAACTGTGAACGCCACCGTTGATTTCATCCTTAGAATTCGTTCGCTGCCGCCAGGTAACAGGAGAAAGTGCCTAAGTGAGATGGCACTCCTTCCCTCCTCTGTTATAATCAAAAAGACCATCATAACATCATTGCTATTGCCCAACAATGGACTACCCTACTTTCTGCAATATTCCATTATACAAACGAAAGAAAAATTCCCTTCCAACCTCCTTTTCTTAAAGAGTTAGTTGTGTCTGTGTTATCATCATTCACCCACAAACCCGTCAACCCTGTTAGGTGGTTAGTTTCAAAAACCATCCATCATGTTGTGTTAGATGTCGCCACGCATTTTTTTTTCCCACCCCATCCCTGTGTTACAACCCCCTGCATGACCTCGAAAATATCCTTTATAGTATCCACTAAAGTCCGGCCCTTCACCCAGATTACTGTCTTAGTTTAACGAATAAATTCGCATCTTATGAGCAGATTTTCCAGTCCCACCCAACACTCAGTCTCACATAACCCTCATGTCCACACCGACATACTATACTCGCTCTTGTACCCGAGAGCAAAAATTCCTATCCTCGCATGTTGTCAAACCCTAAAGTAACTGCATTCTTGCAATTTCTGAACTAAAGAACGAGAGCAGTGTACGAATAGCATACGAGTACGCTACATATCGGTCGCAAGCGACTTTCCTATAGTCGGTGACCCTTAAGAAACTATTTTTGAACTAACGCCGAGGACTTGACTCAGTTCCTCGAGGGGCCAGTTTAATGAATAGTTCTGAGAGCTTAATTGCCGCAAAAAAGGTTATCATACCCTCAAGAGAGAATGCGTTCAGAGAAACAACCTACGAGTACCACATAGTTTCTGTCATTACGAACGAGTACTCTGACAGCGACTGTCACAATAGTCCCTACACTGACACTTCACACTGAAACACTATGTTCAAAGTGAGACATTGTTCTTTCAATAGAACAGTAGAACAGGAACGGAAATGATTTTTTAAGAAAAAAAAAAAAAAAAACTCATCCACTACCAGATTGAGGTTAAAGTGAAAAATCCGTGCTCACACTATAAAAGGTGAGATCCGTTGAAATTACTTTCGTCGTCTCGTGCAATTAAGTTTTAATGGGGAAATTTCATTTCATTTGCGAAACACACAAAAGGCAAACGTCAAGAATGTCGCCATTGCAATTTTGAAGGTCTTCGTTGAGTCGTAATAAATAGTAGTCGTTGTTAGTGGCGTAGGTAGTCTACATACGAGTATATGTGGATTCCTATTTCAGGTGTGTCAAATCGCGCGTTCGGGAAATGAAAATGTCTTCCCCGCCCCAAACTTTTACACATTGGGACGCAACGTGGGAAAAACAATGTTTGCAAATGAGCTTCATTACATCGGAATTTTGTATCGTACACATTTGATGAGAGAACAAATAAATATCTCAACGAAAATGACGGTAGGTGTTGATTGGTAACAGTGGATTAGGGTTGCCACCTCATTTGCTATAGAAGAAACTGCCTGCAATAAAGTGAAAATGTATTTAAGAAACTGAAATTTTAAGAAATTATACAATATTATTTAAAAAATACATAACATAAAGTTAGAACTAACTTAACATTTGCATCAATACCTTACTCGAAGTAATTGTATGCCACATGTGGCACGTGGTAAGTCCGCAGTGGATGTTTATTACGGATTCGGGTGTCGCACTGGAATTTTGTGTTTAACACCTTGCGCACACTCTTGATGTTTCTTACTCTTGGGAATAATGACACGAGATATCTACATGATCAAGACTACGCAAGCACTGGATGTTGTTTCGTGGAAATCTTTTTTCTTTTTTTTTATAATTTGCGCGCGATCAAGGGATTTAAGTACCCTTAAAATGTTTGCACACAGCGCGGGCGAAGGAACGTCTGGGAGGATAGAAAGAGAGGTCCCGGTGAACGTTGGTTTTAAATGTTTGAAGGTTATAATGACTAGGAAATAAAGAGCTATGCAGGGCATTCCATAAGCGAGTTGTACGGCTTAGGAACGAATCACGATATTTTAGAGTTCGTCCGAAAGAGTGGGCTTGAGGGTATACTGATGAGCCCTTATAGCGAGACGGGTGTTACGGTTAAAGGTTTGAAGGTACGGAATGCTAATTACTGGCGATTTCTATGGAACACTGGTGGTGGAAATAGCGATAAAACAGAGTGAGATACGGGACATTACATCGGTGTTCAAGGGTGTGTTGTAATAGAATGTAATTTCTGTACTTAATGCCAACCCTGTAACTGTGTCATCTGTACTATATATGTCATTGAATAAAATCTTTCTTTTCTTCTTGGTTTTTCACCAAAACGTGTTGTTTGGTATTTTTGTAGTATTATTTTTCAACAGGGTCTCCATTGTGTGACTGATATTGATATCGCCTATGAGCTTTGTCGCACGGTTTTGAATCCTTGCAGGTGCAGGGGTGTTTTGGTGGCACCCGACCAGATGTGGGCATTGTACTCCAATTTCGATCGGATAAACGCGAGGGCGGGTCAATAATTCCGTGCATTTTTGAATTTCTGACCTCTTTACTGAAACAGCAACACTGCTCCTGTCAACAGGCATCTGTCAGTTGACTCCTGTCAAAATTTAAACTTGCTGCGTCAGTTAGTTTGTGTTTGACAGCTATTTTTATCAGACTACTCACTAATTTGAGGAGAAAATGGAAAAAAGTGAATTTCGTGTGCTTATTAAGCATTATTTCTTGCGAAAAAAAACCATTACCGAGACCAAGGCTAAGCTTGATAAATACTATGGGGACTCTGCACCATCGATTTCAATGGTAAAAAAGTGGTTTACTGAATTTCGTTGTGGCCGTACAAGCACTGAAGATGCCGAACATCCTGGACGCCCAGTTGAGGTCTCTACACCCGAAACAATCGAAAAAATTCACGATATGGTGTTGGCCGACCGAAGATTGAAAGTGCGAGAGATTGTGGAAGCCGTAGGGATCTCGCATGGCTCAGTGGTTTCAATTTTGAATGATCACTTGGGCATGAGAAAGCTTTCCGCAATATATGTCCATATGCTAAGTTTTTTGTCAAATTCTTTTCTTAGCCTTAAGCATAGAAAATAAGTATTAATAAATAAAATGTAAACTAAGTCGAAAGACATATATATAAGAGTTTAGAGTAGCTTAGAGTGCCTGTGTGGGGCCAGTAAGTTAGTATAAGTTTGTTAAGTAATTTTAAGCTAGCATTTAAGCATTTTTTTGTTAGTATGTAAGAGTTAATGATTTAGAAAATAAAATGCATTTAAAACTAAACTAAACTAAGCTTTCCGCAAGATGGGTGCCGCGTTTGCTCACAGTCGACCACAAACGCAATCGTGTAACAACTTCACAGGAAGGTTTGGCGTTGTTTAATCGCAATATGGAGGAGTTTTTGCGCCGTTTTGTAACCGTGGACGAAACATGGATCCATCACAACACACCAGAGAACAAACAACAGTCAAAACAGTGGGTTTCTAAGGGTGAATCGGCGCCAAAGAAGGCCAAGGTGGGTTTGTCATCCAATAAAGTTATGGCGACTGTTTTTTGGGATGCACGCGGGATAATCCACATTGAATACCTTCAAAAGGGAAGAACAATCAATGGGGAATATTATGCCAACTTATTGGACCGATTCAATGACGATTTGAAAAAAAAACGACCTCATTTGGCCAAGAAAAAAGTTCTTTTCCACCAAAACAATGCAAGGGTGCACACATGTGCAGTTGCCATGGCAAAAATCCATGAATTGGGCTATGAATTGCTCCCTCATCCTCTAGATTTGGCTCCGAGCGACTACTTCTTGTTCCCAAACCTGAAGAAATGGCTTGGTGGAAAAAGATTTGACTCCAATGATGAAGTCATCTCGCAAACAAAGGCCTATTTTGAGGACCTCGACAAATCATTTTTTTTGGAAGGGATAAAAAAATTGGAGAAACGTTGGACAAAGTGTATAGAGCTCAAGGGAAATAAAATTATTTTTTTATCAAAAAATCTGTGTTTTAATCCAAAAGTCACGGACTTATTGACCCGCCCTCGTACATTACGTAAATGTACATACGCTCTGCAACTCAAGTGTTTTCCGATCTGATGCTATCTGATGCTGGCAGAAACTTCTCAGAAACTCTGCGTACGCGCTTCGATTCATCCACAACACCCGGGCCTGTGGCAAGTCGCACAAGGAGGAAGGTCCACTGACTCAGAAGGAGCTCCAGCAGGCAAAACATGCTCTGTACCGAGAAGCAGTAGATATCAGGAGGAAATCGCCGACTTAAAAGCTGATCGCCAAGTGGAGAAAAGCTGCCCCATTTTCAATACATGTCCATTTCTGGACGGCAAAGGGATTCTTCGAGCAAGCGGACGGCTTGGCAACTGCATAGAAGTAAGTGAAGATGCCAAGCAACTGATCATCCTCCCCAGATCCAACTCGACCACACACCTAATAATCATGGACGCTCACTGCAGATATAAACACCAGAATCACGAGACGGTGATAAATGAACTGCATATCAGCCGGTTAAGAGTCCAGCTGAACTCCACAACCACTTATCATGACACAGCTACCGGCTGGCAGACTCGCATCTTCCTGTCGTCCCTTTTCTTTCATTGGAATTGACTACTTCGGACCAATTAGTGTAACCCTGGGTAGGAGAACGGAAAATAGATTGAGCGTCCTGTTTACCTGCCTCACCACGAGGGCAATCCACACCGAAATTACACACTCTCTAACAACCAACTCCTGTATATTGTGTATCCGAAATGTCATAGCCAGACGAGGGGTGCCGATTGAATTCCACTGTGACAATGGGACGAATTTCCACGGAGCAGAAACAGAGCTTAAACAAGCTTTACCAGCGATCGAGTGTAAAAAGCTGCAAGAAGTTTTCGTTACCACCACCACAAATTGATAATTTGTAAATTTTAAATAAAGGAATTTTGAAATTTCACCCAAATTCTGTGTTATTGTCAAATCGTCTCGCGCCGCCAACCACGTGGATTTTCAATAGTTGCCGCCAACCCTTGTGGCAACACACTGTTTCTGGGAACCCTTTCCCAAAAGTTGATGAATATTCCGTGGCCAGTAAAACAATTCACATCCCCGACGCGAGAGCTGCTGTTTAGCCATTAAGGATTCATCACTCACCACCAGTTCAATTTCAACATTCTGTCTAGTTCCAAAAAAAATGTATTTAACCTCAGCTCCAAATACGTTGGAGTCTACTATGCACTTTAAAGTTTGGCAAGTCAAGCCCAGTTTCAACGAGCAGATACAATAAGCACAATTGATATGTAGTCATAATTACAGCTTGTACAGTTGTACCCTAAACGCACAACACCCAGCCACCTCGTTTCTGGCCCAGAAGGAATTCCGAGCATGGTAACACTTAACAATTTCACCTTCACTAATCGCATTTTTGGCAGTACTACTGGAAGCTTACTACCGTAAATCAAAAAGGAACGACAATCTCTTGTCATTCCTCGTTTGTTTCAAAACTTTAGCAATTGTAGAAACAGAATCGTTGCCACAAAATTTTCAAAGTCTATGTCCTAATAGTAGTTTTAGCTGAATAAGGCAAGTCACAGACCTTTCGAGCCCACTCGTCGTACATAGAATGGTATGAAACCCGCGCAAACAACCAGACCTATTCTACGACCCTTCGAGCCTTCCTTAGGAAAAGCGAATACGCAGAAATAAACTCCAATTAATGAGCACCTGAAGCCAATTAGGTGAGAAGCAGGTTTAATGCAAACTCTTGTGCTAAGTGTAATATAAGTTAATGCCACAAAGATTCATCATGCAAGCTATGCGTGCCAAGATCTATCTCTATCCCCTCTAGGCTCGTCGGACCACTGTATCATATCAGCTAATTTCTCGTACACCGACCAAACAGTTAGAAAAAAGATTCCTAAAAGAACCGTATGGCAATACGAGAAAGCCAACTGGAGCGGTCTTAACAGCTTCTTTAGGAATTTTAACTGGTCGTTATGTTTCCTCGATAACGACGTGGATCCCGCTGTTGATATAATCACAGACACCATTCTCTTTGGTATGAGAAACTTTATGCCTCATCTTATGAAGAGTATCAAACCGGGTACGACCCGCGCTGTTAAGAGGCTGTCAGGGTTAGCGAAATATTTTTTGGATCCTTCAAGACCAACCTTACAGAGGAAAACCGAAAAAAGTACTACAATATCCCAAAGTTAGTAAAAGCTTTTGGTCATTTGTCAAAAACATCAGAAATTCTGCCCATCCTCCATCCCAACGCTCATTTACCTTGACATTCCAGCTGTAAGCTCTTTGGACAAGCCCAATCTGCTTCCTGCACACTTTGCGGCCAGCTCAACACTCCCAGATTGTGATTTGTCCCCACCTACACTTGAGTGCGTCGAATCTACAATGGAGCGAATCCACTTTTGCACTCGTGTAGTAGTAAGAGTTCTTAAAGATCTTAACATTCACAAATCCGCTCGTCCAGATGGTATAGCTCCCCTCCTCCCCTCTTCCTCGCTGACAAAACCACTGCGTTAGATTTTCATCAATCCTACGCTTTCGGACTCTTTCCGAGCAGATGCAAAACAGCATTCGTCCAGCCCGTTGCTAAAATAGGCGAATCTTCCTCTCTCTCCTCCTACGGATCCATTGCATTTACGTCCCTTCTTTCCAAGGTCGTGGAAACGCTGATAAACCGTCAGCTCATGAAATATCTTGAAACACGAAAACTTCTCAATGACCGGCATTATGAGTTTCATAGCAACAGGTCCTCTGGTGATCTGATGGCATGTCGGACCGAAAAGTGGAACCAAAGTCTACATCAATCTGGGAAAAGCAAGATCGTAGCATTTGATATTTCTGAAGCATTTGACAGAGTTCGGTATCCGGCTCTTTTGCTGGAAATGCGTGTTTTTGTGATCGATGACTCTCTTCTTTTATGGATTAGAAACTAACTTTCGGAACGTTCCATTCAAGGTGTTTTGGATGGTGTCAAGTCTGATATTCGCAAAATAAAGGCTGATGTGCCCCAGGGCTCTGTTCTGTCTCCGATACTCTTTTTAATTTTCATCAACGATCTCTTGTCTGCTACTTCTAATCCAATATACTCTCTGCCTTTCATATCCGTTCCCGGACTCACGTCCCTGCTCTTTGGTTGTAGAATGGGAACGCCGCGTATTATAAGCTCAATAAATTCTGATATTAACAGCATAACTAATTGGGGAACCACTATCAGAGTAGAATTTAATGCTTCCAAAGCACAATGCTGTCTGCTGTCGTTAAAGTGAAATTTAAGCACCCAGCCGTTATCCATAAATGACACTTGCATCGTCGAAACCGATAAACTTTCAATTCTCGATATGTGTGTCAATGACAACATACATTGGAATGGCCACATATTCGGTTTCGTCAAAAATGCTGCGAAATTTCTAGGTTTCTCTGATCTGGCCTCAATATACGAGGCCAGAAGTCACCGTGGTAGACGCGCTCTTGGATTGCGCTAATATTTGCTTTACAGCACTCTAGGGCTTCTATGAATTGTATGGCTGCACGTGGTCTATTAAGAACCCTAAAAAAGCCGGCATGTGCTGGGCTTAAAACGTTTGGTTGGATCTTCAACATTGTTTCCATATTTCCATTTATATCCGAGGTTGTTTGTTGTCTTTGGACAGCGATTTATTTTTCGACGGTTACCCCATCCGCAACTCTCATCCGGTTAAAGTCTGGTTCCAGTAGCCTCGCTGAGTTTAAGAGACCTGTAAATGTGCTATTAGAGTTCTTGAGGCTTCATCTCTACTCCAGGATCCTGAGAACAGCTTCATTTAAGCCTGGGATTCGAATACGTCGAAGTAACTATATAAGTAGTTGAATTCCATACCATCGTCTGGTCTGGCTGTCTACTACGAGTACCACCACTCTTACCTGTGCACATGTCACACGTGTATGTCATTTCCCGAAGACGGCTATCTACACCTGCGCAGTTGTAATAGTTCCAGGCGTCGCAAGTGTCGCATTGTACCATGTCTCCAGCGGAGTCGGGTTCGTCACACAGACAGCAGTTGTATCCCTCGCTGGGTTGGCTCTGTGCTGTCGATGCAGGAGATCGGCCCACTCTGGAAGATTTGGCATCTGTCTCACGAACGATGGTCTTCTTTGAAAGCATAGGCGGGCTTGTAAATGTCCAAGAATTTTGAAAAATGTTGCCTCAACCATTGAAAAGCCGCGTGGTTGGCGGCGCGGGACGACTTGGCAATAACACCGAATTTGGGTGAAATTTCAAAATTCCTTTATTTAAAATTTATAAATTATTTACCTCATTATTTACATTTGTGTAATTATAACAACTGACTGTCTCGGATGTCTTTTAAATCTCTTTAAATGATGGATGTCTTGACTTTATACTGATTAATTTTAAGCAGGTTGCGTTTACGCGAAAATGTCAAAGGCAACAGAAAGAAAAGATGGTGGATTCAAAATGAGATAATGTTTAAGTTTCGCAGTGCTGGTATGCAGGGGGCGCATCCACGTTAAATGCCTAAGGGCGCATTTGCATCGTTAAGCGCAACACAGTGTGCTTCTTTAGATTCGAGGTTGTCCGTCTGGTTATCTACCGGGCCAAAATTCCATCTGTTGCAAAGTCTCGGATAAGGTCTGATTTAATATACACACGACTTTGCAAATCAAAAAAGAGGATACCGATCTGCACATGGAACGTTCAGCCGAATAAATAGCGGATGCTCTAGACTGTTTTCAGTACATGATCGAACGCATTGAATATTAAGATGTTTCTACGAGATCCTTGTTAACACCTACGGGCAATGCCATAAGTATGGCCTTAAAATCGTTTAAGATAATTTAAGCGTCAAATTATAACAACTTCAACTTTAAACTCAAACTTTGGTCTGGAGACTATTTGGAAAGAAAACACCATTCTTGCCGGTCTTCAGACAAATACTTTATTGATTGTCCTTTTGCTTTGCTTATATACAATTTTAAAATTCAGCAATTCCATAAGAAATAAGAAATCAATTTTTTGTACTTGAAAGTGGAAACATTACTGTCTCAGACCCTGCTGAAGTGGCTAACGAGTTCAAGGAATATTTTGCAACAGTGGGTCAAACGTCTTTTTCCAATAATCCATCAAGGTCTTTGCAGTTCTTGTTGCACAACTGGTCTTGTTTTACTGCTTATTTTTTGAATCCATTACAGAGTTTGAGTTATTGAAAATAATTAACTGCTTCAACAACTCGAATTCTTGTGCCAACGATGGAATTTCTAACATCGCCTTGAAAAAAATACGAGTAGCCCTTCATATTGTTGATGTATTGACACTTATTTTTAATTTGAGAATTTTCTCGTGTAAATTTCCTGAATTGCTTATTTTTAAAAAGAGTGATAGAAACGAAATATCGAAAATATTTGAGAGAGCAGAGTTCTGAAATATCTTGCCAAAATAGAATTTTCTAGTGAAAAACAATTTGGGTTCAGGGAAAGCCGTTCTACGAAAGATGCGCTCTTAGATTTCTGTATATTTATCTACAATACAAGGGACTTTATATTAAGAAATGCTGTACCGAGTTACGAGGGCGGGTCAATAAGTCCGTGACTTTTGGATTAAAACACAGATTTTTTGATAAAAAAATAATTGTATTTTTCAACGTAGTCTCCCTTGAGCTCTATACACTTTGTCCAACGCTTCTCCAATTTTTTTATCCCTTCCAAAAAAAATGATTTGTCGAGGTCCTCAAAATAGGCCTTTGTTTGCGAGATGACTTCATCATTGGAGTCAAATCTTTTTCCACCAAGCCATTTCTTCAGGTTTGGGAACAAAAAGTAGTCGCTCGGAGCCAAATCTGGAGGATGAGGGAGCAATTCATAGCCCAATTCATGGATTTTTGCCATGGCAACTGCACATGTGTGCACCCTTGCATTGTCTTGGTGGAAAAGAACTTTTTTCTTGGCCAAATGAGGTCGTTTTTTTTTTCAAATCGTCATTGAATCGGTCCAATAAGTTGGCATAATATTCCCCATTGATTGTTCTTCCCTTTTGAAGGTAGTCAATGTGGATTGTCCCGCGTGCATCCCAAAAAACAGTCGCCATAACCCACCTTGGCCTTCTTTGGCGCCGATTCACCCTTAGAAACCCACTGTTTTGACTGTTGTTTGTTCTCTGGTGTGTTGTGATGGATCCATGTTTCGTCCACGGTTACAAAACGGCGCAAAAACTCCTCCATATTGCGATTAAACAACACCAAACCTTCCTGTGAAGTTGTTACACGATTGCGTTTGTGGTCGACTGTGAGCAAACGCGGCACCCATCTTGCGGAAAGCTTTCTCATGCCCAAGTGATCATTCAAAATTGAAACCACTGAGCTATGCGAGATCCCTACGGCTTCCACAATCTCTCGCACTTTCAATTTTCGGTCGGCCAACACCATATCGTGAATTTTTTCGATTGTTTCGGGTGTAGAGACCTCAACTGGGCGTCCAGGACGTTCGGCATCTTCAGTGCTTGTACGGCCACAACGAAATTCAGTAAACCACTTTTTTACCATTGAAATCATAGTATTTATCAAGCTTAGCCTTGGTCTCGGTAATGGTTTTTTTTCGCAAGAAATAATGCTTAATAAGCACACGAAATTCACTTTTTTCCATTTTCTCCTCAAATTAGTGAGTAGTCTGATAAAAATAGCTGTCAAACACAAACTAACTGACGCAGCAAGTTTAAATTTTGACAGGAGTCAACTGACAGATGCCTGTTGACAGGAGCAGTGTTGCTGTTTCAGTAAAGAGGTCAGAAATTCAAAAAGTCACTTATTGACCCGCCCTCGTATTTATAGACATTCTCTTGAAGAAATTGAACAGTGTGAGATTTCGTGGATTTACTCTAAATTGGTTTTCTTCTTATCTTACGAATAGATCACAAAACTGAAAAATTGGGCTAAGTCTAAGTGGTTACAAATGAAATCAATATACATAGGTATTCCCCAAGGATCTGTCCTTGGTCGCATATTGTTCTTGATTTATGTCAACTCACGATTTGCACCAATCCTTAAAATTTAGTTACTGACATTAATCGCGATGTCCATTTACAGTGGGTTTGATTCGCCGAACACAAGTTAGTAGAATAAGACTGAGCTTATATATTTCAGTCTTACCGTGCAAGATTCCCCGGACATTGACATGTATGCCATGCTTCTAGTTGTTATAGACATAGATTGCAAAATTGTGCTTACGATGTGTATATATGATGCAAATTGCTTCCAAATTGAAATTAATGTTGAACAGCTGCAATCGCAACAAATTACTAGAGCTTCAAGCAGTTGCGTTAACATCCTTACAACCTGGATTAAATGTCCATGGTATCTTTTGCAAGAAGGTATCAGAAATGCCGCAACTTATGTGCTCGGTCTCAAGCGACTAGATCCTTGATTTGAAGAGGAGTGCAGGAAACCACATGAAGCAAAACAATAACATCTATGAAGCTGTGATGCAGAGAAAAATTAGAGCATCTCGTTCGCTCTTCGAGCAAATGAGGAAGGAAGGGCATCGGCTCTCCTGAGATAAAAGAAAGATCTTGAGAAGAGATCGATGAGATGCTACGCCAGGCACAGCATACGAAAGTTTTACCAAAAAGTAAGAAGATCTTTTCAAGCCAAAAGGAATCACACAGAAACCTATAGTAAACATAGTAATATGTAAACTTAAGCATAACAAGGATACCTCACCAGATGGGTTCCCTTCTGACCTGTTTAAGGCAGCTGCGGATGATTTGACCTGAGTAAAGTGTTCCCCTTTGAATGAAACTAAAGCATCGTTTGTCGGATTCACAAGAAACGAGACCCTCGCGTATAAAGGGTACTTAGTGATACGTACAAGCATTTTTCTACCATACCGTTTAGACGCCTGAAGCGGTTATCTCTTATTGGTCCCTATAACTGCGGCTTTATAACCGGCAGGTCTACAATTGACCAAATATTCACTTGACCATAGATCCTGGAGAAAATCCAAAAAGTAAAGGTTGGTACACACCAGTTTGGTTGACTAGTTTTGGTTTCCCTGACAAGCTCATGAGATTGTGCAGTATGACGATGTAGATCGCTCGGTGCTCCGCAAAGGTCGTAAGCAATTTTACCGAGACCTATAGTTTAGTTTATATGCATTTTTATTGTATCACTTAATGTACTCCTACTTGCTGGACAAAAAAATACTTAAAAATTAGCTTAATTAACTTAAAATTATCTTATTCTAACTTACTGGCCCCATGGGGGCACTCTAAGTTAAGCCTAGCACTTAAATTATGTATCGAAGTATCTTACTATTATATTATACTATTTATATTCATTATAATTAAAATTAAGAAAACATTTTTTGCAATAAAACTTAGTAACAGGACTGTTTTTTTTATTTAATGTATTATAAAACTTAAAACTAAAATCCTACAAACTACAATACCTAAAAATAAATCTTAATCCACTTAAACTACTTACATCTAGTACATACATATATACATGAATATATATAAACATAACATATACATACCTAATATATAAATATATGTCTATATATATATATATGTTTTTTTTTTTTGTTTTTATATATTTTTTTTTCTTAAATCTAACTTACTCCTACTTAAAACTATGTAAGCCGCCCATGGCTAAAAAAAATTAGGCGACCCACTTTGCTTCACATGAAGCTACTAAGTATTGGAGGAATTCGACGACGAAGCATCATCTCCCTCAAAAAGCCTAAATTGTCCACTCTTATTAGGTTCGCCCTATTGTACAAGACCTCATTGCGATAGAATTTTATGTACTCAGATTCTGGTGTTCTGTATAACCGAAGACAAGCCCTAAGGCAAGCCCTCTCAAACACCCGAATCTTTTCCAATAAACTTGCTCTCACGTTGAACCACACGGGACATCCAAACACAAGCATAGGCCGGATAAGGGCCATGTAGCAGATCACCTTCACCCTCGCATCAAGTTGGCTGTTGTAAAACAGTCTCCTTGTAAGGGCAAAAGCACCTCTGGCTCTGGCCACAGCAACATCTATATGTTTGTTAAAATACAGATATTGGTCTAGCCAGATCCCTAGGTATCTGACTACTTTTCGACAAGCAAATGGCTGTCCATGTTGTCCGACGATAGAGAACTTTCGCCAATTCTTTTTGGTATCCCTAGAGGCCCCAGACAAAGGCGTCCTAAACAAAATGGTTTCCGACTTCTGAAAGTTGATTTTCAACTTCCAGTCATCGCAATATTGTTTAATTTTATCGAAGTCACGTTGCAAGAGTATGTTAATGACCTCAATCTTTGGACCTGATCTGTACGCGATTAAGTCGTCTGCGTACGCTATGGCATGGTGAAGTGAACCTATCAGATCACTTGTGTAAATGTTGAATAGGATCGGCGAATTTACCGCACCTTGTTGCAGACCGATTTTAATGTTAAATGTTCCAGCGGAAGTCACATCGCCATTCTTCACGATGAACTGTGAATATACAGAAGTGGGTTACTAATGCCCAACCTGTCCAGCTTGAAAAAGAGTCCCTCTAACCATACGGTATCGAAGGCTTTTTCCAAGTCAATCAGGCAGGCACCAGTGCACTGTTTCTTGCTTTTGTTCCATTGGATATCAGAAACCAGTTTAGACGCAGCATGAATGATATCATGCCCAACCTTGAAACCGAATTGATTATCCGGAACTATATGTTTGTCCTCAACCCACCTAGTCAGGACTCTATTGATCACCTTCTCGAAAACCTTACTGATGTTTGGAAGAAGACTGATCGAGCGGAGATTCGCCGGATTGGATGTGTCTTTTTCCCTTTTAGGTATGGGATGTACCACCGCAGTTTTCCAATGTGCTGGATAATGTGCATTATTCATTGCATTATTAAACAGGGTGGTATAAATGTCCACCGCTTCTAGTGGGAGATGTCGAAGCACAATGTTCGGTATTTCATCGGTTCCCACTGATTTCTTACTTCTAAGTGATTCGAAGATCGTTTGGAGCTCTTCCTTCGAAATGAACGGGGGTAGTACCCTATCGTCGGCGATGACATTATTTGCCATATCCCCGTCACTGAACTGGGTGAAACCCAAGCTCTCGAATCGCCAGTTTACTATTTCATTTCGAAGGTAGAAATTGTGCACAAGGACTCGATTTTCCAGGTAGTGGTTGGGGACAATGACAATGATCTCATTCGCCTTGTACACTTCCTGGAAAGTCGCTCCTATAGCCTCTACCTTCTCCTGCCGATCCTCGATCACAAAGAAGTTGTCATCATCAACGGCCTCAATTGGATCGATGCCTGCTGTTATGAGTATGTGCTCGTTTTTCGTAGTTCGGGCGATTTTAAGACACGTAAGGTCGTTTTGATCGTTTCTCCGAAATATTTTATTTATTTGCGGGAACATATTCGGGTTGCTGGTGCTTACAGCCCGAATTTTATTGTTCCAATACAAACTTACAGAGTTTCTGTAATTTTCCTTTATTAATATCTGGAGGTTTTTGATCGACGACTTCAGTGTCACGATATCCGGGTTATGTCTGTCAGTAAACTGTCTGTACAAGGTTTTTAGTCTTGAAAGCAGTCTACTTTTGTGTCGGTGCAGTGCGTCAATGGTTGCGTTGCGGAATAGGTTTTCGTTGGCAGTATGTTGATACCGAGGTATCGTTTTATCCATTGTTCGTTTGATTGTCTGGTCCATTAATTTTAGATATCTGTCAATCTCCTCGTTTGATAGATTTCTATTGGACGGTGGGTAGAGCGCTGAAGCGAACACACTACCACTGTGCTAACTTGGAGCCTATAAGGGATTTGGCAAATGTCTTACTTCAATTTTTTCACTATTTTTGTTTTAGTTTAAGAAAAGCCGAAACACATGCGCACTCTACGAAAGACCGTGAACGACTGAGCGGGAACCGATGCTTTCAGTGTGGCGAGGCCGTTGACAGAAAGAAAATATATGAACATGAACAAATATCAGGAGTAGAGCAAAATTGTATTTATAGTATTATACATTAATTTATATTAAATTATTTATGGTAAATGGTCAAAAGTAAATAACCACTTCTTTGTATTTTTAAGAAAAACTGGTTTCACTCTCTCACATCTAAGATTTGCACGTAATGCATTAAAAAATGTGTTTTATGGTTTGTCGGAATGGTTGCAAAATTTCTGGTATTGACTCGTAAGAAAATATTTCGAAAAAAATATTTTTAAAACTTTGTAACAGTAAAGCTGCCTTATTGGAAGGATTTCTAGACTTTTGAATAAATCGAAGCTAAGAGTTCTACGATTTACTTTACACATTATTCTGATTGCATGTTTTTGCTGTAAGAGTAAAGGATGTATTTTGTTGAGATGTGTACCACCCCAACATGATACACCGTACTGCAGCTTAGGCTTTAAAAGACCATTATATACCAACTTTAAAGTAGGCGGTCGACAATACAGACTAAGGTGATAAAGTTGCCTTACAACGCAATTAAGATATTTTTTAAGGTACAAAGTATGGTCTTTCCAATAAAGTCTCTTGTCCAACATTACTATTTTAAAACATGTATTACTGCATTTTAAACTACTGTTAAATGGAAAAGGATTGCGACCATCTCCCCCCGCAGTTCTATTTTCTTACAATTTTCACAAAGCTAATTTCTGTAAAATTAATACCTATCTAAGCAGTGCTTCTTTTGAGTTTACCAATCTATCTCTGGTTGATGCCCTCTCCATTTTTTACAGAGAAATATTCAAATCCATCTCCCTTTATATGCCTTACTCCCGCCATAAAACTTCTTCTACATCCCCTCCTTGGTATAATCGTAGATTTCGCTCTCTACGAAACAAAAGAAACAAGTTATGGGCGGTATTCCTTCGCACCCACTCTTCTTCCGACTATTCAAATTATCTAGGGACATATCTTCATTTCATTGAACTCTATAACTCTCTCTATCAGCGCTACCTGAGTAGTGCGCAAACCAATCTCATAAATGACCCCAAGTCCTTTTTTCAATTTGTCAATTGCAAAAGTAAGACTGATGGTTATCCTTCCTCCCTCGCTTTCGAAACCAAAACTTCATGTGATCCTCCTACCATCGCCAACTTTTTTGCTACATTTTTCAAGCAATCATTTGCCAACAACTCCTTCGTACCAGATCCCTCTTACTTCAATGATCTACTAAATTTCTCTATTGGTCCCTTTCTCACTCAAAATTTCGATCCTGCAGTTATTGAAGAAAAGTTACAAAATCTTAAGGATGAATTTGTACCTGGCCCAGACGGACTCCCCGCCATGTTTCTTAAGAAATGCTCTTCCAACCTGTCTCTACCCCTTTCCTACCTTTTTCGTCTATCGCTTACACAGGGTGAATTTCCCCAGATTTGGAAGACCTCTTTTATAATCCCGATACACAAAAAGGGATATAAGCATGAAGTTACCAATTATCGTCCCATTGCTAAACTCTCGCATATACCCAAACTCTTTGAAAGCATTTTATACGAAGCGTTAAGCTTCAAATGCAAGCCTTTTATTTCACCCCGACAACATGGTTTTCTAAAAGGTAGATCAACTACCACAAATCTAGTTGAATTCGTGTCTTTTGCACTCTCAGCCTTAGAAAATGGCAAAGAAATCGATGTTATCGCAACAGATTTCACTAAAGCATTTGATAAGATATCTCATAAATTGATCCTTTTCAAATTGTCTGCTCTCGGCTTTGAGCCGCTCTTTTTAAAATGGATTTCTTCTTACCTGGTAAACCGATATTATAGTGTTCGGTTTAGATCCGCCCTTTCTGTTCCATTCCTGGCCTCATCTGGAGTTCCACAAGGCAGTCATCTTGGCCCTCTTCTCTTCATTCTTACTATCAACGATGTTGAGAGTGTCATTAAGCACTCCTCCCTCTCCCTTTACGCTGACGACACAAAATTTTTTAAATCTATTTCCTCTCCGCAGGACTCTGCCCTTCTTCAAGAAGACCTTGATCGGTTTTCAATCTGGTTCCTCAAAAACTGCCTAGAACTTAATATAGCCAAATGTCAATCTATTACCTTCTCACGTAAATGCAACCCGTCTTCTCCCCGACTTTATTTTCTCCATGGTCAACCAATTCCCCTGGTTCAGTCTTTCCAAGACCTTGGCGTATTATTCGACAGTGAGCTTAATTTCCGTTCGCATATCGATAAGATGATCCTCAAAGCCAACTCACCACTTGGCTTTATTAAACGGTGGTCCAAGGAATTTTCCAACCCGTATGTAACCAGATCTCTCTATATTACCTTTGTTCGCCCCCTGCTTGAGTATGCCAGTCAAGCTTGGTCCCCCTTTCACCGGGTTCATGTTTCCCGAATCGAGGGTATTCAACGTCGATTCCTCCGATTTGCCCTCCGTGGCCTGCCATGGAACGACCCTTTAATCTTACCTCCCTATCAAGACCGCCTCAAACTTCTAAATATGAATTCGTTAGAAGAACGTAGGAATATTGCTGACGTTCTTTTCATTCATCGTCTTCTCTCAGGTTCCATCGACTGTGCATCCATTTTGAACTCCATTTCCTTCAATACCAACCCCCGCAATCTACGTTGTCCTCGTCTTTTCTATCTACCGGTCCACCGCACCTCTTATGGCTCCAACGAACCAATCTCCTGAATGCTCCGAAAGGTCAACTCAAACCTCTACCTTTTTCATTTCCACCTGAGCACTCCTCGTCTCAAACAAGATCTCCACCAGCACTTCCTTGGTCCCTAGCTCTTAAGTCTTTCTGTCAGTTTTTAAGTTAGATTAAGCTTGTATTAAGCCAATAAATGGGGGCCTCAGCCCCCACCAAAATTAAAAAAATTAAAAAATTAAAAATTAAGCAAAAGCTCATACAGCTGGGTGCATGGTAGTATAATGGAAAATCCTCACTGGTGACACCCTGAATATTAAAAATCCTAAATGTAGTTTTTTTGCTTATGACCAATTTGTGGTATGTAAACCACCTTCGCAATAAATCCAAATCATGATTGACGTCGAAAAAAAGATCGAAATAATTAAAGGTTGAATAAAAAGGGAATTGACATATATCAAAAATTGACTAGACCCCAAAACAGAACCTTGTGGCACACCAGTATTGATTACTTTCGGAGAACTAAGCTGATTTCGGATCTTTACCATTTGTTTACGATTTATAAGATATGATGAGAACCAAGAATAAATAAAACATCTAAAACCCGCTTTGTATAGTTTGTCTAATAATAATATATTGTGTGATCCACCATATCAAATGCCTTAATAATATCTATACACAGGGCGGCTGCTATTTCAGATTTGTTTAAACTATTATATAATTCAGTAGTAAGTTTCAATAAAGCATCTTCTGAAGATTTCCCACTTCTGAAGCTGAACTGTGAAATGCTAAAAAAAATGAATCCTAGACAATCCTAGATTTAATACCTTTTTCAAGAATTTTTGAAAAAAAAAAACTGATAGTAGTGAAATAGGGCGGTAGTTATCAAGCTCATAAGTATTACCCTTTTTGTGAAGGGGTATTACTATCGCTCTCTTCAATGAATCCGAAAAAATACCCTTTTGAACACTGACATTGAATATAAAACTCAGAACGTCTGAAATTTGAAATAAAATGTTTTTTCAAACAGAACAAGAAATCTGATCAAAGCTAGGCGAACTCGTTGTTTTTAGTGTCATTATGATTTTGTGAATTTCAAATGCAGTAAATTCATTAAAAGCAAAAGTTGCTGGTTGAAAATGCATGTGACATAAATTAAAAGAATTTAATTGGGTACATAACTTCGTGCGATTTTTTTTTTCAAAATTTTAACGTTTATTTTAAGAAAAACATGTACAATAGTATTATTCAAAGTATTGCCCATCTGAAGCTATGACTTTTTCCCATCTTTCTGGCAATTTGTGGATCCCATCCCAAAAGAACTGCGCCGGCTTGGCAGCCAAGAATGAATCAAGCCAATTTTTGATATTCTGCTCTGATGTGAACCGTATTTCAGTGAGTTCAGGCGTTCTGCATCGACCGGAACAAATGGTAGTCAGAAGGGGCAAGGTCTGGGCTATAAGGCGAATGGGGTAAGACTTCCCATCCACTGTTTTCCAAATAGTTCTTAACCGGAATAGCAACGTGGGGCCGAGCGTTGTCATGATGGAAAATTATTGCCTCGTGTCTGGTCGCATATTCCGGGCGTTTTCGGTCACTGCTCTCTTCAAACGGATTGATTGTGTTCGGTAGCGTTGTCCATTGATGGTTTCACCCGGTTTTAGCAGATCATAATACAGCACACCCATCTGATCCCACCAAATACAGAGCATTACCTTCGCGCCATGGACATTCGGCTTTGTCGTTGATTTGGCTGGTTGGCAGGGTGTCACATATGATTTTTTGCGCTTTGGGTTGTCGTAATGGACCCATTTTCCATCACCAGTAACAATCCGATGCAAAAATGACTTCTTTTTGTGGCGTTCCAGCAGCATTCCACCGCCTTTCGACGTCTCTCGGCTTGAGTTCATGTGGAACCCAATTTCCTTGCTTTTGAATATATCCAGCTGCTTTTAAACATTTTGAAATGGCTGCATGAGTGACACCCAAAGATTCTGCGAACTCTTCTTGTGTTTGGCAACAATCTTCATAGAGTAATGCTTCCAGTTCTTCATCTTCAAACTTTTTTGGTTGCCCAGGACGTTCATCGTCTTCGAAGCCAAAATCACCACTTTTAAATCGTGCAAACCACTTTTGGCACGTTCGCTCAGCTAGCGCATGTTTACTGTAAACTTCCATCAAAATATGATGACTTTCGGCAGCAGTTTTCTTCATATTAAAGTAATGAAGAAGAACTCCCCGCAAAAACACTTTTTCAGGCACAAAGTTCGACATATTTGAGTGAAAAGAAATTACGCTTGTTGTTTACGCTTCAAATAACGTACAATGACAGTAGCTTTCCAACTCATGTTCCAAAGGAATAATACAAGTTACGCCATCTCTTAGCAAAGATGGACCCATAAAATTGGACTATTCCTTAATGCGAAGTCCTCAGAAAATTTAGTATCAGTAAAAAAATTGTTGAATAACGTTGCGACTTCCACAGTCTCAGAAGTCATCAAATTATTACTTTTTATGAATATATCACTAATAATAGTAGTTTTTTTTTAAAATTTCATTTACGACTGGCCACTCCTTTTTAGCATTACCAACATTTCTGGCCAGTTTATTAGTGAAGCAAGAATCTTTACGACGTGAGAATTCAGTTTTCATATTTAAACTGAATTTATCATAGAATTTTTTAATCCTGTTGTTGTTACGAGTAGGATGCTTTTTAACTTTATGATACAGTTCTTTTTTCTTTTTGATTTTATTAAGTAGGGAAAAAGTCATCCATTGCTTAATGCGTTTAAAATTGTTGGTTTTATTGAAAGTATTCTGACTACTTGTTGAAATATATGATTGGAGCTTTTCAAAGAATAGATCAAAAGCACAAGAAAGATCCTGTGCAGAATAAACGTCTTCCCAATGTTCAAAAAATAGTTGTTGTTTTAGAACGGCAAAATCTATTTTAACTAGTTTTTTATACTCGGGTTTATTAGCTCTAAATATATTATGATCCAGTTGTATACTAGTTAAACTGTGATCCGTAATATTTAGATCATAGACCATTGTTTTATAGTTAACACTATTGTTTCTATGCAGCCTTATAAATATGTGATCTAAGCGGGACCTATAACGTGTAGGTTGTGCCAAAGCAGACGATAAAATTGACAAGTAATGATCAGTATCAACTGTTTCAGACAGGATGTTAATATTCAAATCCCCAATGAGTATTAAATTTTTACTAGTTTGAGATACCAAAAATATTGACAATTCTTATTGTACATTTATGTAATCTACTATATACCACCTTGATCAAAAAGTGCCCGACCACACCCACCGTGTAGCGCTTCCATTGTTCCGATTTGAGTTCTGGTTTTTTTTGTTAAGTTGGTAAATCTGTTGTTGACATTTAGCGTCATGGCTTGATAGTTGCAAAAGTTACGTAGCCAACAGTACATCTACGAGGGGCGTTCAATATATTCTCGGTATCGATATGAAGGAAAATGCGAATTCAATTTAAATTGTTTTTGTTTTTCAATATGATCTCCCCTAACATCAATGCATTTGTTACATCTTGAGATAAGCTTTTTTAAACCCTCAAAATAATAAATTTCCTCTTTCTCTGCAAAATACCGACTTGAGTTCTTCATCATCCGAAAATCTTTTTCCACGAAGACATTTTTTCAAATCCGGAAACAGGAAATAATCACTAGGGGCAAGGTCTGGACTATAGGGTGGGTGTTGGATTTCTTCGAAACCACAATCTCGCGCAGCAGCCTTGGAAACTCGCGCCGTGTGAACAGGAGCGTTGTCATGAAGAAGCAACACACCCGCTGCGAGTTTACCCCGTCTTTTCTTTTTAATTTCGTCCCGCAAATTATGCAAATTGGAAGCGTAGGATGTGGCGTTGATGGTTTCACCTTTTTTTTTGTACTCAATGAGCAAGATTCCCTTTGAGTCCCAAAAAACTGTGGCCATGAGCTTCCCGGCAGACGGAGTGACTTTGAACTTCTTCGGGGGGTCTGTTCCTTTTTTATGCCACTGCATGGACTCTTGTTTGCTTTCAGGGTCATAGTGGTGGACCCATGTTTCGTCCCCAATAACAATTCGATCCATAACACCGTCCGCGTTCTCACTACACATCTCCAAAAGCTCTCTACAGCATGCGATTCTCACTTTTTATCTGAGGCGCTGTGAGCATTCGTGGCACCCACCTTGCATTGACCTTTGAAATGTTAAGATGGTCATGAAGAATGGTGTGAATGGTACCAATTGAAAGCTTGGTGATCTCTGCCATCATTTTCACCTTTATTCGGGCATCCTCAAGAACAAGCTTTTCGACTTCTTTGATGCTTTCTCCCGTACAAGCAGTAGCCGGGGCGCCGGAGCGGGGGTCGTACTCAATGCTCTCTCTGCCTCTCTTGAACTCACTTGACCACTTTTGCACAGTTGATAATGAAGGTGCGGAACCCTGGTAAACAGCCACCATCTCTTCATGAATAGTTTTTTGACTTTTTCCTTGCTTAGTGAGAAATTTAATTACAGCGCGATGCTCAATTTTCACCATCATCGTCTCAGTTGCCATTATGATTCTGTTTAACTAGAGATAAAACGCGAATTAATAATCACATTTATATGAAATTTTACATGAATGCACTAAAATAATAGTTTTACTTGATAAATAAGTCAATTTATATATGCAACCACAGCTTCACCCCTATACCGAGAATATCTTGAACGCCCCTCGTATCTCTGTTTGTGTTGGCGATTTTTTACAATTTGAGAAATGAATTTAAATTTGTAACAACGAACTTGTTTTACATTTTGCGTAAAAACGGAATTAATGGTGCGCGAACGTTGGAAATCTTGGAAACGTGTTTCGGCAACGATTCTCTAAAGAAAACGATCGTTTACCAATGGCGCGAGTGGTTCAAAAGTGGTGGTGAGTCAATCGACATCGAAAACCGACGAAAACATTGATGAAGTAAAAGAAATGTTGGTCAATAACCGCAAATTAACCATCAGAGAGATAGCGGAGGACTTGAACATTGCCTATGGATCCGTCCAAGACATTTTGGTTAATGATTAGCGTTTCCGTCGTGTAGCAGCAAAGTTGGTGCCAAAAGACCTCAATTTCATGCAACGTCAACACGGTCTTGACGTCACAAAAGAGATGATTTGCGGGGCTGAATCCGATCCCACCTTAATTAAAAGGATAATTACTGGAGACGAGACGTCGATTTATTAGTACGACTCGCAATCCAGACATCAATCAATGAATGGCGTTCACCAAATGAGCCGAGACCAAAAAAAACACGTCGTTTTCTGTCAAAAAAAAGGCAATGCTCACGGTTTTCATGGATTACAACGGTGTAGTGCATCATGAATTTTTGCCAGAAGGCCAGACAGTAAACAAAAAATATTTGGGCATTATGAGACGTTTGCCTGGAGCAATTCGCCAAAAGAGACCAGAATTGTGGACAGAAAACTCGTGGATTTTGCACCATGATAACGCACCGTCGCACAGTGCCATCATTATTCGTAATTTTTTGACGAAAAATGCAACATATACCATCCAACAGCCACCGAATGTCGAATTCACCTGACTTGGCTCCCTGTGACTTCTTTCTTTTCAATCGAATTAAAAAACCACTACGGGGAATGCGTTTCAGCAGCCGAGAGGAAGTAATGGAAAAGTCGCAGGAAGCACTAATGGACAAACCGAAAACCGAATATAAAAAATATTTCGAGGTTTGGATCAAGCGCTGGCACAAGTGTGTTGCAGTCGATGGGGATTACTCTGAAGGGGACAATATAGATTTAGATAAATAAACTTGTATTTCCAATTTTCTGAATACGTTCCGGGAACTTTCTGATCAAGGTAGTATATACGAGGGGCGTTCAACACATTCTCGGTATCGGGGTGAAGCCGTGGTTGCATATATAAATTGACTTATTTATCAAGTAATACTATTATTTTAGTGCATTCATGTAAAATTTCATATAAATGTGATTATTAATTCGCGTTTTATCTCTAGTTAAACAGAATCATAATGGCAACTGAGACGATGATGGTGAAAATTGAGCATCGCGCTGTAATTAAATTTCTCACTAAGCAAGGAAAAAGTCAAAAAACTATTCATGAAGAGATGGTGGCTGTTTACCAGGGTTCCGCACCTTCATTATCAACTGTGCAAAAGTGGTCAAGTGAGTTCAAGAGAGGCAGAGAGAGCATTGAGGACGACCCCCGCTCCGGCGCCCCGGCTACTGCTTGTACGGGAGAAAGCATCAAAGAAGTCGAAAAGCTTGTTCTTGAGGATGCCCGAATAAAGGTGAAAATGATGGCAGAGATCACCAAGCTTTCAATTGGTACCATTCACACCATTCTTCATGACCATCTTAACATTTCAAAGGTCAATGCAAGGTGGGTGCCACGAATGCTCACAGCGCCTCAGATAAAAAGTGAGAATCGCATGCTGTAGAGAGCTTTTGGAGATGTGTAGTGAGAACGCGGACGGTGTTATGGATCGAATTGTTATTGGGGACGAAACATGGGTCCACCACTATGACCCTGAAAGCAAACAAGAGTCCATGCAGTGGCATAAAAAAGGAACAGACCCCCCGAAGAAGTTCAAAGTCACTCCGTCTGCCGGGAAGCTCATGGCCACAGTTTTTTGGGACTCAAAGGGAATCTTGCTCATTGAGTACAAAAAAAAAGGTGAAACCATCAACGCCACATCCTACGCTTCCAATTTGCATAATTTGCGGGACGAAATTAAAAAGAAAAGACGGGGTAAACTCGCAGCGGGTGTGTTGCTTCTTCATGACAACGCTCCTGTTCACACGGCGCGAGTTTCCAAGGCTGCTGCGCGAGATTGTGGTTTCGAAGAAATCCAACACCCACCCTATAGTCCAGACCTTGCCCCTAGTGATTATTTCCTGTTTCCGAATTTGAAAAAATGTCTTCGTGGAAAAAGATTTTCGGATGATGAAGAACTCAAGTCGGCAATAAATGGGTATTTTGCAGAGAAAGAGGAAATTTATTTTTTTGAGGGTTTAAAAAAGCTTATCTCAAGATGTAACAAATGCATTGATGTTAGGGGAGATTATATTGAAAAATAAAAACAATTTAAATTGAATTCGCATTTTCCTTCATATCGATACCGAGAATATATTGAACGCCCTTCGTAGATCATTTCTATAAAATACTGCAACACCTCCAGCTGAATAGTAAGTATTGCAATTCGGTTCAAATATGAAATTAGGTATTTTATATTCAGAAGATTCTTCATCGAAAATCCAAATTTCGGAAAGGAAAATAATATCAGACAAATGACTCCAGAGATGAGAGATGTGAGAAAAAACTATCGAAATTACTTCTCATGCTGCGTATATTCTGATGAACTACAGAGAAACCAGAATACTGACTAACTTTTGAATGTTCTACACAAAAACATTGTAAATTATTAGAACTTAAAGTGGAAAAGCTATTATTAATACATAGTATATTTTGAGGATTAGTAATTAAATTATTACTTATATTTACATTAGACATAGATTAAGACTACAAATTAATCACAAAGTTTGGTAAAATCCTCAAACTTATCAATTTTAATCACCTTCGCTTTTCCTCAGTAAAATTGCAGAATCTCTCACCCAAACGAACTTGCATTTGTTGGTTTTCTTGAGATCATTAGCCTTTTTTTAATAATGCTCGTGTGTAGCTAGTCAGGCTATCGTTTATGTAGATTCTTCTGTTGTTGTTGCATGAAGTACTATAAATATTAATCGTAATATTGTTCCTTTTCTCTCGTATTTTGTTCATCACAGTTTTTTTTATGTATACTATAATAGAAGAAAATTTAACATATACAATACTGGAATTAGCATGTGGTTTACCCTTTTTATTTAATTTAATATTCTTTATGTAACATGATTCAATTACAGAATCACTAGCAACCTCTCCATTCACTGCATTTAAGAGCGTACACACGACCCCAAGCGATTCTTTCAATTCATCAAAACTAAAAGTAAATCGGATAACTATCCATCATCTCTGAACTTTCTAGGTAAGTCCTCGGGCGATTCCCAAATTATAGTAAATCTCTTTGCAATTTTTTTTAACCAAGCGTTCGCCACCCATTACCAAGAGCCAGACCACTCTTACTTTTCCTACTTAAATAGCTACCCATAAACAACTTTGGAATCTGCGTCTATAACTTTAGAGCAAGTCAAAGATAAAATAATAAACCTCAAAGATGATAATTCTGCCGGCCCTGATGATCTTCCCCCTATATTTTTAAAGAAATGTGAAATGCACCTAGCCCAACCTATTACAGCTCTCTTTCAGCTTTCTATCAGCCAGGGATTATTTCCCTCGACCTGGAAAAGGTCATTTATTATTCCCCTACATAAAAAAGGCCGAAAAGATGATTTTTCCAACTATCGACCAATTGCTAAGCTGTCCTGCATACCTAAGCTTTTCGAGAGCATTATTTATGACATAATGCTTTTCCATTGTAAACCTATTGTTTCCCAAAACCAGCACGGATTTCTCTCAAAGGTAGGCCTACGACCACCAACTTAACGGAATTCGTATCAAGCACTTTATGTGCACTGGAATCTGCCTTTGATAGGATTTCACACGATATAATCCTTCTGAAATTAAAAGCTTGGTTTCCAAATAAACTTTATAACATGGGTTCAATCATATTTAAATGAAAGACAGTACTATGTTTTATTTAGGTCCATGATTTCTGACTCAATTAAGTCCTCCTCTGGTGTCCCTCAAGGCAGCCACCTTGGCCCCTTACTATTTATTCTGGCCATTAATGATGTTGATTGCATCATTAAAAATTCATGCATATCTGTTTACGCAGACGATATGAAAATCTTTAGATATACCATACATCTTCTTCCTCAGACAGCCTATCACTGCAAGAAGATCTTGACAGATTTTGATGTCAGGCTATAACGTATACCCGTAAGCGGGCCCCTACTTCACCTCGCTGCTATCTAATCTTTAATCTGCCTGTTCCCTTAGTGAATGAGTTGCGTGATTTAGGTGTTATCTGTGATAAGGAACTCAATTCCCGTTCTCACATTGATAATATAAAAAAGAAAGCCAACTCTGCCCTTGGCTTCATCAAGCGAGCGCTGGTCTAAGGAGTTTTCCAATCCTTATGTTACCAAATCTCCTTACATAACTTTTGTTGGGCCTCTTCTTGAATATGCAAGCCAAATTTGGTCACCCTACTACAGAAAACACATCCTCCGGATAGGAGCTGTTCAACGCAGGTCTTCCCTGGGATGATAGCCCAAACTTACCACCTTATGCTGACCGGCTGAAACTGATAAATTTACAACCCCTTTCTATACGTTGAAAAATTGCCGACATTCTCTTTACTCATCAAATTTTAGTTGGTAATATCGATTGTCCTTCTTTACTTCAACTTATTTCTTTTAACACCAACCCACGCAATCTTAGGTCTGTGCCACATTTCCGGCTCAATCTTCACAGAACGAATTACGGACACTTGAAGCCAATGTCTAGAATGGTTCGTGAAGTTAACGATATTCTGCCTCTTTTCGACTACCATCTCACCAAACTCTCTCTTAAGAACACACTTATTTCTATCCATGCCTCACGTCCTAACTTTTTTTTAACAGCTCCCACCCTTTAGTTTTTATCTTTAGTTTTAAAATTGTTAGTTTTAAGAATAAGCTTGCAATAAGCATTAATAAATCTGTCCGGGGTTGACCCAGGCCACAAAGCTTCATTTCAAGTATGATGATGTTTTTTATTAAGAGCGGCTCAGCTCTTAAGAGATCTCAGCTGCTTGAGTGCATCTGTATTTACTTGCTTGAGTTGAACACTTTCGGTGTACAGCAACTGTAACGTAATAGTTTGTTGACTCGTATTGTTGTCGTCATGGGATGCTGTTGTTAAAGCTGCTGGAACAAGAGTTAATGCGGATGTACTTGGAGTATTATAGTTCTTGCCGGCATTGGCAGCAGTAGAGAGAGTGGAGCTCTTAAATGAAACGATGTTAGGAGATGGAGATATGGGAGAATCTACTAATATAGATTTTCTACGCTGAATCATACACTTGTCACATTTGCAGCCTTGACTACTTACTCTTTTCTAAAAAGTCAACTTCTCTTTTTTCAAGTTTGGCACACTTAGCATGGAGAAATTCTTTACAGTTCACACACTGGATTTTCAGTTCATGTCTATCGACCTTTTGATAACAAATAGAGCACTTCTTTTGTCTTTTTTCCTTTCAATATGACTTTAAATACACAGTTTGAATTAACTGACACTCTAGTTTTACTTTAAAATTTAAGCTTTAAATATTTAAAATTTGCAGGACGGTTTCCTTATACGTGTTATCCCATCAAAATACTTTGACTTTCTTGACATCTATAACATTGATTGTGAGAGTTCACTGTTTGCAAGTATTAAAATGACAATCGAGGAGGAGATACTCTACGAGCCGGACCCCTGACAACGACGGGTATGTCAACTTTTATCCTCAAAACAACCTATAGCGGGATCATCTATGCTTGACAGAGTCTGGAGAGAGCATTGCTATTCAATTGGTCTTACCGTTTCTGCCGTTATGAAAATTAATAGCGAAGCCTAGGCAGGCAAGGTCAATAGCTACTTCAAAGTTGAATGTTACATATGTCTGAAGCGACGTTCTGCTCGAGATGTTGCACAATTTTTTCGAGAACGAGCTTTGCCTCATCGAAATCCATTCTTATTATTGAAGATCCGATGAGGTCGTTACTGACCTTGATACATGTAGCAGTATGCTGGCAACCTCTTTCCTACAGAAAAAATCAAAACCTGCCACCCTGATCAAAACACGGCAAGGCAGTTTGATCAATTGCAATAGGCAGAAAATATGGTTAAGACCACTTCATAGTAGTACCCTAGGTGCGAGTTCGGATATCAAAGGCGTTATAGCGCTGTGAAAATACTGTGAGAAGGTTTGACATCTGACGGGTGAAATTGCAAGCCAGGGCTTTTGCTGAGGGAGTTTCTTTCGACCTGTCTCATAATACCATCATCAGAGGTCATCAGAAATGTTGCCCCTGATGTGATAGTTTTCCCATGGCGACCACAAGCAAAACTCATAGTTTTCGAGCAAACTCGAAAAACGCGAGGTTTAGGAGTTCTAAAAACATTTCAGTAGGAATAAGGTTTGAGTATTCTATCGGATGGACGAGGACGAGTCATGAAAACAAACCCGAGTCGAAGCCTCCAAAGTTGAATACGAAAAGAAAACATTGTGCAATAGCAGAGATGCAGCGGTGGTGAAAATTCGAAAGAACTATTTCTGTCGACTGTTAAACACCGACGACCATGAAAATATAGACACATCATTAAACCCGGACGGTGGCTGTGAAAGCTTCCGAAAACCTGACCAACACGAAGTGATGATCGCAATATCCAATTTTAAATGCAACAAGACGAGGCTTGATGAGCTCATATGTAGTACTCGTATTTGATCAGAGCAACGCATGCCCGATGATTGGAATCACGGCGGTTATACAATACTGTGATGACCCCAACTCGAATCAGAGTTGAACAAGAGAAACCTCAGCGCCAGTGGAGGAATAAGTGATTTGATGCTCCGACTTCATGGCGCTTTGAAAAACGAGGGAGATGATCCAGATACATTCATATTTGACGTTGACGAGGAAGAATAGATGAGTACCGGCAATGACATGGCTGCGATGATGCAACTCCTCTTGTTGAAAATGGACGAACAGAAGAACAGCAGCGAACAAAAGCCGAACGAACAGAAGAAAAGAGTAGGCGAACAGAAGAAAAACATTGAAGAACAGTTTGGAACAAAAATTGGACGAGCAGAGAACAAATCTAGTCGAATAAGAGAGCAGCCTGCAAGGTCTTCAACAAAAAACGGGTGAACAAAAGGATAACCTGGAAGAACAAACGAACATTCTAAGTTGGGCAACTGGTAAAAGAGGTCGATCAATGCAAAAACAGAAACTGCGAGAATGTTTTTGAAGCGTTCCAAGGTGAAGAGAGTTGAAGCCTCCCTCATTCGATGGCCAAATCCCATAGTCTGCGTATCAGAAGCCGTTCGAAATGGCTGCATGTACAAACTACTGGAGCAGCGTTGTTACAAACAATCGACATCATCAAATCATAAGGACTGTATGGCTTTAGTACGAGAAAAAGTTTGGGGATACCCATAATGCAGCAACGAGGAAAAACACTGCAACAGCTTTGAGCAGACGTCAGCAGACTGACACATTTGTTATACCCCACCGCAGGTCATTGCGTAGATTCGAAGCTACAGTCAGCAGTAAGGATTGTCGGCAAAAGCATCCTTGCTGAGGGACTTGCCTTCGCACTGGCGATGGAAGCAGTCAGTCCAAAGGAACATATTTCGGCAAGGAAGTGATTAAGTACCTAAGTGCCAAAGAACGATAAGGGCAGTGTAAAGAGCCAGTACAACGAAAAGGCTGTTTCTACTGCAGTAACAAGCAAATAGATGAAGAAACCGGTAGAAACGGCTATGTAGCCATCAGATGCCCCGCGAAGTTGACAGCAGGAGTTTATGGCCTCAAGACCAGTATTATTCAGTCTCGCTGGCAAAACGATCCAATGAAAGCCTTCCGGTAAAAGCAGTCAGCGGTAAGGAAAAATGGATGGCAACAATAGACACCCGTGCTACGGCCTCTGTCGTCAAGAGTGATCTAGTGCAGGAATCGTGGTTGCATGACACCAGGAGTTACTGCTTGTGAGCAGCTACGGGAGAAACGGTTAAGGTATATGGTGAAGTCGGCATACAAATCCGGCTAGCAGGAATAGCCTTTTTTCACCTTTTGTGTTCGCTGAAATTTGTGATGAGTGCATCATTGGTATACTCGTAGATTTCATAAAATAACATTGAATAGCAATCGACTTTGGGGCACAAACCCTGAAATACCGAAACATGGATATAGCAGTGGTTTACGGAAATGTCAACACTTCCGCCGTAGCCTGGCGAAATCAGGTTCTAGAGCCGTCGTCGAAAGCAATTGTTTGGGCAAAAATTTAAAGTGGTCCTGATGGCCATCGATTCTATTGGATGGAACCAGAAAATAAGACAGACTTCATGGTGTGAACGACTTGAGTTGAACCAAAAACAACGTGATTCCTGTAAGGATTAGTAATTTCTACGAAGACACCCGCGAAGGAATGGAACTGGCGAGCAACCGGATAAAGACTAGGTGCGACGTCGGGACAAAATCTTGCGGCTTCAACGAAAGATATCTGGTGAGGCTGTACAATCCTCTGCGTGAGAGGGGCAAATCACCAACATTTCAGTGGGATTGAAAAGGTCCATAAAAGGTGATAAGTTGCCATCAATGGCTTTGTCTACCAGGTCCAGCACGGGGATCAACGGAAAATGGAGGTGGTCCATGTGGATAGAATGTGTGATTTCAATGTTAGGGAGGGGGCAGTGTGATGACCGCTTAAAATGTGTAAAGCGCCATCTATGTTTGAAAAACCGAAAACGCATCCATTGGAGGAATGGTGGAAAATATTCGACAACTGATAGCGAATGTTCTGGCAAAATGGAGATCTGAATTTATGACAGCTGCACAAAAGTTCTCGAAAGATGGCAGGAAGTAAAAATACTAATGCAAATGGAGGTGAAGTTCAGTTCTAAAGTGAACTTTGAAATATGAATTAAGAACAGTGATAAAGTGGTTTAAGTACAACAAAAAGAAAAGTAAAAGTAGTTGATGAAAGGCACTGACTTGTAAATTGTTGTTGTATTGAATAAAGCGATTGAGTTGAAAGAAATAAGTTCCATCATTTGAACGCATATAAATATTTTACAGTCGCCACTAGTTTCAGTACTTGATGTTACAATAATAAAACTTTTTAAAATATCAACAGAACTCGATCAGCAATGGCTTTGGAGACCCCTTGTAATTGTACCTATCTGACATATTTAACAGCATTTTCTTGCCTGTAAGATATTCTCGATGTACACAAGCGCACGGTGACTGCAATAAATTCGAGTCAATGTTCATCGTTCGGAATAGTCAGACAGCTACATATGTATTATGTAGGGAAGCTTGCGTCGATTGCAAAATTCGTATTGTGGTCAATCTGTGAATATTCAGATGTGAATGTACTAGGCTGTGACCTTTATCGAAGGTGCGCCGGTGGTACTTTCCATCAGTGCAACTAAGGAAGCTATCTCTTCCTACCTAGTGGTCTGCAGGTAGTGGCATGAGCGGAAGTTAGGCTCACGTTTAAAAATGTCAAGACTTTTGCCTAAATGTGTCTTCTGTTTTCGCTGTAGAATTCATATATGATGGATGTTTTCATACTTCTTCTGCCTAGCCCATCCCATTATATTTCTCGGATGACTCAGCTACTTTAACGCCTATATCTCTTTTTGCGACTCTCAACAGTTTCGGCGTCAGCATTAGACCTGTTTCTTAAGTAATTAACTAAGGATGGCCTTGCCGTCAATCCTTTAGGAAGAATTCAATCTTGGGAGATATTGATTGAGTCAAGTCACAGAGTTGAAACTTGCGCTGTAATGGCTTAGACTATTTCCTGACCCCTAGATCGTAAGTCGCTCCTTTCAATTCCTTGTCTGATCTGGCCTAAGGGTCCGCTCTCCGTTCTTCTACATATAGTGGAATAAGCTGGAGTAGTTTTAAGGACCGATTTCCTATACTCCGAAGAAATGTATGAATTCATTCAAAGTAACAAATATTGATGATTCCTGTTTATATAGGCAAGCGCTTACTTTAAAGCGATACTCGTATTTCAACCGTTGCTTTCAAGTAGCCTGAGTTGATCATATTGTGATCAACATAAGTCATTCCGAACGGTCACCATAGCCTCGGACCACTACCTAGTTGCAGCCAAGTACATCTACGCATATCTCAGACGGCACAACAACGGAGAAATACGATGAGGAGATTTAACGTTGAACGGTTGCAATCGCAACAAGCCGCCAGGACCTTTGCCGATCGCGTATCCCTTAACCTCTCGAGAAGTCCTTTGCACCCAGCATCAAGTGCTGAAGACAAGTGGCTTAGATTCCGAGATGACATCAGAAATGCCGCAATTGACGTGCTGGGTTGCACCCGCCCACCAGCACGAAACCGCTGGTTTGATGAAGAGTGCCGGCACGTATATGCAGCAAAACAACATGCCTTCAAAGCGGCGCTGCAGAAAAGGACGAGCGCGGCTAGTGAGCTCTACGAGCAAAAGAGGAGGGAAGAACATCGGCTTCTCCGGAGAAAAAAGAAAGAGCAATAGAGAAGTAAAAAGAACGTGTCAGGGTAATAAGATTTGAACGGAAATGTGTAGAGATGAATAAGGAAACCTTGTAGTAGAGTCACAGTCGGTGCTGAGGATATGGAAAAACCATTTCCGCAAACTGCTAAGCGGCGAAGACGGCACAAATTCCGCTGTCAGACAGGTCGGGCGATGCAAGCCAAGAATTCCGTCCACCCGACCAAAATGAAGTGAGGATAGCAATATCTAAACTGAAGTCGAACAAGGCCGCCGGGCCGGACGCCCACTCGACGAACTATTTAAGGCAGCAGAAGATGATTTGGTAGAGTAACCAACTTATTTCCAAGATTTGGTCGGATGAATGTATGCCTGATGAATGCTGGGTTTGCCCGGTTCACAATAAAGGAGACCCTCTAAACTGCTCCAAATCTAGAGATATCAGTTTCCTAAACATCGCATTTAAGATCTTGTCTGCCATATTGTGCGAGCGTCTGAAACCATTTGTCAACGATCTGATTCGACCCTATCAGTGCGGTTTTCGGCCCGGTAAGTCAAAAATTGACCAAATACCCACACCTTTATCGATTTTAAAGCCGCATATGACAGCATTTACAGAGACGAGCTATACAGAGCGATGTCTAGCTTTGGCATCCCTGCCAAACTCGCTTGTGCTGGATGACGATAGAGAAAGCTTGCTGCTGTGTCAAGGTCGGTAACGACCTCACCGAGACCTTTGATGTCAAAAAACGATTTAGGCAAGGCGACGCGCTGTCATGTGACCTCTTCGACATTTTGCAAAACTCACAAGCCAACAAACGTTTGTGAGTATAGGAACAAAAGCGGTAAAAATGGGTTTCGCGGTAAACGAGGCAAACAAAGTATATGCTGTCAACAGGAAGGGATGCCCAACATCGACAAATCGGCCAGAATGTCCAATCGACAGCTATAGTAGCGGATTTTGTCTACCACGGCTCTGCTATCACATCTGAAAACGACATTTCTTCAAAAATCAAACGAAGAATAACGCTTGCCAATCGCTGTTTTTTTGTGCTGTGAAGGCAACTGTGTAGTAAGGTCCTCTCCTGAATAACCAAGGATACTCTATATAAGACCATAGTAATCCCAGTCCTGCTCTATGGTTCCGAAGTAAGGACCCTTTCTAAATTGGATGATGAGATCCATGCTCGTTTTGAGAGAATAATTCTTCGTAAGATGTTGGGTCCCGTATGCGTTGACAGGTTCTGGAGGAGGCGATTCAACGTTGAACTCTACGAGCTATGCAGCGACATTGACCTGGTCAAAAAACTGCGCATTGGGCGTTTGAGATGTCTGGGACATGTAGAGCGAATGAATACCAACGCTCCAGCCCGCAGAATCTTCGAGTCTAATCCGGAGGGACAACGCAGTAGAGGAAGGCCTCGCCATAGGTGGCGCTCGCAAGTGGAAGGAGACCTCAAATAACTTGGTGTGCGCAACTGGAGGCAGTTAGCCAAAGACCGCACTATTTATAGAGGAGTATTGGTTGCGGCCCAGGTCCACCAGTACTGTAGCGCCGCCTAAGTAAATAAGTAAGTAAAAGTTAGGGAGCCATCAGATTTAGATCTTGCAGTTTGCACCAGCTCGTCTTCAGGAAATCTAATACTAGGAAAGGGACTAAGATATATTCGAAGGTACATTGTACTTCGAATAAGCCACAGAGATCTCTATTAGAGCTTGTTTAACATTTTAGCTTAACGCGATTGTTTCCAGACATTTCTAAAACCGGTGAGTTTGCCTCTTATATATTTCAGACATAAGAAGCTCTCTGTTCGGTCTGAGTGGGTTCCATCAGTTTAAAACTTAGTTCAAGGTGAAATCTTCAAACCCTAATATAACGTAAACCCCTGGCAAACTTGAAGATACATAGTTGGCTCCGCGAATGTCATATAAGGACACGTCAATTGTCGAAGATTTGAATGTACACCCCAAGGCGCCATTTCAGTGAATGTGATATGTTCCTCGTTGGCTTCACGGTTTTCCTTTTTTTTTTATTTCACCTACTGTGCATGTGTGTTGACTAAGGGAAGAGATTTGTTGCCCCAAAGGTGTTGACAGATGCACAAATGCAGGGATACCAAGAGAGAGATGGTAAAGAGCTTCAGGTTAGATGCCATCCATTTTTTTTCCTTTGCTTTTTCCCCCCAACAAGGACGAACAAGAAATGACATTTTGTCGATGTTACCCCTGTAAACCCAGCGAAGATGGCGAACATAAAAAAAAAAACAAACAAAAACGTGTGAATGCAAAATTGCAAAATCGGTTACGGCTTGAGGGTATAATTTTTTTTGCTCACCTCTAAAAGGTGGTTAACTTCTATGGAGCTATGGCCAACGTCCGATTTGAAGATAAATTATGGCCTAGTTGCATTATTGATGAGCTACGTTTGGCTTAGCATGTCAAGGATGTTCAACTTTTGCAAAAAAAAAAGGAAAGTAAATTGTTACAGCAACAGGTTGGTAGGTAGAGTTACGAGTAAAGGGTTGTGAAGCCAATGAGTTGAGCTTCTGTTTTCTGTTTTCTGGAAACTGTGCAGCAGGACGACTTTTTAAAATATTGAAACCACATCATTAGTAAGCGTATTTGACACTCCAATTCTTCGGGCATTTATTCAAAACCACACACCTACTACAATTTGTTGAACGGAAAATCCACGTACATCCTGGAAGGGGTACCAACAACCTTCAGAGTCTTACACCCTTCATTGGTTGGTTTGCCGTTTCATTGTTTATCATGTGAATGGGTTGGATGCTAAGGAATTCGTGTACAGGAATTTCAATTTGGTTAGTCTAGTGCTCTTGTATCTGCTTGCTCTTCTGCTCCTTCTACGTTATCATGTCAGTAGGCGGTAGAAGTGGCAACGTGAATGTCCTCGGATATGGATACACTGTGACAAATTGCTTTGGTCCGATGAGAGACCACCACCACAATTCTATGACAGACATACACATGATTTTTTTAAAGGGGCAAAATTATATTTTTAAAGGACTCTAATTGAATGCAAATAACCGGAACATGACTCGCTGTTATTCTTTCATTAAATCGGCAAAAATGGAAGCTCATAACTTGGCATTTTTTTTTCAAAAAAAAAAGGAATCCTGACACTCATGACAAATTCAATCCGACCCCGGGGTTGAATGGGGGTGACTTGGTTTGATGGTGTCGTTTTTTTTTTCTTCTTTGAAACCCATTGAAGGCATTCCTTTTCCTCTCGGTCGCTTAATCTCGTCAGTCTGGCATTCGCTTTCGGGGGAGCTCTGTCAGGAACTTGAATCAAAACTTCAGGCCCTGAGGTAAATTTAAAATTCAAACGTTAAATAGTGGACTGTAGGATGGAAGGATTAAATTATTTTATTATTTTATAATTTTTTTTTTAAGAACACTCTTCATAAGAAGGAAATAAATAAATTCTAAAGAATTCGAAGGAAGAAAATTCCATTTAAGTGGATCCTTATTAGGCAGAAACTACCCTCAGAGGCAAAAAAAAAAAAATCGAAAAAAAAAAATAGAAACAGAAGGAAGCTCGGCCGGAAAAGTGGCGGAAATAATGCCCCAACAAAAAAAAATGTGCCAAAGTTTTCGTTGCAAATTTAATTAAAAAAAGAGGACTGCTCCTTTGTCACCCAAAACTATACCAAGTAGAAGCTCAGGATAGAAGAAGTAACGTATTTAATGGGATGCAAAAGCACATCCGTTTCTGTTGGGTGAAAATGGTGAAATCATTTCTGACCTTGGGGCTTTAAGGGATTCATTAGGAAATGACTCAAGTAATTGCTGTAGCGGTTATTATTGAGATCCTTATCCTATAATTTTCTTTTTTTTTGTCAGAGAGATACTCAATGAAATGTTTTATACCACTTCCACAGGGACAAGGTCTTCTGAGTTAAGTTTATTGTGGAGTGTTAAAGAATTTATTTGAAGTGCTTCGTTGTCATAGCACGTTTAAGTAAGAAGAATACCACGGCGGGTTTATTGAGCCAAGCAATGACTTTGTGACTACTTCTTAATCACCACGCACAAGCTAAAGACTACCTTGTTCATTTGCACAGACCGTCATTAGTCTAGCGATGGACTACAAATCGATTCCGAGATGAGCCCGGGCCTCCAGCTAGCACGATGTCTCGCCAGATGCATCCAGGGCCGCACACCGGAACTGTGGCGTTCATTCGCTCAACATGGCCTAGCCATCTCAGGGATTGAATGCGTAGACGCCTCACAAGACCGATGCCGCTGTATATTCTGTACAGTTTGTGGTTGAACCTTTCCATTCCGCTTCAGAACAAACGGACGCAAAATCACGCGCAGTATCTTTCTTTCGAATCAGCCATTCATGTGCTGTTCACACGTTTTCGATAAGGTCCAAGATCATAGAGCAGAACCGGAAAGTTAAACGTCCTATTGGGTATATAAGTTAATTTTTCAAAATTTGAACGTTTATTTAGGAAAAACATGTACAATAGAATTATTCAAAGTATTGCCCATCTGAAGCTATGACTTTTTTTCCATCTTTCTGGCAATTTGTGGATCCCATCCCAAAAGAACTGCGCTGGCTTGGCAGCCAAGAATGAATCAAGCCAATTTTTGATATTCTGCTCTGATGTGAACCGTATTTCAGTGAGGGCGTTCTGCATCGACCGGAACAAATGGTAGTCAGAAGGGGCAAGGTCTGGGCTATAAGGCGAATGGGGTAAGACTTCCCATCCACTGTTTTCCAAATAGTTCTTAACCGGAATAGCAACGTGGGGCCGAGCGTTGTCATGATGGAAAATTATTGCCTCGTGTCTGGTCGCATATTCCGGGCGTTTTTCGGCCACTGCTCTCTTCAAACGGATTAATTGTGTTCGGTAGCATTGTCCATTGATGGTTTCACCCGGTTTTAGTAGCTCATAATACAGCACACCCATCTGATCCCACCAAATACAGAGCATTACCTTCGCGCCATGGATATTCGGCTTTGCAGTTGATTTGGCTGGTTGGCCGGGTGTCACATATGATTTTGTGCGCTTTGGGTTGTCGTAATGGACCCATTTTCCATCACCAATAACAATCCGATGCAAAAATGACTTCCTTTTGTGGCGTTCCAGCAGCATTTCGGATAGGCAAAACCGCCTTTCGACGTCTCTCGGCTTGAGTTCATGTCGAACCCAATTTCCTTGCTTTTGAATATATCCAGCTGCCTTTAAACGTTTTGAAATGGCTGCTTGATTGACACTCAAAGATTCTGCGAGCTCTTCTTGTGTTTGGCAACAATCTTCATAGAGTAATGCTTCCAGTTCTTCATCTTCAAACTTTTTTGGCTGCCCAGGACGTTCATCGTCTTCCAAGCCAAAATCACCACTTTTAAATCATGCAAACCTCTTTTGGCACGTTCGCTCAGCTGGCGCATGTTTACTATAAACTTCCATCAAAATACGATGACTTTCGGCAGCAGTTTTCTTCATATTAAAGTAATGAAGAAGAACTCCCCGCAAAAACACTTTTTCAAGCACAAAGTTCGACATATTTGAGTGAAAAAAAATTACGCTTGTTGTTTACGCATCAAATGAATGACATATACTGAAATGACGTACAATGACAGTAGCTTTCCAACGCGCATGTTCCAATGGAATAATAACAATGTAATAATACAAGTTACGCCATCTCTTAGAAAACCACACGAATTAAGTTATAGACCCTTCTTTCACAAAGCGACATAAGGCCAAATTATTTTGAGACATAAGACCAAGTACAAATAGGCGCCTGCCAGATATATTTCGTTCAACGATAAAATTGAGATAAGTATACCCCACAGACTCGCTCATGGCGCCTGCCTGACAGTCGTCCAACCCAAACTTGAAATACGCCAGACTCGCTTATGGGCACCTGCCTGACAGTTGAGGGTTACAGGTACAAAGATTTCGAACTATGGGCGTTTCTTCGACTCATAAGCCGGACGGCCTTCGGTCTCACATGCTGGTGCTCAGGGCGCCGCTACTCGGCGTGTCATTGAATGCAATATTGTCGTCCTTATTGTAGACAATACGTTAACGATAGCATCATTGAAATGTAATTTGACCTTATGCCGCTTGGCCTAATGTCATGGCACCTGTAGCAACATAGTGAGTGAGTAAGGACTCAGTGAAAACAAAGCGAATAAAAGCGAAGAGATGTGCTATGCTGACGGCAGCTCGCGGAAATAGTAAACTGGAGGAAGTTGACACTCTTTATTGCTGGGGCGTATAGAGCTGGACTTTTGTTCTCATGGATTGCTGAAGCAGCTTAGCCAAGGGACAAGCGATAGGCACAGGAGTTCTCTGTGATTAGCAGAAGTCTATGGTCGGTAGTCAGAAGAGATTATGAATTTAGTAAAAAGTTGTTCGTAAATAAAACACATTCAAACCACAAATGTTCATATTTTTGTACATACATTCTGCAGCGGTAATCTTTCCATATTTTCCATGGCCATCCTCGTAGGTTTCCTCTGGCTTTTCAAGCCCTGGCATGTTCGTTAAGTTATCTGACAAAACTTTCGAATGACATTGCTCTCGAAGATTATACTTTTTCTTTTTCTTTCCCCAAAGCCTGTGCTCTTGCCTTCTTTACTGCTCGTAGTGCTTACCAGAGGGGTTCTGCGATGGGACTGATCGGGAAACTGTTAACTTTTTTATAACTTGGATTTGACCAGCAGTGCAACAATCAAGTTCGTAGCATAGTGCTTGCCTTACCATCAAGTGGTGGTTCCCGGTAACTGCATGCGTCAACCCTTGCACATGCAAGTTAACATGGCAAGAGCGTGCTCAACCAGTTGCATAATACTGACCTATGCCGCCAGGGCCTCACAACCCTATACGTCTGTCAACGGACGTAGGGCTTATTAACTTTGTGGCGGGACTTAAATGCACTAAAACAAGCACACGGTTTCCTCATCTCGATGTACACAAGGGGACATGTTGGTCTCCGGGTCATGAAACGCTTAACCAAATTAAGCGACCGGCGATCTGCATCTTCCAGGTAGCCAACATTGACTTGGATAACTACCACGTTACAATCAAGGTTCGAATGCGGATTTCCCAAGCGCAAATCTCTCGAAAACCCCTATACCACCAGCATTACTTACCGAAGACCGGTGGCAACGCTGCCAACGTGCCATCAGAGACGCCACAACTGATGTGCTGGGCTTCACCCTACCACCACCAAGAAGTCCCTGGATTGATGAAGAATGCCGCCAAGCATATCCAGCTAAATAAGAAGCATATAAAGCGGCGCTACAACGAAGAACGAAAGCCGCCCGTGAGCTCTAGGTGCAGAAGAGACGGGAGGACCATCGAAAAAGAGCACGAGAAGCGCGCGATCGAACATCGAAGAGTCATGCCTAGTTTTGACATCCCTACTAAACTCGTCCGTATCTGTAGAACAACGATAGAGAAATTTCGCTGCTCCATCAAGGACTTAACCGAGTCGTTTGGTGTCAAAAAAAAGGTTTTCGAAAAGGTAAGTGTGGCTTCTGCAACATCATATTTGAAAGAATTGTACGGAACTCATAAGCGAACACCGGAGGCACGTTCTTTCAGAAGTACGTATATTCAGCTAACGTATTTACTAGCGTACCCCGATGATTTTGACATATGTAATTGGCAGAACTCAGCGGGCTGTTTGTCAATATTGAAACGATAGTTTCAAAGTCAAAATGGTCTTAGTGGTAAATGAGGACAAAACCAAGTGTGCTGTCAACAAAAAGGGACACACAACGTTGACGAATTGGATAGAACGTCACAGTCGGCAGCTATAACTTCAAAGAGGTAGTAATGGACTTTGTCTACCTTTTGCCTTTGTAGAAATAAAACGAACATTGCCACCAGCCAATCGCTGTTTCCTTGGACAGAGAAGGCAATCCCAAACAACAAAAAAGTCGAGGCTCTGTATATAAGAGTCCTTGGCCATCTAAAGTCCTACTCTACGGCGCTGAAGCATGGATTCTATTGGATGAATATATTCCAGGTCGCTTCAGAGAAAACTTCTTCGTAAGATATTCGGTCCTGTTTGCGTTGACGGGGTTTGAGAGATAAGATTCAACGACGAACTATACGAGCTGTACGACAAGATCAATCTAGTCTAAAAACTGCACATCATTCGACTGAGATGGCTAGGATAAATAGACACCAATGCTCCGACACGAATAGTTTTCGAATCCAACCCGGAGTGAAAAGGTGGCACGCCCAAGTAGAAGGGCACCTCAACCTATTTGGCCTGCGCAACTGGAGGCACTTAGTTAGAGATCGAACTAATTGGAAAGGATTGTTAGTTGTGAACTAGAGCAACAAGGTAATGATCCGAGTTCATGTTGGCTCCTCGAAAAGTTTGCACATCCAGTATGCTGGAGGAGTGTCTGGCGCGAATCAATAGGGTTGACGGTTTGGGGTTGATTTGGGGATAGATGTTGGGATGCAGCAACCGCGTTCTTCCTTCTTTGTAGCAGTCGCCGTAGTACTCGCAGATGTCGTAATTTTTCAAGAGCTATCCTGCCCCGCAGCAGCACGTGGCATATTAAGCGTCCCAATATTTTATGTACAAAGCCGAAATTCGAGGTCTTTAAAACTTCGACCAAAAGTAACTGCAACAAGAGCTTGCATACACTGAAATGCGAATTCGCCGTACGAAATCGGCTGCGGTTGAAAGCGATGAGCTCTAAGCCGATAAGTGATCGCCTGGCTGTGATCCGCATCAGAGTCACATTTTACAACGTACGAGTAAGCCTAATATGTGACCACGTCCGTACCGAAGACGATGGTGACCCTAATAAGGAGGAATTTTACGATGGAGCCTACGGAGCTCAAGCTCATACTCAGCGATTTCAGCAGCAGAAATGGTAAAAAAACATCTTTGACTTATTACCCGGAAAACGCAACCTCCATGACACAACATCAGGAAATACTCGTAGCTTCCGATTCATGGATTTTGCAGTATCTCGTACACTGGGGTATCAGTCGCCCCAAGAAAAAAAACCCGTGGTATGACGATGAGCGCATACAACGTACAAAGGCGACAGAAAAGAGATACCAACAAGCGCTGCAACAGTAAACAAGTGCAGCGAGGGAAGAGTATCGAAACAAAATGCTGTAGGAAAAGAAGATCCCCCACGAAACCTCCCATGAGTATATGAAGTATATCGAAGAGGCTCCCGAACACATTTCGCGAGCTCTATAAAAAAGCCAAACAAATGGCAGTCGGCTTCAAACCCGCACACAGGTCCTTCGACACAGAGAAGGAGACGTATAGTAGTTACCCACTCACAAAGTATTGTAGATAAATAGATAGGAGCATTCCTAGCAGCTCCTAAATGGACCCCAAATAGAGGGAGTTATAGTGCAGGAAGAAACCTTAATTCCTGTCGATGTAATAATCCCCACTCCCACTTTAGAAGAAGCCGACGTAGCTATTAACAAGCTAAAAGACAACAAAGCTGCTGGTCATGGTGGCATGCCACCGGAACTATTTAAATATGGATGCACTGGTTTGGTAAGGAACATGCTACCAATAATCAGTAAACTGTGGGTGGACGAAAACATCCCCGACAACTGGAGTATCAGCTCTGTTTGCCCCATATACAAAAAAGGCGACCCTATGTATATCTTGCAAAAACTGCCGAGGGATATCCCTGCTTAATATCATTTATAAGATCCCACACAGAGTACTGTGTGAACGTCTAAATCCATTTTACGCTACATTAATCGACACACGTACCTAACAATGTGGTTTCCGGCCCGGCAAATCGATGATAGCCAAAATCTTTGCACTAAGGCTAATCCTGGAGAAAACCAACGAATTCCAAGTCGAGATACACAACCCATTATCGACTTTAATGCAGCGTATGACGATGGTTGAATTCAGGTTCCCGATGAAACTGATCCAGTTATGCCGCGTAACACTTGAAAACACGCGAAATGTGTTGTGGAATTTTATAACGCTTCACCAGAACTGTTCCAGATATGCGCGGCGCCGGATTTCGCCAAGGTGATGCACTTTCAAGTGATTTCTTTAGCCTTGTGCTTGAACAGATAGTGCGTAGGGTTGGCGTTAACACTAGAGGCTATATCTTCCAGAAATCAGTCCAGCTATTGGGGTACGCAGACGATGTTGACATCATCGCTTGATCCAATCTATCTGCCCTACAGCCATTTGTACTCGTAGCAATCGAGGAAAAGGCTAGAGAAGTTGGTTCAACTATGAACGAGGACAAAATAAAATACATGCTGTCGACAAGCAAAGAAACATCAATCCTCCATCGTGGACAAAGCATCATAGGTGGCAGCTACAACATAATTTCGAGGTAGTTAAGGAGTTCATTTACCTCGGAGTACACATCAACTCTACTAATGACACCTTTGTAGAGTTCCGATGAAGATAAAGGTTCTCCTGTACAAGACCTTGTCAATTCCGCTATATATGGGCACCAGTGCTGGACGACAAGCAGGAAAGCGGAACTAATAAAGGGTCTTTCATTCAGCGCTTCCTCTCTTTAAATTTTTAATTCGGTTGAAAGGCCAATGGAACATGACATCGTTCAAATGTCCACCGTGGCGTCTCTGGGTGGAGCGCATCCGAAATGCCAAATTTCCATCACTGTGGCGCATAAATCAGGCTGAATTTGACCGATGGCATGGGGTATTTTGGCTTTGAGGGCCGCTGTGGTTTGTGGTTTATTCGCATAGACCTGCGACTTCAGAAAACGCCACAAGAAAAAGTCTAACGGGGTCAAATCGCACGATCTCGGTGGCCAATTCACATCACCTCCACGTGAGATGACCATGCCCTCGAACCACTCGTGCAGAATTTCCAATGTGGCGTGAGCTGTGTGGCACGTAGCGCCGTCCTATTGAAACCACATTCAGGCCGAAAAAAGCTGGCAACCATAGACCTTTAGCACTCGCCGTTGAAGGTGATGCCCTGGTCAACGTCGCGTCGTTCTCAAAGAAATATGGACCGATGACGCCGCCACCCCAAAATCCACACCAAACAGTGACTTTTTCGGGATGCATTGGATGCTCTCATGTGGATCGGTACCGCCCCAAATTCGACAATTTTGTTTGTTGACGTACCCATTCATCCAGAAATGGGCCTCATCGCTGAAGATGATTTTTCAATGAAAATTAGAGTCAGTTTCCAACTACTCCAGAGCCCATTCAGCGAGCACACGTCGTTGTACATGGTCGTTTACCTTCAGCTTCTGGGTCAGTTGAATTTTGTACGCATGCCAAGTCACGATGCAAAATTCGTCAACTTGTGGTCCGCGAAAAGCCGAGTTTTTGTGAGCGACGCGAAATCGATTGCTTCGCATTCTCCTGCTCACTTTCACGGACAGCGTGGACTCAAATTTATCCAGCACACTGCGAATAGTCCTCTGATAGGACGATTAACGCGACCGTAAAATGGGCGAAAGGCGCGGAACATTGCCCGAACAGAACACCCATTTCGATAAAACAATTTTATCATTTTGATTTGGCAAAATAGACTGCCAATGACAGCCAATTTGGCAGATAGCTTCAACAATATGGCCGCTATCAACTGTCAAAGCTCGGAGTTCCTATTGGGAGACCCTGCACATACTGTGTAAGTTTGAAAGAAAAATGTTTCATCGAATTTACGGTCCTATTTGCGAGGAGGGCAAATGGAGAAGAAGATATGACCGCAAACTCTACGAGCTGTATGAAGACGTGGATGCAGTCCAGAAAGCCAAGATACGTCGACTACATTGGCCTGGTCACATCAAGCGGATCGGTTGCAATGCTGCAGCTAATAGTATCTTTGAATCACAGCCCGCAGGTTTGAGACGAGCAGGAAGACCGAACCTCCGTTTTAAAGATAAAGTAGCTTGGTCTTGCGAAATGGATGGAGAGGATGGAGCGCTGCGATATCTCAGGCATATCTCTTCACAGGTCCGGAGCTCGTTAAGTAGGCAATTACGTAAAATCCGTGCGTATCCGAGGCTGTTGATTGTTTCTTAACTGTTCTCTTTTTTTACACGCGCAACCCCAATTTGGAGAGACAGGTCCTTAATAAAACCCCTGGACAAAGGGTCCGGTTAAGCACTTAGACCTTGAAAAACCACTGGTAAATTTAAATTAACAAAAAAACCGACACGATAAAATAAATTTACAGACACTGATCCAATGGAAAGTGGTCTGGATAACTTTAAGGAATCCCTACGTAGAAAATATTCTCTCCTTACGTTCTACTGTCACCTGATTATGCAAAGCAACCCCATTTGAATATTTATGTGTCAATACCCTCGACTGTTTTAAGGAAAACGTCTACAAAGGCGATTTCGGAGGAGCAAGGATCTCATTAAATTCCATAGAGCAAAAACCTATTCACCCCTGTGCCCTGATTGTGGATTCATAATTCCCACTTATCCTTTAGGGACACCATATGATGATCAGAAAAATCCATAAATACACTTCCGCCTCACTGAGTAAGTATCTGTGGACAATTTATGCAAAATATAAATTTACTTGGACGTACTCATGAGCTAGGGATACATGCAAGAATACGGATACTCTGTATGATAAAAACCAGAGAACAAAATTTAGTAGAGAAGTTTGCTGTTTTTTCTGTTTTTTTTTTTTTTAACTCTAACCACCCCCTCAACCGTAAACAGGATGTCAGCGAAATAGTGGATATCCATTCAGCCAACAACGGGCAAAAGCAAATACAAACAGTTGCTATCGATTTAATGCTCATCAACTGTGGAACTAGATTTTTGGACTCCCACGGGAGCTAACTACGTACTCCTCATACGAATCAAACAGAATCAAGGGGGAATGCTTAGCCAGAGTTGATTTGTTGCAGGGACTCGATGTTATCGCAGCAGCCGCCGCCCTTTGGATAGATACGAATACCGTTGACCATTATTAGAACTAATGAGAGCACGTTGAGTGGATTTTATCAGCACTTTGGTTTTTATGGTCCCAGTGTGCCGTTTCCTTTGAGTTTCTTATTACTGTTGGTCGGTCTTGTGGATATTACCAAAGTACAAGTCCAAGTTCACTCCATTAGAGTGCACTTTGTTTGTGCCTGGTCAACAGGAAGGACGAACAATTCAAAAAAGACTGTGCAAAGTGTTGTTTTTTTTTTGTTTTTTTTTTTATTATTATTTTGCTGGTTCTCTTTGCTTGTTGAGAAGGGTCATTTAAAGGTGGACACGGACTACATTTGGTACGTGCCGTCGTATCTAATCGAAAGAAGCTTCTCAAGGGGGCAACCATGTGATTGAGGTTTAAGGTAAGTGAAGCAGCTCCTTACGTACTGTTTAAGGATTTTCAGGAGTCAGAACTAGAGCAATGGAGGATGTCCAATATAAATTCTTATTCAGAGAATATTTACATAATTTTTGGTTGATACTGGTGAACAACTTGTGTATTCTCTATGCGGCCTTAAAAAAGGACAAAAGATGATCGAAGGGACCACTTAACAACTTAACGCAAATTTACTTTGGTGAGAGATGTGCAAGTGGAAGCACCAATTGGCTTATAATTATAATAAACAGAGCCACTGCACCTTGGTCTAGGGCAATTTTAAAGCGTTGTCTATTGGTGCTTGAGACGTAGGGCAACATTCCCCAAATTCTTCCTTCCTTTCAGTGCCAGGATAAAATTTGGGATACGGTCCATGACAAGTACCAAGACACTTCCGAACAGGTTAGGCTGCTAATTATCTGGTCACGTAGGGTGCTTCGATGACAAACCGGTGCTGAGTGTCTTGTATGAGAAGATGTATTTAGACTTACAGACGATAAGTTATTGCGGCTACAGTTTATCATCGTCGGAGAGATTTGCTAAACGCAGTTTGTCTGAACTAAGGATACGGGTTCAGACTGCTAGATCACCTTTCATCGTATCGGTTGTGCCTCGAAACGAAGGCGAGAGCTCCTCTCAAGTCCATTAATTACTTTACTTAAATCCTGCCAGCCCTCGAACGGCATTGGGCGTCAACAACGCCTACACACATTTGGTTGAATTTCTGCAAGGCGTTTAAACTCATTCCAGCTCTTCACCAGTAGTCTCGATTTCTCTTCGACTGTTCTTCGCCAAGTTTGCCTAGGCCGCCCCGCTCTTCTGCCTGACTGGTTGAATGGATTCCACTGCATGGCATACTCAGCAATAGGGCAGTTTTCACGTCGTAAGGTGTGGCCAAACCATTGCCATTTCCTCCACCATAATGTGACGTCTTGACTTATTCTCAGATAAAGCTGTTCATTGGAGATGCTGTTCGGCCAAAAAATCTATCTTAAGGTAGACGTCTATTTACGAAGGTTTGCAGTGTTCGAGTGACAATGTTGGTAACCATCTAAGTCCTACACACGTATAGTAGCACTGATTCTACATCGGATCTGAACAGTCGCAGCTTGGTTTTTGTTCAGAGAAAACTGGTTTTCCAGATTTTTGGTAGCATTCCAAGCGCAGCTTTAGCTTTCCCGATTTTGCTGTCCACATCGAGATCAGTGCCACCGTCGGCCGCCACGATGCTTCCTAGATATAATAAAAAGTTGAAATGAGCGTCGCAGTTTGAATTGCTTAAGGCCTTTATTTTTCCCGCATTTATATTAAGGCTTGCTTTCTTGGAAATGTCAGACATTTGAGGTAAGATGTCATTGTTCACCTCAATCCTTGGTTTCTATCAGTTATTTCTATCCGAAGTACATCGCTGATGACTACTAGGAATAACCACGGTGAAAGTATACAGCCCTGGCGTACTCCATTACGGACTTCATAGTCATCTGACAACTTACCATTGTGCATAACGTTCCACTTATATACTACCCTTGTAAGCAGCCTTAATAATGGCTATCCAGATAGCTTCTCTGTTCAAACTGTTGACATCCTTTTCAAAGTCAATGAACAGTATATGTAGCACGGTCCTGAATTCGACGCATTGCTCAATGATGATTCGTAAGGTCTTGATGTAATTTACACAAGAGTATCCACCCCGAAATCCCGCCTGTTCGATGTTGAGTGCTGAGCATCTTATCCGCTCTAGAACTATTTTAGCTATTATCTTCGCTACGGCTGGGAGAACGCATATTCCCCTCATGTTCCCACATTTTATCAAATTACCCTTCTTTGGAAGCTTCATCGCCCGTTTCTACTCCTCTGGGAACCGATCATTTTCCAGCGCTCTAAAAATGAGGGGTTCGAGTAAGCTCTATGACGCTATTGCCTAAATTATTTATCCCTAACGCGAAATGTTTCATCTGTTGAGGTGATCCTCATCCGAGATAAGCGGACCGCCATCTAAACTTTTCACTGGATGTTGTTTAGAACTCCGACCATCAGTAAGTTCTTTTGTGATGTTGTAGACGGCCCTGTTGTCATACCCCTTAGCTGCTTCTTCAGCGTTCGAGACTAGTGCGTTGATGCATGAGCGCTTGTCACGTCTGACACTACGCTGCACTTCCTTCGGGCCCTCGCCCAATTATCAAGGCTTCGCTCATCAATGACGTTGTCTAATAAAAAACGGGGGCAGAGCATATTACTGGTCTTATCGTAAACATCTTCAGATGACGCCTCTGAAGGTTGCTACGATTTGACCAGTTACAAGTTGCGGTCATAGATCTTGTTGGCGGCAAGACCACCGGAGTCCTTACCAGAACTGAAATCACGGTACCATGGGAATCAGGAGCCCTCCGGATTTCGATCCGGGCCTGACTTGTTGAGGTAGGCCCCATTGTGGGAGCGTCATGGTGGCTGTGGTTTAAACCCAAATCGCGGGAAGGGTCTTCCTTGGTTTGACCCATTATAGAGCAGCAAATAAGTACTGGGTGCTGTGACCCTAAGAGCAGTAAGAGGTTTTAGATCGGCCTCGACTCATACCAAGGGTGGAACTTGTGCCTCCAACACAGTTCGGAATTGGTATCAAAGTATTGGCAGAGAGCGATGGCAAGGCGTATCCTTGCTCCCATGAATGTATGGGCATCCCGTAAACATAAGTCTACATGACAGGTGGTTTACGTTAAAAAACAGAGACTAATGCACTTCCTTCCTCTTCACACGATATTACAATCCGAGCTTTAAGTGAATTACGCTCATCGATCCATCTCCAGTTACATGGTGATGACCATGCGCTGTGACCTTTCTGCCTTATACCGATGTAGGCAACTGGAACAGATACACAAAAATTTTTCATAGATTTCAATGGTTATCCACGTCGTCATGCGTGAGCTCAGAGCTCTAATTCTGTGGCAAGATGGTCCCTGAATTGTTGGCGCATTAGGGGATGCAGTACGAAGGCGTATAGTGGCTATCGGCTCCACATTTAATTCGGGATGTCTAGGACGCAATTTCTGAAACGATGACTTATTGTAAAATTGTCGCTGATTGTTAGATGAATGAGATCCAACTGATTTTGTAGCAGGCCTTGTGCTCGAGCCGAGTGCCTCCAATGACTAGCCGATTGGTACTGCCGTAAGCTAAAAACGATCACTACGGTTTCCGAGCCCGTGAACTCCCGTCACGTGTTCGAATGCTGTGTTATCGTTACTTACCTTAGCGTTGGAATCTCCCATGTTAGGCCTTATGTTGTGAACGGCGCCAAGTTGACTGTAAAAACTTTCCTTTTCGTCCTCAATCGCGGTTCCGTCAGATTGTCAGCACTGGATGATGGTAATTTTTCATAAATTGGCCGTCAATATCCGATCACTGCACGGTTTTCAAGATATGAGGCTGCTTCTTGATGTTGGTGTTATTGTATCATCAGTCCTACGGAACTTCCAGAGTAGAGCAAGGTGCTTTTTGTGGGCGAGTGGTATTCCCCAGCATGCAATCATCTTATCTCGCTCAGCCCCATAGTATATCGTAGGAACTCTCGCTCAAATTAGAGGAACCTGGCATTCTGAGGATCTTGGTCTCGTGACTCGAGAAGCGTCCTAACATTCAATAATCCTATCGTTATATATGTTATAGTCGATAGCCAAAAGTCGTCAATAAGCTATCAGTCCGTATCCGAGGCTTGCTGCGGCGTTTCGGAGCAATACATTTTTTTACGGTTGCTACTAGCTAGGCCACAGACGAACTAACATTGGTCCTGTTTTGTGGCGCAGGAAGCTCCCCATTTGTTCCCTCGACTTTGCAATTTCCGAAGAAATTCTCAGATGACGCTGCGAGGAGGCGTGAAGTAGGGCTTGCTAACAGATGTTCTCGGTCTTGACCATAGAAATTTCTACCTCCTTATTTGACGAAACAACATCTATCAAAAGATACTACTTCTACAAGGCCTAACGTTGGGTCAATCATAATGTTGACGGCAGAGGGGTTGGCGGTGTCGGTCAAGAAATCAATTTTAGGAAAAACCTGGATTGCAGTAGATCCCATCTTACTGAGCAAGCAAGTAGTTATTATGACTGCCGAATTGACCTGAACTTCGGACTTCGATGCGAAGTGGGATGAACGAATATTTATAGAAAAGGTGGCAATATGGGATTGTTTGCTGGATCAGATCCAAAGGCGATTAGGTAGCGATTAAGCTTCATGGTTTAATAGACGCATCTACAAGTGCGTATGCAGCAATGGAAAGAGTAAGTGCATTCTGATTGCATCGAAGACCAGAGTAACTCCACTTAAAACGATTACGGTGACTCGTTTGGAGCTTAGTGCAATTGACTCTACGTCGGGTCAACCAGCTTATTGAGCGCCCTTCCTGCCACTTAAGATTTAAACCACAGCTACCATGGTTGTCCCACTAGGGACAGGGCCAGACCGAAGTCCGAGGGGCCCTGAATTCCATGGTATTGACTTGTAAGTCCTGGTAGGGACTGCCGGTAGTCCTACCTCCCAACAGGACCTTATGACCGGCCGCTTGTAAACTGGAGAGAGAAAGATTTTTGGGCTCAGTGGTTATTTCGCTTCATGGGTGGCATCCAACATTTAATGGGGAGACTAAATTACTAGTGTAAATTGGACTTGATGTTATATTTAGGCAACCATTCATCTCACAAGATTTTAGTTGCCTGAAAAAAAGTCTTTCGGTCACGGCTGGTATTGAACCCCGAACCGTCCGATTGGGAAGCCAACACACTACCACTTGAGCCACGGCCACCCACACACACACAGTGCAGCCTACAACACGATGCAACAAATTACTAAACTGATTCGATGGCGGTTCTTTATTGTTTTGAAAAAAAGTCCAGAGATGAAGACCTTCGCCGCCGATATGGCCAGTTCCTTCAGGAGCTAGTAGCGAACTAGTCCAACTCATATGGGATCAAGAGAAGTGCCATCAGAGCAGATAGAGTCGTTAGTGGAAAATTCCACATTGGTTTAATAGAGCAGGGCACGTTTGACCCAAAAAAGATCCAACAAGGGCTACACAAAATGCTACAGATCAGCCATCGTCGTAGTGCGTATTTGCTGATGTCAAGAGCTGAAGATCTGATATTTAGCGATGTCAGTCTTTTTAAGCGAAGTTAAAAGATTCAGAGCATGCTGAAGATAACAGCTTTAGAATGACAGTGCATGCAGGTCCGAGCAGAAGCGAGCTTAACTTTGATGGGTCAGGCATACACAAAAGGGTTTGTACGAGAAAAAGGTACAGAGCTTGAGCAAAAACGAGCTAGCAGAGCAGTCGAGCAGTATAGCATCACTGGCGCCCTTTATTTATTCCGACAGGATTCGGAATCGCTGAAAATATCAACATCATGCCATTTGCCGGATTTTGCCAGTGTCGGGCATGACACAAGACACAAACAAAACACTGCTGTCCTTATACTTAGATAGCCAAACTGCTATCAAAGCTATTGACTCGGCTACCATATCCTCCAAACTGATGCAGGAGTGCTGGAACGATCTTGTCCGCTTGGCTGAACGCTTCAGGGTCACACTGCTCTGAGTTCCAATGACATAAGAGGAAACGAGCGTGCGGATGAACTGGCCAGGTAGGGCTCAGCTCTGCACGGCTCATTCGCATCAAAGATGCACATCTCGCTAGCAGTGGTTAGAGGACAAATCTATTTACACTTCCTGCAGAAGGCCAACCTATAATGGAGCGGATTATCCAACTGCGCCTTATTAGGGATGATATAGCCGGCCTTCGATAAAAGACCTATTAAGCAGAACGCGTCCAGATATCGCCAGAATCATGGGGTATTGGCCAACTGGAAACCATGCGGCCAATTTAGGTATCCATACATTCCCCACTGCCACAGTTGCGGGAACGAAAATGAGAACTAAACTCTTCCTCATTTCCGCTGCAAATGTCCGGTACTAGCAAGAGCCAGACCGTTTTCTTTACTCCACAGGCTGTATCTACGCCCCGACTGTCTCACGTCCTCAGTAACACATACCATCAACCAGGTCACACGAGTCGTTCTAACAAAAGGGGACATTCTAGTACTATTTGCGTTCATATCGAACCGCCGCCTACCTACCTTCCAGGCCTAAAACAATACCAAAAAGGACCAATCAGTTGGTTGGCACAAGTTTGAGGCGATTTCGTATCACGGCAGAGAAGATATCATAGACGATATTAAGGAGGCTGATGCCCTTATAGTTGGTACAGACTAGAGGGTGTCCTTTTTGTAGGATCGGACATACAGTGTTGATGCATGCTTCCGTCTAATCAAATTTAGAGATAATTTGGTGCATGTTCTTCACAAAGCCATTTAACACGCCCTTGTACAGCTGTGCAGCTCCGTTTGTAAGGGCCTTGTTTGAACTTAACTTTGGATATGGCTATCCTCACATCGTCGAGGTCAGGTGGTCTGAGGTATTGCCTACAGTTGTCTAGATTGAAATGTGGAAATGTTAGTCAGTGGAATGTTGGTCATTATCGCCGTTTAACAATCTGGGTAAATGGTTCTTCCATATCCTCAGAACTGATTGCGAATCTACCACTAGATTCCCTCATTACCCTTGTTTCCGGTAGCAATTTGTTGACCTCCCATGTTCTTTTTGACTTTTGATAACGTTCTTGCTATAAAATCTCAAAATTTCTTCGATCTCCCCCTTTTTCCTTCCCTCTGAGATAATGCTCGTCCTTTCGCTTTTGCTCGTAAAACTTGCAAGGCATCGCTTTCTGTTTCTCTGCATGACCAGCCGACTTCCTTTGTCGAACAGCAGGTTTCACCAAGAGGTCGGGCAAACCCTAATACTTTAGAGGCGTTTTGCTGACAAATTTGCCACTGGCGCAGAATGTCGAGCGAGGTTAAGGGAAATTTAATCAGCAAAGGCCCTGGTGATTTCTTGCGATTGCAGTGGGTCGACGTCAAATTTCCTCACATAATTTCTTGTTCTTAGTCATTTGGGGTGTCCGCTTTCTTAACTTGGTTACAACAAGTCACTATTCCAAATTCTCGAAGCATTCGGACATCCACAAGAAAAGTCGATAAGCCTGAACCCATTGTCAGGCATGGTGTCGTGCAGACTACATTTGCCGACTTGCTATCAAAGATGTCCGTCTTTCGTAGTTTTGCATTAAAATTGCCGGGGTGGACCAGGACCTCAGCTTATAAACTTCTCCACCTAGTGCGGTTTTTTGCCAGCTATCTCCAGTTCCACACATGAAGTTGGCTGAGGTCCTCTTCTACTTATGCGCTCCACCTAAGAGGAGGTCATCTTATACGGCTTGGACTCTCTAGGTTGGAGTCGGAAGCTTTTCGGGCCGGGACGCTGGTGTCCATGCTCTCAGGACGACCTACCCATCTAAACCGGATTATACAAACTTTTTTGACAAGGTGAGCATCGCTATTAAAACATTTCCCCCATTCTCCATGGATGCAAATGGGATTCGAAAATTACCAGAAGGAATTTTCTCTGATCCGCTTTTCTCAGTGTCCAAGTTTCAGCGCCTTAATGCAGGACTGGAATGATCAGTGTCGTGGAAAAAGTCTTTTTCATTGCTCGTGTGTTGTATGTCCTTCAATGTGGACAGCTAAACTCATCTTCGCCGCTTCAGCATCAACAGTAGCAAACACCCCATCGACAGCTCCCTGTGTTCTTCTCATTATGTCAATGTCGTCTACTTATGCAAGTAACTGAACAGATTTTTGAAAGATGCTGCCTCTGGAGTTCGCTTGTGACATTCGATGTTATGTTGAAGAAATCACATAACAATGCATCGCCTTGTTTAAATCCTTTTTTGACAAAGAAGACTCGGTCTTGTTATAACCTATCTCATGACGGTGCAGCGTGAATTTCCCAATGTCGTCCTGCATAGTTGAATGAGCTTGGTAGGGATGCCAAAATTAGGCATGACTCTGTATAGGCATTATTGGTCTTAAACTAAATAGGTAGGGGCGGTGAGGGTCTTAGGTGTTCACATAATACGGCAGACAGGATTTCATATGCGATTCCTTTGTACATGGCACAGCACAAGGGAGATACCCTCCCTTCTTTAGGATCGTACAAACAATGATGGAGTTCCATTAGTCGGACATACTTTCCCGGTTCCAGAGATAAATTCATGTATGGTCCGTATCCAGTCATCACTTGCTGCTTTAAACAGCTCGGCATCGGGTCCAGCAGCCTTGTTGGACATAAGATTGGAGATTGCTGTTCTGTTTGGCTTCGCCCAGATTGAATGGTTCATGTTGCCTGATAGTGGGAGGCTTTTGTTGTCACCGTTTAACGGTCTGCAGAAATAATCTTTCCAAATTTTCAGCACCGACTGTGGTTCTACTCTAAAGTTTCCTCCTCCATCCTGGCAAATTTCTGCCATGTCCTTACACCTTTGACATATTCGTTTTATTTGTTGGCAAAACTTCCGAACTTCATTCCTCTGGTAGCACCTCTAGGATTTCGATTGAGTGCTTGTCGTAGCCATTGTTTTGTTTTTCTTCTCGTTGTTCGGTTGCGTGCGGTCTGTTACGGGATCCTTCTTTCCAGGTGCAGTACCGAAAATCTGTTGCGTTTTCGGGTAGCATGGGCCGTCAACAGTGAAAAAATTCACATCCGATGCTTTCGGTTCTTTCGTAACAACATTTTTGTCCCGTACAGGAGAACGATGGTCGATCTATCCCCAACTATGACAATTTCTCAACTCTGTCTGTACGATCACATGTTCAACTTCAACGCATCCAATTCACAATTGAAGAATTCGAGTAAAATTGTAGCAGGATGTCTCTTCGTCTTCGTCTACAGTGAGTCCATTGCATTGAGAATACATTAAAAAAATCACAAGAAAATAGGATCGTTGTTCAATTTCAAACTAATCCTGAAGCACACCAATCAGTCAAATCAACCATCGTCCATTCATTGAAAATTGCGAAGCTAATTTGTCTTACAATTCGTGCAATCGTCTCGGTCTTCCAATTATTTGCCTATGAAGAGCATTCTATTTTCCATTGAAAAGATACATTTCATTTCCTTGCTTAGCTATGCCCGTATATCTTCCAACCAATAAAGGACGACAGAAATTTCTCATATAAATTTCCGTTTCTAATTTTTCATTTCTTCCTTCCTGTTGCTGCGGCTACTGCTATTCAGTGGCGGTAGTACAACATTTCCTTTTTTCTTTGCTCCTTTCAGACTGATTGTCGCATTTAGTCTGGCTGTCATTTTTTGCCATGGAATACCAACAGCACAAAAGCCATCGGACAACAATGACACCGTTCCGAAGCTCTTACCGACATCGCTTACTACAGTCATCCTTCCGAGAAATGCGACATTAAACTTGATGGTTGTTAGGTGAGAGTTACATAGCCTCCAGTTCTGGTAGTGGTTGTTGTAAACTTTCTTTTTTTTTTTTTCTACTTCACTCCTTGTAGCGATGATTCGAAAGTGAGTTTTCCATCGAGAAGAACAACACCACCAATCATCTCACAAAAGTTAACAGCGTCCCGAATTTACGAATCCTTCCGCACTACTACACCCACCGATGGTGGTGATGATGACCCATTCCGAACGACTACCCATCGAATACATCATCCTGCCAGCAGAAGCACTGGAACAAGCAATGGAACGTCCTTGATGCGCAAACGAACCACATCCAATGATTACCTAAGCAAGAACATCTCAATCATTTTGGAGAACCTTTTAAAGAGCTACGAGCAGTCGCAATTACCCACTCACGGAAAAGGTAAGTGAAACCTGATGAATTGGGAGAATACCATTCAAGGATATCAATTGTCGTCTTTGTAGGTGTCCCAACAATAGTGAGGACGAACATACTGATTCGTAGCATGGGTCCAGTATCTGAGTTGGATATGGACTATTCAATGGACTGCTACTTCCGGCAATATTGGCGGGACAAAAGGCTTAGCTTTAAGGGGCCCATTAAGAGCTTGTCCCTGAGCATTAAGGTAGTTATCCTTATACTTTGACTGAAGATACCGTCATTATAATTACATTACTCTCAAATTTTGTTTCATTTGTTTACTGAAATAGATGCTCGATAAGATCTGGAGGCCGGATACATATTTCTTCAATGGGAAGCACTCACATATCCACACGATTACGGTGCCGAATAAATTGCTGCGCCTTAGCCAGGATGGAGATATTTTATATTCAATGAGGTGAGTGTATTTCTGTGCATCTATAGATATGAAGAGCCCATTTCCATTAAGCTAATTGCATTCATTTCATTTGAAGGTTGACGATAAAGGCCACATGCCCAATGGAATTGAAAAACTTTCCCATGGACCGACAGTCGTGCCCGCTAATCATTGGAAGCTGTAAGTAAATAGTTTTAGACACGAATAAGATCGTAAAAGTTGGTGAGTGGATGATTGTTATTGGTTCCGGTTGAGTCAAATGCTTCTGATGGTGACGTGAGGTCGTAGGGATGTTAAGTCAAGAGATCCCCATGTCTATGTTATCGTTATGAGGTTCTGTAAAGTGTGCAGTTCTATTGAATAACTCGTAAAATGTTTTGCTATTGTGTCGTCACAACCCTGCTGAATGACTTTTATCGCAAAGAGATGCTGGATTCACAGGATACACATTGTAAAGAAAATATTAGAAATTAGGACAGAGACTTTGAGTAACAAACGAAAGGCATGTCTATGGCAATAGTTGGCGAAATCGTATTGAGGTGGAAGGTAATATTCGGAGAAGTACTACCGTCTCTCGTACCAGCAGGTCTATGTATGGAAGTAGAAATTTGACAGCATCCACCCTTATCCTTAGCTGAGCGTAATTACCAGAAAAGGACTACCGGCATTCTGGTTTTAATTATACTTAACGTCATGCAATAGTTTCTTAGTTGTGACAGAATCTTTGCAAACCCTAATTATGCGGTATAATTGGGCCTTAGCTTTTTGTTTGCAACTGCGTTGCAATTGAGGCTATAATCAGGAGCGGTGATTTAATAATAACGCCGTCGAGTACCTTCGAGCATAGGCTGGGTACTCACAGAGAAAGTATTTCGGGATGTTGTGATTGCGTCTAGCACAATTCGATGTTTGGAAACAGCGTTGCATCTCGTTCCAAAGCCAAGTAGCAGTCTACAGGGGGACAGAAGGAAAGTCGCTGATCTTTTGGAGGTTTTGGGAAGCATTCGTTTGATCTGCCATCATCCTGGAGAGTAGCGCCATCTGCAGTTATATTCAGAGGAAGCTCAATTGTCAATGGAAGGCTTAACCGAAAACCTAGCCAGTCTAAATGCATGTTCGGATCCTATGAAAACTATTTCTGACCATGCTCAGGAAGCTCATTAGCATTCTCTTTTCCCACTTTCACATTGTCACCACGGATCCAGACGGGACCCTGGGAATTGAGAGAATCCTTGCATTCTCGCACTTGCCTGTAAGTGGTAAGACGAGGTTTAGGCGTAACTTGGCTGTCGCTAGGATGGAACAAATACGCTTAGAAGACAGTCCGTAGGTTTTCCTAACAAGGAGCGAAGCTAACCTTGTTGACATCCACGATGACACCAGCGCTGCACCCTAGAGCACTTTTGGAGCCATCCTTTAAGACCTATATTCTTTTCCTGGTATAGATTCTGGACCAAATAGTTTCTGGGCTTAGGAACAGTGGATCTTAAATTCTCGCAGCACCTGGAGTCCCGGTGTTATTGCATCAGATGGCATGTACGCAAGAGTCAAAAGATAGCCCGTGTGAACAAGATTATTAAACTGCAGGGCATCTCGTACCAAAAACCACTTCTTTTTGAGCGGTGATGGCTTTGATGGCTGCCAGAGGCAGGTTTATTACTACACCTTGAGCAGAACCACGTGTGCTAAGGAAAGCCCCTATGTAGCCGGTTAGACCGTTTTTTGAAGTTTGCCAAAAGCAGCAATGAAGTGTTTTCGCGAAGGCTTATTGCACCAGACAACCGACGAACAGGATATAATTGATCTTTGCATAGCTGTGTATATACAAAGGACCCCCACAAATTGCCAAAAAGCCGAGAGCGTCTTGAAGATTTTCAAGGCGACATGGAATTTATTATCCAAAATGGCATCCAAATACTTGACTTCGTTGGAGAAACGGATAGTGATGCCTTTAACCACTAGCTAAGACGGATCAGTCAACTTTCTCTTTCTACTGAAGAGAACAACCTCAGTTTTGTCTAAAAGGTAAAGAACTCACCGAGACCTTTAATGTCAAAAAAGGATTTACACAATGCGAGCCGCTGCCATTAACGCGATTTCGTTAACATCATTCCTTAAAGAATCGTGCAAAACACACGCTCCAACACAAGAGGCACAGTCGTTCAAAAGTCCGTCCAATTACTCGCATACGTCAATGATATTGACATATGGTACATGTAATCCTAAGAAAGTGGCGAGTATTGGGACTTTCGCGAGTATTAAGGCTGAAGCAGAGACGATGGGTTTAAGGGTCAATGAGGGCAAGAACTATATAGTATATGCTGTCAACCAAAAAAAAAACACCCACGTCTCGGACAGAACGTCACTCTTTGATATAAACTTTGGAGTAGTTAAGGACTTTGTCTATCTACGAGTAGGCTCTGTTATAAATTTAGACAATGACAGCAGCGCTGAGATCAAGGGAAGAATAACTCTTGCCAATCGCTGCTTCTTTTGACTAAGAAGGCAATTGACTAGCAAAGCCCTCTCTGGAACAACAGAAGTGTCCCTATACAAGACCTTAATAATCCCAGTCCTGCTCCACGCCGCAGAGGCATGGACTTTATCAAAAATGGTTTATTGTGCTCTTGGCTGCTTTGAGAGGAAAATTCTTCGTGATTCTCGGTCCCGTCTGCATAGACGCTGAATGGAGGAGGAGATATAACGACGAAATATACGGGCTATACAGCGACATCGACTTAGCCAGAAGAGTGAAAGTCCAACGACTGAAATGGCTGCATTATGTATAATAGATAGAGCGGATGGACACCAATGCTCCGGTCCGAAAATTCTTTGAATCCGCCCCAAAGAGACAGCGCGGTAGAGGAAGACCGCGACTCAGGTGGCGTACGCATGTGAAAGGGGACCTCAGTCACCTGGCTAAAGATCCAGCTAGCTGGAAAAGCCTGTTGGTTGAGGCCCAAGTCCACCCCGGATTGTACCACCACCTTAAGTAAGTAAGCAAAGTGGGAGGACAGTCTGCTGGTATAGATACCATGGTATAGCAATACTATAGGGTGACCAGATACGAATGACAGAAAAAGAATTTAAGTAAAACAACAACGGTGTGAGATATAAATTTGATCTTGGCTTTATTTTGAAGCTACGTTCATGCCATTATGTGTGGAATAGCACATCATTCAAATCGTCATCTCGGCTTCACTGGCGGTGCTTCAAGCCGTCGGTCCAATTGTTGATGACTCGGATCAATATGTGCGGTATTATTCCGGCAATGGCGTATCGAATGTTGGCCTCGAGCTCGGCCAAAGTGGTTGGCTTGTTAGCGTAGACTAAGGACTTGTTGTAGCCCCAGAGAAAATAATCGAATGGTGTCAAATAGCATACTTGCGGCGGCCAATGGATGAACGCTCGCCGTGAAATGACCCAGTCGCCAAATTTCTCCCTCGCAACTTCGAGTGTTGCATCGCTTGACCACAGAAAGTCAGTTAACATCGCTCTATATCTGAGATCATTGAAGGTAACGGTGTCTGTTTCCTCATTTCGAAAGAATAAGGTCCGATGGAGCCGCCTTGCGATAAACCGCACCAAACAGTCAATCTTTCTGGATGCATTGATGCTTGGCCGAATACTTGTGAATTGTGTTGGCTCCAATAATGCTAATTTTGCTTGTTGACATAGTGGCTGAACCAAAAATGGGCCTCGTCCGAGATGATTTTTTGGCCAAAATCCGGATCTCCGGCCAACATTTCCGGCACCCAATTAGCGAACTCATGGCATTGTCTATGGTCGTCCGGCTTCAATTCGAGCGTCAGCACAATCTCATACAGATGTATGCCCAAATCCAACCGTAAAATAAGCCGGATTGACTCTCTGGCGATGCCTAATTCAATTGATTGGCGCCGAATCTTCGGCGGTCTTCTTTGATGCTGGCCGCTACGACGACTATGTTTTCTTCATTGCGCACCAATCTCCATCCGGTTGTTGGCTTAAGATCCAAAAAAGTGTACTCACGCTCAAACTTTTCCGCGGTGCGACGAATTGCCGCACACTGAAGCCAGGATGACGACCGACCTCACAACGAAATTCACGTTGCGTATTTACAACTTAACCGGAATTTTGAATAATTTCCGCACGTTCGGCAAGCGTAAAACGATGCGTGATGAAATGGCAAACATTATTGAATATTTTGACAGCTAGATGTCGTTGGAAATTTTGACAGCTGCTGAAACATAACAATTGGAAAAACTATCATTGCCATCTGTCCCTATACTATGTTCTATACCACATGACTGTCACTTTTGTAGTATAGCACAAAACATACTTGGTATTGAGATTCGCAATTTTTCTCACTGATTGCAGCGCCACTTTCTCTCTGTTGACGATTCTTCGTAGATTCTTTGACAAGTAATCAGAGTGGAAAAGTGTAGCACTGCTTTTGTACAATGGATTCAAAGAGAACTATCCATCCAAATGCGAACCAACGTCAAAGTAGTACTAGTTAACGAAAGTGGTTTCTGCTGCTTCACTATGGGTTCGTTCAAGATGAACGAAGGCCTAAGCCGGCCCAATAAAATATTTGCGGCCTTTCCATTCACCTTGATTTCAAAATCTCAAACGGACCATAGTAAGGTGATCGATGTGGACCTTTGATCCGCTCTGCTCTGCTCTGCAATTCTGGATGAACAAAAGTCGATTACTTGGTTTTGTGAGTTATTGGAATCGGGCTTATTTTTGATAGATTTTTCTGGAGCTCCTTCGTAAACTCTATGGGAATAATTGATGTTGGCCGGAAGAACAAGGCAGCTTGAGTTTGGCCCCAAAGATCATCTAGGCTGGAGTAATATTCATTCCGCTTTTCACCGTTGAGCGAAGGCCTAACAGCATGACTGGTAACTGATGCTTTGAGAGTCCTATGCCAACACTCAATTATCCCGTTCGCCTGTGGATGATATGGTGTCGTTTTGAGATGTGTGATGCCCAGATACTTCGTCAGTTCCTTTAAGTTTCTTTTTGGCACGCCGAAGCGAGAAATCCAGCTTGCGATGAATTCTCGAGCCACCGTATGCGCCGTGATGTTGGAAAGAGGCACGGCTTCAGCTCACCATGGTCAAACAATATCGGTTACCTCGTGCAGGTGGAAAAGGTACAATAAGATCGATGTTGACGTGTTGGAAGCGATGAGCCGGAGCTTCATTCAGCCCGTATACCGTTTGGTTCTGACGCTGAACTTTAGACCTTTGACACTGTGCGCGGTGTTTGACAAATTCAGCGATAGTTTTTGACATGTTCGGCCAGACAAATCTCTCTTTGATGAGCTTCACTGAAGCCCTGGCCCCAGGATGGGAAATTCCATGAAAGTGCTGCATGATGTTTGCGCGAAACGATAGTGGCAGGAACAGACGAATGGTGTTTTGCGAGGTGTCGCAATACAGGGAACTTTTAGCTCTGTGAAGAGGAAATGGTATGATATGAAGACTTGTTTCAAAATTGTTACCTCCGTCCAAAAGAGGTTGCAATTCCTCGTCCTGTAGCTCCTCTTGAGCCATCGCTGCGCAGTTAATCTCTGCCAATGATACTTGAGAAAGCCAGTCCGCGACATTGTTTTCTTGACCGACAATGTGACGAATGTCAGTGCAAAACTGACCGATGTAGTTCAACTGGCGTTGTTGTCTTGGAGATGCCTCGTTGGGCTTTTGATGGAAGCCGAAAGTAATTGGCTTGTGATCCGTCACAATCACAAGTATCCCAAAAAACGGACATCCTTTTGGCCGAAAACCCATTTGGCGACGTTAATTGTTAAGTTGTTTTCGAGCAGTTTTCGAAAAACTCTGCGTAAATCCTGTTTATGCTGCTCGAATGTCACTTGATACTACTATATATGGTGCAAATGTCATCTATGTAAATAAGGGAAACAACAATCCGACTCGTCTTCTAGTAGCAGGTTGATATGCCTCTGGGACGTTTGAGACGGATTCCTTAAGCCAAAGGTCATGCACTTAAATTCGAACAGCTCAAATGGCGTTGTAATGGTTGACTTGTGCACGCCTGCTGCTTCTATCGGGATCTGGTGATACGCCCAACGAAGATCAATCCTTGAAAATATTCTTTTACCATGTACGAGTAGTACGTGGCAAAAATCACGAAGAAATGGAATAAGGTAGCGATCAGGTAGAGTTCGTGCATTAAGTGCGCTTTAGTTACCACAGCATTGCCACTCGCCATTTGGCTTTCTAACATATGAAGCGGGCTCACCCAAGGGCTCTTCGATGGTTGACAGATGCCGTTTTCCATGAGGTCTCTGAATTTGGATCGAGGCACTTTGAGCTTATCGGGCGGTAATCTACGAGAACGTGTGTAAATTGGTGGACCATTTTAAACTTCTAAATTGACGCTCTTTCTGATCCAAATTGATCCCCCGATGATTCCAGCTGCGTCTTGCTGTCAATGACCTTCCCTCTGCGAAGATCAATTAAAAGATCGAAATGTGTCAAGAAATCAACACCTTTGATGGCACTTCAGACTTCTGCGACAATGTGTCCTACTTGAACTTCCAAAAGTTTTGATCTCACTTCCATTTGCTGCGCACACGCTCGTCGTGTGTGGAGATTTAAAGATATGAGGGCATTGTAGTGGTATCAGGGACACATCTGAACCGGAGACAAGATCTTTTATCTTGCCTGTCTGACTTGTCTGACATTTCGAACACCTGGCTTAATGGTTTTTTGACACGAAGGTACATGGAGAGTGGCACTTACGAGCATTATCTCCAAACTTACGGTGATACCAACAAAGATCGGTGGCATTCATAGGAGGGGTTCGGTCATGGATTGGCGCGTTGAGCGGTCATGGCAATCTCTTCGCCACTTAAGTGGTGGGCAGTGATGGTATTTCGGTAATATACCACTGCTACTACAGTGCTAGGGACAAGTGAATCAACTACAACAGTTACGTTCTGAGTTCTTGTAGCTTCGAGAACGGTAGAGGGATGACACGATCTCCTAGGTTGGCATTTTGCTAAGTCAAAACGAGTATCCGAGTAAATTCTTCGTAGATAAAAGTTTGATTAAGGATAGCTAGGGAGTTTTCGGCCAGAGGACTGCTCCGTTAATATGAAAGGGTGCCTGCGGGTGGTGATCGACCATACCGTAAGTCCTAGCAGTGCGTAAACACGATCCTGATGACGTCTAGGTCCCGAAAATACGATTGGGATGGTGACTCTTCAGTGCGAGAGGCTATGAGTACTCAAAAATCCGTGATTTCTTGGTTCCCAGACGTCTAGTCGAAAAAAAAGAAACCAAATCTCCAGTTCGAAGTTCAGTTCGGGCGGTCTAACAAATTAGAAGCAATGCACCTGGAGTAGGAAGAATGGATGAAAGTTCAAACCCAGGCTCATTTTTAAAAAGTGACTTAAGTCCAAATTTTGCAATTTAGCCTTATGTCATGGCACCGAGGAGATTGATCTAATGATGATGTGATTGTGCTTCAGGGACCTTCAGCTGTCTCCCTGTTAATTCACTTGTATTCAGCTTGTCCTTTAATCTTCTAATGAAATGTTTAAACCACTTGTGTGAATTTTTCCAGATGGCTATACATCCCGGCAGCTAATGTACGAGTGGTACAGCGACGATGCGGTTACATTTGTGCCTGGGATGACTCTAAATCAGTTCGACCTAATCAGCATGATGCACAGAAACTCAACCTATGAAAGGCGAGAGGGTGAATTCTCTGTCCTTTTAGTGGCTTTCAATTTAAAAAGACACACTGGATACTTTCTGATTCAGGTGACATCTGAAGCCAGTCTTCTGAAAAGTATTTTCAATTTTTTGTCACTTGTGTTTTTTCTTTATTTTATAGGTCTACGTGCCGTGCATCCTTATTGTTGTCCTATCTTGGGTATCCTTTTGGATACACCGCGAAGCTACAAGTGACCGTGTTGGTCTTTGTATTACAGCCGTTCTTACCTTGTCCACCATCAGTTTAGACTCTCGAACGGATCTTCCCAAAGTAAAATATGCCACTGCTCTGGATTGGTTCCTCCTGATGAGCTTTCTCTACTGCATAGCCACACTTCTCGAATTTGCTGGTGTCCACTATTTCACCAAAGTAAGTGTACTTATTTGTATTTTTCTAGAAAATAAGTCAATATCGATATTCTTCATCTAGACCGGTAGTGGTGAAATTCCAGCTAGTGAAGATGAATGGGAAGATGTTGACGAACTTGCTGAAGAATCCGATGGAGTGCACTCCTCCGAGCAAAAGAGCAGCGAATCAATCAAAGAATCTCCACAATCCGTATCTGGAACATTCAGAAGACGTAATTCAATCATCTGCCCAATATACAACGTAAGTCTGATTGATTGAACATTTTTTGTTTTTTTTTTGCAAACTCAAACAATTTACCCAAAGTTTTACCCTTTTACAGGACCCAACGACAATATTCCAAGCTCCATCGTCCCATGCCTCCACAATGGAACGGACAACTCAAACTGAACCACCGGTCACGTCCAAATGCAAACAAATTTGGTTATGTTTCATTGGGGATGACAAATTTCGAAAACAACGCGAAAGGGATGCAACAGTTAAGGGTAGGTAGTCAGTCGTATTTTGAATAAGGACTCAATTTGAGGACCATGTTTAATGGTGGTTTCATTTGTATAGGTAATCGGCATGTTAACAGTGTGTCCCTGATTGACCAAGTGGCCCGCATAGCGTTTCCCGTGTCGTTCATATTATTCAATTTGTTGTATTGGCTGGCCTATGGAATGTACAAAAAGGACTTTTCGTGGTCATCGGTGAAAAATTAGCAGCGTCAGTCAGCTGTTATTGGAGTTCGAATGCATTTAAGTAGAATTAATCAAAGGATGGTGTTTTTGTTTTTTTTTTTTTAATTTTGACATTTGAATTGTTAACTTTTGGGCTTTTTTTTTGTTATAAAGTGAGTGCTTCTAATAAAAAAATAAGAACTTGTTGAATAAAACGTTGTCAAGAAGTTTTACTGAGTTATTTACGAACTATGAATGCTGAGAACGGCTACCTGTTACTACTGACATGTATCTCAATAGTTGAAAGGAATTTAGGGACCTTAGGTGAGTCAATGGCAACTTAGGAACGCTGATTGTATTGCTACAATATGTGGTAAGTATTTAGAAGGGTCATCACTTTCAATCTCAAACTTCAGGTCCGTTCTAAGGTAAGCATTCCTGCATTTGTGCAAACAGAATGAAACGCAAAGTAGCCCACATACTTCCTAAAGTGACGCTACAGCCCAACCTAGAGCCGAGGCTCAATCAACATGCCTCTCCAGGCAGCCCGTATTGGGTGCTGAGATCCCTCTCCAAATAGGCGCATCACCAGTGGTTTGAGGACATCGTCTGCTATGTATTTCCTCGGTGGTGGATTCGAAGATTTTTCGAGCTGGAGTGCTGATGAATTTAGACTTTTTCAGTTAAGTCGATGCAGACAGGACTGTAAAGTACTTGAAACACTTTTCTTTGCAAGCGATCAAGCGCCTCCTCATCCTTTTACGACCAAGTTCATGTCTCGGTCCCATAGAGGAAGTCTGGAGTTCTATTATGGTTGTCCTAGAGAACACTCTCTAGGTTATAGGTCTCAATTCGGAGTTCGAGGGTGGTTTTCAAGATCTGCCGCAATGATCCATGATAGAATTTCCAGTCCTGAAGCTGCACTGATAAGGTCCAATCAGTTGACTGACAAAACGATTTAGGCGGTTACATAGTGCGACAGTGGAGGTATAATTAGTGGTGTTGGAGAGACTGATTCCTCTATAGTTGGCGCAGACTAGAGGAATCTCTCTTCATGCAATGCTGAGACGATTTGTTGACTCATAAAGTCACCTTCGCCGCCTTAAACTGCTCGGTAGCATCATAGGATTTGTAGAGAGGATTTTTGTTAGCCACGATGCCTCAGAGGTTTCTGTAATTTTGTCACAGAATGATCTCCAGGAATGTCGCTTTGCCTTCCTCAGTCCTTTTTTGTATATTTTGAGGGATTCTTTGTATGAGTCCCAGCCAGTCACTTTTTTTGTGATTTTTGCTACATTGAAAAGTTTTCTGCAAGCGTTTTTGAGCAGTCTCAGTTGGGACTGCTCACCAATGTTTCTTTTTCTTGCTTTTAGGTTGAATAAGAGGGCAGGAAGCAGCCATAGCCTGATTGAGAGCCAGGGTGAATTCCTTGACATTCATGTTAAGCTCGTTGGTGTTACGTGGGGGACTTGAAAGTTCAGAGGTTAGAGTTTCTGACAGAATTCCTCTGTATTTTGGCCAATCAGTTTCCGGTAATTCCGGAATGCTTGTTGGCGGGAGGAGCATCACTCAAGCTGAATTGGATGTATCTGTGGTCTGAAAATATGTCTGCACTTAATGCGGTTTCTTATTATAAAAGTGGGCTCATTGCCAATGTTGGAAACAATGAGGTTAGTACTTTATAATATAATCAAAAAGTGACTCACCTCTATCGTCCTGCCCCACATCATTAGCGTCGCACCCGATTATGAGGCCAGTTTTTAGCCTTCGAACTCCCAATACCACCCTTGTACTACATGAATATGGCCAAGATATGCCGATGTCAGCCAGTAGGAGCCTTTGGCAGTCTCCAGTCTGCCAACGGTTAAGTCGGGGTCGCTGAGGTTAGGAAGTAAAAATGCATTAAGGCTACGTTTCAGTAATATAAAAGTTCTAATCTTACCTTTGTCTTTTGTATAGAGCGGAGGGTATGCAGGTGTCCCAAGTCCACGAACGACGCCCTCTGCGATCCATGGTGATCGATGATATCTTCTGCGTTTTTGGAAAGACGCAGAATAAGTGCGGCCGACGCCTTTTTTGAGTGATGGAGATTAATCTGGAGAAACTGTATTATTGCTACAATTTACCAGAGTAGCCTCCACCATGGTGCTGTTCGAGTCCTCCGATTTTGAACATATGCCCAAGAGCACATGTTTTTAGTTCGTCTTAGTTTTAGTTTTTAGAGTGTCAGAAGAGCCAACCAATGGCTTAGTTGTCGCCTCAGATAAGTGGGAGTCGTTGCTATCCATTTCTGGAAACGAAAGATATCGACGTTCCAAGATCTAAGATCGAATTTGCAATTTCAGTTAAAGGAGGATGAGGTTGCTTATCAGCATCCAGCTCATCGAACCGAATCATGCCTTTAGTCTGCGCTAGAGGGTTAAGGGATTCCTTATTGATCACGATCAACGCGCATCTATAAGAGTCCCTTAGTTCTTCCAGTTTCGCGACTTTCCATTCGGAAGGAAAGGATTTTCATGAGTCGAATTGCTGATTCCGGTGGTCTCCAGAATGCCTTCTGGGAAGGAAAGTTCGGCTGGGATCTATGTGCGAGTTCTAGGTCTGCTAGGGATATCCTCCTTAGGCACGACCTCGAGTTTTGCACCTGGCCAAATCTCTTCTTATCCACCTATGGCATTGGTGAAAAGATTAAGAGATCTTTGATTAGCACATGCGATAAGCTTGACGTGGCCTTGGTGCCAGCCAGCGTCGCTTATGATCGGGGGGGGGGCGGGTCCAGGGTTTTCCCTCATGATGGCCAATAAGCTGCTCGAAAGCTTTAACTTGAAGGACTGCCACCGTTCAGGTGTTATCGATCGGTCGGTATCGTTTTTGTCGATTACCGCGATCGTTATTGCATCTTTTCGGACTTCGCTAAAAGACCTCAGAGATGTGCTATTGGATGGCCCAGGGGTTTTGGTGTTATAGGTTTTGGGCCTCTTGGGAACTGGTACGGTTTCCTATAACGACCTCCAACGAGTCTTTTAGCGAGCAGTGGGTAATCCGTCTTTTAGGATGTTGTTAGCCCACTCAATCTTGATCTTAATGCCCGCACTTCTCTTAACCTCCGGAATGGATCCGATAATGAGTGAAGCACCTTACTGTGTTTGTTTGTAATTATGACTAGGGAATTCAGGGTGGACGTAGCCAATATACGCGGGCTAAAAAGAAATCACTTTTCTGCGTACGTCTACGTCTGTAAGTACCAACCAGCTGTTTTGGCACTTAGTGAAACACAGGTAGATCCCCTGCCCACACCTCTCAGATCACTCTGATCTGAAGGTACCTGGCTACGAACTAGTGCCACTATTCTTTCCCCATCGCGGCCTCGCCATTTATGTGCGTAGTGATGTGGTAAACTACATTCCACCACCACGTAGTCCCTGTTCCAATCCGGAATTCAATTTCAAGTAGTTAAAATTCCATCTCCGTAAGCAAATTATCCACTACTGCTCTATTTACAGCAGCCTCAAACTGGACAGTAACTTGACCTTTCACGAGTTTGATGCGCTGTCTGACTCCATTCAAAGAATTGCATCCCTGTATCCTCATACTGAAATCGTGATTACGGGCGATTTCAATACACACAATTCTGGTTGGGTTCGACATTCTGGACAGACAACACCCGAAGAAAGGTGTGCTGAGATTTTCGCTGCGGAAAATAACTTAACCCAGTTTGTAAATGTGCCCACACGAATACCAGACGTTGATAGTCATACCGCCAACACCCTGGACTTGTTTTTAACTTCTCACCCTGACAAGTACTGCGTTGATGTGCTCTCCCCTCCAGGCTCGTCGGACCATTGTGTCATATCAGCTAAATTCTCGTATACCCACCACACAGTTAGAGAAAAGATTCCTAAAAGAACCGTATGACAGTACGCGAAAGCCAACTGGAGCGGTCCTAACAGCTTCCTTGTTAAGGAACTTTCACTGGTCGTTATGTTTCCTCGATAACGACGTGGATGCTGCTGCTGATATGATCACAGACACTATTCTCTTTGGAATGAGATGTTTTATCCCTCATTTGAAGAGTATCAAAGCAAAAGAAAAGGCATGGTACGACAGGAGCTGTAAAGAAGCTGTCAAGGCTAGAGAATTGTTCGGTCCTACAAGACCAACCCGACAGAGGAAAACCGAAAAAAGTTTAAACGAGCCAGAAATGACTGCAACGTCTTTCTCAAGCGTGTGAAGTTCCAATACGACCAAAAACTGAGGTAAAAAATACTGCAATGTCCCAAAGGCAGTAACAATTTTTGGTCATTCTTTGGACAAGGCCAATCTGCTTCCTGCACACTTTTCGGCCAGCTCAACACTCCAAGATTGTGCTTTGTTCCCGCCTACACTTGATTGCGTCGAATCTACAATGGGACAAATCCACTTTCGCACTCGTGTAGTAGCAAGAGTTCTTAAAGATCTTAACATTCACAAATCCACTGGCCCAGATGGTATATCTCCCCTTCTTCTGAAGAGGTGTTCTTCCACGCTGGCAAAACCACTGCGTGAACTTTTTCATCAATCCTACTCTTTCGGACTCTTTCCGATCAGATGGAAAACAGCATTTGTCCAGTCTGTCCTTAAAAAAGGCGAATCCTCTTCTCTCTTCTCCTACAGACCCATTGCACTTACGTCCCGTCTTTACAAGGTCATGGAAACGCTGATAAACCTCTCTGGCTGTTATATCTCGAAATACGAAAACTTCTCAATGACCGGCAGTACGGTGTTCGTAGCAACAGGTCCACTGGTGATCTGATGGCATGTCTCAACGAAAAGTGGAACCAACGCGTACATCATTCTGGCGAAAGCAAGTTGCACTTGATATTTCTACAGCATTTAACAGAGTTTGGCATCTGGAACTTTTGTTAAAAATGTGTGCTTTTGGGATCAACGACTCTCTTTTTCAATGGTTTGGAAATTACCCTTCAGAACGTTCTATTCAAGTTGTCTTGGACGGTTTCAAGTCTGATATTCATAAAATAAATGCTGGTGTGCCCCAGGGCTCTGTTCTGTCTCCGACACTCTTTTTAATTTTCGTTAATGATCTCTTGTCTGCTACTTCTAATCCAATATATTCCTTTGCTGATGACAGCACTCTCTGCTTTTCATATTCGTTCCCGGACTCACGCCCCTGCTCGTCGGCTGTAGAACGGGAACGACAGCGTATGTTAAGCTCATTAAATTTCGATATTAACAGCATAACCAATTGGGGAACTATCAACCGAGAGGAATTTAATGCTTCCAAAACTCAATGCTGTCTGCCGTTATTAAAGCGAAATTCAAATACCCAGCCATTATCCATGAAGGGCACTTGCATCGTCGAAGCGATAAAACTCATTGGTGATACTAATATCAGTCAATCAATTGATACCCTCGAACACGGACGTAATGTCTCCTGTCTCACTTTGTTTTATCGCTATTTCCATCACCAGTGCTCCATAGAAATCGCCAGTAGTATTCCGGCCCTTCAAACTTTTAACCGTAACACCCGTCTCGCTATGAATGCTCATCAGTATCTCTCAAGCCCATTTTCGGACGTACTCTAAAATATCGGGATTCTTTCCTAAGCCGTGCAACTCGCTTATGGAATACCCTGCCGATCTCTGTGTTTCCTGGTGGTTATAACTTACAAACATTTAAAAACAATGTACATCGGTACCTGTTTTTTCTTCGCCCGCGCTGTGTACAAACATTTTAAGGGTACAAAAACCCCTTGAGCGCGCGCCGATTATAAAAAAAAGTAGATGAAACTTGCCGATGCGGCTGAGCCCCTGATTCCTCGTTATGCGGAGCAGTTTTAGTCCTTTAGTTTCTGGCCTCGTCTGGAGATCTTCTCGAGATTCAATGACCTTACTCAGCCTCTACAACTCGACAAGTTCGATGCTCAGGATAGAGGAACTGACTAATTGTCAGATGATGGCTCGATTTTTCCACTTGTCTAGCTAATTGGAAGCCTTACGTGTCTGAGCCCTTGGTTGTCGATATCAACACGGCCATTCAGGACTCCAATAATGATGATGATGTTTCCATTTAGTGATTTGCTTATGATGGCATCCGTCTAGTTAAAAATTGTCCTCTTCGTTTCAGTAGCAAAATTCATTAGCGCAGAATTTCCAGCTCTGGCTGGGAGTACCAATTCTTCATGGAGCTGGTAGGGCAATAATATCATGAAGTCCCTGTTTGAGAGCAATAACACGCCACTATCCATTTGAAATAAGTTCACGACCAGTAAGAAGCAAGTGACACTTCAAGATCTGTAAATCGTAAGAGTATGCACACATGCATACATGTATATCTGAGTAGTTTAACTTACCAGACGAGATATATCCCATTACATGGAATCAGATCCGCCAAGAAGTGCCATCAACATCCGAGATACATAAATCCTTCGAACCAACTGTTTATTCGTCAAGTTTTGTAGTAGAACACCCATCAGAGAGGTGCTTCACTTGTAAGTTTCATTGAAAACTTTCTCCGGAAACTAATCACTTCACATTTGCCATTAAGAGATGTTGCACTTTCCGGCCCAAAGCACGGATAAAATGCGATACGTACCTCGAATCCTGGTGAAAGTTTCGAAACTTTCCATGATGCTCAAGGGTTGTTTTTTCTGTTGAAAAATTAACCCATCGACACCGTGTAATGTTTACCACCTACAACTTGATTATGTAAATTTTGTTTTTTGCAATAAATAACGGTCTCGTCGAGTTGACAACTAAATTAAAATTCAAATATTTGTTTTTTACTTTTTGTTTAAAAAACGCGCACGAAGAATAAATTTCCCGCCAAATATTTGCCGTCAAACAAATCAACGTCAAATTGGACATCCCTGGTTTCCGCTTAAGCGGACGCAATTGTATTTTTTTTTTTTTTTTGAAATAAAGTTTCAATTTGTACAGATACAACAGAATGCAATCCAAAGCGAGGATGAGATACATCAAGTCGTCACGATATTTATTGAGAGATGGTTTTCCTTTTTTTTTATTTCAGTTTGAGAAGGGTTCAATGGAATGGAGGGTTATGGTGGGGCTTGAGGATGTGAACTTTTATTGTAATAAAAATCTAAAATACGATTTCGGAGAAAAGTAAACAAGGACAACAAACACTTGATAATGCGAGGAGATTTGTAACTTGCTTATGGAAAGAGTGACGGAGAGCAGACTGAGAGATAAAGTGCGTAAGTAGCTGCAAGGATATTCCATTTGGACGGGGTTTTTTTTTCATTTTATTGTGTGTCCTTAGGGAGTAATATTGTCGCACACATTTTGCCCTTGAGACGCGGCTAGATAAAATCTATCAGGCACTCAAAATGTTTTTAAAAAAGTTTTCTACACGTAGACAGCTCTTAGAACTGTGGATTGTCTATCTATGAAGTAAACAGATGTGTGGTGTGGTGGTAGTCTTTGGAGTTCTATTGGAGATTGACAACCCCATACATTCCTAAGTGTAAGTTTGTAGCTTTTTCGTTCGAAGGTCTATTTCATTTCTTTGGCATTTGGAAAGCAATGAAAGCTGACACTGGGGGTTATGTCACGTCGTCTAGAAGAGCTGGATCCATCTATCGAAGCGTCAAAAGAACATTTCTTCTAAAAAAAAAAATCAGCGCGGTAGATTACCGACAAAAGCTCCTTCAGCACTAATCAGAAGGATGAAATGGAGATTCTGGCAAAACGATTTTTGATGGTTAATGGGAGAACAGCAGCTCTCATACTTCCTAGGTGGACTTCAGAATTTTTGTCCTGCTTCACCGGAGATGTAACAGAAAGAGTTCGGCTCCTCAAACTTGGATTCGTTTGAGGGGTTAACTAGCTCACTACGTAAAACAAAACTGCCGCTAGGCAACAAACGCTTCAGATAAGGACAGATTTACTATTGACGGCCTCTAAAACTGAAAACAAGAACAACCGCATTTGGATCTGCTAGGCCTATTAATTAGTGTGGTTAACTATCGAATGAAAAACAATCGAATTATTCGATAGTTGCAAAATATTCATTTAATCGATAGTTATCCAAAAATCGTTCGTTCAAACTAATCGAAGAAAAAAAAAACATTCAACTGTTCGATTGTTTTTCATACCAATGAACGGTTTTTTCATTCGAATGATGTTTTCACTCGTACGAAGTGCGGACTATCGGGTTCGGTGTAATGTCCCTTTGACTTTTAAACCAATGAATGCTGTTTTGGACTATCGGGGTTAAGAAAATACTCGAATGATTTACATATGAATAAATGAGTTTTTTCACTAGTTTGAACTTTGACCTATAGGGGTTGAATTTATATTAATGTATGTAATGTATATAAGGTACAAAATGCATATAAGGTATAACTCCTCCCCCGCGTTTGATAAATTATTGTTCGGATGCATGAATATTGAATATGAATGAACGAATGAATAAAACTATTCGATAGTTGAAATCATTCAGTTACTAGCTATCATAGTCGGATTCATACGATACTTCCCATCACTACTCTTAGCCCAAGTGCAGCCGAAGAACTAACGGAGGTCCAACACGGCTGCAAACTATGATAGATACAACCGCCATCCAAAAAGTTCGATGAGTATGGCCGGGCAAAAAGAGATTGAAAAACTTCAATTGCTACCGACAGCAACAGTAGCGCTTATTTGGAAGTGCATTTGTCACTAAAGCCAGTTTCAGGCATCAAAAATGAATTTTGCAAAATCTTTACAATATACGCGCATGCGTAATGGGGTGAAAGACGACGACATTGAAGGTAGGTATAAGAAGTTCCTGGAAACAACGTATGAGCAGTGATCTAGGTGTGACTTACTTACGAGTACTTACTTAGGTGGTACTACAGATCTGCACCTCAGCTAACAAGCCCCTGCAGTTAGTCCGGTCTTTAGCTAACGGCTTCCAGTTGCGCATTCCAAGTCTGTTGAGATCCCCTTCTACTTGTGCGTTCCAACTAAGATGAGGTCTTCTTCTACTGCGTTGTCCCTCCGGATCAGAATCGAAGACTCTGCGGGCCGGTGCATTGGTGTCCATTTAGGGCATTTGCCCTAAATATCTAAGCCATCCCAAGCGACTGATGCGTTTAGTACGATGTTGAATCTTCTCCTCCAAGGCCTAACAACGTAAACGGATCGAATATTTTTCGAAGGATTTTTCACTCAAAACGACTGAGGGTATATTCATTCGCTTTTGGTAGAGTACTTGCTTTAACTCCACAAAGTAGGACTGGGATCATCAAGGTCTTATATATAGTCTCCTTAGCTTTTCGGGATAGGACTTACTACTCAATTGCTTTCTTAGACCAAAGATTAGCAAAAGTGAGGTGTTGTTGGCAGAATTTATAACAGAGCCAAGGTAGACAAAGTCCTTACTAACTCGAAATAATAGCTGTCGACTGTGAGGTTCTATGCAATTCTTCGATGTTGTGTGTCCCTTCTTATTGACAGCATATACTTGGTCTTGTTCTCATTTACCGCTAAACACATTTTGATAACATCCATTTCAATATTAGCGAACGCAGTGGTGACAGCCCGCTGAGTGCTACCAATTGTGTCGATATCATCGGCGTACGCTAGTAGTTGCACAGGCTTTTGCAAGGTTGTGCCTCCTGTGAGTTCCGCACAATGTTGTTAAAGAAGACAGCTTGTGTAAAACCTTTTTTGACATCAAAGGCCTCAGTTAAGGTCGTTATCGAATTTAGTTTTGATGGGGATGAAGGCTCCTATTTATTCGGCCTACTCTTAGCTATACAATCTTAGACAAGCTTAAATTAAACTTAAACTTAAAACGAAGGGGTTAGAGTGTTGAAGGAGATCGGATTTGTGACAGGGAGTGGTGCGGTTAAAGTCAAGGACGATAAGGTGTGAATTGATCTTTCGTAGCATACGGGAGGTTGGTTCGTTCGTCCCATAGGAGGTGTGGTGAGCTGGTAGATAGAAGGAACGAGGGGTACGTAGATTTCGAGCGTTGGTGTTGAGGAAAATAAAGTTATGAGGGGACGCACATTCAATGTGACCTGAAAGGAGTCGATGAACTAAGAGAAAGTCAGCCGCACTTCTGCGTTCGTCAAGGGTGTTTAAGTTAATAAGGTTGAGACGTTATTGATAGGGGGGCAGAATAAAAGGATCGTCCCAGGGCATATCTCGAAGAGCTAATTGAAGAAAATGACGCTGGGTGCTTTCGATTCTCGAGATATGAACACGATGATATGAGGACCACTCGTGACTGGCGAACTTTTGGGAGGAGGCGAACAAAGGCCACGTATGGGTTGGTGAATTCTTCGGCCACCGTTTTATAAAACTTAGTACAGAGTTGGCTTTAAGAATTATTTCATCCATATGCAAACGGAAGTTGAGCTTCATATCACACAAAATCCCGAGGTCGCGAAGAGATTGAACTGTGAAGATACGATGGTTGTGCAGAAGGTAGAGTCTGGGAGGAAGTTGGTGCCGCTTATGTGAAAAGGTAATGGATTGGCATGACAATCTTTGAGGCACCAGATGGAAAAACTATCAAGGCCTTATTGAAGGAGGAAGGAGCCATGTGGTCACGAAATGGTTTTGAAAAATTTGGTATCGTCGACTTAAGGGCAGACAGACGAGTGTTTGATGATCCAATCGAGATCATTTATGGTTAATACAAAAAGAGAGGACCTAGACGGCTGCCTTGTGGTACTCCAGAGGTGGCCAAAAATGCAACCGAGTGGGCTAACCTAAAACGAACACTGTAAAAACGGTTTTCAAGGTAAGAGGCTATCCATTTTAACAGTGTGGGTTCAAAGCCGAGGGCAAACAATTTGAAGAGTATTAATCGATGAGAGATTTTATCGAATGTCTTGCTAAAATCGGTTGCGACGGTTCGACTTCGTACCATTCTCTAGGGCTGACAGGGCAAAGGATACGACTTTAATGAGTCATCTTGTCTAGGGGAAATAAGTGATTTGTATTGGAAGGTTAAAGCTTCATACAAAGTACTTTCGAAGACTTTTGGTTGTATGGGAGAATTTACTGATGGGATGATAGTTGGTTATTCTTTGATCCTTTTTTGTGGATCGAAGTTATGAAGGAGGTTTTCCAAGCCTGAGGAAATTCTCCTTGTAAAAGGGATAGACGAAAGGTATTAGAAAGGCCAAGGGAAAGAGAGGAGGAACATTTTTAAAGAAACATGGGAGGGCGGTCAGCTGGGCCGGGTGTGAATTCGTCATTAAGTTGGTTGTAGCTTATATTCGATAAAAGACGGGTCCAAGGTGTGAGAGAGAAGTAGGCCAGGTTTGTTTAAAAAAGGTGGAAAATAGGTTGGTAATGGTGAATGGATCGGTTGATGAGTTGGAAGGAGGGTTACCATCGGAATTTCTTTTGTAGTTAACAAATTGGAAAAGCGGTTTTAGGGTTGTTTATAATGTTGACTTGTACATTGTTAAGATAGCGCTGGTAAAGGGAATCGTAAAGTTCGGTGAAATGAAGATAAGTACCGAGATAGTTGGAATAATAGGAAAAGGATCTGGTACGAAGGAAAACAGCCCATAACTTGTTTCTCTTATTTCGTAAGAAACGAAGCTTGCGATTATACCAAGGACGATTAGTAGATGATGTTTTAAGGCGGGAAAACGGAACGTAAAGGGAACAAAAATGAAATAGTTCTCTATAAAAAATGGATAAGTTGTGTGCCAGGATAAGATCGGTTGTGCCAGTCAAAGAGGGATCTGCTGAGATAGTCACTGATTTTGTGAAAGTTTACTTTATGAAAGTCATATGATGAGAGAGTTGTGGGGGACTTGTTAGAGAGGTTATGAAAAAAACGAGAGAAGAAGGAGAGGGTATTAGTTATCAATTGTTGAGATAAATAGGGAACAAAGTGAGACTGAAGAGTTAATTGAATAAGGTCTAACTGCGTGCCCCTGATCTAAGAAGAGACATTACTTAGCTGAGCTGGCATTTGAAGCAATAAAAAACAATTGATCATTTGATGGAGTCCACTGCAGCTGAGGAAGTTTAAAGCTGGCGAAGTTGGCGAAAATGAGGACACCGTCAATAGAGCCAGACAGGTCAATTAAATGGTTGATCGCTTCGATAGCAAGTTGGTAGGATTCGATAGGGTGAGCTGGTAGGATGTACCAACATATAATGTAAATGGACTTGAAGTCGACTTTAGAGAAAGAGAAAATGATAATGGGAGAAGAGTCAAGGCTATTGTGGATAGCTAGTAGGACGCCTCGACAGGAGGAATCACCATTTGGCCGGATAGGATCGTGTCGTTGCGAAAAACATTAAAAGAGGGAGGAATAATTCCTGGTTCTTTATGTCGGGAATCAGATTGGTTTCAGTCAGGGCGTAAATATCAAGGAAAGAGGTGCTTTGACGTAGGGATTGGGAGGAAGGGTGGGAATTAGGGGATTAGAGGATTGGTGCGTGGGGGATTTGTGTCGGGTAAGTGAGGAAGAGGATTAAAATGTAGGAAGGTATTTATTTTATCGTTCGAGCGTTCTCAATCGTCACTCTGGACAGACAGACGAGCTTGGCAGGGATGCCAAAACTAGGCATGGCTCTATATGGCTCGCCCCTATAAATGCTGTCCTAAGCGACCTTAAAATCGATGAAAAGGTGGTGGGTATCGATTTGGAGTTCTTGAGTTTTTCCCAGGAGTTGCAGAGATTCGAAGATTTGGTAGAGTGCGGACTTTCCTGGTCTGAAACTGCGCTGATAGGGGCCAATCAGTTTGCTGACGAGGGGTTTCAGATGCTTACACAATATGGCAAATAAGATCTTGTATTCGATGTTAAGGAGACTTATACCTCTATAGTTCGCGCAGAAGTCTCCTTTTTTGCAGATCGGGCAAATGTTACTGACTACGTTACCACTTATTAGGCGTATTTGTTTTATCGCACTGTTTGGAACCCTATCTAGCATGTGCAGAAAAAATTTGGGGGCGACTGACCAGACCAAGCATTGTGCTTCAATTTTGGGCGTATAAATGCTTCATATATTGTGGCCAGATCAGATGAGGAAAAGTATCACATTTCTTACATCGCTTCAGAAAACGAAGAACTTTCGCAGCTTTGTTAGCGACATCATCTTGCCGACTTTGCTGATGCAAGTATGGATAATGGCGGAGAGCTTAAAATTCACTTTAACGACAGCAGACAGTATTGGGTTCTGGAAGCAATCTGTTGATGGTTCCCCAATCTTGTTAATATCGAAATTAAAGGAGCTTATTTCACACTGCCTTTCCCGTTCTACAGCGACGTGGGTTCGGGAACAAATATGAAAAGTAGAGAGTACTATCGTCAACATTAAAAGTGGCAGATAACAGTACACTAATTAAAATAAAAAGAATGTCGGAACAGAACGGAGCCCTGTGGTACAACAGAATTTTTTTTTGTGGATATCAGACTTAAAACCGTCCAAGAAAACTTGAATTGAGTGTTCCGAAGGGCAATTTCTAATCCATTGATTACAGTTTGAAGTCAAACTCTGCCAAATGTCTTTGAAATATCATGTGCAACTTCCTTGCTTTCGGCAGATTGGTATATGTAGACTATGGTTCCAGTTTTCTGGAATGCTTTACAGCCATCAAATTATAGTGTTTGCATGACCTAATATGTAGAGGGCGTTAGTGCAATGGGTTTGTGGAAAGAGAGAGAAAAAGATTGCCTGTTTTCAGGGATATGATTGAAGAATGTTGTTTCCCATCTTCTTGGAAAGAGTCCTAAAGAGTAGGATTGATGGGGAAGGAGAGACCGACCATCTGGTTCAGCGGATTTGTGTGTATTTAGGGCTTTAAGTACTCTTGCATCTACACGAGTGCGAAAGTAAGTTCGTCCCATTGAATATTCGATGCACTCAAGTGTACAAGATTGAACTTATCCAAAGAGCGGACAACTGAAATGTCATCTTCTTTGTGTGGGGGATGAGCCAGAATTTTTAATATTTATGACGAACAATCAAAGGTCTTTCATTATTCTGGAGCCAATCCTGGCTCATTTGAACTTTTCTCGGTCTTGCTCTGTTGGGTTGATTTTGTAAGACTTAGGAAGCAGCTCTATAACCATGCAGCTCGAGTCGTAGCACGCCTTTTCTTTTGGTCTGATACTCTTAATCCAATGAGGGATAAAGATCTCATTTCAAAGGAACATAACGACCAGTTAAAACTCCTAAATAAGCTGTAAATCCGCTTTAATTGGCTTTCTTGTATTGGTATGTTCCGCAAAATATAGCTGGGATGATAAGGCTCTTAGATAGCGTGTTTTACGTCGCTCAAGTCTTTGTCATTGTCATTGTCTTCTCAGCATGTAATGGTTAGCTAGAGTGATTCTTCGCTAGATCTTCAGCTGGTATTGCTGGAATTCACTGTATCATTCGGTCATTGTATTGTTACCCTGAGGCATCTGTATTGACTGTCCTTTTTTGTTTTTGATGATAGCACATATTTCGTTTTCCATTGATTGCCCTACAATTCTTATTGCTTCTGAATCGATTTTCACCAATGCCTCCCTGACATCCCGTTGGTTTCTCGCAATTATGTCAATATCACCTGCATATGTGAGAAGTTGGACAGGTTTTTAAAATATTGTGCTTCTAATGCTTGGCCTGAGAGTTGCGCTCCATTCTATCAAGCACGAGCAGCGAAAGTTCTTCATCAATGTCCTGTACAAACGAACGAGATTGGCAGGGACGCTTTCATTAACAACTCCAAGATCTGACTCAGAGTAAATATATGGTCGATAAGAGACTTGCAAAGTTAAAGACCTCTGAGGTTGTTATTGGCATAGACGTTCACAAAAAAATACCAGCGAGGATCTTGTATGCTGTGGTAAGTAGGCTAATGCTCCAATAGATGGCCCAGTTCATGCGGTTTCCTTTCTTCAGGACTGGATAGACGATGCTGAGATTTTATTCATCGGGCATGCGTTCCTTTGACTAAATCCTACAAATGAGTTCGTCCATTCTTCTCACTATGTTAGATGATTTCCTTCAGCTTTGAAAGGTTCAAATGCCATGCATTCATTCACGCGCTCTTGTTGCGTTTGGAATTGGATATTTCCCGACGAAGTGGTGGGTAACCAGGTCACTTGAGTTGACGTAATTACTACTGAATATCTAGAATAGACAACCTCGCATACAAGAATCGAATTCCCGTGCTTCTCTAACATAAGTGGAATAAAAGGGATGACGGGGTCTTGAAGGACCTGATGGGAGTGATGAGCGCTCTGCGTAGGCTCATAAATGTACATATATGGACAACAATTTCGGCATAGGGGTGGCATCGGAGTCCATTAAGGAACTCGCCAGGGACGAGCTAGAAGGGCATAGGAAAGGGTGAAAGCGGCTAAGCCCTCCGTCTCCTAGTCAAAAACAAGAGAGAGGATGGCGACTCGCCAAGCTTCACCAGATGGGCAAAATAGCCATTAAAAGAAAAGAGATGATAACGGGTGGAGTTCTTGTGGAGCTTCATCGGACTGTCCGGGAAATCCGCGATAAATTCGCCGTTGCCGTTGCCGAAGCAGCATCCACGTGGCCCGGAAGACTGTGATGGGGAACGAGTGTAACGCTGGACCGCGGGAAGCACTCCGTGTACTCGTAATCGGATGGAATGTAGCGCGACTCTACCGAGAAGCCCTTCGAGAAGTTCTGTCTAATGCGCTGCCTGCGCAGAGAATTTCAACGCCTAAGCCGCGTCTACTGGCGTCACAGGGTTCGCGGTTTCATAAAGATAGGGGTGGCGGCGTACATGGAACCGAAGAAATAATTTGAGAAATGAGCGCGAGCTCATTGCCGAGGTGAATAAGGATACGTGATGCCATGGGTACCGGATCTCGTTACGTAAACTTCGCGGCTCACCTATTAAGGGAAAAAATCATATCCACGACGTTAAGTTGCGATGCCGTACGAAGCCATCAACAATGTACTTCCGAGTTTTCAGCAATTTGAAACAAGTGGTCTGAATAGGAGGCATACAATAAGATCCCATGGTACTCTTCGGGATGTTTGCTTTGTGTGCCCTTTAGATTTGCCGAGAGACGAGCTTGGTCGAAGGGTCCTCAGAATCCGATTGGTGACTCCACCCTGAAATAATACTAACACGATTCCTGTATGGCTAAAAGCCACCCGTAAGATGGGCCTCTTAGTAAGTATTATGTTGGTTCGATCCCAACCATTGCACGAGTGTCACACCACCGTCACCGTGTGTGCTTGGAAACGGTGGCGTATACATAATTTTATTTGTTTCCTACATTTGATCCATCTGAGTGCCATAAGATTCCAACGTTTCTTTTCAAAAATTTAAAGCTTTCTGCTTCCAAATCATGACGACTAGATGGCGCACAAATTTATCTCTCACATTCTCTCTCAGTTTCTGCGCAAAATCTCACTCCGTAAAAAGCTCTCTCCACCAATTCATTCTTCACAACATGAATTCTCCACAGCATCCGACATCGTGTAGATTGAAAAATTTTCTCACTCACTCATCCGCGCGTACAACAAAAGTAACTTTCCTTTCTTCGGTACCGCATATTCCCAAAAAATTCAAAATCACTGCGTGGGACAGTAGAACCAACTAAGGAAAAATACAAAAACAAAATTGGAACGGAGTCGAAAACAAAAACGGACTCGTCGCACATATCCATCATTTCATTACTTGCAACCATCATTTTTCATCACATTGTCGCACACTGCTGCCGCCGTTGCTGTTGGTGTTTTGTCGTAAGGATTCCTTTGAAGCAGCATCCTCTCCTGTATACCACCGTGAGTACACACCGTATCCACTGTGTTGTGTGTGTGCCTTTTCGGTAAAAAGGTGTCATGGTTAAGTGACAAGAAAGAAGGGACAAAAAAAAAAAAAAAAAAAACAAAAAACAACGAAACCAAACCGAAAAACGGAACGAATACAAACCACAAAAAAGAACAGCGAAAACGGGTCACATAACTTGATTTCGTTTCGCTCTTTAAGTTTTATTTTTTGAGTGAAAAATTATGCAAAACACCCTGTTACGGCGCCCTCCGCTAAAAGTGCATAATGTGCATCCTTAAACCGAATTTGATGTAAACTTCCTCTGGTCCTTGAAGCATCCCAACCGAGAGAGAGGGTAGTACGTCCCCGCACGTACGAATAGAGTATAGAGTCAGACGTATACATCGGTCGTTAGCAGTTAGCACCACTGTTGTTGTTGCTGTTGTTATTCAATGAACTGTTCCACACCGTCTCCCCCTCGTGCACAGTGAAAGGATATCATATTTTTCCTCGGAAAAGAGAAAGTAGAAAACAAAAATTGAAAAAAAAAAAAGCAGAAATTATCTAATTGTCCTTAATTTTATGTGTGCTTTGGTATGTGTATGTACGAGTGTGCGAATTCAAAAGTGTGTCGCTCTTTAGTGTTCAATCACTGTCGGTGCTGCAATGTCGGTCCTTTGCCATAGTCGAGTATACTCGTGTCCTTACTGACTTCGTACTGTTGCTGGCATCGTTCATCTAAAAGAAAAATTGAAAATGGGTCACCCTCTGGCGGTTAGTGTTACACCAATGTGGTGATATGTGTTACGGATAGTTACAGTTACAGTTTGCGGGATAACAAGGATAATTCCGCTGGCATCAAGTGGCGTCCCACATCATATGATACTCTCGTACATTGCAGGCGAGTGTGTAAATTCTGTTTCTTCTTTTTTTTTTTCTGTGTGTTTTCTGTGTGGCATCTGCATGTCGATCAAGGATTCCATCAAGTGAAGGCGCTTTTTGAAGAGGCAGCTTTAGGCTATCCGCTAAGAGTTGGTTTAAAAAAAAAAAAAAAAAAAAAATTGAAAGGATAGCAATCCCCTGTTGCAAGAAGAAAGAAAAGAAAAGGCCATCCAGAAGAAGGATACGACGCAAGAAAGTCATCGAGAGTGTTTTCTCACTAAAAAATAGACGAGCAAAGATAAATCCTTTTTTTTCGGTTCAGCGCGGATCCATATATCAGCGGAAGGTTATACAATCTTGAAATATTCTTTATGTCCTTTTCGGGTGTGCTTTTTTGTGTGTTTTGATTTTTTTTTTTCCTTTTTTCCTTTTTGGTGACAATGTGTGTCGACTGTCGAGTGATACATCATTTTTGAATTGAATCCGTTTCCCCTTTTGGTGTGGTAGCTTGAGATAGTGTCCTGTCGTCATAGTCTACAGCCATTTAGCGGAAGTGGATTTACAAATTAAATCTACAAGTATTTGCCAGGAAGTGTATTGTAGTGATAGTGTTAGTGTACACTTTTGGTAGCAGAAAGTTATCTGCATTCTTCTTTTATCCTGAGGATTGCTACTTCTACTTTAAGTGACCGATGAATCACAATTCTAAGCTTGTTCAGAGGTGAGTACAATTGACCGGGTTTTGGAAATACATAGACGACTTGAAGCCTTCAAATGATTCGTCCTTTTAGAGTTCGAGAAAATGCAATTTATCTAATGGATTTCGATGTGGTTTCCATCGGAAATGGAATGAGATTTTTGGGGAAAAAACTTGCAGATGGAGTTTTAAGTGGTGCAGATGGTTTGCTTGTGTGTTTGTCTATACTTTCATGTGCATGTCCCTGATAGTTTGTTGAATTTCTGTTGAAAACAGCTAGAGTTTGCCAAGCAGTTGTATCCTGATTTGGAATTTATTTTGAAAGAGAATTGATTGAGTTGAGTGCCAAATCAGATGAGGTTGCTCAGTTTGATGGAATCGGGTAAATTTATTTTTTGTCAGAATTGATTGATTCATTCGCTAATGAAGGTTGATTATGCGTAATTTTTTGAATGATTTCGTAATCATCGAATGACGCATTGGCAATGGTTTTGTGGTCGTACTCTACTCCCTTCAATCATAAATCTGCGGTGTTTGAAAGCGCCAGCATGATGGAATTTATGGATTTTTGTTTTTGATTTTCCAAAAGCCCCTTATTTCAGGAATGCAGACTATTCAAACTTGATGATAGTTCACTTTGGTTCTCTGACACCTTGTGGGGCTTAACAAGGCACCATAGCGTTCGGATGCGCATAAGTTCTGAATTTCGCCGCGACTGTACTTCTCCATAGGGCAGCTCCGTCGCCTATCTGATAGAGTAAGTGGATAAAGAACTAATCTATTGTACTCCTTGCATATTCCTTTTATTGGAATTTCTCCGCCTTTCGTAGAAAGATGACAAAGTGCCTCTAACACCCGCACAGACCACAACAGCCCTGAATACCTGCAGCATCGACATCACTTTCAAGGCAAGCGTCGCTAGTTATTGCTTTACTTAAGCCCAACATGCTTATATACATATGTACATATATATGCATTTTGGGGCCTATGTTATGACGTAAGCAAGCAGTTTGCAAACTTTCTGAAAACTCGCTGATTTCTTAGATACATCGGAAAGCATTCGCTTGGCTTGTCGGCATTCTAAAGGGCCATACCATCTGCAGTCGTGCTTGGATGAAATCAAACTGTCAAGCGCTAACCAAAGACGCAACGCAAACCTAACGCAGGTCCGGGTCTTGAAAAGCTCTGTTCTGAGTCTTACCTAGCAAGTTGATGAGTGATCTCATTCCAATTATTACCTGGGACCAGAACATGATTCACTGAATTCGTCATTCCAATAGCGTTCGCTACAGATGCTGACATTTCGCCTACTTCAGTTACTCTCCGCTTGGCAGGAGCAAAATTTAACGTGTCTTCGTCCTCAAAAAAGTTATCAGCGCGGTTTTTGAGCTATCCATAAAGACCTGACTACATTGCTTTTTTGGCTCAGATTCTGGTCGAAAGCATTCCTGAGCACAGGGGAAGTCGTTTTGTATTCTCGCAGCAACAGGATGTCTGGTGTCATTGCTTCGGACGACATGTCCATACGATGAGAATCATCATCCACAGTCGGCGTGGAAGATTACCAAAACTTCAATGCGTATTGTAACAAAGGGAATTTCTCTCTAAATGGAAAATGGCTTTGACAGTGCAGCCCATGATGTGAATATCATTGGTACGTGCAGAGGACCTTCCTCGGTGACAAGCCCCATGTCTTACTGAAAGCTCCTTTACACTGCTTTGGAGTTTTTCGACGCTAAATGGAATAGTTCAAAGAAATTTGTTATTCAGGATGAAACTCAAATATTTCGCTTCGTTGGAACAGCTTTAGAGCAGACAGTCGCTAGGCATGATCCAGCAGACAGTACAGCTTCATGATCTGCATAAACCTCAGCATGTGCATTAGAGAGAGTCGACCAGCAAGCATTATAGAAGTGAAGACAGGACGTCACAAAACCAGTAACTCGTCTACGGCGTTTTGTCTGGCCGAGTTACATGTGCCGTCAATTTCACCCACCAGATTTTAAACACAGTTCTCTAAGATCTTTCACAATGGCATGCATGTAGCATTTTGGACAAAGGATGCACTTGCAAGCAGTTTTGCGCATGTGAAGTTGGCCGTTCTCTCTGTACTCTACAACATGAAACAAGTCAACCTGACTCTTGGAGAGCGTGTATTCATCTTTACCGGTTTTCGGATTTTTTGCCAGTGCAACGCTGGGAGTGAAGATTCTCTTCAGAGTAGTCAGCTGCTTGTATATACCTTTTTGCAGAATAACTGGACGCTCGACTTCAAAAAATCAAAGGAAGCAGCAAAGTATTTGATAGCCTCGTCCGGCACCACAACCCATGACCGATACCAGCTAGAACGGCTGATGTTACTCAGCTCATTTGCAGCTTCAGTTATAGGAGCTTTTTGTCAGCTGGTTGTTAGTGGTTCATCTTCTTCCGCTGTTAGGGGAATATCTGTAAACGAACGAGAACTGATGATATACTCAGCTTCGATGAGAACACGTAGAGTTTCTACTCTTGGGGTCACTATTTTTTTTAGCAGACGTTTTATGATCCGGATGAGGCGATCCCAACAACCATTCGGTACTGAGCCTCGTAGCTTCATCGTTAATGCGATCAACGTCTAACAAGCGATTGATTTCTTTTAACTCCCTTTGTGGAAAGTTGATCCCATTAACGCTTCTGATCCTGACTGGAGTAAGCATATAGTGATAGCGTCTGTTGATAGGTTTTCGGCTAGCCCCAGATGGGCTGACCTGTAAAGATAACTGCCCATCTCTTTTCTCGTCGACGACGTAGAGCGACATTAAAAGGGCCGAATAGATCCACGCCCGTATATGTAAATGGACGGACATAAGGCGTTACGCGATGAGGAGGCACTTGACGCATAAGTGGTGGCACTGGTTTGGCCCTTTCGATTTTCCACTCAACACAACTGCGTTTTTTTTTTTTATATAATTTGCGCGCACTCAAGGGATTATTTTTTTTTGTACCCTTAAAATGAAAAAGAGGTACCGGTGAACGTTGGTTTTAAATGTTTGAAGGTTATAATGACTAGGAACGAATCACGATATTTTAGAGTACGTCCGAAAGTGGGCTTGAGGATATACTGATGAGCATTCATAGCAAGACGGGTGTTACGGTTAAAAGTTTGAAGGGGCGAAATGCTACTGGCGATTTCTATGGAGCACTGCTGGTGGAAATAGCGATAAAACAGAGTGAAACACGAGACATTACGTCGGTGTTCGAGGGTGTCCATTGTTTGAGTGATATTAGTATCACCTATGAATTTTATCGCACGGTTTTGGATCCTATCTAGTAGGTGCAGGGATGTTTTGCGCGCACCCGACTAGATGTGGGCATTGCACTCCAATTTTGGGCGGATAAACGCCTTATATTGTATATTGAGGCCAGATCAGAGGGGGTAAAGTATATCATACATCGCTTGATGAAACCTAGACATTTCGCAGCATTTTTGACGACACCGAATATGTGGTCATTCCAACGCAAGTTGTCATTGACACGCATACCGAGAATGGAAAGTTTATCAGTTTCGACGATGCAAGTGCCATTCATGTATAATGGCTGAGTGTTTAAATTTCGCTTTAACGACAGCAGACAGCGTTGTGTTTTGGAAGCATTAAATTCTACTCTGTTAGTGGTTCCCCAATTAGTTATGCTGGCAATATCAGAATTTAATGAGCTTAACATACGCTGCCGTTCCCGTTCTACAGCCGAAGAGCAGGGATGTGAGTCCGAGAACGAATATGAAAAGCAGAGAGTACTGTCGTCAGCAAAGGAGTATATTGGATTAGAGGTAGGAGACAAGAGATCGTTGATGAAAATTAAAAAGAGTATCGGAGACAGAACGGACCCCTGGGGCACACCAGCATTTATTTTGTGAATATCAGACTTGAAACTATCCAAGACAACTTGAATTGAACGTCCCGAGAGGTAATTTCTAATCCATTGAAGGAGAGAGTCGTCGATCCCAAAAGCACGCATTTTCGACAATAGAGCCTGGTGTCAACTCTGTCAAATGCCTTAGAAATATCAAGTGCATTTATCTTGCTTTCGCCAGAATGATGTACGCTTTGGTTCCACTTTTCGGTGAGACATGCCATCAGGTCACCAGTGGACCTGTTGCTACAGACACCGTACTGCCGGTCATTGAGAAGTTTTCGTATTTCGAGATATTTCATGAGCTGACGGTTTATCAGCGTTTCCATGACTTTGGAAAGAAGGGACGTAAGTGCAATGGGTCTGTAGGAAGAGAGTGGGAAAGGAGGGGAGATATACCATCTGGACCAGCGGATTTGTGAATGTTAAGATCTTTAAGAACTCTTGCTACTACACGAGTGCGAAAGTGTATTTGTCCCATTGAAGATTCGACGCACTCAAGTGTAGGCAGAGACAAAGCACAATCTGGGAGTGTTGAGATGGCCGCAAAGTGAGCAGCAAGCAGATTGGTCTTGCCCGAAGAGCCGACAGCTGGATTGTGATTGTAAATGAGCGTTGGGATGGAGGATAAGGCAGAATTTCTAATATTTTTGACGAACGACCAAAAATTTCTACTACCTTTGGGACATTGTAGTATTTTTTGCCTCAGTTTTTGATAGTATTGCAATTTTACACGCTTAAGAAAGGCGTTGCAATCATTTCTGGCTCGTTTAAACTTTTTGGATTTTTCGATTTTCGCGTTGTACGGCTTTTAAAACAGTTCTGGCGTGCGGAAATCAAACCTTCTGACGGACTACATTAAGGGTACTTGCTGTGTTTTGATGATGAAACCTCTCATGGTAATGACGCATGACAAGCTCCGAGATCATGTTTTTGGGGCAACAGGATCGGACGTCTAGCATCCAGTAGTAAAAAATATGTAGGGTCTTAGACTAGAAATTGGACTATTTTTTGAAATTTGATTTGACAATTTAAGAGCGGCTATTTCTCTCGGAAATTACTCTTGTTGAACAATCCGGCATAAGTTGACCCTTTTTTGTTGGCTGTATGCTCACTTTGGCTAAGAATAGAAACTTGTTGATAGCGCGTAGCATCTAAGCCATGGATCGCTTTAGATTTAAATAAGAAGAAAACCGATTAAACTGAATTACAGTATTACCTCCGTGTGGCTGCATGATTAGACAAGGCTTGACTTCCTCTTCCAATAGAACGGGTGGTGGTTCAACCATTACAGTAGGCCAACATTCTTCAGGCAACTGCAAAAATGCCGAACCAGAGAGCCACATACCTTTAGCTTTGGAGACCAAGTCGCGCGGGTGGCCACATCTGCGTAGTTTTCTCCTGTTGGCGTCCAACGCCACTGAGATGGTTGTGTTCTGGTAAGAATTTCTACAATGCGCTTGAGGACCTACGAAGGACTTGTATATTCGCACGGCTGAATTAATCCAGTATAAAAGTGTTCTTGAGTCTGTCCAAAATGTTGTTTTAGAAATGTTGACGTCATGACTACGGACTATAATCTTGCTGATACGGATACCCAAAACTGCAGCTTGGAGTTCCAATCTAGGAATAGACATCAATTTTTGAGGCACTCCACGGGTTTTTCCATAGACAAATACAACTCCTTCGGATGTACAGTCCGAAAATAACCTGCAGCAGCAAAGGCGACTTGACTCACATCGACGAAAATGTGGAGTTGGATATCGTATGAGTCATGCAAGTGTGTCGAATAGCAACGTTGGATCTTGAAGGTATTGATTTTCTGGAATTCCTTCCATCAAGCAGCCCACTTCTTATTTAACTTATGCCATCCAGAACTTCCTTTGGAATACGATGAAATTTGGTATTGAATACAAACATATCGGCGGCGGTATTTAAATACATCCCGAGCACATTTTTCAAATGGGTTTGGCGTTCCATGTTGATGGTGTTAACTCCTGTTCATGGCTGATTGAAGACTGCTGGAATTAGATGCAAAGTTTCTTAAATCGAAGAAACTGGCTTCTGTGTTGACTTGTACAACTTTGCTGCATACACGTATGGCTTCTTCTGCACTTGAAAAACTGGCTAGAAAATCGTTCACATACTGCTTGTTAACTATTGCTGCTGTAGCATCGGGATATTGGCTTTGATATCCGTGAACAAATGGCTCCAAAAATCCTAGAAGTCATTGTGTAGTATTCAAGTAAGTCTCCACTTCTCCACAAAAACCGTTGAGCATCCTGATCCTGGGGTAATTTGCGAATTTGGGAAAGCATCTCACGAATGTCAGCAGCTATTCCTATTACACCTTCTCGGAATATAAAAAGAATTCCAATGAGTGATTTTGCTGGTTCGGAGTCTTTCAGAAGAGCAGAATTAAGAGAGATTCCGTCCACGATTGCTGCATCGTTAAAAACTATTCTTCACTTGTCGGCTTTATGTGGGCTCTGGAGGGCAAAATGTGGCAGATACCATACTGGCTGATGGGTATTCAAGACTTCGTCTTTGGAAAGCTTTCTGGCATATCCTTTTTCCAAATACTTCGACATCTCTCTCTGGTTTCTGCTAGAAAATTCTGGATCCAAACTGAATTTTCTTTCAATGCCGTAGAGTCGTTTCTCAGCCATCTTGAAACTATTCGACATTGCTGGGGGGTAATTTTCCCAAAGTAGCCCGGTCTCAAATCAATGCGATGAGTAGTCTCCTTCGAGCCCTTTTGTTGTCTTCAGACTTCAGTGTCGTAGGCGTGATATTGATACCAAAATTGTCTGCTGAGAAGTACTCCACAACCAAATTGTACTCGTCCAAAATTGTTATGGCTGAGCCTTCGTCAAACATGGCAGACACTTCGATTTTACCATTGGGCCCAAACAAAGTTACTGGCAAAATCTTGAATAATAGGCTAACTGGTGATGATGTCTTGCAACTCAAATATACTTTGCGCGAGGTATCAATAGGAAGCTTTCGGACAACTGCTGAAGTTTTAGCAATCGACTGTTCGTCATGCAGGCGAGAGTGTTGTTGACGGCGATAGTCTTGGACGTAAGCACGAAAAACATAAACGCTGATCCTTTACTTTTTGTCAGCGTGCTTCAAGTGACTGATTAAAGATGATACAATCAGAAATAGAGTGCGCTTCACTACATTCATAACAGTTGATGGATTGTTGTTTAGCTGGCTGATGATGTGTGGGTGCTTCTCGACAGCGGTATTAAACAGACGATTCTGGTAAGCTCACATAGCCATTTTGAAAAACCGGCAACTGTAGGAAACGGTTTTATATGTATAGCATGCTTCAAGCACTAATACTGCTTGTTAGGTGGTAATTTGCTCAATAACTGCTCCAAAAGTGCCGTGTTTGAAAGATGCTGCTGACAGTTGGCTGATGTTAAAAATGCGACGACGTTACGAACTTTAGTAGAAAACGAAAGCACGCGCTCAATCTTGTTTTCGACGATGATTGGAAACTGTTGAATTTTATTGAGCTGTTGGCGAATGAGTATACCTGGTCTTCTAAAACGAAATTCTAATTCTTCTATGGCATTTGACACGTCCCGTGGATAGATGAGCATAGAGGTAATTGCTTCCTTGGCCGGTTCTGACAAACACTTTTGTAGGCGCACAAAGTTTTGTCGATCACTGTTGTGGAATCACTCACAGTTGGGATCAAAGATTGACACGTACTACTTGGAGCAGGTAAATTGTATGTCGGCAACACCGATGTAACCTGGCTGGCGTCGCCATCTTGATTGGTCTGAACTTGGGTAGTCAGTCGTTCGATGTCCTTTTGACATTCTGCTGTACTGGTTCTGAGAAGTTGCACTGATGTTTTCAGAGCATTTATGCTGCTTGCAATAGAGGGAATTTGATCTGCATCCATGACTGTTTGGCTTACTTGAATAACGCCTTTTCTGATTGGCTTGTGGCATCGTGGTGAACAATGCCGACGTTGAAAGATAAACCACGCACAGCTTGAGAACGCACAAAATTAAGGAAACGAATGTTAGGACGATTCTAAAGACTTTGTAAAAATAAAATTAAACCGACAGTTGCGTTATTTGTAAAACTTATTCTTTTTTTTTAATTTATTAAAAGTGTGTAAATCAGCTTGTCTTAAGGCTTGTGTTTCTTAATGTATTTGCCGTGAGCTCTCGTCTACCACTACTCGTTAAATGCCAAGTCATTTTCATTGGTCTGTTCTCGTATATACAGTGTTGTGCAAAACATACCGGATTTTTACTGAACATTTTTCGTTAAAGAATTCTAGGGGACAGGAATACAGTAGATACACTTGTTTGGCAATTTAAAAAACTCATTGAATAAGTTTACAAATAGAAAAAACAACAAGGCATTGTTACCATTATTTTCAGAGTTTTGCTCAAAACTGTAGCTCAACTCAATGCCATGCCTGTACAAAACATACCGGATTTTCTTGCGCTTTAACTTGCTGATAATGGTTTTGGCTGTCATTTGAAGTGAGTTATAGACTTAATAAAACTTGAAAGGTCAGGTGTCTCCAATTTGTTTACTAATAAAATGGCCAAAAATAAATACAATGGTGTGGTTAAAAAATCAGATGGTAGTGGATTTCAGGGCAGGGTTAAAACAAAAATCTATAGCCAAAAAGTATAAAATGTGTGACATTATGAAAAAGTCTCAAAACCGGTCGAGACTATTCACTGTGGAGGACGCCCAAGAAAAACTACACTCCGAACCGATTGGCAAATTATGAAAATGTTTCTTAACGATCCTTTCTTGCCTTTAACAAAAATTGTTGATTAGTTCAATCTCTCAATTGAAGCAAGCACCGTACACAGGCGCTTAAGAGGCCGGTTTTTGTTCTTTTCGACAAGGAAAAAGCCTCTACTTACTGCTAAGCATAGACAAAAAAGGTAAGTCTTTGATTACTTTGCTAACGCTAATCGTTTCCTAGACTGGAATTCGCAAGAAACCATTTGAATTTGGTAGCAACGAAGTGGAAAGCTGTACTCTTTAGCGACGAGAGTAAGTTCAACTTGATTGCTTCCGATGGAAGTATTCATGTTAGATAAAAGAAGGTGGCACGTCTTCAGCCACGACGTTGTCTTCCATCCGTGGGGGATGTTTTTCTGGTGCGGGTTGTCGACCAATACATGAGATTAGTGGTGTTAAGTATGCATCGTTTTCAGTATAGGGATATACTGGAATCCGTATCAGCCATACGCTGAGGAGGACATGCCACTGCGTTGTTGGTAAAGGAGTAGTTTGTGCAGAAAAAATGTTGATGTGTTGGAATGGCCCTCTCAATCGCCCGATCTAAACCCTATCGAGAACTTGTGGGTCATTTTAAAGAGACGGGTAGGGTCAAAGACGCACACATTCAAAAACGCACTTATGACGTCACTAAAGAATGAATAGGAAAACATTCCAAAAGAAATTTTTGCGAATCTAGTGTCGTCCATGCCTAAAAGATGCGAGAAAACAACTGTTACTGGACAAAATATTCAGTACAACTAAAATCTGGTATGTTTTGCACGGACCGTTACCGAGTTAAGTTTTTTTTTTATATAATAAAGTATATTGTAAAACCTTCTTTTTCTTTTATTTGTAAACTTACACAATAAGTTTTCTTAAATTGACAACAGATTTTACTTGGAAATGTTCGATAAAAATCTGGAATGTTTGGCACAACACTGTATGTGTTTCTCCCTCAGCTGGTTTCGCCAAGTGTAACGACCTAAGATGCAAACATGGCTGCGAGCCAACCCTGAACTTTGGGTATAATAATGGGTCAACATGTTCTTCGTATTTCCGGGTTACTTTGCATGGGTAGCCTGAAAACCGGGGCTGGTTTTTGGTACAGAATTTCTTAACCGTTCAGGAGTTTGCTGTATTCAGTCCCTCTGCTTGAATAGAAACATTCTCTGTACTTTTGCTGCTAGTAACCCATGGTGTGAGGGTTTTTATTTTTGTCAATGTGTATGACCGCTTCGCCTGATTGCCGTCTATGGGACTGAAGCCTTTCTTGGTTGCAACAGCGGTTTCATGGGCTTCCTAGCTCTTGGCACTGTTTGAGACGGAAAAAAAATACAATTTCGGTTCCGAAAAACTGATCTGGATATCATTTCCACCGAAGTGGAACACTCGCGCACTTTAACAGCATGTTTGCCTCACATCTTCTTCTGCTTTTCAACTTTCTCCAAGCGGGGCAGTCATTCAGAGATTACCTCTTCTGGAGCCCGTACACATTTTTCAGTTAACGGTTAGAAGCCGTTAAAAAGAGCACTCTGACCCACCACCTATATACATATTTTGATGGAGTGTAATCGTATTAGACTGAGCCTCTTCGACACTTGAGATCCCTCCAGCACAATCTATCGAACGTGTTGAAAAAAGTGCCACAGGCGTTACTGGAGTTTTGGTTACTGTGGCCTCCAAAATACTTGGTTTGGATTCTCGCTATTGCGAAAGTTTTCTATGTTATCAATTTGGTGGATGGATGGCAACATTCGATGGTTGTCCAACAAAATATGGATTCCAGGGGCAATACTAAGAATGACTTGAGGAGTTGTGTATCATCATATTCCTTTTTAAAAGGACATTGTAGTGGTTTATTTAGTCCATATTTGTTCATGCATAATTGAGACTCTTTCGTCTGCGGATTCCGTCTTAAGAAAGTCTTGTTGTTCAATTCCTTTCTAAGACCAAAAGTGCCAAAGTAGGCTAAAACAATGTCGTCGCAAGAACTTTAGGACTTTAGAACTTTAGTCCATATCTATAGTATTTTGAAATTCTTCCGGCTCTTCTTTTTCAACTGATGTCAATGTGTATGGTACTTTCTGTCCGCATTTTTAACACAGTCTAAAACCTTTACCACTGGCCATTGTGAGAACTGACCTGGACTGTTCTCCATTGGTAAAAGAGTTTCATAGTGATATCAACATACGAGAAAATTTCGTTGATAATCGTTGGCATTATTCAACGTTACCTTTGAATTAATATGGAGATGGGGGATACATGCTCACTTAATGACACATGAAGAGTCTTCCATTTTTCATTCACTACACCTTCCTAGTCTCAGTATACATATGTACATATGCATATTCGTATCCATGAAATTCACTTTTTTAAAACTCCAAACTTCGAAAACTCTCTTTGCTTCTCTTTGGACTGTATCGTATCAGATATTTTCCCGAATTCTGACCATACAATAGGAAAATGATTCCGAAAAGGCCCATTGTCAATATGGAAACAGCAATTGGACCGGACTTAACAGCTTCCTTAGGAACTCCAGCTGGTTCCTCGAAAACAACGTCGACAGCGGTATAAAATCCCTCATTTATAACCGAATGTAGAGTATCAAACCAAAGGTAAGCGCGTGATGCGATTTGAGCTGTAAAAAGGGTAAACAGGCTATCAGGGCCGAAGAAAATAGTGTTCGATCGCTTAAGGCGAACCTGAAAAAAACTTACAAGAACCGGGGTGTTTCACTCTGATAAAAATTTTAAGCAACCTATAGTCAAGTGCCCAAAACATTAGGAAATCAGTCTCATCTTCTATCTCATCTCTCATTTATAGTGACATTCCAGCTATCAGCTGGATCAGGCTCCTTCTATGCCTAGGAAGGGGGATAGGGTATATTCTTTGTGGAGAGCCGTTTCCGTGGATCTGCCTTTGAGGTAGACGTGCTGTGATTTGGATAGCGATGATTCTTCTAGAATGCTTCGCATGTGGATGTCTAAGACATGCTCTAGGGTCTTAGGAGGTTAAACTAATTCTTCAAGGAATCGTGCCCGTATTTACCTACCACTCGAGCGCATCTCCAAGAGTAGGGTACGTATTTCAACATTAAACAGCTTCTGAATGTTGACGCTGGTGTCGTTAAGTTTTGTGTTCTCTATAGCGTGGTAGGTAGTATGCCGTCAGAGAGACTTGAACAGGGAGAAGCTATTAATAGCCCAGAAAATCGTTTCCTTCTAAATGATTGAATTGATATTGCTGTGGGATGCTGGTTCCAGGAGAAGTTCCAGAATCTTTGCAGAGGGTTTTGTCCATCCTCCATCTGACCCCCTCAGAAAGTGAAGGTTGGAATGTTCTTTGGACAGACTTTTGCTAAACCTGCCAGAGTCTTTGAGTGTTTCCACCAACGTCTGCTTCTTAGATGCCTTTATGGCTTTTCTATTTATACTTAAACAGTCTTTTTATGGCTACCAGCAGTTGTGGAATCTGCCTAAGATTACAGAGATCTTCATTCCAGCAGTGGGGAATGGTTTTTTTTTACTACGTGTAACTGCACACAAGATTTTGTATGCAACGTCCATTGCCTACTCGAAAGTGTTTACATTTGCCAGTTCTTTGATTGATACGGCGTTAATTTCAGGTATACTTTGGGTTTCGTCCTAAGGGTTTGACCCAATTAACTCTTTTAGGGTTTCTAAATGGTTTAGTGGTCTCGTCCCCAAGATCCAACTCGTAGAGGATCCATTGGAAACCCTCCAATTTTCAACCCTGAAGTTGTCATTGTTTGTTTTGAATGTAACATCTAGGATCTCTCCTCACCACCTAAAATTTTCCGTATTAGGAGAGACAAAGGTTGGGGTCGTGCCCTTATTATAGACAGATAGGTTAGTGGTTAGGAGAAAATCAAAAAGTGATTCTGTACTTCCCCAACCTCGCCCACCCGTTATGCTGGCTGTGAGCTGCTCGACTTCCTCTAGTGGTCTGGTCTCCCATGAGCCATGTATGCTGATGAGAGGTATGTTGTCTGGTTCGCATTCGTTTGAACTGAGTTTGGGACATGAAGAAAGCTTTAAATGTTTCTTAGCGAATATGTATGTTCTGGACTTACCGATAGCCTGATGTTTGTGGAGCAGGGCGTATTTTTTTATTTTTTGTCTTGCAGTCCCTCTATGGCCGAGTCTCTCACCTTGGCTAATGCAGACGTCAACATTTTCCTCCCTTAGGAAAACACGCAGGTTATCGGAGGGACACCTAGAGTGCCTCAGATTAGTCTGTATGACCTTCAGCGTTATTCGTTTTTTCAGCTATCACCAAGTCCTCTAGCAACTTGTCCATATCTAAGCTTGGCGTGCCTGATGTCAAACCTCAAGTTTATGGTCTGCTTTCTCTAGTGCTGCCAGGCACTCGTTATTGATGAGGAGCAAGAAGAGCATATTCTTCTCATGGGGTTCAATCGCCTTAATGACTGCTTAGTCATCCTTTGGAACCGTCTGGTTATGGAGTTTAAGAGATTAGAGGAGCTTTCCCCCATCTATCTTCGTATTGGGATGTCATTAGCGGGGATCCGCTGGAGCTTTAAGCCATCCCAGGCATCGCTAACCCTAGCAGCACACTCAACGAGGAAGTCCTTCGACAATTGGTTCTCGCATTTGATTACCCGATATCCTCTAACCGTCTCGGCGGAGTCACAGCTAAGTAAAGGTCCCCCTTGGTTGTTGATGAGGCGGTCCCTCATCATGTCGGAAAGCTTGGTTTCCCCATTTGTGGAGGACTCGTCCAGTAGTGCGACCTGGAGAAAATCTCATGCCATCTTAGTGAAGGGTCGCTTTTGAACACCACTGGCCAAGGTGGTCATGATTAGTTTGGTTGTGGTTTTGGCAGCCGTGCCTAAGGCAACCTTGGTTTTCTTCGAGGTAAACGTTGACGTCGGAGTCTCATCTAGAGACCTGTTGCGCTTCGCGGCCTGTTAGCAATCGCCAACGAGTGCCTGGTATTTTACCCTCTCCGCCTGGTCCTTTTCGTGTACCTTTCCGGTCGCCTCATTTTTGGAGATCTTGCTAAAATGTAGAGGGCCGCCTACATAGCTTTTCCTGTGGACTTACTCGTATGTCTTTTTTTTTTGTTGTTGGCTGGTGGTGCTAGCCTTAGCACTCAAGTCGCTTGGTGGACAGACGAGTTTTTTCTGGCTGCAGGCCAGTAATTCGTCTTCTGATGAGGTGCCAATTTCTGGCAACCCCAGCTGGTCTTCTTTTTTTTTTTAATTTTTTCCGTCTTACCAGGACAAGGCATTGATACAACCGACCTTGTCTGGGCATAGGAGGGGACCGTTTGCGCCCAGTTTGGTTTATCCACTTACTGCCCAAGCAGCCGTCAGCATGAGTGCCTCAACACGTTGGTCTAAAAGTCGGATTTTGAATGGACTTTACTCCCGGCACCTTACATTAAAGTTTGAGTTACCTTTAGCTTCGTTCTAGGGACAATTAAGTGTCTGTTGGCATTGTTTTTTTTTTTTTTTATATAATCGGCGTGCGCTAAAGGGGTTTTGTACCCTTAAAATGTCCGTACACAGCGCGGGCGAAGGAAATTTGGAGAGGAAGAAAAGACAGGTACCGATGTACATTGTTTTTAAATATTTGTAAGTTATAACCACCAGGAAACACAGAGATCGGCAGGGTATTCCATAAGCGAGTTGTACGGCTTAGGAAAGGATCCCGATATTTTAGAGTACGTCCGAAAATGGGCTTGAGAGTATACTGATGAGCATTCATAGCGAGACGGGTGTTACGGTTGAAAGTTTGAATGGGCGGAATGCTACTGGCGATTTCTATGGAGCAGTGGTGTGGGGGTGGTCTTGATTCTTACATATTCACTTACAACAAGTCCTTCCGCCACGACAAGGCGGCAACCCGACGGAAAGGAACTGCAACCGACTTCAGACTGCTATAATTTCCAAACCGTTCATGACAGTGAGTTCAAATCTTGACACATGACAGATAATTTTAGTATTTACAAGCCTTTTAAACGATTTGCGTCTCAGTTATGTTGAAAAATTTTTTATCGGCGATGGAATTCAAACGTGATAGTGTGATTGCTTTATATTTGGCTGGAAAACCACAAGTAGCTATCGTTAGAGCCCTCCAGCATTTCAACGTGAATAAATCATTTGTGTCTCGAACCATAGCTCGTTACCGTGATACTGGCAGCCTTGCAAAACGCCATGGAGGTGGTCATAAAAAAAAACAGCAACATCGGCAGAAATGGTTCGGAAAGTGAAGGCTCGAATTGAACGAAATCCGCGTCGAAGTGGAAGAAAAATGGCTCGTGAGCTCAACATATCGTTGGAACATATACTGAAAAATGAGCTTGGGCTCAAGCCATTGAAGTTCCAAAAAGCACACGATCTTACACCGCAACAGAAAAAAGTTAGAGCCGAAAGAGCGAAGGAGTTGCTACGCTTTCACGAAAGTGGTGAGTTGCCGAATTTGGTTTTTTCCGATGAGTCGCCATTTGTTATCGAGCAATATGTCAACAAACAAAATGACCGAGGTCCTTCGACAATTTACACCTTCAGACGGCCACGAGAAAACAGGTAGCACCGACGGTGATCAGCCATAACCGCTGATGATCGCTCTCCGCTCGTATTTTTGGACCGTGGCGTCAAAATTAATGCGATCGTATACCGTGAAACTGTCTTAGAGGCAGTATTGAAGCCTTGGGCAAACAATCATTTCGGTCGGAGACCGAGGACATTTCAACAAGACTCGGAACCGTCTCACAAAGCGCGCGTCAACCAAGATTGGTTAAAAAACAATGTTCCACACTTCATTTCTTCGACACAATGGATTGCAAATTCTCCGGATGCAAATCCGTTGGACTTCTCTGTTTGGGGTATTTCGAAAGCGAAGGTTGGCACTAAAAAATACCAAAGTTTGGACCACCTCAAACAAGCACTTCGCCGGGAATGGGCCAAAATACCGCAGAGCCACTTGCGTGCAGGGTGCGATGCTTTCCTCGGCCGTCTCAAGGCCATTATTCGCGCCAAAGGTGGACATATTGAAAACCGCTTATACAATTTGAAAACTGATGTAATTTCCAACATTTTTTGCTTTGGCACAATAAAATTTATCAAAAAATAGAAAAAATTATAGCATTTTAAAAAGTTGGAGTTAGAGTCATTCACCCTGTAGTTTTTAATGGAAAAATCCGCATAATATTTGACTTGGAAGATCGTGCGTAGGTGCTCTTGAGTGTTGTAAACAAATCACGGGCAGTCTCGCAAGTCATGATTTGCAACAAAGGTTGCGTCTGACAGGGACTCGAAATGGCACTACCGGAGGCAAACGCTTAGCAACAACGACGTCGCACAATTCCGCCGCCTCAAAATATTGTTCAATCTGGAACTTCCAAGTAAGCCAGTTAGAGCTATTCTCCAGTTTATCAATATTAAATGTATCACTCTGGCAATAAAAAAAAAAAAAACTTTGACTACAAAAACCGTGAATCCTGCTGAGAGCCCTTTTATTGTACAACACTGCTACTCGTATTAACAAAATTTCCTTTTCAGATTATGTGGCAAGAAGTAGGCCCATAACTTTTTGTTACACTTAAATTACAAAAGTTTAGCTTACAGAACAAACAAACAACAAACAACGACAGTTCACAATAAGAATTTAAAAGGCTTTGACAGAAGAGAAAAATGTGAAAGCGCTATCTAGTATTGAAAACTTCAACGAAACACAAAACTACTATTTACTACAATAGAACAGATATGATCTCTTATTAGGAGCTGCGAAGATTGTCTATGGGACAGCCTTGAAGTCGTCCTATCTTCTGGATCAGTCCCTATTCTATACATTTATTTTAGCAAACAGGAGAGGCCGGGTAGGGTATACTGCTCCGAATATGCCCGAGGACTTTTAGACAGTTGAGACTAATATCAAATTCAAAAGCAAAAAGTCGCCTTGTGGTTAACAAGGAAATTGTTTGTCCACGTAAATAAGAGAACTTTTTATGGTCATATGGTATAGTTTGCCAGTATCCCATTTCTCAGAATCATATCCCAGCTAATTGGGTTTAAGTCAAATACAAACTGCCTCGTATTGTCATAGATATGTCCGCTTTCCGATACTTGGATAGAAATTTTACAATAATTTTTCTTCTAAAGCAAACCAGATATTTCTTTGGTGCTAAGGTTCTGCACAAGAGTTCCAATTCCAAATTCCAAAAGGTAACCCTTTTGTCTGGTAAGTGGTTTTCAAAAGGTTTGCAGGGGTATTCGAGAGCCAATTCATTTCCTCTGCTCGGAGTTCAAAAGGCCAAACTCGCCAACCAACTGGCTTCCTAATTAGATTGTGTGGCAACAAAAAAAAACAAAAAAATGGAAACTTTCACAACAGTACGACGGGGATGGGTGGAGACAAATTAATTTCCTGCTTTCAGCGCATGTAACTACAGCCATCAGGGGGAAGAAAACTTTTCACTGAGATGCTGGTGAAAATAATAGAAAAAATGTCCCTCGCCTTCAAATGCATAATTCCTTCATGAATTCTACACTTAGAGCCGCTTGGCGCGCTGTAATTATCCTAAGTGACTTCCTTGGTGCTGGCGCTAGCTGTTAGTTTCGCATTCGACGAATTAATTGCACCCCCCCATCCTAGCTTCCAACAACTGAAACAAGGAAACATCCTACATTCATGGCCTTAGTTCTTTTAGCATCTTGGTTAAGTCATTATGTTGAGAAGGGGTTGGCTGAGGGTGGTATACATCCGTAGCTGGAAACAACACATTCAGAAGTAGGTATTTGTTGGTTGACCAACAATGCGTTGTCGTTTCGTTTTCGCTTTGTTTTATAATGGTGGATTTATTCTAACGTTTACGAGATTCATAGTTGCGCCTCGCGGTCTACAAAACAACCCACCAGAGTGTGTCCTTGATGAATAGATTTCCATGACGGGGTGGCACTGGAGAAGGGTTTGTGATATTGTGCGTAGTAACGTTGGCAAGTAAATAATTGTTTTTCTGTTTTTTTTTTTTGTTTTTCCTTACTAAACAACATTTCGCCAATTATTGTCAATCTAGGACGAAAGATTGCCGTAATTGTTGTCCTGCTGAGAAAGACGGTGCAGGGGGGATTGCACTTGGATTCAATAATCCATAACTGGGCTGAGTGGTTAGGCGGTCGTTTTTTTTTATTTTTTTTTTGTGTGTGGAGCCACAAATCTGTGTTACTGCGATTCATTCAAATGTTCAAATGTAGGACAAGGGCAAGTAGCAATTGTGCTTCTGATTATTGATTGTCTGACAGAAGTCACACTGAGAAAAAGGGATGGAACAGGACATTTCTATTGCCATTTAGCATTGCAGGATGCCTCAACTAACTGACTAGCTGGGTTGGGGGTGCATATCAATAGATTAGTCGGTGTGATGATTTGTGGAAAAATGTTTGCTTGTTGGATTTGTTTTGAATTTATGTAGTGTGTACGAGTTTTGTATGATGAAGAAAGGATTTTGTTTTTTTGCCAGTTCTGGTGGAATATCATTGTTCATTTTGGACTGTCGTTACAGATTGGAAAAATGATTGGAGCGTTATGTAGTGATAAAGAACAAAACAACTTCCATGACTAACACTTCTCGAAGGACGATATCGCCACTGCAACATGTTAAGAGTTCTGGGCCTGTTCTTCGCTTTCACTGTTATCATGATGTTCACACCACTTGTCAGGTAAGTTTTTCCCTTCTCTCTTTTCTTCTTTTTTTTTTTTGTCTATCTTTGTGTTTCGTTCTAAATTGATATTAAGTTCTTCAACGAGAAAAAGATACTTTTGTTGGAGAAAGGTTTAATGAGTACCTTGAAGGAATTAGTTTTTTTTTGTTTTCTGAGATCTTGAAGATAGAAAGGGAGGATAGAGGACAGTTAAGTGCACAAGGGTCAATCTTGTGAGATGAGTTACTTTGTCTTTGTCGATTGATTGCTAGAAATAATTTTTCAAAAGATGCGTGGGTGATAGACGATTTGGAACTTGTGTCAGTCTACTGTAACTTAAATAGGTGTTGCTACTTATTAGAAATACTAAAAGAACTTGGACACTTTCCAGGATCAGGTGATGCTGGAAGAACAAGACTTGCTTTATTGACTTGGTTGTTATGCTTTCAGTTTCATTCCTTTTCACGTAGACTGGCGGAATTGCATGCTATATATAGCTTATAATTATCCGACATTTGACATAGAGTAGAACCGGCCATTTCAGGATTTTGTAAAGCATCATCCTGGCCTCTAGAATTTGAAATTTTGTATCCAGCTGCTTCGACAAATCAAAGTTCCAACGGTTAGCTAGGATCAATCTCCGTTTGGGTCTACACTAAGTTGTAATCTATGGGGTTAACGTTTATTCCGAGGTCGAACAATGGAACTGTGCTCCCCCTTCACAAGATTTTCCTCGTTTCTGCTCTAGCTTTTCAGGGCACTGCGTCTTTACGAGTCTCTTTATCACACTTTTTTGCGTTTTTTCATTCGTCGAAACAAGGAACAAAACCATTAAAATTGCCACACGAGCGTTCTGTGCATTAAGGTCCAGGTAATGTGAGCGTAATCTGGTTATTTTCAGAGGAATATGCTATGCACATTTAGGTATTTACCAAAACCAGTCCTCGTGCGGACGCCAGTGAGCAGTGTCGAGCTTTTCCTAATAACAGCAGGAATGCCGCTGACTATTGAAAAACAACCGAAAGCATTCCTTTGGTTTGCCTACAACTTGAAGAGCCCAGGTTGATTCTACAAAAAGCCCAACTGCAAATAGTAATTCTAACCAAAGATGCTAGTTATCACAATTCGGATTGAAATCATGAGAAGGCATGAGTTTCCCGCACCAAGTTCCTCTGATATCTCTCGCGATTTTTTTGTGACATGCGACCAGAAAAAAGTCGGCTAATTTAGATTTCCGGCTGCCTTCAACAAAGTCGCTCATTCTCAAATTACCATAACTTAAAGGCAGTAAGGGAATTCGGGAAGACCTTAAGCGCAGCGTGGCTGTGGCTAAACACGGGCCCCCGCCCAATTTCCAAGGCTTCGCCCATCAATGACGTCTAATAAAAAGCAGGGGCAAAGCATATTACTGGTCTGGTAAACATCTTCAGATGACGGTACCGAAGGTTGCCATGTTGCCCGTCATAGATCTTGTTGGCGGCAAGACCACCGGTAGTCCTTACCAGGACTTAAACCACGGTACCATGGGAGTCAGGAGCCCCCCTGATTTCGGTCCGGGCCTGTCTTATTGAGATAGGCCCCCTTGTGGGAGCGCCCTGGTGGCTGTGGTTTAAACCCAAATCGCGGGTAAGGTCTTCCTGTTGGTTTGATTGATTGTAGAGTAGCAAATAAGTACTGGGTGCCGTAACCCTAAGAGCAGCAAGAAGTTTTAGATCAGCCTCGACTCATACCAAGGGTGGAACTCGTACCTCTAACACAAGTTCTGCTTTAGTATTATACTATTAATGTAGGTAAGCGATGGCAAGGCGTATCCTTGCTCCCATGCATATATGTGCATTCTGTAAACATAAGTCTACACGACAGGTGGTTTACGTTAAAAATCAGAGACTATGTGGCTAAACACGTAGACATTTCGCCTACTCAAACCACTCTTCGCAATATTATTAATTTCCATCTGGATTGCGTTTGTCTTCGGTTGGAAGACGCAAATTTAACGTACGGGAAGTGAAACCTGAGGTTGTTGTCCACGCGCGTGCTACATTCGCATTGGAGCCATATGTGAAGATCCAACTTCATTCCTTTCCTTTTCTGACCGAGTCCCTTGTCATTGCGTCAAATAATAGTATGTCCAGTAGATGGCTTTGAGAATGGACCACATGATGTCGATGCACCAGAGACAGATCGTTCCTTAGAGTATTTTGAAAGTTACATGAAGGCATGTTGGTGGAAGGCCGTGGCTCAAGTGGTAATGTATTGGCTTCCAAATCAGACGGCCGCTCCCGAAAGACATTCTTTTTCGGGCAACTAAATTCAAGTACGGGGAGTGATTGCCTAGAATACAACAACAAGTCCATTTACACTAATAATTTAGCCGCCCCATTAAATATTGGATACCACCCATTAAGCGAAATAACCACTGACCTCTCTGTCCCATTTCCCCAAAAACTTAACACGTGCTCAGGCACTTTAAGTGTAGTAATACCCACCTGAGTGTTAAGTTCTTGAATATAGCCGTGTAAATCCATAGAATCCTCCTCGGTGGCAAGCCTCATATCTTGCGGAAAGCTCCCTTAAGCTGCTCGAAAGCCGACGCTGCCTTTGAGTTTTCAACGCTACGAGTGAAAAGTGACCTCCTTGACCGCCAGAATGCGCTGCTACTGCAAAAAAGGTTATGGTGCCTTGAAGTCCGTTCTTATTTAGGCAGACATGCCAAATTTCAGTGCGATACTGTCTTTAGTTTTGTTTTGACAGCTGATTGCTGTTGACGTGTTTGGCATCATGTTGAGTATGGACAAAAACGATTTTCGTTCTCTCATAAAACATTATTTTTTTAGAGGCAAAACGGCGAAGGAAACAAGAGAAAAGTTGGATAAATATTATGGGGCTAATGCTCCGTCAGATTACACCATCAAATATTGGTTTCGAGAGTTTCGTGGTGGCCGCAACTCCACTACCGATCAAGTCCGCAGCGGCAGGCTCTCCGATGTTTAAAATGTTTAATTCCCAAGGAGGTCACTTTTCACTCCATCTAGTATATGCTCGCTCCAAAAAAGTTTGTTATTCAGGGTAGCGCCCAAGTTCTGAGCTTCGTTAGAGAACGGATGGTGATGCCTTTGAGCACTAGATAAGTTAGACCAAACAGCCTGAGAATATTAACTGACAACCTACTTTAAGTGCATCAATCATAGATCACGTGGATATCCAGCGTCTTCCTTCGTTCCGAGTACGGCTTCAGTTCCGCTTACCAGATTTTGAAAGGCAGTTTTGAAGGATCTTTCGCGTTGTTAAGCATGTTGCATCATGGAGAAAGCATGCGTTCGCAAAACAGTTGTGCGCAGTTCAATGCCCTTCAACATGAAGAAAGTCGGACAGTAGGGTCGAGATCTTTTTCTGATAAAAGCTGCTATCACTGTTCGCCAACGCCCCTGTGCGTTATAACATTACTTCGGTGATTGCTGATCTGATTTGCTCTTTTTGAGGGTTTTGACCAGTCTGCTGGTTTCGTAAAAATCTTTATAAGAGGAATTCTTGCAAATCCAAATAAGCTCTCTAAAGACTCCAGTCTTCCTCCAAATTAGTCTTAAGTGTTAGAACTTGTTGGGTGTTTTTTTCTTTGTAAGTAGTCGCTGCACATCTGCGTTCCATTTTGAATGGGCGATTTGCAGAAATTTTTCCTGGCTGGTCACGTGTCGGTTCAAAACCTGAATGGTGTCCTCACCAATTGAGGTTTTGAACAGCTTTCTCTACCTTTTACTTCGTCCTGCTTAGGTGGAGCATTAACGGATTTGCCGAGCTTCTTCTTTACTGTTCAGCTGATTTATCGTGGAATCTTCCTCTTGAACAAGGCCGTGACTCATATAGTATTCGCTACTGCCTTTGGTGGTAGCTTAAGTTGACAAAATTGCAAACTTAAGGTATTCTCCGTGCGTTTCGTAACTTATGATTGCCCGTTATAATCATATTTTCACACCATATATGGATATTTCATGACTCTCGCGTTGGTTGGTAGCTCCACATTGCATCAGTTTCTTCATTTATGTATTGGCTTTGTGGAAAACTGCAGCTTCATGCACCTACAGTAGGTTCTACCTCTTCCAGTCACGGCAATGCCTTTAGGATTAGGCCGATATTTGAACTCGCCGTACAAGCTCTCCTTGATGGGTCATTCAGACTTGTCGGTGGAAGTGCGAGCTTACAGGTCAATGTGTATGAATAGGTAAGTCCTATACTATTCGTTGTTATAAATATTTTCTTCTTCATCCTCCTTTTATGCCAACGGAACCAAAATTTGTCCGAAATACTTTCCTCTCGGAACAACTTAGAGCATTTTCATGCGCTTTGGATAAGGCTCATGCTTCCTCACAAGTAAGAAGGACTGTCATGCGTTGGGTCTTATACCATAATTTCTTTGTTGCTTGTGAGATGGATATAGTTTTCAGTTACCTTCTTAATGATTAAAGAGAGAGATGCTTTGCCTAATCTCTACGGTTAAGTCGTTGCTTAAAGTTACAATGTAGTTCAGGTAGACAAAGTCTTTCACCACATCAAAGCTATAGTTTCCAGTTCCCTGGGTTATGTCTGCTTCAATGGCCGCAAACGCTCAATTGACAGCTGGCTGATTTCTTTCCATAATGTCAATGTTGTCAACGTATGGCATAAGTTGGTCAAACTTTTGAAATATTTTCCCATTGACGCTGGCCTTCGAGTATCGTAAAATTTTACAGTCACAATCCTGCTTTGTCATGTCGCGGTTTTATCATTACTAGACAAAGTATAGACATACTCATACTATACTTTATCAACCAGAGGCGCCATCCATGTGTCGGAACATGCATTTTTTGAGGCTTGAATATATTTTACAATCTGTCAAAATTTCATTTATTTTGATTGCCAAATAAGAAACATGTTATAAAACAAATTGGCATTAAGAACAAAATGAATAGCGAAAACTTTTTATAGCACGTTATAATATTATTTATTGAATAAAAGGTTTAAAAGTAATAAAAAATACAATAAGCGAGAGGCGCTTTAAAATTTGGTCTTCTTTGTACTACTCGTCAAATGTCAATGACCAACGTTGAGATTCAAAATGTATCCAATGCCACAGTCACTTTTTAAAGGGTTGTTCGATGATAATTTTTAGTGTTGAAAATTGGGTGCGTTCATTAAGATTTAAGAGGAAGCCGCTCTGTGCGTGACAAAGCATATGACAGTTCTTCGTGAATAACTTTTTATTTGATGTTGAAATTTTAGCAGGGAACAAAGAGCAGTCATTAAATTTAACACAAAACTTACAGGTAAAGGTCCATCAGAAACATTAGAGTTGATACAAATATTTTACGGCAATGATTGTAGCATAAGTGGAAGGCAGAAAGAACCTGAAGTAGGATAAACGTGAAGGAAGGCCAATTTCAAGTCAAAGCAAAGGAATTATCTCACAGTTGTTAAACATTTAACGGCCAGAATCCGCCGTATTCCACCCGAATATCGCAATCCAGAAAGTTGGCCTCTGTTACACCAATACCTCTGGGTGCATTACCCAGTCACACCTCACACATTGTCCGTAAATTTTTGGCTGGAAATCAGTCTGTGTGTTGAATCATCAACCGTATTCACCTGATTTGGCACCCTGCGACTTCTCTCTTTTCCCAAAATTGAAGCCTAAATTCAAATGACGGTTTTTAGACGACATGACGACATTTAGGCCATTCAAGCGGTTGCAACGCAAGCACTGGAGGCAATTTCACAAAATGAGGTGGAGCATGTGTTTGAGTCTTTATTAAATCGTTGTAACCAGTGTATTGAAGCTAGAGGAATCTATTACGAGCAATAAAACCAAAAAATATTAGAATATCTTTTTAGATGTCCGGAAACATCATTGACATACTATAAAAGCTATCATATTTGGCCCTGAAACCGAAAACGTTGTTAATATTGATCTGAATTTCATTAATTTTTTTTATAGGATCTCGCATAAGTTGAAAATCTGTTCGGTGGTCCACTTATCAGGCTGAAGGCAACACTGGTAAGGACCTAACAAATTGTTGATCTAAACGATAGTCACCCGCAAAACTAGTAATTTCGTTCATTCCGGGATTGAGCACGCTGTTGCCAAGGCTTCCGCTTTTGTGACAGACGTCTTCTATTGCTATTGACACTGTCATTTTCATCCGCCATACTGAAATATTGTTTTCCTAATAACAGCCAAAGAAGTATTGAAGCAAATGCGATAAAGAAAGAAGAAGGAGAAAAAGAAATGTCAAAAACATGCAAAGCAAATCTTGCCCGCCGTATATCGGGAAATTTTTTTTTTGTTTCATTTTCCCTCTTATCCCTCTCTTTTGCTCTTATTTGAATCTCTCTAAACATGCGCTGTGTAAAAGCCGTCTAAGCAACGCTTACTAGTTTATGTAAATATACAGGCATGCCAGCATAACTGCTGTGCTGCTTTAAAGGCCTCAACTTTACTCTGTCCTGCAAGTTTCAACAGGACTTTTACTTTGTTTTTAAACTCTTCTCGGTTTAATTCGTGGTTGTCCCAAGAACCCAGCATTACATTATTGCTGGAATGCAGTCATTCCACCAGTACACCGTACTTCCGCTGAAGTACTTACTAACTTACTACTTACTTACGGGGTGAACCAGGGCCTCAATTGACATGCCTCTCCTAGCGCGGTTTTGTGCCAGTTGTTTTCAGTTGCGCACACGATGTTTTCTGAGATTCCCTTCCACTTGTGCGCGCCATCTACTCGTAAGATGAAGTCGTCCTCTACTGCGTTCTCCCTCTGGGTTAGAGTTGAAAACATTGCTGGCCGGGATGCTGGTGTCCATGCGCTCAAGGTTATTTAGTCATCTAAGACGTGTTATCCGAGCTTTTCTGACGAGGCTGGCTTCGCTGTCCAACCCGAAAAGTTGATTAGATTTTTTTAGATTAGATATAATTTATTTCTTATTAATATATATTGTTTAATTACATGTTTAAAATATTAAAAGGACGCTAAATAAATGGAATAAGAAACATTAAATGGCATTCAGTATTTTGGATACAAGACGTATAGAAAATAGTTTTGAATGCCACATCAAGAGGCAAAAGACGAGAAATTTTTTTGGTCCGGAATTCATAAATTGCCAGAAAGATGGGGGAAAGTTGTAGCTTCCGATGGACGATACTTTGAATAAAGCATTGTAACTATGTTTTCATAATAAAACTTCAAATTTTGGAAAAAAAAACGCTGGAAACTTACTTGTAGACCCAATAGTAGTTGCACTGAAAAAGCCTATTTTTAACAAGTTTTAGAAATATGCCAGATATTGATATAGCCCTGATGGGATGAGGAAGTTTGTTAAACAAGCGATATGATGAAACAGAATAAAAGTTACGAAGAGCAGTAGTACGAAATATGGGTACAGATAGCATATAAGACGAGTTTCCACGTAAGTTGTAATTTGAGATCAAGTGAAAATTTCGATTACCAGATTTCATGAAGAAGGTCTTCAAAACCTTAAAACAATAAAGGTGACGAACCGGAAGAATTTTTAGATCACAGAACAGTGGAAAACTGGGATGTCTTCTGGGTTTACGGCAAATCTTTCTTATGATGTGTTTCTGCAAAATTAATAGAGGGCTAATTTTGTTCTGATACACACCACCCCAGCAAGCAATTCCGTATTGAAGCTTAGATTGAACAATTCCATAATAAATAGTTTTTAAAAGCGTCGTTGAGCAGATATTGCGCAAATAGAAAAAAATGCCTAAGAGTGAGATGCAAATAATTCCTTAATATTTCAGCGTGCACCGAAAAACTCATTTTAGAGTCTATTGTGAGCCCCAGGTACTTAAAATCGTCTACTTTCTCAATTAAAAAACATTTTTCACTACAGCTGAAACTCCTACAAAAGGTGGGAGAGCCGGACGTACAGTTGCAAACAGAGAGTTTGTATCTATTACATTCAGGTGCACGGAAGTACACATTAGCTTCAAGGTTGTGTGACGAAGACAAATTATGTTTGGCAAACCAATGTCTTAATAGGTCGTGATCTCAATTAATGTCGGAGACCAAATCCAAAGAACTATTCAACCCATACGCCAAACCTATATCATCAGCGAAAGCAGTAGGTCTACCTTTAAAATTAAGAGCAAATAGCAAATTAATATAAATTAAAAAGAAAATAGGACCCAGAACAGAGCCTTGTGGTACTCCCAAATTTACGAACTTAATATCGCTCCTAATCTCGTCAATTTTTACTCTCTGGGACCTATTTTCGAGATACAACCTAAACTAATTAAGCATAAAACCACGAAAACCTGTTTTTTTCAGTTTCTTCAACAAAAAATTGTGGTTGACCATATCGAAAGCTTTCGTGATGTCAATAAATAAACCCGCTGTACATATTTTCACATCAAGGTCAGACATTACATGAGCACAAAACTGTAATAGTGCATCTTCAGTTGATTTACCTTTTTGAAATCAAATTGCACTGGGTTAAAGAACTCAGTTTTTTTTTAAAAAAAACTCACTACCCTATTTTTTATAAGTTTTTCGAAGATTTTACTGAAGACTGGAAGAAGTGAGATAAGCCTGTAGATACATAACTCTGCAGCAGATCCTTTTTTAAACAGATGAGCCACATCTGCACATTTCAAGACTTCTGGAAATATCCCAGCAAAAACACAACGATTAAATACATCTGCTAATACGTTTACTAAGAAACATGCAATTTTTTTAAAGACCACTTTCGAAATGCACCACAGCACCACATGAACTCGAATTTTTTAAAGTGCCAATAACTTTTAACACCTCAAGAGGAGTTATGGCTTTATATAAAAAGCTGTTTCTTTGAAGTGGTTCAGCACTACTATTACAGGACGAACATAAAGAACAAATGGGTTTTACTGGACTAGGTTGTAAGCTGAAGGCTATGTAAGTGAAATAGTTGTTAAATGTATTAGCAATGACATGTCTATCGAAAACCTCGCGGCCATCGACACGTATAACAGTAGGTTTTTTTGAAGACGAAGAATTATTTAGAATACTGTTCACTATTTGAAAATCATTTTTCAGATTACTTTTAGCTATATTCAAACGATTACGAAAATATGTATCCCGGCAATTAGGAATCGCTTTTTTTTATTTCAGCGCACAATTTTTTATATTTACGTCTTAAGCCCATATTACTGGGGTGCCTGTAGCATTTGATCTTAAGCTTGTTTTTGTATTCCACTTTGTTCACTAAGAAGCTTGAGATCCAAGGTTTCAGCTTTTTTGCTTTCTTTTTGGCAGGCACGAAAGAGGAACAACTTAAAATGTACATATTTAGGATATTAATGAGGACAGTAAAAGAGGTTGAAACATCACTACATAAATAAACATCATCTCACGTCTCACACAAAAGACTCGTTTTAAGGTTACTGAAGTTAATTTTCTTAACCTTGTTAAGGGACTTAGGATTTTTGCAAATATTGCTTTTAGAGTAATTTACTATGAGTCCTGTCATAGAGTGGTCAGTTAACATAAGATCAAGCACACATTTCTCACAGTTAAACGAAGAGACATTACTGAAACGTCCATAGATATGATCTAAACATGTACCAGATGCAGACCTAGTTGGCTCATTAATGAAACAAGCTAGGCCATGTGATGCCAAAAGAGCTAAATAACTCGAAACAGTTTCACAACTATTCAAGATGTCAATGTTACTCGTAATGTCCCCAATTATAATTAAATTTTTAGATTTTTCCTTTTCCATTAGATCAGAGAGCTCTTTTATGAACATAACAACATTTAACATACACTTGCGGTCATAAAAACCGCACCATATCAAAATGATTGAAAAATTGTTAATAACTACGATAATAATTTTTATAATGAAATTAAATTTTTGTTGAGTACTCCGCAGTAGTTTATAAGTATTTCTATCTAATTTCCATCTGTTTATTGAATGTTTGAAAAAAAGATATTAACAAAGAAAGAAAAACCAATTAATTTTCTTATTTTTTTTAAATATTTTAATACAGTCATTGGTTAACAAAATCAAACGATACATTTTTTATGTATATGTATATAAGATGTTTAGATATGTCACTTTTACCAAAAAATTATCAATACCGAGTTGCTGCTCCTTTGGCGGTTATAACCGCTTTTATTCTAGAAGGCATCGAGTTTACTAGAAGTTCAGTAATATCCCTTGAAATTTCAGTATTCCATACATGTTCCAGAACTTCATTTAGCTTTTTTTTACTCTCTGGTTTATGTTCAGCCACCTTACGTTTCATTACATGCCACAAGTGTTCGATTGGGTTTAAATCTGGCGAATTAGCTGGCCAGTCTAGTCTAGTAATTCCGAGGTCATCAAACATTGTCCTGAGCTGAAAATTATTGAAAGACTCTAGTTACTTGTCTGTTTATTATTTATAAAGTAGACATTTAGAAGTTGGTTTATAACACTTTACTTACGGATTTGGCGCGGTGGCAAGGTGCAGAATCATCTTGAAAAATGCACTTGTCAGTATATGGATGACGCTGTTCAATTGCTGGTACCAAAAACTCCCTTACTACTTCTCCATACTTTTGAGCGATCATAGTTCCATTAGCAAAGTTTAAAGGGCTCAAAACGTAAAAAGAAAAACATCCCCAAACCATCTGGCTTTGAGGAAACTTCACTGTTTTGACTATGCACTCGTCCTTGAACTTTTCACCTGCTGACTGTCGTACGTATGGCAAATTGTCGGCACACAACAAATTAAATTTACTTTCATCGGACCATATCACACATCGCCAATCATCCTCCGTCCAATCTTCGTACTTTTTTGCCCACGTCAAGCGAGCTTTTTTCATTTTTGTGGTTAGGAGAGGTTTTTTCGCTGGTCGTCTTCCGTATAAACCTATCTCCCGTAGCCGTCGGAATATGGTTTTGGCGCTTAGATCAACTTGATGAAATTCACTCAGCTCTGCTCTTATACGGACAGCACATTTAAATCGATCTTTCATGTGATACATTGTCCGTCTTCTGGGTTGTTTACGTTTTTGTCCCGAGCCTTTTTTCCTTTCCAGTGGATCTAAATTTTCTTTTTTCTTCATCAGTCGTACGATAGTTGAATGACAGCATCCTATTTTAACCGCAATCTCATGACAGCCAAGTCCTTCTTCGACTAAAGTCAATATTTGAACTTTTTCGTCCCGAGTCAGTTGATGATATTTACCAGACATTTCACTTTTTTTTACTTGTCACCGTCACAACTCAATTCAAACTGATTTTTTTTGCACTGAATACGAGGCCGAACTCCGCTATGGGGAATATCCTTCATTAGTATGGGAAAAACCCTTACGATCTGATGTAATTAGGCATTTTTTGAGAACTCATTAGGTGGTGCGGTTTTTATGACCGCAAGTGTATGTAGTCTGTATACACATCCAAAAACAAACACTTCGTAGTTAATTTTAAGCGAAACTTTTAAGACATCTGCAGATAAAAAATCGATACGTTGAACACCGAGAATCACATATTTATCTTTTACAAATCACCCAACACCACCTGCTGCGTAACTTTCATTCGTATTAGAATAAAAAGTGAATCCAGGAATAACATAATCCTTGGTTTCAAACTTGTATATCCAAATCTCAGAAACAACGACAATATCTGGAATGCAACTAAAAGTATCAAGATGAGTAACAAGTTCAGCGAAGTTTTCTCTCAAACTTCTGACATTCTGGTGCACAATAAAAATGTTGTTATTACAATACGAACTATTAGTAAAAACATTATCACAGTTGGAAGTAATAGGATAAGGGAATGAAAAGTTAACTGTTGAACAATGTTCATCTATCATACAATATTAAGAGATTAAAGAAAGAAATAGAAGCACTAAAATAAGTGCAAGGTTGGTTGCAGGAACGTCTTTTCCATTCCCCATTGATGCAAACGGGAACGAAAATTACCCGAAGAACTTTTCTACCTCACCCGAGAGCATTTTCATCATTTTTCTTTACTGTCCAGAGGCTTCTGCGTCGTAAAGCAGGGCTGGAAGGATCAGTGCCTTGTATAATATAATGTATTTTTGGTTGCCGAAAGGAGCAGCAATTGCTCGTAGCAAGAGTGAGTCTTCGTATAATTTCCCCGCTGGTATCCTTGTGGAAGTTGTAGCTGCATATCGTGACGTCTTGTGCTGGACGTCGATGTTGTGTATCTGCATGTGCGAGTAACTGAACAAACTTTTGAAAGATGGTGCCTCTGGAGTTAGCTTGCAAGTTTCGCACAATTCTTTCAAGAACAAAGTTGAACAAGTTACATGATAACGCCTCGCCTTGTTTAACTCTTTTTTGACATTCTTGGTTTTGTCATTACCAACCTTGATGGAGCGGCGCGCACCTTGCATCGTCATTCTGCATAGTCGAAGGAACCCCAAACTAGATATGGCTCTGCACTCGTATACATATGTAGTTCGTCTCACTGAATTGCTGGTGTGTATCGACTTCGAACTCTTGGGTTTTGTCCAAGATCTGCCATAATATGAAAATTTGACCTATGGTGGAAATTCCTGGCCTAAAACGATACTGAACGAGGCCGGTCTTAGACGTTTCATACGCGGTGTATCCGGCGGCTTATTCCCCTGTAGTTGGCGCAGTTCAGAGAATCTCCCTTCTTTATGATCTGTCCGATCAATGGTGAGGTTCGATTCGTCGGGCATACTTTTGTCGACCCAGATTTTAATGATGAGTTGATGTATGCTCCGTTTCCAGTCATTACCTGCTGCCTTAAAAAGCTCGGCAGTTAAATTATCGAGTCCAGCAGGTTTGTTAGATTTGAACTTGGAAATGACTGTCCTGACTTCGTCTTAGTCGGGTGGACGGAAATGTTGTCTGCCTTCGTCCAGTCCAGTTTAAGAGTCTGCAGAATTAACCTTTACAGATTTTCAGCACCGACTGCGGTACTGCTGTGAGGTTTCCTTCGATATCCTTGGCGATTTCTGTTTGGGCTTTTCAGCTTTAACATGTTCGTTTTATTTTTTGGTAAAACTTTGGTCATTCTTCCTGTAGCACCTCTTTATGACCTCAATCGAGTGCTTCTCAAGCTCTTCCTTTCTTTTTCTGAGGAGTCTATGTTTTTCTGCTTGTAGCGTTCGCAAGCCTCTCTCGTTGTTTTGCGCAGGGCCGCTCTGTATGTCATTTGCTTTTCTGCATTCTTCATCGAAGCAGAGGTTTCTTAGTTAGGGCGGGTTGAAATACAGTGTAACAGAGACGGTTTCTCTAATTGCTCTTCGTCAGTGATTCCACTGATCTTTTAAATTCGACACTGGCGCCCTCGGACTTCTCAGGAGGTCAAACGAAACTCGATCTTGCGGTTGTAGCCGTTCGACGTTAAACTTGTTCGCAATGGTTCGCTGGCTTTGGATTGTAACGGATAATCGCATCCGTATCTTGGGTACAACTGGATTCAGACATTCAGGTATCCAAACCACTGGAGAAGTGTGTTACGTCGATAGCAAAATGATCACTTTGGTTGACGGTTGGTTGCTCAGGAGTCAACCAGGTGCCTTTATGGATATCATGGGCACAAACCGTGTGCTGGCTGTATTTACTAAAACCAATAATCCTATGTCCCATTCCGGGGGTGATGGCGTGGAAGCTGTACCTCCCCACTGTTTTGCCAAAGGGACCCTCGCCCAATTATCAAGGCTTCTTCCAGTAATGAAATTGTTTAATAAAGAGCAAGGGTAGACCAAATACTGGTCTTATCGTTACGGTTTTCAGAACTTAACGCCGCTGAAGGTTGCTATGATTTGATCAATTATAAGTTGCCGATCATACGAGTAGGTTCTGTTGAGTGACAGGACCACTGGTAGTCCATACCAAGATTTAAAACACGCTACCGTGGGAGTCAGGGCCCCTCGGACTTCGGCCTGACTTGTAGAGGTAGGCCCCCTAGTGGGAGCGTCGTTGATTTCGACCCGATGTAGAGTTGCAAAAAGCACTGGGTGCTGGGCCCCTAAGAACAGCAAGAGGTTAATGGGTGGGCCTCGATTTATACCGAGGGTGGAGCTGTGCCCTAAACACAGTTCCACTTTGGTATCAAAGGAATAACTGAGAGCGATGGCAAGGCGTATCCTTGCTACCATAAATGTATAGACATTCAGTGAACTTAAGCCTTAATACACTTGACACATATATTGCCGAAGATGCCCTCGTAGGTTTTGTCGGGGAGCTGGGAGAAGCAATCTATGGTAAGGGTGTCCTCTCCTCTATCGGGGAGTAGGTGTTTATGAGGCTTGTGTTGATGAATTTACAGGCGTTCGTTTACATGCCTGAAGCTCAAGACATGGTCCTTAAGTCGTTCGCTTGCGGCGAACACATCATACTTCTTGGATGGCTACCATGGCTGTTGTAGTAGAGGATCTCCGCAAGTTATTTGGCTGAACGCAGTTTGTTAAGTGTCCTAACATTCCACGTGCAGAATCCGAAGAGCATAGTCCTTTAATCGTTTTCCAGGTTCACCAGTTTAGTTCGATGCTTCGGTCACATGAATTATGGCTTTCTTTACCCATTAGAGTCTCCTAAAGAGATTGTTTTCGTGCTCAACTACATTTCTAAATCTCATTCTCGAAATAGGATATACTCATGTGTACTCGTATGTATAACAGATTTAAAAAAGTTTAAAAACGAATTTCTCTTTGAAACTGTACCTTTAGTTCTGCTACCTGCTATTGTATGATGTTTCTGTCGATATTTCGTTTCATAGGTTCGAGTATTATTGCCCTTTGTTAAATGTTAAATATAAAATAATTAGATATTCAGGTTTGTAAGATATTGAAAACAGGATCAACATCAACAACCTCTTCCTCAGAAAGCGAGTCCTCAAATTTATTTTCGTTATTACTCAAAAACGTACATGAGTGCATGTTTGATATAATGGCAATTTAATTTATTTGTATCTCCTGTCCAAATAAATGGAAATATTCATCCGTAGGCCCTTTGTGGTGAAATGAAATATGTATTTCACTAAACACTCTATGCTAGGCCACTGCTATTCGCATCCTTTCGAAGACATTATTTATCGTACATAGGACGGGCATCCTTCTATTTCAATATGTGCTTATCTTTTGCACAGATACGAATATGCAAATGTATCCAAAAGGATGCTTTCGCTCTCTCCAAACTCATTCATTATTTATGCATTGCATTATATAAAAAAAAAGGAAACCTCTCCTCTCAACGGATAGGTACAGACGAGAGTCCTTTTTTTTGGAAAAATAATTTATTAAATATTTCGTTGGAGCGAGTTGAAAGGAGTTCGCGGAGCTCTTTTTGAAGATAAACTTCCAGAGCTCGTTAACTGTTTTTATATCCTTTCGTATGTTTATGTGTAATATATACGAGTATATAATTCTTTTATTATTTTTGTTTTTTTCATTTCGTTTTAGATGCAAGAGAAAAGAAATGCCAGCCGGGCGCTTGGAAAATGTTACTCAAACAATTTCAAAAATTCTCGAAGGTTATGACATAAGGTTGCGACCGAATTTCGGTGGTGAGTATTCGTATCAAAGGAAACGTTTTAGCTGATGTTAACGAGAATTTTTGTTGTTTTTTCTTTTTTTTTGTGTTTTTTTAAGGCGATCCACTTCATGTAGGAATGGATCTGACGATAGCCAGTTTTGATGCAATTTCCGAAGTTAACATGGTGGGTATTTCGAAACTTAGGTACTTCCGTTTTATGTTTGAAAATCTGCGAATTGTTATCTTTTGAATATTGGAAATGGAATGATGTCTTGGAATATGGCGCATAAGTGGCGTTTTCAGGGATGATTTCAGTGAAATGCAGCAGTGAAGGCGGAACTAAAAACAAGAAAAACCGCTGTAATAAGAGAGTTTGCCATGTTTTCGAATCATCATGATAAGATTTAAATACTTTCCGTCTCGTGCTTAATACTCACTACCATGATATTGACGTCAGAACCAGGTTAAAACCAACCTATTAACGAATCTGCAAATAGTGGAATGACACAGTCCTCGATAGCTGATATCTCTCATCCAATGTGGTAATGGATGAGGTCATCAAGCATAATGTTGCTTCCTCTGATGGCTTCAAGTCGAATGGCACCGATGACATAATCCCAGTTATGCTACAAAAAGGTAGAGACCAGTTCCTGTAACGCTGAAGAGTCTTTACTGCTAGCCTGCCACTGGCATGCGAAGAGTGAGAGTAGCCTCTATAGTGAAAATAGGAAAAGAGGATTACATCTTCGCCAACTACTTCAGACCTATCAGTCTGACCTCTGTCATGTCGTAGATCATGGGGAGAATCTGGGCGCAACGTGCTTTCCAACGCGGAATACCCTTCAAGAGTTCGCTTCAAAATCTTTTGGGCAGAATTGAAGATGTACTCGACAACTAGGAATACGCGCTGGGCGTATTGGGGGTGGCTTCGACAACGCAACTTTTATTGGCATGTGTCGATCCAGACAACATACGGGTAGTGTACGTAAACGAATCACCAGTTTTGTGGAAAAAAAGCATTGCTGGCAAATAGGACACTGATTGTAGATGTTCTCACCGACCAAATACGTGATCGCGGGGGCAACAAGCTAATGATCGGAAGGCAGCGTCTTGTCCTCACTGTTATGGTGGTCGTTTCACTGTTTAACGCTCTCAGTAGTTATAATTACTACGCTCAGTATAATCAGATAATGAAGCTGTACTGTCTGTTGGATCATGCCTCTAGGCAGGAACAACATTCAAGATGATGCCTGAGCACATGTTAAGTTTTCCGGAAAATTGGATAGAGAAAGCGCGAAAGATGTTTGGACTCAGTGGTTGTTTTGCTCCAAGGGTAGCATCCAAAATTTAATGGGGAGACGAAATTATTAGTGTAAATTGGCTTGCTGTATTTTAGGCAAACATGCGTCTCACTAGAATTTGGTTGCCTGAAAAATAGAATGGTGCGGCTGGTATTGAACCCTGAACTGTCCGCTTTGGAAGCCAATACGCTACCACTTGAGCCACGGCCAAGTAGATATGGGCAGAAAGTGCAGTAGAAATGGGCTTTCAGTCAATTTTCTGAAAACTGAAGTTGCTCTCTTTACGAGAAGGAGGAATCTGACTAGTCTGACTCATCTAGTGCTTACAGGAATGCCCATCCATTTCTCCAATGAAGCTGAATTTGGGCGGGTGCCATCTTGCGTAACAAAACGATCACGTCAAAAGCCTCCAAGATAGCAAGGCGGTGCGTGTCGTCCTTCTGACAGAGCAAAGACTTGGGGGTTGTCACCGAGGATGGTAGTCTAGATCTATACGGTTATGATAAGGCCAATTATCCTCAATTCCAAACCCATCTTCCATTTAAAGAGAAGCGGTATTTGGTACAACATGGAGCTTTACTGATATGGCGCTCCGACTGTCGTTTTGCTCTGGTTGTAAGGACATAGCGCCCGTTGCAATGATTCTTCGATAACGACGTGGATGCCGCTGCTGATATGATCACAAATACTGTTTTCTTTGGGATGAGATCCTTTGTCACTCATCGGATGAAGAGTATCAAACCAAAAGAAAAGGCATGGTACGACTCGAGCTGTAAAGAAGCTGCCAGGATTAGAGAAATGTTTTTTCGATCCTATAAGACCAACTCGATAGAGGAAAACCGAAAAAAGTATAAACGAGCCAGAAATGACTGCAACGTCTTTCTTAAACGTGTAAAAGTCCAATACGACCAACAACTGAGGCAAAAAGTACTACAACGTCCCAAAGGTAGTAAAAATTGTTGGTCGTTCATCAAAAGTATTAGAAATTCCGCCTCATCCTCCATCCCAACGCTGATTTATAATGACATTCCAGCTGCCATCTCTTTGGACAAGGGCAATCTGCCTTCTGCACACTTTGCGACCAGCTCTACACTCCTAGATTGTGCTTTGTCTCCGTCTACACTTGAGTGCGTGGAATCTTCAGTGGGACAAATCCACTTTCCCACGCGAGTAGCAAGAGTTCTTGAAGATCTTAACATTCAGATATCCGCCGGCCCAGATGGTATATCTCCCCTCCTTTTAAAGAGGTGTTCTTCCTCGCTGGCAAAATCACTGCGTAAGCTTTTTTATCAATCCTATTATTTAGGACTCTTTCCGATCAGATGGAAAGCAGTATTTGTCCAGCCCGTCCCTAAAAAAGGCAAATCGTCCTCTCTCTCCTCCTACAGACCCATTGCACTTACGTCACTTCTTTCCACGGTCATGGAAATCCTGATAAACCGTCAAGTCATGATACATCTCGAAACACGAAAACTTCTTAACGACCGGCAGTACGGTTTTCGTTGCAACAGGTCCACTGGTGATATGATGGCATGTCTCATTGAAAAGTGGAACCAAAGCGTACACCAATCTGGCGAAAGCAAGATAGTTGCACTTGATATTTCTAAGGCATTTGACAGAGTTGACACCAGGCTCTATTGTCGAAAATGCGTGCTTTTCGGATCGACGACTCTCTTCTTCAATGGATTAGAAATTACCTCTCGGGACGTTCAATTCAAGTCGTCTTGGACGGTTTCAAGTTTGATATTCACAAAATAAATGCTGGTGTGCCCCAGGGCTCCGTTCTGTCTCCGACACTCTTTTTAATTTTCATCAACGATCTCTTGTTTGCTAATCCAATATATTCCTTTGCTGGCAACCGTGGGATAAAGCTCATAGGTGATACTAATATCATTCAAACAATGGACATCCTTGAACACCGGCGTAATGTCTTTTGCCTTACTCTGTTTTACCGCTATTTCCACCACCAGTAGAAACCACCACCTATAGAAATCGCCAGTAGAATTCAGTCCCTTCAAACTTTTAACCGTAACACCCGTCTCGTTATGAATGCCCATCAGTATACTTTCGGACGTACTCCAAAATATCGTGATTCGTTCCTAAGCCGTACAACTCGCTGCCGAGCTCTTTATTTCCTAGTCATTACAACCTTCAAACATTTAAAACCAACGTTCACCGGCACCTCCCTGATTTTCCTTCGCCCGCGTTGTGTGCAAGCATTTTAGCATTTTTAGGGTACTTAAATCCCTTGAGCGCCCGCAAATTATAAAAAAAAATAATATCAAAACGCCTGTTGTTGTGAAGGTACGAAATAGACGTCCCTGTGCTGAGAGACGCTGATGTCTTTTTGAAGGTCAACAACGTTAAATTTGACTCCTCATTAGGCAACGAATTATATTGTGAAGAATCGGTGAAGCGGCCAAGCATTTGCATCTGTAGTGACGACCAAGCTACGCTTAAAGCCTTTCTGAACCCTCTTACGACTTAAAAGCTAGTTCGATTAGGCAAGACTTCACTAAATACAGTTGGAGTGCTATATGCACTGAGTTTTGTTTGGGTCCAAGGCCACAATCGGATGACGGGAAATGAAATCGCTCGGAGGAGAGTTTTTCAGGACCCGAATCTACGTAAGGTCTGTCTGCAGGTGGCATGAATCTCCGGCATGCCGGAGAAAGATCAAACAAATGCCTCCCGACATCTCTAGGCGGTCAGTGGCTTACCTGCTGTCCCTCGTTAGGAAAGACTGCAGGCTGCTTACTGGCGCCATGACGTGATAAGCACTAAAGTGTGCGCGACGTAAATGATATAAAATCCTGAGGCGTTAGCTATGAAGGTGATGAGTGCACCGCTAAGCATTGCCTCCATGAATGTCCGGCCTACGCAGGCAGGTACTTGGTGCTGCCGTAGGCGCTATATCACTGTAGCGCTTACTCATCTTTCTTCGAAAGTCTGAAAAATTGCAGTAAAAGGAACCCACAAGTAGTAGTTTAGACTAGTTCTTTGTCTGAGCAGCCTAGTCATGTAAATCCTTTTTGACCTTAGCTCCAAGTACGCTGTACTAATAAAACATCCTCGTTTTGCTCATGCTAGTCCTAACACCTCGCCCACTCTCTAAGGTTTTCCGTCGTGTTTTTCTATTTTTGCTTTGGCAAGGTCAAATATGTCCAAACAGCTAGGTGTTATCTTGTCAATTTGGACATTTCCAGAGATAACATATGATTGATTACGTTTTAGAAAGTAAGAAGGGGCAACCCCATTTCTACCAATTCTGGTCAAAGTTATGTCGCCATGTTGAGTACTCCATTCATCGAGGCCTCTGGCAATCTCTCAGGACCAAAATATCCGCGAATTTGTGAGTTTTGCAAATTCAAAAGGGCATCTGCTGATCTTAAAGCATATTTCAGGGTTATTTCGAAAACCATCTTCTACTTTGTCGCAAGCATTGTCTATCTGAAAAGTCTGACACTGTGGCTCATAACTTAAAGAACTGCCAAGAGATTCAAAAATATCACTTAGAATTAGTTTTTTCTTCTCAGAATATTTTGAAGATGAATCATGCTTCGAGGTGATTGTTTGAAACTACATTGCTCTACTTCAATAAATCGATTTTGAATGGTTGTTAGTCTATTCACATATAAATCTACTCATGCACACTTTGTATCTACAAAAGAATATAAAAGAAGAAGAAGAAAAAAAACAACATCTCACTTCTCAGTCGTGTGCATGAAATAATTCCTTTCGTTGCCTCAAGATGAAAAACCAATCAATTCGCTCCCAATTTCGTCGGCAAAAAAAGCCATTGAACTCAATCCGCAAAGGACCAAAAGGAGTATAGAGAAAATGAAAATATCTCCTTTACATATTAATCTAAAATAATCTTTAAGATAAAAACATTGTAATTACATCCACAGTCAAGGGATGGAAGATTTTGAAGACTTTTTGAAACCCCAGTACTGTCTAAGGACCTTAATGGGGGGGTTCTGTATGTTTGCTATCTGTTTTTGTCTAAGGAAATGTGTCTTGTATTGTGTGTTGTAGTGTAAGTGAACTCTTTAGTTCAAGTCATTTGTCAATCTTTAACGTCTTCGTCTGAATCTGGGAACATGAACGGAATTCCTTTTTCCATTCAAACCGCACAGGCATCCATCAATAGACCCGAAAAAAAAGAAAAAAAACCATTTGAGACGCTGCCGACTACGTCTCAGCAAACAATCGTAAAACACTTACTCAAAGGATGAGCATAGTACTGGAAATATGAAACAAAATTTCATATGTTGGAGGGAAAATTTCAAAATCAGGTCAACTGTCTCTCAATACGAAATCCTCTTACTAACATTTACCAGTCCCACAACCCCACTGAAAGCTGCAACTGTAAAATTTTATGATATTCGTAAGAAACTGAAAAAAAAAGAAGAAAAAACAGATACACGACTACGGGTATACTCGTACAGACACCCATTCTAAACAGACTCTTATCGGCAACACCACGGCAACACCTTCCTCAAACCCAGCACATATTTTAGTGCGAACCTGGTTAAGGGTCGATTGGATGGGAGGTTGATTTGAAAAAAGCAGGCGAAGCCGGAAGGAAAAGGACTATAGAGCAAGAGGGAGTTTATGTTGTTGTCCTTGGCACAGAATCACAGAAAATCACAGAAACTGAGAATTCGAGAATTCACCTGCATCATTTCATTTCCGAGGCAACCACTCTACGAGTACCTACCATCCCCAACAGCAAAAGTTGACGGAGAGGGTGCCGACTGCCGAGGGAATTCCAACAACAAGCACACCACAATTATGGCTTTCTACTCGTGCTCCTGTACTAATGTCCTTTTTTTTTCGTGTGTCTTATTGTTGTTTGTTTGTTGTTTTCTTTTTTATTTTTTTTTTTGTATTTTTTCACATCTGTATATGTAATCTGTATGTTTGTTTGTTTGTTGGAACCTTGCAACCCCACCCGAAAGGATTACACAATCACAATGTACTTGAACCAGTACTGGAGGGATGAGCGTTTAGCATTCAACGCCTATGGGCCGTACTATGACGATGACGCCGATGATGATGGTGTCAATGATGTCTTGACGTTGTCAGGTGATTTTGCTGAGAAAATTTGGGTGCCGGATACATTTTTTGCCAACGACAAGAACAGGTGAGATACTGTCACTGTCACTGTCACAGTGAGATAGCTGTCCCATTTAATCAAGGAATTCTTTTAATTGATCCAACACGATTTCTTTTTTTTTTTTCCGTTCTTAAATTAGCTTCCTGCACGATGTGACGGAACGTAACAAGCTGGTGCGACTGGGTGGCGATGGGGCTGTGACTTATGGAATGAGATTCACAACAACACTGGCCTGCATGATGGACTTACACTATTATCCCTTGGATTCGCAGAATTGCACAGTGGAAATCGAAAGTTGTAAGTGAACTTGGCTATAGTCCTTCTTAATCCTTAGTTTTTGATTGAATTTTTGGTTAAACTGGAGAGAACTGCTGAGAATTTCGACAGTTGTTTCGGCGTAGTTGGAGTCAATAAGGGACAGTTGATCTAAGGAAAATCAGTCTGGATGGAGCTAAAGGTGGTGCCATATACTGGATTAGGCTTACAAACCGATCCTCTTTCAAGAGCATAATCGGGTGCAAAGGGACTACAAGAAGTACCCTTACACGGGTACTATTTATAGGATAAACGACTTAAGCTAATACTAACAAATGTCTGCTATTAATTTCACTTATACAATAATCCACTATTTCTTCATTGATCTTACAGTCAGCAATACGCATCCATTTGCAGAGTATTAGTCCTAGTTTTGACATTTCTACTGTACTCGCCCATTTATTCGGTAGAATTTCCATAAGCGAACAATGTCGATATACGCGACTAAGCAACCTGCTAGAAATATATCAAACAAGAAGCAGATGCGTTTTTAAATAGAGCCTTTCTTGTATGTTTCTATCACTAGATTTCCTTAGTATTTCGTAGGATAATGAGCAATCACTTGTTAAAACAGCATTTTCTGTCAAAAAGCAGCATAAATACTGTTGACTTCTTATAGAAGTTCGGAAGGAGTCATACCATCTACGGTTGTACTCTTAAGATGTGCAGCTGTCAATGAAACCCATAACAGAGACAGGCAGTCCCAACGCAAGCGAAGTCCTGAGAACACTTGCTCAGAGTCATGCCGATATCATTTCCCGCAAACCCAGTTTGGATTGGGACCCACGAGAAACTCTGTGAATTCAGTCTTGCAAGCTCGCTCAAAGAAGCCTTGCATTTCTAGTATTACTGGACGTTGCCTGCGAGTTCAGCAAGGCCTTTACCTCCTTACAACATAATTCATTGCCAACAGGATTCCGTAGTTCTCCATTTCGAATAGCTGGTTGCAGCTCCTTTCTGTCACTGCTACAGGTTGTCGCTTCAAGTTGGTTAATGATGTCGCGTAGTTTCTCATCTTGCCTTGGTGCATGGCATGGTGACTAGCCAATGATCGTCATCAATGCATATGTTTAGTACGTTGGCGGATGCTTCATCCATCTCTCTTTTTTCTTCCACTGTTTGGCGAATCATGGCATCCACACACCCTGGTTTCTTCCTTGGTTGGTGAACTGTCGTGAGCTCAATTTCCTGGAGTTTGAGCCACCATTTTGCTACACGTGGTATCATCTTTGCTTTGTTCTGAGTTGCTACATTTGCTTAACAATCCGTTATAACCTTAAATGCCTTTCCCAGTAGATATATTCAAAACCTGTCCAGACTTTCTACTACAGCTAGGACCTCCAGCTCATAGCTGTGGTATTTCGCTTCCGCCTCCGTTACTTTTCTGGTAAAATATGCCACCGGTCTCACTGTATCGTCACGCTACCCTCATTGCATCAATATGCTGGCACGTCCTACAGTCGAGGCATCGGTATGAACTTCATGATCGCAATCTGCATCGTATAATGCCAAAAGAGGGGATTAGTTAACGCTTTTCGAATGCCACCTGCTGCTTCTCCGTCCACACGAAAGGATTGTCCTCTTTTAGTAAGTTGGTGAGGGGTATTGCTATCTGCGCGTAATTCGGTACAAATTTCCGCCTGACATGATGCGCATCTTCCAGTGTGGAAAAGTCTTTAACAGCCACTATCTTCCGCTCTCTTGGTCTTATTCCGCTCCCATCCAGTTGATGGCCGAGGAACTCAATTTTAGTTCTCAGGAATGCACACTTTTTGATATTGAGAGTCAGTCCTGACTCTTTTAGAACTATTTTTCGAGCTTTTGTAGTCCTTTCGCTACTGATTCACTTCCAATAATAACGTTGTCCAAGTAAACTGCGATATCCCCACGGTCCATGCGTGCTTTTATTTGATTCATGCAAGTTTGGAAGTATGTTGGGGCATTAACCAGGCCAAAGGGCATGCGAATGAACTCATACAGCTCATTTTCTGTAGCAAAGGCGGTATATAGTACGTACGACTTTGTTCTGCTATCCGTATCTGATGATAACCAGACTTGAGGTCCGATGTCGTGAAATACTTCTTTCCAGCTAATGCTGCCAGAATCTCCTCTACGGTAGGCATTGGGAACTTATTTAGTGCCCGATACTCGATACACATTTTATCCTCGCCATCTTTCTTCTTTGCAAGGACTATTGGTGCACAAAAGTTGGAGGTTAAAGGTTGGATAACTCCTTGCTGCAACATTTCGCCAATCTTTTCTTCTATTGTATTATCCTGCCTTTGGCGAAGGGTATGCGGTAAGGCTGCACGCACACTGCCTGTGTTGTTTTGAGTTGTATTATACCATACATTCCGCCTAGTTACACTGTCCTAGTTCGCTAACAGTTAACGCGAAACAATCTCGGTGAGCATGTACTAATTCGCCTATTCGTCGTCAATCCTGATGCCGTTCCGTTCCTGTTTAACCGATTCGTCTGTGAGGATTAAAGTTTTGCTTTCATTACCCTCAGCACAATCACCAATTTTAAGTTCGTTGTATGGCTTCTCGATTCGAACTTGAGGTTGATCCGACGATTATTTTGTATGGCTGGCTTTTATCCGGCTTCGTACTTAACACTTCACACCAGCTTCGTAAAGTATCTACTTGAATGTCTGCATGCAATCGTCGTAATGTTTGCCACAGTCTTCCGCCGAATCGGTTTAGTTGTCTGGTAACTTCCTCGTAGCAAAACTTGTTGACGTTTGCAACTGACTCTTGTATAGTGACGCAGTCGCTTCCTAGGTCAATGAAAGCATCGATTGCATGTCCGTTCACTTTCACCAGTTTATGGTACACACTACCGTCCTCACGCACCCTTGCAGCTTGGTGGTTCCCCCTGTGACTCTGTTCCCCTGCACTCCTTCGTGCTGTGCAGTTGCGGCCCATGTGCCCGATTTGATTGCACCAGAAGCACTTGGCTCCGTTGGTTGTTCTGCGGTTGCCCAGCACTTCACTATTCCACTTGTACTTGCCCCGTCTGGTTGTCGACAGTCGTTCATTGAGCTCCGTAGAGTATTGACGTGTTTCGGCTTTCGGTTGGGTAGTGATACCAATAAAAAAGACATTTGCCAAACTTCATATAGGGCTCCAGTTAGCCCAGTGGTAGTGTGCCCGGTTACCAAGTTAAAGGTGCTGGTTCGACTCCGGGTCGAAATAGACTTTTTTTTTTTTTTTTGTTTGTTTGTTCAAGTAAAAAAACGAAATAAATTGATAGTGATAAAAATCGTCACGCGATGGATTGTGGAGAGCGGTCCGTTACACCAGTAGCGGGATCCGCAGACAAAGCAGGCGAGGCGTCAAGCGGTTCAAGCCAAACAGAACCGAAGACGAAGAGAAGGAGGGCGCTAAGGCCAACTTCCACCTTACCACAACGTCCCTCCCTACCAACTTCCACTGTAAAGCTGATTGGTGGAGTGAGGGAAGGGGTGCAATCAACGGCAGCAATGAATAGTCCAGGGCAATTTACAGACAACAATCCATTTGCCTCAGATGTTCACCAAAATCTGAAAGACAATAGCTTCGCTTCCTTGGCGTCAACCGAATCGGAAGATGAAGAGGAAGAAATGGAGTCAATTAGTAGTAGCATCAAAATGCTACAACAAAGAGTACTAGCTATAAAAGGAAAGCAAATGCTAAGAAGGAAGAGGGAAGAGCAAGAGCAATCCCAACAGCAAGCTCAAAAGCGAACTCAACAACACCAAACAAATACAATAGCACAAGTGCTACAAACACACCAACAAAACCTCAAGAAACACCAGCAACAACAACAAGTGCAGCCACAAGAACGGCAACAGCAACAACAGCAGCAGCAGCAAAAAAAACAACAGCAGCAGCAGCAGCAGAAAAAACAACAGCAGCAGCAACAACAACAACAACAACAGAAACAGCAAATTTCAAAACAAAGGGTGCCACCTATTAATACATTTAAGATGGAATTAAAGGAAACAAAAGAACTATGTAAGTCGGCCATAGGCAATAATTTTTATATTAAAAGACTTAGCTTAGATAGGCACGCAATCCACTGTAATACAGTGGAGCGCTACAATAAAATTAAAAGTTTATTGAAGGATTCGACGACGGAGTTCTTCTCCTACACCCCGAAGGGGGAGAAGCTGCAGACAATGCTGCTGAGGGGGTTAGAACCGTCGACTGATCCGGAGGAGCTCCTTGCACTGCTGAAAGAGAAGGAGTGCGAAGGCCTCAAATTCGTGGGGGTCAAGCCATTTGTCACGGCTAGAGCCAAAAGGGAGAAGCGGAAACTACCGTTCTTCCTGGTTCAGCTAAGTCCCAACAGCAAACTGGATGGTCTAAGGAGTATAAAAGTCCTAGACTACCAGGTTGTACACTGGGAAAAATTAAAGAGGAGCGAAAACATCTTACAATGTGTTCGCTGCCAAAGGTTCGGGCACGCCGCGTCGAACTGCGAAATGCAGCCTCGATGCGTGAAGTGTGGAAAGAACCACAAGTCAGAGGAATGCGCTCTAGGTAAGGACGGAGCGTCCGAAAAAAGCCAACTCTCTTGTGCCTTATGCAGGAACACGGGACACACCGCAAACTATCGGGGTTGTCCCAAATTCCAATATATAAAAAGAGTAAATTTGGCTCGGCAGCAGAAAGTGGAAGTTAAACGTCCACTCGTGCAGGCACAAACACCAGCCGTTACTCCCCAAGTTACCTACGCCCAAATGGCGGCAGGTAGGGGAACTACGGTACAACAAGCAAAGGTAGCTTCTCAGGCCCCAGCGCCTAGAGCACCTGAACCTGTACCTGACATGCTGGCTATCTTGCTCTCTATTCAGGGGCAGATGGCTCAGCTTCAGCGTCAAATACAGGAACAGGCTAAGCGGGTAGATCAAATATACGCGCTGCTGCCGGGCCTAACGCACCTCCAGTCGTAATGGGTACGTACATGGCGGAGCAAACCCTGAAGGTCCTTGCAGTGAATGTTAATTCACTGATTAGGTTCGAACGAAGAGCCGCACTGTTTAAGTTGCTTAAAGACCAAGCCCCTGATGTGCTTTTGGTTAGCGAAACTAAGCTTACCAAAAGACACAAGATGAGGCACAGAAGGTATGAAATATTACGAAGAAACCGACCCAATTCCATTCAAGGAGGAGGTGTTGCGATCTTTGTAAGAAAGGGACTGCGTTTCAAAAGAGTATACAGTCGTGTGGTGCGTAGGTTCCAGGTGCTGGAAGCATGCGTCATGTACATCCCTCTCCGTAGTGGAAAGCGGTTATACATGGTGTCTGTCTATGCACCTAAGGCTACTCAATCCACCTTATTCATCTCAGAGCTCGAGACACTTTTTCGATTCCTGAGGCTGGAATTGGAGGAGAACTTTTTTATTATCGGCGGAGATTTCAACGCCAAACATAGTGATTGGGGAAATAATACACCAAACACTAGAGGGAACCTACTGTTCAATTGGTGGGGTCGACACAGCATAATGTATCGACTCGGGCTTAAGGCGACGGATAGTCCGTCGTTTCCCAGACACGGGTCCTATTTGGATCTTCTACTGTTCGACTCACGAATACAACTGACATGCACTAACCAACAAACTACAAACTGTCTACGCACTTTCGTGTATGACAGTGACCATTGCGGTCTCAGCACCGAAATAACTGTTCCCAACGAAACTGCGGAATTGGAAGAGTTTGTTCAAAGGTATTCCTACAATTATAGTAGGGTGCGTTGGACACACTTCTCCAGAACGCTGACGAGAGCACTCTCCTCGAATTCGCTCTACCTACCGTCCAATAGAAATCTGTCAAACGAGGAGATTGACAGGTATCTAAAACTAATGGACGAGACAATTAAACGAACAATGGACAAAACGATACCTCGGTATCAGCACACAGACGACGAAGACTTATTCCGCAATGCAACTATTGACGCACTGCACCGACAAAAAAGTAGGCTGCTGTCAAGACTAAAAACCTTGTACAGACAGTTTACTGACAGACATAACCCGGAGATCATGACATTGAAGTCGTCGATTAAAAACCTCCAAACATTAATAAAAGAAAATTACAGAAATTCTGTAAGTTTGTATTGGAACAACAAAATTCGGGCTGTAAACACCAGCAACCCGAGTATGTTCCCGCAAATAAATAAGATATTTCGGAGAAATAATCAAAACGACCTTCCATGTCTCAAAATCGCCCGAACGACGAACAACGAACAAATACTTGTAGCAGCAGGTATCGATCCAAATGAGGCCGTTGATGATGACAACTTCTTTGTGGTCGAGGATCCGCAGGAGAAAGTAGAGGCTATAGGAGCGACTTTCCAGGAAGTGTACAAGGCGAATGACATCATTGGCCCGAACCACGACCTGGAGAGTCGAGTCCTTCTGCACAATTTCTGCCTTCGAAATGAAATTGCGAATTGGCGATTCGAGAGCTCGGGTTTCACCCAGTTCAGTGACGAGATTATGGCAAATAATGTCATCACCAACGAAAGGGTATTACCACCGTTCATTTCGAAGGAAGAGCTCAAAACGATCTTCGAATCACTTAGAAGTAAGAAATCAGTGGGAACCGATGAAATACCGAACATTGTGCTTCGACATCTCCCACTAGAAGCGGTGGACATTTATACCACCCTGTTTAATAATGCAATGAATAATGCACATTATCCAGCGCATTGGAAAACTGCGGTGGTACATCCCATTCCCAAAAGGAATAAAGATACTTCCAATCCGGCGAATCTCCGCTCGATCAGTCTTCTTCCAAACATCAGTAAGGTTTTTGAGAAGGTGATCAATAGAGTCCTGACTAAGTGGGTTGAGGACAAACATATCGTTCCGGATAATCAATTCGGTTTCAAGGCGGGGCATGATATCATTCATGCTGCGTCTAAACTGGTTTCTGATATCCAATGGAACAAAGGCAAGAAACAGTGCACTGGTGCCTGCCTGATTGACTTGGAAAAAGCCTTCGATACCGTATGGTTAGAAGGACTCTTTTTCAAGCTGGACAGGTTGGGCATTAGTAAACCACTGCTGTATATTCTTTTTGATATGCTCTCCAGTAGACAGTTCATCGTGAAGAATGGCGATGTGACTTCTGCTGGAATATTTAACATTAAAAACGGTCTGCAACAAGGTGCGGTAAATTCGCCGATCCTATTCAACATTTACACAAGTGATCTGATAGGTTCACTTCACCATGCCATAGCGTACGCAGACGACTTAATCGCGTACAGATCAGGTCCAAAGATTGAGGTCATTAATACACTTTTGCAACGTGACTTCGACAAAATTAAACAATATTGCGATGACTGGAAGTTGAAAATCAACTTTCAGAAGTCGGAAACCATTCTGTTTAGGACGCCTTTGTCTGGGGCCTCTAGGGATACCAGAAAGAATTGGCGAAAGTTCTCTATCGTCGGACAACTTGGACAACCACTTGCCTGTCGAAATGTAGTCAGATACCTTGGGATCTGGCTAGATCAATATCTGTATTTTAACAAACATATAGATGTTGCTCTGGCCAGAGCCAGAGGTGCTTTTGCCCTTACAAGGAGACTGTTTTACAACAGCCAACTCGATGCGAGGGTGAAGGTGATCTGCTACATGGCCCTTATCCGGCCTATGCTTGTGTTTGGATGTCCCGTGTGGTTCAACGTGAGAGCAAGTTTATTGGAAAAGATTCGGGTGTTTGAGAGGGCTTGCCTTAGGGCTTGTCTTCGGTTATACAGAACACCAGAGTCTGAGTACATAAAATTCTATCGCAATGAGGTCTTGTACAATAGGGCGAACCTAATAAGAGTGGACAATTTTGTTATTAAGTTGACTCGAAGGCACATTGCAAGAGCAATGACATCGTCGAACAACCTGATCTCTGGGGCTTACTACCCTAATTATATGTATCATGAGAGAGTTCGCTTTGACGGCTATGTTCCTCCAGAAGCGTTCCTCTACCTTGATAGCAAAGGTCTGATCCAGGACAGATTGGCTGTGCCGCTAATCTTCCACGTTGCTCGAACAGCTGCGGACAGGCGACTCAACTACGACAGAGACGTCGCACATGGCAGTGCGGAGCGTCTCCGGTTCAGTAGGGCGGTAGGGAGTCGCGACATGAGGGATGTTGCTCGGCAGCACCAACAATTTTGGTGGCTATTTGAAGGAGGCGAGGGTTCGTCGTCGAATTCCTCAAGTAATAGGTAGCTTCATGCCAAGCAAAGTCGGTCAGCCTAATTTTTTTTTTGTTTAGCCATGGCCGGCTTACGTAGTTTTAAGTAGGTATAAGTTAGCTTTTAAGAAAAAAAAAAATATATAAAAAAAAATAATAAAAAAAATAAATAAAAATTAAAAAAAAAAAATTAAATATATATGTATATATATATATATGTACATATGTGTATATATTAAGTATATATGCATTATGTGTATATATATATATATATATATGTACGTATTAGATGTAAGTAGGTTAAGCAGATTAAGATATATTTTTAAGTAGTCTGTAAGTTTTTAGTTTTAGGTTTTTATAATACTATGTCCATATACTAAGTTTTTTTCCCAAAATCTATTTTCTTAGTTTTAGTTGTAAGGTAAATATAAAATTAAAGATAAACTGTAATATACGTCGAAAGACTTAGTTTAAGTGTTAGGTTTAACTTAGAGTGCCCGCATGGGGCCATTAAGTTAGTATAAGATTATTTGTAAGTTATTTAAGCTAATTTTTAAGCATTTTTTTGTCTAGCATGTAAGAGTAAATTAATTAAGAAAATAAAAATGCATTTAAACTGAAAAAAAACTGACCGTCTGGTTGTCGAACAATTACGTCCGATATGCCCCATAAGGTTACACTTAAAGCATCTGATCGCGACTGATGTCGAGTTTCCTGGGTTCGCCGATGACGTACTTTGGCTTCGTGTTCCGACTGGGTTAGCGTTGCGCACTGTGGTTGATACCTGCCTTTGTTGTGATCTTAGACTTGCGTTCCATCGAATTTTCTTTCGAAGTTCCTATATGGTATCAGGCTGTGTTGCTTTCAATACGTCACGACATTCTGTATCGGTTATGCCTCGTACCACATATTTGACTAGTGTCCTCTCGTCCAGTTTACCACTCGAGGCAATCGCTCTCATCTCAAATACGAACTATTCTGTGTCCTCACCTCATACACGTCTTCCGTTGGAAAATTGTTGACTAAGTCGCACAGAAATTCTTGTAATGATGGATGAAGAACTCCAGTATTCCAAAGTTGTGCTGCTACTTCCAACTTACTGATCGCCGCCATCATGACCAGCCTTCCATTTAGCTGGTACACATCCCTGATTTCTCGAACCGTCTTTAGGTATGCGGTGGTGGATAGTTCTGCTGGATTCCTGGGGTTGAACTCACAAAGCATCTCGGCCACATCCTTCACCTTGTAGCCAGTTCTTGATGCAATTTTCCCCTCTGCGCTACTTGTTCTTGGTTCTGGAGCAGGCGCCTCCTTCTTCATTTCATTTCCCCGCTTAATTTTTTCCAACGTTGCCTTCATGTGTTCAATTTCTTGCGTAAGTTTTTCCATTGTGCTTTGATCGTCGTTGTCAGATGTCATTTCTTCTTTCGCCTCGCCTGCCTCTCCACTGCTCTCACCTAGATTAATCCTTCGTAGACCAACAGCTTATGAAGCAACTGAGACTTTTCCTTTCCTCCTTTTAGGCCACGCTTCTGCAGCTCCTCACGAAGCTCATCTCTGGTGTATGCACTGAATTTGGCGATTTTGGATGTTATGGGAAGAGGTGTTACAGAAGTTTACCTAGCAAATGGTGAAGTCTATAAATACGCTAACGCCACATGCAAGATCTGTTCTGGAGCCACCTATGAAGATCCGACTGAATTATTCCATTCCTGGCTCAGATTCTAGCCACTAGCAGTCCTGTGTACAGAGAAAGTTGACCTCTGATTCTCGCAGCAACTGAAGTTCCAGTGCTAATGCCTCAAACAGCATGTCCAACGGTAAATCGGAAGATAGTGGACTTTGCTGCAAACAAACCGGAACTCCTAAACGAGTGGCACAAAAGACAACTTTTTACTTTAAAGAGTGTAGGAGAATTTGAGAGTGCAATATGATACGAATAGCACGAGGTGAAAGATTCAACAGTGTGTCTAGCTCAGACCCACATGAGCTAGGGAAAGCTCTCAAGCAGCCCAAATAAACCATTCCATCGACCTGGTAAATGTAGCAGTCACGTATTTACGTGATAGCTTGTTGGGCCAAGCAACCGACGCAGAGGATATAGTTAGTCCTATCATGGCCGTATAAATTAAGAGACTCTCATCGATGAAAACCTCCATATCTTCCCAAAGCCAATCTGCCAGAAAGCCTAGATTGTCTTGAAGGATTTCGATGCGACTTGTTCAGTCCAAAGAAAGCTTCGTTGGAGAAATGGATGATGACGAATTTTAGCACCAGCCACTCGGCATCCTCCTTCTTGTGAAAAAACAAACTCTGTTCATCATCGGTTACGCCTAGAGCTGCCTATGCGTGGAGAAAACTACATCATTTGCAAATGTCTGAGCGTAGATGACGCTACAGTCCGGGGTGGACCTGAGGCTTAACCAATAGGACTCTCCAATTAGCCTCAACCGGGTCTTCCACTTGTGTGCGAGGTCTTCCTTTACTGTGTCCTCCGGGCTGGAATCGAAGACTCAAGGTCAATGTCACTGTATAGCGCATTGAGTTCGCCGTTGCATATCCTTCTCAAAATTCTCAACGCAAGCGGGGCCGAACCTCCCTCATGAAATTCGCGTTCGAAACCACGTTTGCAAACGTTCATGCTTTTGCTCCATAAAGCAGAGCTGAAATGATGAAAGTCTTGCATAAAGTCTCCTTTGTAGCCTTATTACGTCGAAGAAACAGGAGTAACTGGTCGTTTGATTCCTGAGATGTTATCAGATTTAAAAGCGGGGCCAAGGTATACAAAGTCCCTGACTACCTCAAAGCTATAGATACTCGTACCTATCCTGATGTTTTAATCTATTCGTCGATCTTATTTTTTTCCTAATTCACGACCAAGCCCATTTTTCCGCTTTTGTTCCAATCTTTGCGAAGCACCACCGCCAAAAGTTCGCTGAGTTCTCCCAATGGTGTCGAAGTCATCAGCGTATGCAAGTAGTTGTACAGACTTTTGAAAAATTGTGCCGCTGGTGTTGACTTGCGAGTTTCGCACAATTTTCTCAAGTATGATGTTGAAAAGTTACATGCCAGAGCATTACCTTGCTTAAATCCTGTTTCAACATCAAAGGTGTCGAAGAGATTGTTGTCCATCATCATTCTCCACAATCTGACGAGTTTGTTAGGGATACCAAAGCTAGACATTGCTCTGTAACATGCGGCCTTGAAATCGATAAAGAGGTCTTGCATGCCGATTTGGAGCTCTTCGATTTTTCTCAGGATCTGCCATAGTGTGAATATCTGGTCAGCTATAAACTTACCGGGCCTAAAAAAAAGCCAATCAGATTGTCGGTAAATAACTTCCAGCTTTCACATAAGGCGGCAGACGTTAAAGAGACTGATGCCTTTATAATAGGCGCGGTTTAGAGGGTATCGTTTCTTACGAATCGGACAAACAGTGCTAAGGTTCCATATTTCCAGAAATCAAGTCATCTCCCGCTGCCTTAAATATTTCGCAGGTACGCCGTCTGGTCCAGCATTCTTGTTGTACTTAAGCTTGGAGATTGCTGTGCTCACTTCATGTTGTTCAGGTGGACGGCGGAGCTCAGGTTCCTCCCTTCTCTTTTGGTCGTAGTGCTCATGGGCCGCTCTCGTTTTTCTATGCAGTGTCGCTTCGTAAGGAGTTGTTTAGCTACGTGTGCCTGCCTGCGTTCTTCATCAAACCACGGGTCCCGCGAAGGTGGTTGTGTGACACCCAGCATATCTGTTGCGCGATTTCTGATGGCTTTTTTGTATCGATGCCACTGCTCTTCAATGCTTGCTGTTGGTTGCATAGGCCATGTCAAGAGGTTGGGTGGTAGACGTACCTTGGCTGCGACGAGTTAGTGGTTCATCGCTCGGAACGATCTGATATTTATAATATTTGTTTTGGTTTTAATAATTCCTAAACTCACGACAGACGTCAAGTACTCGATGTGCCATCTTTTCCAAAATCCTTGGACCATGGATTGAAGTTGTTGGTAATGGTGCAACCGATTTTCTGGAACTTCTAAGACAGGTAATGCTGTCAAAAGCTCACCTATAAGGAAATGAGAGGAGGTGAGTGGATTTGTATCTGAATCAGACAACCAAGACAAAGGATCTCGTCCTTGACTACAGCTTCAATTTGACATAACACCGTGTTAAGGCTCTTCAAACGTTAGAGCAGTAGAACCGATAACCCGACGTTCAGATTTAACAGATTTAACGCCCGCCTCCCACAAACCGCCGAAGTGGGGGGGCAGACGATTGTGAAAAGTACCAAACGATTCCTTCATCCGCCAGAGCCGCTGACACTAAGTTTTTGTGTGATGACGATAATGCCACAGCTTATAATTCTGTTAAACATCGACGAGGTCCTTTGAAGTTTATTCCATTGTCAGAGAAAATGTGATTGCATTTTCCCCAACGAGAGATGGAGCGACGTAATGCAGCAATAAAGGCATCTGTGCTCAGATCGCTGACCAATTATCTGAATGTCTGCTTCGAATAGGTGTTGTTGAATCATTTTTAAAACTGACAGCCTAGCTTGATGTATTTCGAAGAATTGGCGGTGTGCCACTACTCTCTGTATCCGATGCCATGACAAAAAGTTAGCAGTAAGGAGTTGTAGCAGGTTATTTTCGATCACCACAGCCAACCACAGCATCCTTTCTTCAAGACTGTCAGCCCTAAGATTTTTTTAGGTTGAATCTTGAAGTTGGCCATTCTGAGGCATCGAGAGGCAACCATGATGGACCGTTCCACCAGATGTCTTGATGAGGCAAAAGCGCAGGTGTGAGGCGCCTTGAGGCACAATCTGCAGGATTATGTTCTGACGCGACGTGTTGCCATGAGTGGCGTACAACAGTTTCAAGGATGGTAGTGGTACGGTTTGCCACAAATGCGGCCCAGCGGCGAGGTGGTGACGACAACCAATGAAGAATAATTTCAGAATCGCACCAAGCAAAGATGTTACAGGGTTTCGAAGACAACGCAGAGGTTATGAGCGGGTCAGCAACACAGCTCCGCAGAGCTCGAGTCGGGGGACAGAGACTGGCTTTAGAGGGGCAACCTTTATCCTTCCGGCGATAATGTTAATGCGTTACGTCCCATTCTGAAGTCTGCAACGGCTATAAACGACTGCGGCGTAGGCTACCGAAGAGACGTCAGAGAATCCGTGTAACTCAAATTCAGCTGGTGTCGAGAAGGCGTATCGTGGAACCCAAAGCTGTTCGAAGAGATGTAGTTCGTATTGCTAGAAGATCAGGTAAGTAATCATCCCAACCAAGATTTTAGTTTGAGGACCACAACTCCTGAAACCATACTTTGAATAGTATGACCGATGGTGCTAGGAGTCCGAGAGGCCCGAAAATACGCAATACACCGATCGTCTTGTCGGTGGCTTGAAAGGAGTTAGATTTGAGATTCGATACGAAAATCCATCCTGAAGGGGATCCCAGAACATCCCAAGTACCTTGATAAAACAGTTTGAACGTTCAGGGTCAAAGATGGAGACATCGCACTCGTCCTTAGGTAACGTTTCGAGGAATGGTAGGCAGTTCGAGCTTCATTTTCGAAGTTAGAGTTTCGCCTCCGATAGTAAAGACACTAATTCTGCCTTGAGTTCAATTAAGTCTTTTGCAGAACTCGACCTTGTCATAACATCTTCCACGTAGACGTCTTCAAGCAGAACCTTTGACGTCTTAAGACGCGAACCGACAGAAATGGGGCCGACGCAGTCCCATATCTTACCGTATGCAACAGAAAATGCTGAGGTTCAGCATTAGGATTTTCTCGCCAGACAATGCGTTGAAAGTCAGTGTGTTGATCGTCCACCCAAATTTGGCTAAACATTTTGATTACATCGGCAGTGAATACTACATGATGTTGTCGAAAACGCAGGTAAACCTAAATACGATCTCGCTGAATTTGTGGGCCGACCAATAATGAACTGTTTAAGGAAACACTTCGCTGAACCGTCGAACACGACCCGTAGTTTGGTTGTTCTAGAATCCAACTTCAAAACCGTGTGATGTGGAAGATAAAAATGCTTCCAGGATCCCTCTTAGTATGCGCAACATGTGACCAAGTTGAATATACTCAGACATAAAATTTGAGTACATTTGACGAAGCTCTTGGTTCGAATGGAAACGACGTTCCATAGAATATAATCTAGAGATTGCATTACCCAGAGTATCACCAAAAACAGGATTTGATATTTTGAATGGTAATAGCACGACATATTATCCATCAGGAGCACGACTGAACGTTCCCCGGAAATGTTGTTCGGCGGGATCTACAACTGCCGAATCTTGTTCTGGTAGAACAACGTCCTCAACCTCCCAAAAGCGCCTAAGCAAATGATCAATGTCAAGTGTCAGATGAAAGGATTCAACCGGATGAGGGTCCGATTCAGAGTGGTTAAAAAACTCTCCCGTAACTACCCATCCAAACGAAGTATTTTGCGCTACTGGTGAACCTTCTTCTCCTCTAATCTGCCCTGCTTGGATAATACACCACAGCTTATCACCACCGAGAAGCACATCACTAGGAGACGAAATATTAAAGCCAGGATCGGCTAGCTGCAATCCAGTGAGATGAGCCCAGAAAGGTGAAAGATTCGAGGTGAGCTTAACCAGAACAAAGGTATCAACCCCTAAGACTGTCGAATTATCTAATGAAGAAAGCTGAATTGCAACGCAACCTTGGTATGACCTGCGTCTAACGATGACAATCCTCGAACAGGAAGGCGAGCATGTGTGCGTGAATACCCTAGTCGTTTTGCGAACGACTCCACAATGAACGAGGACTGCGACCCGGTGTCTAACAGCACTCGACAGACAATAGGATTGCCTTGAATACCTTTAACCATAGCTAAAATAGTGGGAAGAATGATTTGTTTGCGATGATCAGGTTCAAGTGACAGGTTATTGGCGAGTAGAAACACGGGTTGTGCCGGCGAAGCGAACGAATGCGAATGGTTGGTCGAAAGCAAAGGCAGAGCTGCAGGCGACGACGAAGGAGAATAACTGGATGGGGATGATGTTTTCGCTGCTGTATCTTCCAAATGAACTAACGAAAGATGTGATGATTTACTTATGCGACATCTAAAGATTGAGCGACATTTGTTTGCGGAGTGCCCTACCCGGAGGCAGTTAAAGCAGAGCGAGTGGGTTTTTACGAACTCGCGCCGAGAATCAATGTCTAACGAAAGGAACTTTGGACACTGAGGCAACGTATGGAAATCTGAGCAATGTGGACATTTTGGTTTCTTTAATTTCGGAAACATGTAAACGAAGTGATTTTGTAGTTTTTGCACGTGAAGGGATCGAACGAGTGTTTGGTTGACTCGATTCAAGATCATGGCACCGCCTTTCAAGAAAACTAAAAAACAAATCAATCTTTATATCATCTTTCGAACACGAATATTCTGCCCACGCTTGGCAAGAGTCCTGATCTAATTTCGGAACTAGCAAATGGCTTAACCACGGATTGTTTGGTTAAGTGCTTTTAGTCCACGGCTTCATCTGCACCGTCGGTAATTTTTCGGAGAGTCTGCACATTGCCACTATTCGTAGACGGAAACGAAAGGAAACGCTTCACAATCAAATGTTTCTGATTGTACCGCGCTTCCAACTGGGCCCATGCTTCAGTATAATTTGCATCGGATAAACTCATATGTTTAATGAACGAAGCCGCCTCCTCAGACAAAAAGGATTTTAAATATTGAAATTTCTGAGTGGCAGTAAGATTTGGTTTGCTATCCACGGAGCCTTTAAAGAGATCACGAAATGGCGGCCAATCTTTGTAGTTTCCACAAAATGTCGAAATAACAATTTTTGGTAGATGTACGTAGGCGTCCCTAGTTCCCGAGTCATTTAACTTCTCCAGAAATGTAGACTGCTGAGCTGGCAGCCTCTTGAGCACGGTGTCATTGGGGTCGACGAGTTGCGTAGGCGGCTGACGACTATAAATGATCCGTCCCGCAGCAAAGTCGATTACTCTTAGTTCCTTTCCAGAAATGGTGTCGTGCAAGCTATGCTTCCGGACTGCGCTTCCTAAAATATCCTCTGTCTCTATGTCATACTTTGGACATTGCTCGTAAGTTTTGTCGAGGAGCTCATGAGAATATTCTTTGGCTGCGTCGTTTTTTTCCTCTGTGGGAGCGTGTATGCATTTCATGTTAATGTTGGCAAATAGAGCCCAAATGCATATTGTTATAAGGCATTCGCTGCATGCTGAAAGTTCAGGACTTCTTGCTTAAGTTTGCCGCTTACAACAAATCTTCATCATTCTTTTGGCCGGCCCATTGCACCGCCCTTATGGAATGGCAGTGGTATCGGCTTTATAGCAGTCGACGGCCTCCAGTAGTTGTTGAGCAGAATCGAACGTCATTTTTTCGTTTTGCAGGGCAGATCCGTGCTTGTCCGAGGCTTTTGGCTACTTCGCATCAATGAGCTTTTTACACGACCAGGCAGATAACTCCATGCATAACCCCATTACGGATAGTATTGGCGTGTTTTCGCATACTTATCTTACGAGTACAAGTCGTACGATTTTCGTACCGAAAGCAAACCTTTGGACCTAAATTCTTTTTATTACTTCAGTCACAATTATTCTACAATTGTAAACCTTGTTGATTCAAAAAGTCTATATTTTCTTCATTTGCAGATGGTTATACGGTTACCGACGTTGTAATGTACTGGAAACCCACACCGGTACGCGGTGTAGAAGATGCCGAACTGCCACAATTCACAATAATCGGCTATGAGACGAACGATCGAAAGGAGAAGCTAGCAACTGGTATATACCAACGACTGTCCCTATCCTTCAAATTGCAACGGAATATCGGATACTTTGTGTTCCAGACATATCTGCCCAGTATTCTAATAGTCATGTTGTCCTGGGTATCGTTTTGGATAAATCACGAAGCAACTAGTGCGAGAGTTGCCCTAGGTAACCCTCATATCTACATATGTAAATGTCTTCAAATTTGTAAATGTATCTTTTTATAGGCATCACAACCGTTCTTACAATGACAACTATTAGTACCGGTGTACGAAGTTCCTTGCCAAGGATATCCTATGTTAAAGCCATCGATATATATCTTGTAATGTGCTTTGTGTTTGTATTTGCGGCTCTCTTGGAATATGCAGCTGTTAACTACACCTACTGGGGTAAACGAGCGAAAAAGAAAAGTAAAAAAGCGAAAGAAACTGATAAGAAAACTGGTAAATGTCAGAGAATCATTTAACATACAATATATATTTTTAAAAAGAATTCATCCTATAAGCAAACGTATAAAACATTATTTCTTTCAAGGTAAAGGCGATAAATCCGAAACGTGTTCAACTACAGAAGATATCATTGAGTTGCAAGATGTACGAATGAGTCCTATACCATCGTTGAGGAAGGGCAACTACAATAATACACTGGGATCAATAGGATCTGAGACACTAGATTTGGCTAAATTTCCACCTAGTTTTAGAATTGCTAGAAATTACGGAACGAATCGTAGTAATTTACGACATAGAGGTAATCGAGGTAAGACTGGGTAAAAATTCTCCTTTATTAGTACATGGCTTCAGTCGGATCGATTTTTGAAGGCGACATCCAGTTTTGCATGGTGAGCTGGTTGTTACCTCCTTCCAACTATTCACGACATCCAAATTAGGCTTTTACCCACTGTATTGTCTTTGTGGTATGGATTCAAAAAGTCTTCATGTTAGTGACTCTATGCGACTATGCAGTTTGTTCAGTATGCCTATTGCCCATTTATACACCATATATACCACCATATATGGATATAGCTCATGGATCTACATAAGACATAAAGCGACTTTCGCATTTTCTTTATTCTAATCAGGATCCGTGCTTATTAGATTCCTGCCTCTCTAGAGTAAAATCTCCGGATCCGCGAACGATTGTTCCTTGATCTTCCTTATTGCCTCGAGCCTGAAGTCTGGAATTCCCAGCTCCTACTGGCTGGATAAAGTTGTCTATTTTCTCCGCGCGGCTTTTGTACTAGGAGTACATTCACATTTTGCTACAACTTTGAGCAGCATACAGAATAACTGCTCTGCCTTCCAACATCTGGCAGGATTGTTGCTTTATAGACCATGTATTAAATCATTCGAATTCGAAACCATTTGTTTAACCAAACCGAAGTATTGTATTGGGTATATAACTTAATTCGTGCGGTTTGTTAAGAGATGGCGTAACTTGTATTATTCAATTGTTATTATTCCATTGTTATTATTGCGTTGGAAAGCTACTATCATTGTACGTCATTTCAGTATATGTCATTCATTTGAAGCGTAAACAACAATAATTTTTTTTCACTCAAATATGTCGAACTTTGTGCCTGACAATGTGTTTTCTTCTTCTTCATTACTTTAATATGAAGAAAACTGCTGCCGAAAGTCATCGTATTTTGGTGGAAGTTTATGGTGAACATGCGCTAGCTGAGCGAACGTGCCAAAAGTGGTTTGCACGATTTAAAAGTGGTGATTTTGGCTTGGAAGACGATGAACGTCCTGGGCAGCCAAAAACGTTTGAAGATGAAGAATTGGAAGCATTACTCTATGAAGATTGTTGCCAAACACAAGAAGAGCTCGCAGAATCTTTGGGTGTCACTCAAGCAGCCATTTCAAAACGTTTGAAAGCAGCTGGATATATTCAAAAGCAAGGTAATTGTGTTCCACATGAACTGAAGTCAAGCGGAGAGACGTCGAAAGGCGTTTTTGCATGTCCGAAATGCTGCCGGAACACAAAAGGAAGTCATTTTTGCATCGGATTGTTACTGGTGATGAAAAATGGATCCATTACGACAACCTCAAGCGCAAAAAATCATATGTGAAACCCGGCCAACCAGCCAAATCAACGGCAAAGCCGAATATCCATGGCGCGAAGGTAATGCTCTGTATTTGGTGGGATCAGATGGGTGTGCTGTATTATGAGCTGCTAAAACCGGGTGAAACCATGAATGGACAACGCTACCGAACACAATTAATCCGTTTAAAGAGAGCAGTGGCCGAAAAACGCCCGGAATATGCGACTAGACACGAGGCAATAATTTTCCATCATGACAACGCTCGGCCCCACGTTGCTATTCCGGTTAAGAACTATTTGGAAAACAGTGGATGGGAAGTCTTACCACACCCGCGTTATAGCCCAGACCTTGCCCCTTCTGACTACCATTTGTTCCGGTCGATGCAGAACGCCCTCACTGAAATACGGTTCACATCAGAGCAGAATATCAAAAATTGGCTTGATTCATTCTTGGCTGCCAAGCCGGCGCAGTTCTTTTGGGATAGGATCCACAAATTGCCAGAAAGAAAAAAGTCATAGCTTCAGATGGGCAATACTTTGAATAATACTATTGTACATGTTTTTCTTAAATAAACGTTCAAATTTTGAAAAAAAAAATCGCGCGAATTAAGTTATATTCCCAATAGCATAGATTCGACGGAAGGCTATTCGTATTTACTCCAAAATAGATAAACTCTTTAAACACTTCAGAATTACTTATGTCGACGGATACGTTTTGGCGGCATGTACTTGGTTTTGTTCTTTTAGATTAACTCCCTCAGCTTGTTCTTCGATTTCCGTAATAGCTTATATTATGGGGCGTTGGGATCGACCAATGATATTCAAGTCGTCTGTGTATCGCAGGAGCTGCATAGGTTTGTGGAATATAGTGCCTTCAGTGCTCTTTGCCTTTGTGACAGCTCTAAACTGAAGAAGTCGCATTATATCGCAGCTCCTTGACGGAATCCGGCACAAGGAAGGAATAGCTCGGAGGAGTTGTTTCCGAATTGCACATTGTATCGTATATTTTCCAGCATATCTCGATTAGTTTCGAATTCGACTTCTTGGTGTAACAATTCGGCATATAGTCGATCTGTCGAGCCACATTGATACCTGGGGATTAGTGTGTTGAAGATAGACTTGGGACGTTCATACATTATATTGGATAGGATCTTGTATTTAATATTTAGCAAGGATATCTCCAGCAGTTTCTCCAGCAAACATAGGTTTGCTTTTTTTGTATATGGGCATATGAAGCTGATTATCCAGTTATCGCGGTCACCCATATTCTGTTAATTATTTGGTATGTGCACCCCACCCTATCGGTATTTGTAAATCTCGCTAGTAATCTATCAGAGCTGGCAGACCTATTGTAACTCAGGTTACTGGCTGCTTCTGGAGGGAATATTTTGTTGGGCTCTCCTTTCAAAATCACTCTGTCGACGGTATGCCCCTTCATTAACTGCTGAAATTGCGCTTAAACACATCCACAATAACCTGGGCATCGCTGACTAGGTTTCCTCCCCTCTTTTGAAAAACCACGGCCTTCAAACCAGCTGCCATCTCTCAAGCTTTTCTGTACAACTACCGGACGTTAGTTCTATCACGTGACACATCGATTTCTTTGAGTCAGAAGACTGCTTCTTCCTTTGCAGGATTTTCGTTTCTTCCCTTCTACTGACTCGATACCTATTCTTCTTGCGCTACTTTTGTATTTTATTCCAGACCAGATTCGGCTACTCCCACTCAACTACTCTTTCAAGTTTCTTTTATCACATTCATCTTTGATAGGGTCTTCAGTCGCATAGGTGGGATAGGGTAGGTAGGTAAGAGCGGCTGTTAGACACACCAACCCACTTATGCCTATTGGCCCATTGTGATGCCACGTGAATCTACATATGATCCTCTTACTAATGTAACGAGTTTGAACTTACGATGAAGCGTAAGAGACTGTTTATGTCCGTATTTTTTTAGATCGTTTAGGTCATTGTAGAAGAAAGCTGCTAAGAGAAGATCCAGCTTTGGCCAGATCTGCTCAGTCGGATATCTTTGCTAAGTCTTTTTTTTTATTGTGGAATTTCATTTTGGCCTAATGGCTAGTGCGCTATGCTAGGGTAGGTAGAAGTGGCGGTTCGGCATGAACCCAAGTTGCACCAGAATGTGCCTTCCTTCCTTTGTTGCCATGACTCGTGTAACCTGGTTGATGATGTGTGTTATTGTGTTGTTGAGGATGTGAGACAGTCGGTGCCTAGATCCAACTTGCGGAGTTAAGAAAATGGATAAAATCTCCAATCCTTTTACCCGTTAAGGTCGTCGAAGAATGGTTGGTTTAGCGCACGCACTCTGGGAGAGAATTTGCTAGGAACCATACGAAAGAGCATCGGATAGTTTAGATTTTCTATTCCATCGCATCTTGTGGAACAGCAGTATTTATTAAGTCTTATTATTCCAAAAAGGCCTGTCCACGTGCCTGCTTCTGATGAAGTCTCGTGATGTATCACGGTGCATCCCACCGTGGGTAAAAAACTTTTCGCAATGAATGCGTCTCAAGGAATGATGCTAGAGTTTATAGGCTTGTCGTTTCTCGCTGCTTGCTTACTGTTCCGGCGTTATACTTGTGATAAATTGTGTATCCTAAGCTTCGTTTGTCGACAGAATGAATGCTATGAGTACTCTGGTGTACCCTGATTGCCAACTTCTTTCTTTCAGAAAAGTTCTCGCCACCGAATACATCCTGCATTCCACTATTTATTTCATCATCAATTGAATCCTAAACATTAAATTCGCAGTAGGGTCATCCACGTGGCTTTATTTGTGGAGAAACTCTCTTAAAAAATACGCGCCCAAATAGGAATTCTACCAGCTAGAACTGTACGACTTATTCCTCTGCTGTGCCATTCCCCTGCCTATGTTGGGGATCAGCCTGTGTCCACCATGAGTAGCGTTCCTTCTGCGTTTTAAAGCTGTTTGCAGAGCCTCGATAGGTTTTCTCCTGCCTTCTGGCTGGTTCTCGGGCTTGAAATCCATGAGCACTCTGCCAGAGATACGGCTTATTCCTTTCCTTAAATCCTTCCTTCCAACGATGCGACTCAATGCGCAAAGCTCAGTCTTTCCATGTAGTTCTTCGGATGTGTCGTCGGTGCCCAAACCAAAGAGGCGTTTGCTCAGGGTTGGCAGCAGATTCTTGATGACACTTCATATGTGGTTTGTTTGCGGACCTATATGGTAAGACGTTGTATGTTTGTGCCTCTCGTTATTACCACTGCTTCTTATTTATGAGTTAACAGTTCCAGACCGGATTCTTATAACCGCATTCTCACGTCTCTGATAGCTGACTCAGCTCAGCGTCTTTCCTACGATCACTGCAATGTCATCAGTGTAGTCGACGATGTCTATTTCAGTTGGCTTCAGCTTTCCAGGTACGATATCATAAGTAAAACTCTGAGTTAGACAAAGCAGTGATATAAGATGTACAAGTTGCTTAATGCTACCACTATGCATCTAGAGTATGAGTTAAAATGACTTGAATTAGTTTTTGATGTCGAGTATTAACGCAAACTGCCCTAATCAACCTTTTTATGTATTTTTTTTCGATTTCTGGAGCCGAAATATCAGTTGATAACCCCAAGTATCTTTCTATGTACGGCTATAGAACTATGCGAATTATTTTTTCCATCACTTTCCTCGTTATGTCACTATTGCTTAGGTTACCCTTTAGGCTATGAACCAGTTGCTTCTTTTTTTATTTCAACGTGAAAGTCCCTTCTGTTAGGCAGATAGTGCAATGGCGTTGAGGATATCTGGGCTTGTTTTGAAGACCCTTTTCAACATGATGTTCTTAATCGACCTGTAGTTATTTTTTCTCAACGTTTCGTGTTTCCTCAGTTGTGGCTGGTTGACAGGATGTGTTTTTCAAGCTCATGCCTCGGTGAATGCGCTTGTTGACATTCAGAATCAATCAAATTTTCCATTGTGATGGTCATATGAAGGTTTACCTATGGACTTTTGACGGCTGGCTTGTTTTCAGGTATATTGGGTGCAGGTAGAATATGATTGCATATGAGCAAACGCTGTGACAATGTCGAAAATGATCCCCCGCAAAGTCATAGTAATCGAATTTCTTTGATTGATCGCTATTACTATAAATCTACTTTATTCCTAGCTTTAAAGCACATTCTGTTCTGTTTTCATCCCACGAATAAGTACGTCCTCAATACGTTAAGTTCCGGCGCTTTGATTCGCGCAACTTAGAGCGTTTGTTTCAAAATTTAATATGTTGGAAATGCTGTCATCCGAATATATTCCGCAGATGAAGTAGTGCGTATGGCTTATGAAATCATATCCTTTAGCAATAATAAGTTCCGTCATTTCTTGATGATGAAATTCTATCAGGATGAGCACTATTCACTTGATCCCCATTTGCGAAAATAATCCACCCCTCAATCCATTTCATAACCTCGACCTCATAACTAAAAATCTATTCCGTCCAACAAGTAGTCTTCTTTACCGACGTAACCAGTCTCAGAAACCTCAGAAACTTATCCCCAAAAAGTAGAAAATGATCTTGCTGCTTTCCGTAATTATATATACTCTAAAAGAGCCACGCACACCCAACGCAGCCGAGTTGACCGCGACACATATGTTCCGCATATACTCGTACATCAACCACGCTTATCTTTACTTCCTAACAACCTTCCTGTTACATTATACTACTACTAGAGGCCTTCGCTCAAAACCCCGTGTTGGTCTGTGTCAATCTCACGCTCTCCGTTTCAATATCTACGCTATGACTGACACCAGTGTGATCCCAGGAATAAACATCCATAAGTTCCTTCTTACAGTGTTCTTCGTGATGATGTATCTACCTAGGCTATGGTTGACTCCCTCTGCAGCGAGTCTCACATATTTTTTTCACTCTTATTCTATTGCTATCGCGTCTTCTTCTTTAGTTGACTCTGTCTCATTTAAAATAACACTTCCTCGTAGGTCCTTGAACGTAGTTTTTTTTTATATAAAAACCTTTGCACACAGCGCAAGCGAAGCAAACTTAGTCTAACAGGTGCAGAGATGTTTTAGGGGCACCTGACCAGATGTGCGCATTGTGCTCCAATTTTAGGAATGTGTTGCTACATTTCTCTGACCCAACCTATCGAGTCCAATCTACTGGGTATCGAAGTAATTGACGTGTTAATTCACTTATCTGACTCCCAGGGCGATGTCCTTATATCTTTAATCTGCATCAGCTGAAGTGATCAATTCTCTTACAAGGCTTCAAATGCCAATTCAAATAAAGAAGTAAGTGGTGTCTCAAATTGCATAGGTATGTAATCCATCTTTTATATCTCGGTACATACCTTCATTTCACATACCTTCCTCTATCAACCCTGCCTAAATACGAATAGTGCGCAAATCAATCTAATAAACGACCCGACCTATTTTTCTCAATCTTTCAATTTTAAAAGAAAATCCAAGGGCCACCTAACTCCCGTCCCTTTCGACAACAAATCTCCAACTGGTTACCATCACAATCTTTTTTACTATCTTCCTCAAACAATCATATGTTGGCAACTCCTTCATATCGGACGCCTCATACTTAGCACAAGACCCTCATACGTGCGATCTCTCAAGCTTTTGTGGTCACACTTGGTGTTCCACAAAGTAGGCACCTAGGGCCTCCTCTTTTCATTCTAATCATAAACGATCATAATAGGTTTATTTAGCATTCCTCTACCTACGCTACGCTGATGATACTAAACTTCCGATAAGTTTTCTATTTGGTGCCTAAAGCTTAACCTCCCAAAATGCCAACCGTTTACTTTATTACGTTAGTACAACCAGTACCCCCCTTGACTTTATTTTCTCCTCAGTCCACCTGTACCCCTAGTTCAATCCCTCCGTGACCTTAATATTTTGTACGACAAAGAGCTAAATTTCTATTCGCATAGCAATAACATACTCCTTTAAGTCAACCGAGCTTTTGGCTTTATCCAAAGGATCGTCCAACCCTTATATTACATTTATTCGCACCCTGCTTGAGAACGCCAGTCAAGCGTTTCTCCCCTTTTCAGTGAGTTCATGTGTTAAAAATTAAGAAAATTCAAGGTTTCGTCTATTTGCTCTTCGAGCCCCATATTGGAACGATCCTTCTGTCTTAACATGAATGGCCTCGAACAACGCAGTGACGTTAATTCATCAACTGCTCTTAGTTTCTGTCTATTGCACATCTCTTTTCAACTCTATTTCCCTTAACAGTAATCGTCTCAATTTACGATGCCACCGTCTCTTCTATGGTATCTATCGTCCCCTAGTTACCAACTTGGACAAATCTTTTGTATATTGTAGGAGTAAAAGGCCTACTCAAACCTCAACGTTTTCGGTTTCAACCGCAGCACTTCCCTCCTTAAGCTACATAAATCCCCTTCACCATTTTCCTTAATCGAAAGTTTTCAGTTTTTTAAGTCAGCCGAAAGTCTTTAACTGCTGTAGAGTAAGATCTTTAAAGGCTTAGCCTTGTATATTCGGAAATAGTCTTTAAGTTCTTCTTCTTTAGATGTCGTGGGGTGTACAACAGCCTTGACTAACAGTTCTTTCTATTTAGCGCTATCTCCTCCAGTTGCCAACATCAAGTTGACAGGGCTCTTTTCACTTGAGCGCGCCACCTAAAACGAGGCCTTCCTTTACCGTGTTGTCTTTCCGGGATGGATTCGAAGACTCTCCGGCGCAGAGCGTTGTTGTTCAGCCGATAGATTTTGGCTCTTCTGATAAGGTCAATGTCGCTGTATGGCAAATATGTTTAGGTCGTCATTGTTTATAGTGACCAGATAAGAACGATAAAAAAAAAATTTAAATAAAACAACAGCGGTGTGAGATATAAAATTGATTCTGGCTTTATTTTGAAGCCACCTTCATGCCATTATGTGTGGAATAGCACATCATTCAAATGGCCGTCACAGCTTCGCCGGCAGCACTCAATTTTTGATGATTCGGTCTAAAATGTGCGGCGTTATTCCGGCAATAGCGCGTCGAATATTGGCCTCGAGCTCATCCAAAGTTGTTGGCTCGTTAGCGTAGACTAAGGCGCTGACGTAGCCCCAGAGAAAATAATCGAGTGGTGTCAAATTGCATGACCGCCGCAGCCAATAACCGGGTCGCCAAATTTCTTCTTCACAACTTCGAGCGTTGCGTCGCTTGTATGGCAGGTACCGTCGTCTTGTTGGAATCACAACTCGGAAGTATCAATGTTGTCGAGTTCTGACCACAGAAAGTTAGTTAACAACACTCTATAACTGAGACCATTGACGGTAACGGCGTCTCCTTCCTCATTTCAAAAGAAATAAGGCCCGATGATGCTTTGTGGATGCATTGATGCTTGGCGGAATACTTGTGGATTATGTTCGCTCCAAGCAACATAGCCGCTGAGCCAAAAATTGGCTTCGTCCGAGATATTTTTTTAGCCTAAATCCGAATCTCTGGCCAACATTTCCATCACCCAATTAGCGAACTCATGGCATTGTCTATGGTCATCCGGCTTCAATTCTTGCATCAGCACAATCTTATCGGATATAGGCCGCAAAATAAGCCGGGTTGACTCTAGCTATGCCCAATTCTGCTGATTGCCGCCGAATCGACATTTCTGGGTCTTCTTTGATACTGGCCGCTACAGCGCTAATGTTTTCTTCATTTCGCACCAATCTCTACTTGGTTGTTGGCTTAAGATCCAAAAGGTTATACTTCTACGGTGCGATGAATTGTCGGCACACTGAAGCCATGATGACGACCGACCTCACGGCAAAATTCACTTTGCGTATTTACAACTGAGCCGGAATTTCGATATTTTTCAATAATTTCCGCACGTTCGGTAAGCGTAAAACGATGCATGCTGCAACCTTACTGAATATTTTGGCAGCTGGATGTCATTGGTAACTTTGCCAGCTGCTGAAACATAACAATTGGAAAAACTATCATTGCTATACGGTCACCCTACATTTTCTTCTCAAATTTCCGTTTATGCAAGTTGAATCAAAAATCGTTCGAAGGACTTTTCTCTCGAAGCAACAAATTTTTGATGAAGTAGGACTGGGATGATGAGAGGCTTAAACAGTGCCTTCTTTGCTGTGCAATCGCCTTCTTAGTCCAAAGAGATAGTGATTCGTCGCTTTTTCATTATACGGGTTTACAGCGGAGCCCAGATAATCAAAGTCGTTTACCACTTCAAAGTTATAATTTTCTGTTGTATCGTGCTGTCCTCTAGACAGCCCCATTTGCCATTAAACCCATCTTTGCCTTTAAGTTATATCGGAAAAATATTACCATGACCCGGCTGTTTATGGCATGTCTATTATGCAACTCACATGGCCTGTTCAAATTTGCTTTTTCACACGAAAATCTTGCAGTCGTACAGCATAGTCGTAGAATCAGTCAAGATTTCGATGTCCAGAGTTGAAGGGTTCTCCATTTCTGAATTTACTTATGTTTAGTCCGTAAATAACTGAAATTGCTTGCGTGCCAACAATTAAATTCACTCTTTTTACATTACAGGAGCCAGCAACCAACGACCTCGAATGCTGCACGCTTTAAAGAAAGGTGCCTCAGCGCTCAAGGCATCAATACCAAAAATCAAAGATGTCAATATTATTGATAAATACTCCCGCATGGTGTTCCCAGTTAGCTTTTTAGCCTTCAATCTTGGCTACTGGCTGTTCTACATTTTAGAATGATAGCAGATGACAGCACTTCACGCAAAGTAGCTCATCAGTGTGTAGTGTTAAAATCCCTTCAATTACAAAAACAAACAGAAAAAAGCATCGCAAATCCTCCCCCAGAGAGGTAACCAAAGAATTTGAAACAATTGAAAATTGAACCAAGCCCGACATTACAAAATTGGGTAGAACCAAAAGCACAAAAAAAACAACCACAGAACCAAATAAAGTCCGAAATTAAACAATTAAATTTATAAAAAAAAAAACTTATAACACCAAACCAGCAAAATTGTTAAAACCGCAAAATTGGTAAAAACTACACTAAAGTCTTGTGAAATGAAATTTCGAAAATGTGACGCAAAAAACAATTCCATATCAAAAATTCCATTATGGAAAAAAAACCAAACAAATTAAATTAAAAACAAAAATGAGAAAAGGCCAAAATTAGAATAAAAATTAAATTTAACACTAAAATTAGTGCAGTTTCTTTTTTGTATAAAGAAAACTAAAAATAAAAAAAAAACGACAGAAGAAGAAAACAAACCCAAAGGGGACCGTTGTTTTAAATTTGCTGTTAGAGTCTATTGAAATAAATTACAAATTTGTTATAGAAAAATAAACAAACATTTTAGTAAAAAAGGTGAAAATAAAATATTGAAAAACCACACAACTCAAATTAATAGTTATCAACGAAACCAAAATAAATAATAAACTAAAACAAATACAAATCGAAAATTAAGAAGACAAATTGCTTTAGATACTTTTAAGCCATTGGTTCCGAAACGTACTTTAAGAATTGACGAAATTCACATTTTTCAATGTAAATTAGAATAAATAAAAAAATATAAACCAAAAACCAAACCAATTTGCTTATAGTAAAAAAAACAATTTTATGAAAAACCAAAACAATTTCGGAGAGAGTTTCAATTGAGAAAAGACAATGTTTTCGATGGCGTACTTTCGGCATAACGATGCCAATTCCATTATTTATTAAAGACTCATTTTTATAAAACGTTTTTATGATTTTATTTGAAATTTTATTTCTTCTCCTAGCTAATAGAAGTCAGAAAACATCAAAACCAACAAAAATCAAAATCAAAAGAAAACAAAAACAAAAACAAAAACTAAAGAAAATGTAACTTAGGTCGTACATTGTAATTGACTTGTTAATCTTAACAAAAGAACAATTTAAAAAAAAAAAATAATAAATAATTTTAGGAGAAACCAATAAAAATATAAAAACCAATATTACAAAAAAGTGTATATAGTATTTCTCAAGTCTTGATATTGGGGCATGATTGATTCGAGTGGTATATTTCTTCCTGGAAACAGCGCTAACAAAATACTAGGCCTTCGCATAGGTGATCTTAGTTAGCGGACCCTTATCTCAACCAATAACACCCGTATTCACAAACGTTACTCTGAGGTCTCAGTGAATTCAATTCACAAACATTACTTAAGTGTCAGAGCGCACTGTGCATTCGTTAAAATAAACGCACAACTAAGGAAGCTTGCTAGCTACTTTAACCAACGCATAGGAACTGTCAAAAATGTCTTCGCTTTGTTTTTAAGGTTTGCAAAATTTCAAAACAATATACGAGGGTTGTCCGATCAGTCATATAAGACATTTTTTTTCTAAAATTTCTTTTTTTATTTTTCTACATAACATAGTCTCCTTATAATTCTCCACACTTCTCCCATCTATTTTTCTAACCCGTCGAAATAGTACTTGGCATCTTTCTCTGCAAAATAATTGTTCACGAAGGTGATTGCCTCCTCATTTGACGAAAATCTCTGTCCTTCGAGCGCAGTTTTCAGATGAGGGAACAAAAAGAAGTCGCTTGGAGCTAGATCTGGTGAATAAGGCGGATGGTCAAGCAGTTCAAACCGTAATTCATGGATTTTCGCCATGGCAACCGCTGAGGTGTGAGACGGCGCATTTTCTTGGTGCAACAGGATTTTCTTTTTCTGCAAATTTGGCCGTTTTTCCGCAATTTCTGCCTTCAGCTTGGCATGTAATGATGCGTAGTATGCTCCTGTAATGGTTTTTACTTTTTGGAGATAATCGATTAAGATAACTTTACTACTGCTATCACTTTACAGTCTCTATCACTTTCCCAGCCGAAAAAACAGTTTTTGCTCTTTTTGGAGCAGGCTCGCCCTTTGTAGTCCACTGTTTTGACTGAATTTTTGTTTCGGGCGTATAATGGTGTATCCTAGTTTCATCTCCAGTAATTAATCGGCGCCAAAACTAGGATTTATTGCGCCAAAACTGCGTCAACAGAGCGTTGGAAATGTTCATTCGAACACGTTTTTGGTTTAACGTAAGCAAACGCGGCACCCAACTCGCGGACAGCTTTCTCATGCCTAAATCTTGATTTAATATGTAACAAACACGTTCTTTGGACATTTTCATAACCTCTACTATCTCTCTCACCATTTGGTGAACTTTAGCAATATTATCGTCAGTGGTTGTAGTTTTTGGACGTCCCGAACGTTCATCATCTCCCAAGCTCTTACGGCCACGTTTAAATTCAGCTGCCCAAAATTTCACTGTGGTAAATGATGGTGCATAGTCCCCATACACAGAGTCGAACTCATTTTTGATTAGCGTAGGCGTATTGCCTTTCAAAAACAAGAATTTACTCGTAATAACAGCTCGATACTCAATTTTTTCCATTTTCACAAAAAACACCCAAATCGGCTCACTCAAACGACTGTGAACTAAAAACTGCGAGTCCAAAATGACTGAAACTTCAGTAAATAACTGTCAAAAGATGCACAACTAGCATTCACTAGCTTTTATTGACGAGTGCCGCTATCTTTACATTGCGGTCAGAAACTTTTCAGACAACCCTCGTAAATCATTTCTGAAATAAACAGTTGATTTTTAGGAAATAAAATAAAAACTTCTAGGTTAACATAACAGTTCATTCTTTTTCTTCCTCTTTCCATTAGTAGTTCAAATAATGCTTGGCCATTTTGGGTATTAAGTTCAGTCCTTCTTATCCGTTTAAATTCTGACTACCTGAAATAAAAAGGGTAAGAATATATTCATGTTATTCCATTTAAATAAAACTATTGAACTTAACGGGCTGAACTCGAATCACTCAAATTTTAAATTATTTATGTTTCATTCGCTCTTCTGTCAAAATACATCGTGAACTTGGTAAATAAACCAATCACAGAGCAGTAATTAGCGCACTGCGTTCACTTAGCAAAATGTTACTTAAATATTGTTTATGAATTGAATTGGTGTCTTACTTAGGGAAGTGCTTTTTGTGAATACGGGTGTTCGTCTCTCACGCCGGAAGCTATCTCCACCAGTTATACATATTTTTTTTTTATATTTTGCACGCACTCAAGGGATTGCCTGCACACATCGCTGGCCAAGGAAAATCAGGGAGGATAGAAAGAGAGGTACGGGTGAACGTTGGTTTTAAATGTTTGAAGGTTATAATGAGGCAGGGCATTCTATAAGCGAGTTGTAGAGTAAGTGCGGCAAATATGGCCTACCCTTAAAATTTTTTTAAATAAAACCACATAAAATTAAGTCGAATTAATTCACTTGTTTTTTAAACAGTAACAGATTTGAAATCATTAAGCTTTCAGTCTTTAGTAACTCGAATAAAAAAAAAAAAAATAACAAAAAGATATAAATGAAAAATTAAAGGAACTTCATATTTTAGTTTGTAAAAAATTGCGGCTAATATGGCCTACCTGGTGTTAAATATGGCCTATGATAGGCCATGGTTTTTGAGAAAAGTGGGTTTAGTTACAGCAAAATTCACATATGAAACATTGTTGCTCGTTGCCAGTACAATCCTCATGAGCCCAGATTCTGCATAAAACACATTGTGCCCAAGCTTCACCCTGCTTAACGTCAGAGAACAGGCCAGTGCAATAGATGCATCTAGCATCAGTCTGGTTTCTTCTATCAGTACTGAAGCCCTCCTCACTTTCTGAAAGTAAGGGCTGGGTTTTGCGATAGCTTCTCTTTTTCCTTACCATTTTGTAGGAACCATCTGAAATTAAAAATAGAGCAAAAAGACGTTAACATTATTGGATTAAAGCCTAAATATATAAGATATACTTCTTGACCGCCAGAATGCGCTACTGCAAAAAAGATTATGGTGCCTTGAAGTCCGTTCATATTTAGGCAGACATGCCAAATTTCAGTGCATTTTGTTTTGACAGCTGATTGTTGTTGACGTGTTTGGCATCATGTTGAGTATGAACAAAAACGATTTTCGTTCTCTCATAAAACATTATTTTTTGAGAGCCAAAACGGCGAAGGAAACAAAAGAAAAGTTGGATAAATATTGTGGGGCTAATGCTCCGTCAGATTACACCGTCAAATATTGGTTTCGAGAGTTTCGTGGTGGCCGCAACTCCACTACCGATCAAGTCCGCAGCGGCAAGCCCTCTGATGCGGTTATAGAGGACAATGTCAAAAAAGTACATGAAATGGTGTTAGCTGACCGGAAATTGAAGGTGCGCCAGCTAGCAGATACCACAAAGATTAGTACTGAGCGCACACGCCATATTTTGGGCAATATTCTGCATATGAAAAAGTTATCCTGCCGCTGGGTGCCGCGAATGACCAAAAACACGAAGGCGAGGGCACTTCGAAAGAGTGTTTGGACTTGCTGGTGCGGAATCGGGCGGACTTTTGGCGTCGATTGGTAACTGGATTTGGATCCCTCGGACTATTATCTCTTTCTAAACCTCAAAATTCCGGAAAATTACTTTTCGGATGGGATCAAGAAGTTGGAAAATCGCTGGAACAAGTGTATCAAACTAAAAGGGGACTCTATTGAATAATATAAAAAAACATTTAAAAAAAAACAAATTTTTTAATTCCCAAGGAGGTTACTTTTCACTCCACTCCATGCATGTTTCTACCATTTTTTTTTGAAACGCCATGATTGTTCTTCTTTAACTCTTTTCATCTCCTTTTTTGATGGATTCTTCTAAAGCTAGCTTGTAGGGAGATGATGAAATCAGCTCCGATTTTCCTCTCCTTCCACGAGTTACCAAAGTTGTTGATTCCGAAATACATTTTATGCCAGTAGAAATCGAAGGTTGTGAATGTTTATTCGACTGAACTTGCTTAGACTGCGTCATCTCTCTATTATTTTCACGTCCATCAGCAGGAACAGGATTTTCCATGCCAGATAAAGGTATTCTATCTTCCTCTGCTGCTAGAAAATCGTGGTCTTGGAGCACATTCAAATCAAAACTACATACCTTGTGGACGAAAAGCCTTTCAGAGCAATTTCTGCTGTTTGGGCTTTTAAAAAGGCTCGACCGAATAGCTCAATTATATCATACTGTGTTAAAGCTTTCGTGTTGTTTATGGTGTCCAGCGTCTAATTTCTTCAGTCAAATATTTTTTGAGAGATCCCATGAAAGTCTTATCTAAGGGTTGAATTTTTTGACTTGAATGCGGAGGTATAGATAGAATATAAACATTATTTGTTCGAGTCAGGTCTGTAAGTTCTATATTCCTGGTGCGGCTTGAATGTCCGTCCATTAAAAGCAATACAGGTGAGGATGCTGTTGGTTTCATTGTTGTTGAAAAATGTTTGAACCACTTTGTAAATAAATTTGTCTGCACCCATCCTGATGAATGATTAGCATATATTGTATATGGTTTGGCATTTTGGCTGGAACTACTGAAATTCCCGTCTTATCCACATTAAAAATAGCATTTCTAAAATGTCAAAAAAAAATTGCCACGTTTTCTTTTGAAGATCCAAAAGCACGGGCTAAAGACGTTCCATTCGGTTGGCGGAATGACAGCGATGGGTGACCTTTTAGAAATAAAAGTAGCCAGTCCCTTCTCGCAACTTCGTTTATAACAAAAAACGGATTGGCAATTTGGTTCTTTATAGCTAGCTAGAATGCCTACGACCAAATAGCTTCCCCTCCGTTTACTGGCAATAGTCTACTAGAGAATGCTCGAGTTCTGGAGGAAAAATGATTTTGCTGCCTTACCACTTCCTCCAAAGGCTTATCCTTTTTTGCCACTAAACGCCTCAGTGTGGTTCTCGGGACAGTGAACATTTTTACTGCCTTTAAAAAGCCCATCTCTTTGAGGTTTACAGCAGTGATTGCTTTCATCATATCATCCTTGGTCCACGCTTGTCGTTGTTTTGTGCACTTGCTAGAATTTGAAGCCATGTGTCCTACAAAAGAAAATAAAAACAAAACGATAAATTCGAATGAAAGTTACGTGTTATATTGTATATGGCCTAGTAGGCCTTCATAAACTTTTGTTAAAACTCACTGAAAATATTCAATCTATGAAACTATTCAATCTTAGAAAAACACTATTAAACTTACAAATGTTCACTGTGAAAACACTTAACAAAACTCATCAATAAATTACTACAAAAACGTAAAAAAACAGTTACACTCAATATTTTGTACGTCCGTAGCGCCAGGTCAACCGCGATTGATTGTGCCAAAACCGGTTTGAATGTGCTTGTAATGAATGTGCCTTTAACTGCGTGCGCGGGGCATATTACCCACATGGGCCATATTTGCCGACCTTACTCTACGGCTTAGGAACGAGGTACGATATTTTAGAGTACGTCCAAAAGTGGGCTTGATGACTCATGAACATTCACAGCGAGGCGGGTGTTACAGTTAAACGTTTGCAGGGGCCAAATGCTACTGGCGATTTCTATGGGGCACTGGTGTTGGAAATAGCGACAAAACAGAGTGAGACACGAGACATTACGTCGGTGTTCGAGGGTGTCCATTGTTTGAGTGATATTAGCATCACCTATGAGTTTTATCGCACAATTTTGAACCCTATCTAGCAGGTGCAGGAATGTTTTGGGCGCACCCGTCCAAATGTGGGCATTGTACTCCAATTTCGGGAGGATAAACGCCTTTAACGACAGCAGACAGCATTGTGTTTTGGAAGCATTAGATTCTATTTTGTTGATAGTTCCCCCATCAGCTTAACATACGCTGCCGTTCCCGGTCTACAGCCGAAGACCAGGGACGTGAGAACTGTTGTCAGCAAAGGAATATGTTATATTGGATTAGCAAACAAGAGATCGTTGATGAAAGTGAAAAAGAGTGTCGGCGACAGAACGGAGCCCTGGGGCACACCAGCATTTATTTTGTGAATATCAGACTTGAAACCGTCCAAGACAACTAGAATTGAACGTTCCGAGAGGTAATTTCTAATCCACTGAAGAAGAGAGTCATTGACAAAAGAGCCTTAGAAATATCAAGTGCAACTATTGGTTCTACAAGTAAGTTTCCAGCGTTTTTTTTTCCAAAATTTGAAGTTTTATTATGAAAACATAGTTACAATGCTTTATTCAAAGTATCGTCCATCGGAAGCTACAACTTTCCCAAATCTTTCTGGCAATTTATGAATTCCGGACCAAAAAAATTTCTCATCTTTCGAGTCCAAGAACGTATCGAGCCAATTTTTGATTTCCTCTACTGAGCTGAAGCGTATTCCCGTAAGAGCGTTCTGCATCGAACGAAACAAGTGGTAGTCAGATGGTGCCAAGTCTGGACTGTAAGGCGGGTGAGGCAGAATTTCCCATCCACTATTTTCCAAATAGTTTTTCACCGAAACCGCAACATGTGGCCGAGCGTTGTCGTGATGCAAAATGACGGACTCATGCCTGATCTCATATTCTGGCCGTTTTTCTTTTAATACCCGCTTCAAACGAATTAGTTGGGTTCGATATAATGGTCCTTTAATGGTTTCACCACTCGGAAGCAGTTCGTAGTATACGACACCCTTTTGATCCCACCATATGCAGAGCATGACCTTATTCACGTGAATATTTCGTTTCGACGTCGATTGGGCGGGCACGCCGGGCTTTGTATACGATTTTCTGCGTTTAGGATTATCATAATAAATCCATTTCTCATCACCAGTGACAATACGATGCAAAAATGATTTATTTTTATACCGCTGCAGTAACATTTCGGACATGCAAAATCGCCGTTCGACGTCTCTGTCCGGGATCCACTGGTGGCGCCATCTCTGACAAACGCTGGAAACTTACTTGTAGACCCAATACTTACGAGTATATTGCCTTTGCCATGTACGCTTTTCGGTAAGACAGACCATCAGATCACCAGTGTCGGTCATTGAGAAGATTTCGTGTTTCGAGATATTTGATGAGCTGACGTTATGTCAGCGTTTCCATGATCTTGGAAAGAATGGACGTAAGTGCAATGGGTCTGTAGGAGGAAAGAGAGGAAGGTTCGCTTTTTTAGGGACGGGCTGAATGAATGCTGTTTTCCATCTGCTCGGAAAGAGTCCGAAAGAGTAGGATTGTTGAAAATCTTACGCAGTGGTTTTGCCATCGAGGAAGAGGGGAGGAGGGGAGGAGGGGAGGAGGGGAAGAGGGGAGGAGGGGAGGAGGGGAGGAGAGGAGCTATACCATCTGGACCAGTGGATTTGTGAATGTTAAAATCTCTAAGTAGATTTGTCCCATTGAAAATTCGACGCACTCAAATGTAGGCGGAGACAAAACATAATTTGGGAGTGTTGAGCTGGCCGCAAAATATGCAGGAAGCAGGTTGGCCTTGTCCAAAGATCTGACAGCTGGAATGTCATTATAAATCAGCGTTCGGATGGAGGATGAGGCGGAATTTCTAATACTTTTGACGAACGACCAACAATTTTTACTACCTTTGGGACATTGTATTATTTTCTGCCTCAGTTTTTGGTCGTATTGGACTTTCACACGTTTAAGAAAGACGTTGTGGTCATTTCTGGCTCGTTTAAACTTTTTTCGGTTTTCCTCTGTCGGGTTGATCTTGTAGGACCGAAAAAACATTTCTCTAACCCTACAGCTCCTGTCGTACCATGCCTTTTCTTTTGGTTTGATACTCTTCATCCGATGAGGGATAAAGGATCTCATTCCAAAGTGAATAGTGTCTGTGATCATACCAGCAGCGGCATCCACGTCGTTATCGAGGAAACATAACGACCAGTGAAAATTCCTAAAGAAAGAGGCTGTTAAGACCGCTCCAGTTGGCTTTCTCGTATTGCCATACGGTTCTTTTGGGAATCTTTTCTCTAACTGTGTGGTCGGTGTGCGAGAAATTAGCTGATATGAAACACATAAACGGTGTACTTATCAGGTTGAAATGTTAAAAATAAGTCCAGGGTGTTGGCGGTATGACTATCCGGTATTCACGTGGGCTTATTTACAAGCTGCGGTAAGTTGTTTTGCGCAGCGAAGATCTCAACACGCCTTCCTTCGGGTGTTGTCTGTCCAGAACGTCGAAGCCACCCAGAATTGTGTATATTGAAATGGCCCGTAATAACGATTTCAGTATGAGGGTACAGGGATACAGTTCTTTGAATGGAGTCAGACAGCACATCAGACTCATTAAAAGTCGAATTGCTGTCCAGTTTGGGACTTCTGTAAATAAAGCAGTAGTGGATAATTGCTTACGGAGATGGAACATGAAATTGAATTCCGGATTGGAACAGGAACATTGTGGAGGAGTTTGGTAAGATACACATCTCGCACGTAAATGGCGAGACCGCTGTAAGAGAAGAATAATAGCACTATTTTGTAGCCAGATGGTTCAGATCAGAGTGATCTGAGAGGTATGGGCGGGAATCTACTTTCACTAAATGCCAAAACAGCTGGTCTATATTTACAGACGTGCAGAAAAGTGATTACTTCTTAGCCCGCGTATATTGGCAATATCCACTCTAAATTCCCGAGTCATTATGAAGAAAGACAAGCACAAAAAAAACAAACACCGACGTTACTAAGCACAGCTGTGAAGTAAAAATTCAGAGTTGGTTTACATATACTTCAAGAAGTTTAAGGTCCTCCTCTACTTGTGCCGACCATCTAGGGCATGATTTTCATCTATGGGGTTGTCCAACCGGATAGGAACTGTAGACAGCAGGTCGAAACGTTAGCATACATTTACTTTACATGCGTTCTAGGGCGACTAATACTCATTCGACTTTAAATTGTTTGGGAAGGCACATAGAGAGATACCGATGTGCAATGGCCTTAAATGTTTACAGGTTATAATATCTAAGAAATAAAGAGCTCGAGAGGGCACTCCATAAGCGAGTTGTATTAGGAAAGAATCACGATGCTAAACTGTGCTTGAATGCATACAGAAGAGCATTCTTAGAGGGACGGGTGTTACGGTTGAAGGTTTTAAGGGGCGGAATGTCACGTACTGGCAATTTCAGTGGAGTACTGGTGTTCAAAAAAGCGATAAAACAAGGTAAAGCACTCGGCATTACGTCAGTGTTCAAAGGTATTTATTGACTGTGCAATATTATCGTACGGTCTCGAATTTTACCTTGCTAGTGCGAAGAGGTTTTAGGGTCACCTGAGCAGATTTGGGCGTTGTAATCCAATTTTGGGAGGATGAATGTCTAATTGTATATTGAGACCAGATCAGGAGGGTTAAATATTTCTTACAGCCGTTGAGGCAACCTAGATGTTTCGGGCGACATCAAATACGTGGTCATTTTTGAGCCAAACACATACGAAGAATGGAAGGTTTTTCGGTATCAACAATGCAACTATCATTCCTGGATAATGGATATGGGTTTGAATATCGCTTTGTCCCGATTTATTTTTAATACTTCGCGAGGCTAGTAAGCAGTCTTATGGAATGTCTTCTATGGGTCTGCTAAGAGATGGCGTAACTTGTATTATTCCATTGTTATTATTCCATTGGAACCTGCGTTGGAAAGCTACTGTCATTGTACGTCATTTCAGTATATGTCATTCATTTGAAGCGTAAACAACAATAATTTTTTTTCACTCAAATATGTCAAACTTTGTGCCTGAAAAAGTGTTTTTGCGGGGAGTTCTTCTTCATGAAGAAAACTGCTGCCGAAAGTCATTGTATTTTGGTGGAAGTTTATGGTGAACATGCGCTAGCTGACCGAACGTACCAAAAGTGGTGATTTTAGCTTGGAAGACGATGAACGTCCTGGGCAGCCAAAAAAGTTTGAAGATGAAGAACTGGAAGCATTACTCTATGAAGATTGTTGCCAAACACAAGAAGAGCTCGCAGAATCTTTGGGTGTCACTCAAGCAGCCATTTCAAAATATTTAAAAGCAGCTGGATATATTCAAAAGCAAGGAAATTGGGTTCCACATGAACTCAAGCCGAGAGACGTCGAAAGGCGGTTTTGCATATCCGAAATGCTACTGGAACGCCACAAAAGGAAGTCATTTTTGCTTCGGATTGTTACTGGTGATGAAAAATGAATCCATTACGACAACCCCAAGGGCAAAAAATCATATATGAAACCCGGCCAACCGGCCAAATCAACGGCAAAGCCGAATATCCATTGTACATGTTTTTCTTAAATAAACGTTCAAATTTGGAAAAAAAAAACCGCACGAATATATTTACGAGTATATACCCAATATATTTGCTACATCTACACGTCTTATTCTTTCGATTCTTAGCAGCTCGTTTTGCAGGTTTTTTATGAGTGTGCAAATCTCTATGAAATTTTCTTCTGACTTCAACATTTGGTCAATTATTGTCTGTGGATTTGCTTTGTTAGTTCTCCATCCCAGAAAGCGTATGCAACGGAATATTGCATGCTCTTTACCTTGCGCCTGGTTTGGGTAGTGTGGGCAAAAGGCAAACTGCGTAGATATTTTCAACATCCATTGTGACCAGATAGGAACTCTGTAAGATGGTAATTTCCTTGCCTTCAGTTTGTCCAAAGGTCTATGGATGGGATCAATCTCTGGTGTTCCACAGAGCTTGCAACCTGGTCATTGAAGTCGCTTTTTTTTCTTCGTTGATCCTTTTGATGACTGTCGCCTCTTCGTTACTAGAAGTTCTCCTTTTATAGACTCTCTGCATCTCGTCTGCAAGGATATCGATGGCTATAACAATAGCTGCTTCATCCGAAATCGTTCTAAAGCCACTGATTACCCTTAATGCGTTAAGTCGATTTGTTAATTATAACTTTCTCCTTGCCTCCTTTGTCAGTGAGTCCTTGACCCAAACTGGGATTGAGTTTACTACTTTGGATATTAAGATTCTTCTAGCATATGCGCGTCCTCCAATGTTTGGCAGTCTCCCAGAATGTGCTGCCTTGAACTTTACGCTTTTCTGCCCGAATAGTCGATGTGAGGCACAAAGCTTAGTTTATTGTCAAGTATTACTCCTAGGTATCTTATGTAATCCTTTGATCCATCATCCTACCCTGATGTCCACATATCCCACATTTTTTCGGCTGATTATAAGGACAGATTCAGTTTTGTGATCTGCTAATTCTAGGTCGGCGGATATTAGCCAGTCTTTGATGAGGTTGATTGCGTCGTTCGTAGCAAATATCCTTTGCCACAGTTACAACGGTGACGTTGTCAGTGAATCCGATTATATTTACGGCAGTGTAGAGTAAGGGGCCCAGTACCGACTCCTGAGGAGATTTTTTAGTAATTTTTCTCATCATCGGTTTCATATCTCAACCTTCTATTGGTGTAGAAATAAATTATCAGTTTGCTGCCTTGAAAGTATTTTTGATGATCAGCGGCACTACTGCACAAAATTTCATTTGTTCCCCATCGCCATCTTTCTCCCTTTATTGCTTCGGCTGTTATGTCGGCCACCGCTTTTCGATGGTGGAGCGCGATTTTTTGAATCCTTATCTTCTGCCACAGTGAGAAATCTATCATATGCAAAGAATCCGTTCAAATATTTTGCCTAGTTTGTCCAGTAGACATACTGGGAGATATGATGCTGGTTTTCAAGGTGGTTTGTTTCCCCTTTTATAAAGACACTTAGTGTGGAGGCATCTGAAACATGTAATTAGCGTCTTTCGTTCCCGGACGCGACAGTTTACCCGTTTAATTTTGATTCTGCCTGACTTTCGCATTTTGTGTGCACTGCTTGTAGGCAATCTAATCGTAGCAATTTGGGCATGTCCATAGGCGTTTCTCAGGCTAATTATGTCTGCATTGTCTATGTCAATGAGCTGGCATTGCTATCTGGCTGGCTGATTCCCAGATCTCCTCCTTCGTCGTGACCCCATCGATGTCTTTTAATTCTAGAGTAATGCGATGTGTCAGATCCCAGATCTCCACATTGTTGTTAAGGGTTTTACCAATTATCTATTTAAAAAGATTTTTTTCCTCTTTCCTTCAAGAGGAAGTTTCAAGTCTGATATTTAGAAAATAAATGCTGGTGTACCCCAGGGCTCCGTACTGACCCCGATACTTTTTTTAATTTTCATCAAAGATCTCTTGTCTGCTACTTCTAATCCAATACCACCTTAATAAAAAAGTTCACGCACCACACCACCGTGTGGCGCTCCCATTGTTTCGATTTGAGTTCTGTTTTTTTTTTTTTTGTTAAGTTGGTAAATCTGTTGTTGACATTCCCTCTAAATCTTAGCGTCATAGCTTGACATTTGCAAGAGTTACGTAGCTAAGGGTACATCTATTTCTGTGTGTGTTGGCGATTTTTTACAATTTTAGAAATGGATTTAAATTTGGAACAACGCACTTGTACTCGTATTAAATTTTACGTAAAAAACGGATTTAATGGTGCGCGAACGTTGGAAATGCTGGAAACGTGTTTCGGCAACGATTCTCTAAAGAAAACGTCGTTTACCAGTGGCACGAGCGGTTCAAAAGTGGTCGTGACATCGAAAACCGACGAAAACATCGGTGAAGTAAAAGAAATGTTGGTCAATAACCGCAAATTAACCATCAGAGAGATAGCGGAGGACTTGAACATTGCCTATGGATCCGTCCAAGACATTTTGATTAATGATTTGGGTTTCCGTCGTGTAGCAGCAAAGTTGGTGCCAAAAGACCTCAACTTCATGCAAAAAGGAGACCGTGTTGACGTCGCAAAAGAGATTATTTGCGAGGCTGAATCCGATCCCACATTCATCCAAAGGATCATTACTGGAGACGAGACGTGGCTGTGGATTTATGAGTACGACACGCAATCCAGACATCAGGCGAGTGAATGGCGTTCACCAAATGAGCCGAGACCAAAAAAACCACGTCGTTTTCAGTCAAAAAAGAAGGCGATGCTCACGGTTTTCATGGATTACAACGGTGTAGTGCATCATGAATTTTTGCCAGAAGGTCAGACAGTAAACAAAGAGTATTAATTGGGCGTTATGAGACGTTTGTGTGAAGCAATTCGCCGAAAGAGACCAGAATTGTGGGCAGAAACTCGTGGAAAACCATGATAACGCACCGTCGCACAATGTCATCATTATTCGTAATTTTTTGACGGGAAATGCAACAAATACCATCCAACAGCCACCGAATTCACATGATTTGGCTCCTTGTGACTTCTTTCTGTTCAATCGAGTTAAAAAAGCACTACGGGGAACGCTTTTCAGCAGCCGAGAGGAAGTAATGGAAAAATCGCAAGAAGCACTGATGGACAAACCGAAAACCGAATTTAAAAAAGCGTTTCGAGGATTGGATCAAGCGCTGGCATAAGTGTGTTGCAGTCGATGGGGATTACTTTGAAGGGAACAATATAGATTTAGATGAATAAAGTCGTATTTTTGATCAAGGTGGAATATTGGGTGGCAGAGTTTAAGCGAAGCCGTACCAAATGAGGTGAGTTCACCTGATATGTTGAAAAGAATTCATAAAATGATATTGGATGACCGTCGATTGAAAGTACGTGAGCTAGCAGATATGGTAGGCGTACATCGCATGTTGACAGAAAAATAGGACATGAGAAAGCTGTGCGCATGATGGATGCCGCGATTACTCACAATGAAACAAAAACACCGTCGTGAGGATATTTCAATCGGGTTTTTGTCGAACTTTCACAGCAATAAAGCCGAGGTTTTGCATCAATTTATAACCATGGATGAGACATGGGTCCATCCCTTCACACCCGAGGCGAAGGAACAGTCAAAACAATGGACTCGAAGGAGAGAATCTGCTCCAAAGAAGGCGAAGACAGTTCCATCTGCAGACAAGGTCATGGCGTCAGTTTTTTGGGATGCGCGTGGGATAATTTTCATTGAATATCTTCAAAAAGGAAAAACAATCAACGGAGTGTATTATGCGACCTTATTGCAGCGTTTGAAAGGTGAAATCAGGAAAAAACCACTGCATTTGGCGCATTGTTTCATCAAGACGATGCACCAGTTTACACATCTGTCTTCGCGAGAGACCGAAATGCATCCTCATGCACCCTATTCGCCCGATTTAGCCCCCTCGGATTATTTTCTATTTCCGAACTTAAAAAAATGGCTCGGTGGTAAAAGATTCACCAACAGTAAAGAGGTGGAGTCTGCGGTTAATGGCTATTTTAAGGAGCTCGACGATTGTCACTATAAACAGGGTATCGAAGCTATTGAACATCGCTGGGAAAAGTGTATTAAACTAAAAAGAGACTACATTGAGAAATAAAGATATTTTTTCCCAAATTTTTTGTGTTTTCTTTGTTAGGGCGGGTACTTCTGGGACTACCCTCGTATCATATGCTGGGATGCTTTAGCATACTCAGGGCAATTTTTGAAGTACAGCAGCTCGATAATCCGAACATCCAAAATTTATATCTTGTTTGGACTAGCGAATCGTTCGGATTATATTTTAGTATGCAGATATTTTGAAGGCATTTTGCGAAACAAAACAAAGTTTTTCGTTTTTATTAATATATTTTAATAACGTTGTATATGTAATACAATTTATGTAATTACGCTAATTTAAAAAAAAATCCCAATATAGTACTTTGACGAGTGGTATTTAGTGACTTAGAATACGCTTTATCCTCTATTTTACGTAATAACATTTTTTCTGCAAGTATTTAAAGCAGACACCGTTTGAGTATATGGAATCCTTGCAACTGGTTCCGATGACTCCAATTCTTCTTCGCTCTCGATGTCCTGCTGATTCATTTCTTGTCTTACTATGTCTTCATCAGTTAACGGCTCCTGGCAGTCAATGTCATCATTGGTTGACAAGAAATTTGTTAGTGTCTACTTCTGAAAAGCCTCTGTTACGAAAAATGCTTAATAGGAGATCATCTTCATGACCAAATCATCTACATCTTGGCTAGATATTTCTTCTGATTCGAATAACAAAGGCCACAGAGGCTTCCAAGGCTTTTTAATCAAATTTGAAGATAATTGCTGCCAACTTTGAGCCAATGAAAACACTACATCTTCTATTGTGGTCTTTTTAAGCAGTTCAGTTACTGCGCATTCTGGATCAACTTCTTGCTGGCCAAAAATTTGCACTCTAAAAATATTGGTCTTGTAACCCAAGCAATTCTTTGATGTCTGTAATGGACTGGTAACTTTTTGGCTATTGTAAATGCACGTGATCGTTGTGCTTTGCCAACAACTAACAAAGGCAGTTTGTGCGTTCCGGTTGCCTGTGCGCATGGCATAAATGTGATCCTCTTCTTCGATTCTTTGGAACCTGGGGCCCTACCCTCTGACCCAGACGCCAGTCTTTTGCTTGATATCATTTTCCAGTACAAGACTGATTCGTCAACATTATAGATTTGATTTGCAATCAGATCTTTTTCCCTATAAACGTCCATAAATTTTTTCTATAATGACTTCACAGCTGCTTCATTATTCAACAATTTCTCATCGGTTAATTTTAGTTGGCGTATACCATGTCTTTTCTTAAAATTACTTAACCATCCTCTACTGGCAACAAACTTTCCTTTTCCAAGTCTTTCTTGGAAAAATTTGGCCTTTTTCCATTAATACTTCACCTGGCAAAGGGACGTTCGTTTTTCGCTACTCTAAAAACCACGTAAATAAAGCATCTTCAAGCTGGGAGTTCTCAGAGGTTTTTAAGGCTTTTCTGGTGCCTGGGCCCTTTTCTGTGTTTATTACAAATGATTTTATTTTTACCTCCTTGCTTTTAATGTCAAAAAATAGTGAATTTTCCAACGTTATACTGCGTTGCAAGAACTGATAATGAGATACTTTTGTGATATTGTTAATGTGATATGTTTCCTTTTCTTCGATGTTGAAGCCATAACTTACTCGTAAAAAGCACATGAAATGGTCAAGGAAACACCACGCAACAGTCTTAAATAAAACAAAGCTGCGCTACAAACGGACTGTAAAAAATGTGAGCCCGATTCAATAAATAAAATACTGACTTCACCTTTAAGAACAATTGATAACTGATGACTTATGACTTAAGATCCTCCCTATTTATAGTCCTCTTGTTGCAGATACACAGTTAGCCTGTGGTCACCCCTTTGGAGTACTGCGCAACCAAAAATTTACGACCCATCTGCTTGCTCTGCGCGTCAACTTAAAGTTACTGGAAAAAGTAAGGCTTGGTGCACATAAGCTGCAAAATAGATAGGAAGAAATACGTTGCAGCTCATGAGCACCGGGCCTAAGGGAACAGACTTAGTATTGTGTGTGGCACTGCGAGTGACAGTAGACTCAAGTTAAATCAATTTTCCGAATTTCCGTTCTCGTTCCTAGACCCATGTAGAGCCATGCTTTGTCCGCTTAATTGTTCTACGTGGTTTTCTTGGATGATTGCTTGCTTTTCAGAGCCATTTTCGTTAATTTAGGGCCCAGGTTGTCCTTTTAAAATTGCGTCACAGTTTATTTTCTTGACTTGCGACGGTTTTTCTTCGATATCCTCATCAATAATTCTGACGTGCAACTTTTTCAGTCTCAACCTGATGTGCCTCTGGTTTTCATAAAAAACTGAAGCTACACTTTCCACCCAACAACCCAAACCTCTGCAGATATCTAGGTAAGCTCTATCATAGCATGTGTAGGAGTTGGTCTCAACTCAGTGGGAGTAAGATGATGCCACAACTGGGACAACTGTGAGATAGCAAACGATAGCCAGAAGGTGTATGCTACAACTCCCCACAGTCGTTGTTTCTACCGCTTTGACACAATATATTGTAGTTAAACAGATGGCACTCACAAATCGTTTCCCTTACAATCTTGAAGGAGATCGTTCCGGCAGCAAGCGCCAAGAAACACATTCAACATCAAACAAAATTACTCATTCAAATTACCAAGCTTCGTCATATCCATCGTAAATTTTCAACAAATCTAAAACGTTTCCCATCTCAAGACTTTTCAACTTTTACCGACGGATTACTCATCATATCCCACCATCAATTCATAACACGAAAAGACTATTCCCAAGCAAAATATGTCTCCGTATCTCACATACAATCAGATCTCTTACTATTCATAAACTCCATAAACTTCAAAAACTTGAATCTTCATCCTGATTCATCAGAGTTGCGAATGAAAAATAAAAAAAAATAAAAAAAAAAACACCTAAAACACATACTAGTATTATCATCCGTTAAATCTGCTTACTCACTCGTTGATACACAATTTCATTGATAAAAACCCCCCAAACGAGTTGTTTTCTTTCCTATTGATTGCGTTACATTTCACCATCCACCATTAACCATTTAGGACACACAACTCACCACTTACCACTTACCACTCGCCATTCAAAACTCAACATTCAATTCTACCGCCCGTGGTTCTAACATATTTTCAACACACCCCATACCGGGCATGGTCGACAAATTCCAAATAGAAATGAGAGTATCCGCTCAATCAAAAGCCCTTCTGAAGCACAATCCGTAAAGTCTCTTCTTGTTTCTCTGTGTATCTTTCGAACAGAATCTGTTAGGGAGCACAATGTCCTTAGAAAAGCTTCATCTTCTACAGATTTCATCGTCTCTACAGATGCTTCTAATTGAGAACAACCTACGACTTACTTCATATTTTCGTGCCATGCCAAACAAAGCTTATCCGTGGGTAGGAAAACAAGCCAACGTATACTGATTTCGCTATCTCCATCTCTATCTACTACACCCACTCACTCGCAAAAGAGAAAGAGAGTTAAGAAAAAAAAAAAAAAACTTTGAAAAGATACGAGTATCTCATAAACAGATGGATACATTCAAAGTGTCGCTTTCTTGTTGTCTTCAACCCGAAAATAGACAAAGATCATAGAAAAATTAAATAAGTGCCACCATCACATCAACAAGAGAAAAGTATCTGCTGCCCACTCATTAGCCGCCTACCCACTGTCAATGACGCTGCCGTTGTCAGGAGAGCCTCCTTACTCAGGACGACCAACATCAGTCCAAAATGAATCAACCAATCCAAAGTTTTCGAATATTACTTCGGAGCTTGTTATTTCAAAAAAAAAAAAAAAAAAACAAAAGTGCTTATACGCCCAAGTCTATCGAAAATTGAACTAAAGGTGTTTTTTTTATTTTCACGCCTGAAGTGTTGCCACCTCAAAAAAAATCTCAATCGTGGCAATAAATACTCCTGGCAATGATGACAACGTCATGAAAGAATAGTTTAAGCTCTCCACAAAGCGTTTTTGAAAGACCCCATCTCGGGCTCTCAGGACTCAGAATCCTCGAGTTGGCAATTGAAGTAGAGGTAGCGGAGAAAAAGGATTTTTTTTTTTATATATTGCCATGTCCCGATATACCATATTCTATGTGTTTTTCTCTGAATGAAAATGAAAAGAAAACCAACAAAGAGGGACAGAAACAAGAAAGAAACAACCAAAAACCATTCTCTTCATTTACTTTTGAATATGAATGAATGTGTCAGGCTGACGGTGGGGGCCGAAGAATGAACATATTCCTGAATCTGCCACCTTCAATGAGGAAGCGTCAGTTTTATTATATCCTATTTAGATTTTTTTCAAATTTAATTCCATTTAATTTCATGCAAAATGCAATAAAAGATACACGGATACATTCTGCAAGAGTGAGCGATGTAGGTCAGCAAAAGGATAGCATTCAGCTTAGCTTTGTGTGTTTTTTTTTTTTTGCCTGAATACGAATACTCGTAGTTATGTTCTGTGTTGACTTTAATGAGGTTATGCCAGCTCTTGTTTGGTTTTGTGTGCGTGCATCTTCCTCATAAAATAATTGAGGCCAACTTTGAAAGTGATGCAGAAACATTGCCAATTAGAACTCCAATTAAATAGTTTGTGAAGACATGAAATTTTCGGTACGATATGGGGTGGTTTATGCGGAATCAAAGGCTTTGATGCTTTGCTTTGCTTTTGTTTTGTGGACGAAAGTTTTGAGAGTCCTTTGCCATTTAAATGAAAGGAGAGTATTCGAATGAGGATGTCGACATAATTGGCAATTGAAATTTCATCAAATGTTTCTGTCAGGCAATATAGAATAATCAAAACGACCATAACTTTAGAAGATGGATAGATTTAGGAAATGTGGGACATGATGACCTTTTCGATTATGCCTATGAAATGTTTTTGCCATCACTAAGATCCTGTGTATGGCTACAGAAATGTTTAGAAATCGGGGGGGTAATAGTCTCTAGGTTGGCTATTGGATTTGTGCATTTTCTTCTGAAGGATACTACAAATGTCAGAAGCATTCATTTGCTCTATCCGTACTCCCCTATACCTCAGCTTGTCTCTTGAAAAAACGCTCAAATCGAAGAAACATCTTATTTTGTACTGTGTAATGTATTTGGGACTCCTTGTTTGCGCCTTTAATTTGTTGCTCAGAACACCATAATGCCTAAGTCATGCCTTCAAATTCGAAAACATTCAGACAAAAGAAGGTTTAAACATTGAACCTCATAATGATATTGCGTCCGGACTCTCGTCAACTTCCATTTTCTTTAATCGCCTTATTGTTTTGTTTTCTGACATATGGTAATCCTATGTGAGAACAACCAGATAGTCAGAGAGTTCTACATTCATCAGCAAGCCCTATCCAATGTATATAGTCTTCCTGATTCTGCTTTCAAGTTACAAGACCAATCTTGTGCGATTTAAGGCTCAAAGGATGTCAGTGTTATGATATGTTGTTAGCTGAAAAGTTTCCGACCGAACAATGATACAAGACATTTTTTCTCAATTTTTTTTTTTTATTTTTCTACATAGTCTCCTTGTAACTCTACACACTTCTCCCAGCGATGCTCCCATCTCTCTAACCCGTCAAAATAGTGCTTGGCGTTTTTCTCTGCCAAATAATTGTTCACGAAGGTGATTGCGTCCTCATTTGATGAAAATCTCTGTCCTCCGAGCGCAGCTTTTAGAGGAGGGGACAAAAAGAAGTCGCTTGGGGCTAGATCTGGTGAATAAGGCGGATGGTCAAGCAGTTCAAAACGTAATTCATGGATTTTCGCCATGGCAACCGCTGAGGTGTGAGACGGCGCGTTGCCTTGGTGAAACAGGATTTTCTTTTTATGCAAATGTGGCCATTTTTCCGCAATTTCTGCCTTCAGTTTGGCAAGTAACGATGCGTAGTATTCTCCTGTAATGGTTTTTCCGTTTTGAAAATAATCGATTAAGATAACTCGTTTACTATCCCAAAAAACAGTCGCCATCACTTTCCCAGCCGAAAAAACAGTTTTTGCTTTTTTTGGAGCCGGCTCGCCCTTTGCAGTCCACTATTTTTACAGTAATTAATCGGCGCCAAAACTCGGATTTATTGCGCCAAAACTGCGCCAACAGAGCGTTGGAAATGTTCATTCGAACACGTTTTTGGTCTAACGTAAGCAAACGCGGCACCCAACGCGCGGACAGCTTTCTCATGCGGTCTTTGGACATTTTCATAACCTCTACTATCTCTCTCACTTTAACCCATTAGTGCACAGAGCGTTTTCTTTCGCGTAAATAGATAAAAATTTCAGGATGACCTTAATTCCAATATTCAATACTAAACATGAAATTGTTAGAAATAAAAGATAAATAATTATCGTTAGTAAGTAAATGCTTAAATTTTGAGTTTTTTGTAATATTTATTGTACAGAATATAAAATATACAGAATATAAAATTAAAAAAACAAAATTCATTCTAAAAGCAAAGGAAAAGCTAAATCAACAAAACATATTAAATATAGATAAAACATTTAAAATACCTAGTATTTCAGTCGGATTGAATAAAATGATACTTCAAATTGCACTTTATGCACAAACTAACTTCACATTTGTTGCACATAGTTTTCACAATTGATGAACAAAATTCATATGCACATCGTCGTCTTTTGTTGTTAGGTATTTCGAAAAGGAAATGGCCAATATTGTCATACCGAAGAGAGTATTCATCAACTTGTTGCGGGCGACGGTGCCATATGCATGACAGTAATGCAATGCTATTTTCCTGCGAAATTGTAACTGTGTTAATGAACCGCCTCCGTTCCTGTGCAATATCCATGCGTTTTGTATTGACGCATCTACCAGCCACGTAAAAATAGAATACCACCATTTTTTTCCTCGAGCACCTATCCTGTAATTATTGATATTCTGGTCCATACGATCAGTACCTCCCATACATTGATTATATTTTGCAATGAAATTTGGTCGTGGCACTGAAATACGCTGACGTTATATTCTAGAATATCGTTGTACCTTTCCTATAGGATTTCTGCCAAATAGAGCTGAAGCTATAGCAATAACAGAGTTGTCAATCCATTTTGTAATTATAATATTACTATCGCTTATTTTACTGCTGACTACAAAATCTCTAACTTCTTTCTTCAACTCTTTTTTCTATGGCAATGGACACGATTTTGGTATCATATTTTCCCGAATAGTACCGGTACCGTGATAACCCCTCTGACGGAACACATGGGCTGAAAAGTCCGTGCCGTTTTATAGTAAAACACAAAATTTTAACAAAATTCAACTTTATTTATCAATATAGTTGCCTTCGAGGGCGATACACTGATTGAAACGATTTTTCAATCTTTCGATACCAGTTTTGTAGTACGATTTCGGTTTAGCCTCAAAATAGGCCTCTGTTTCGGCGATTACTTCTTCATCGGTCTTAAATCTCTTTCCGGCGAGGATTCTTTTGAGGTCTGCGAATAGAAAATAGTCGCTGGAGGCCAAATCTAGAGAATACGGTGGGTGGGGAAGCAATTCGTAGCCGAATTTTTTCAATTTTACCATCGTTTTCATCGACTTGTGACACGGTGCATTGTCTTGATGAAACAGCACTTTCTTTTTTCGTTTTTCTACGATTTCGTCCATCAAACGCTCCAACAACGCAATGTAATAGTCGCTGTTGATAGTCTGCCCATTTTGGAGATAGTCGATGAAAATTATTTCATGTGCATCCCAAAATACGGATGCCATAACCTTGCCAGCCGAGGACGAGATTCGTCGCCTGCTCGCCACTCAGCTGACTGCCGACTTGATTCTGGTGTAAAGTGATGGAGCCAAGTTTCATCCATTGTCACATACCGACGCAAAAATTCGGCTTTATTGCGATTGAACAGCTTTAAACACTCCTCTGAATCATCAACACGTTGTTGTTTTTGGTCGACTGTGAGCAAACGGGCACCCACTTTGAACAGAGCTTTCGCATGTCCAAATATTCGTGTATGATATATCCAACACGCTCTTTTGATATCTTCAGAGCCTCAGCTATCTCGATCAACTCCACTATACGGTCATTCGTAATCATTTTGTGGACTTTTTTGACGTGCATCATCTTCGGTGCTTGTATGACCACTTTTAAATTTTTCAATCCACTTGCGAATGGTTCGTTCATTTCTTGATTTCCATTTCTTGATAAATCAACACACGAAATTGCTTTGAATCCATTTTTTTTCACAATAACAAAAGTTGCTTCACTCACAACGCTCTATCTCGAGAACTGTCAAATTTATACACGTATCTTTTGAAGGTCGGTACTAACTGAAAATGGTATGGATTTAATTCAAGTGGTGCCCTCTTTTCTTAGAAACTTGGACCTTTAAGCCCATATGGTAAATAAATTATCAAAATAAAAGCAAAATGGTAATCTTTGCACATTTTCATCAAATTGATCAATCATGTCGAATAGAGGTGAAATATTTTTACCATAATTAGACTGATATGCTTTGTTTAAGCGAGGATTATTTCCTTGATAAATCTCAAAATTTACAAGGTAACCTAAAGGTGTATTCAAGCACCACATTTTAAATCCAAAGCGTAGTGGCTTTGCCCTCAAAAACTGTTTACATCCATGTCGTCTAAAATATTGTATCATGGATTCATCGGACGATAAGTCTTGCTCTGGACAAAATTTTTTTAAAAATCTATCTTTCAAAGCATCAGTCAATGGTCGCAACATCCAAATACTGTCCTCTAAATTTTTTTTTGAATTATCTGTGAAATGTAGGTAGCGGAATATTACAATACATCAAAACGATTTCTTCTCATAGCATTTGAAACTGATTCATTTTTGAAATCAGCCTCTTTTGACCAATAACTACGTTTTGACGGTGTAAAATTGTAGCCCGCGGTTATGTTAGAATTTGCCTTTCCACAATAAACAGTATAACTATTACTTTCGTTAACGAGTAATGTTATTATATCGTCATCAAAAAACTTTTGGAAAATTTCATGTGGTTGTAATTGACTAAATTCTGTATAGTTAGGCTCGGGAAAAAGAGGTTTTTCTTCCTGGTCATTGTCTTCAACCCAAACAAAAGAACTTTGAACAGGCTTTTTTGAAAGTTTTTTTGATAAAGTAGAAAGGCTTTTTCGTTTTTCCATTTTTTTTTTGTGAAATGACTGTTTTTGTGGATGTTGATGAGTGTGCTTGAGAATCCTGTACAAGCGGTGCATTGTGTTGGGTTCCTGGATCAATATCAGAAATATCCACCGTCGTCTTCATTACCAGAATCTTCTTCGGAATTAATATTGTCAGGTGTAGGCGGCTCAATATACAACTTCTCAATTTCACAATCATCTTATTCGTCAGCTTGCAAAGACTCCAGAAAATTAATTGCATCTTCGGTAGTACGAAAATTAAATTACACAAAAAAAGTACCACAGAACTATTATAGAATAGCTCAGTGTTGCATTTATGCAACACTCACATTTGGTTGAAATTTATTTCAAAATTTAATGAACTATTACAAAGAATCGAGATTCATTATGAAAAGCAATCAATATATTGTGTCTACAAGTAAGTTACCAGCGTTTTTTTTCCAAAATTTGAAGTTTTATTATGAAAACATAGTTACAATGCTTTATTCAAAGTATCGTCCATCGGAAGCTATAACTTTTCCCCATCTTTCTGGCAATTTATGAATTCCGGACCAAAAAAATTTCTCATCTTTCGAGCCCAAGAACGTATCGAGCCAATTTTTGATTTCCTCTACTGAGCTGAAGCGTATTCCCGTAAGAGCGTTCTGCATCGAACGAAACAAGTGGTAGTCAGATGGTGCCAAGTCTGGACTGTAAGGCGGGTGAGGCAGAATTTCCCATCCACTATTTTCCAAATAGTTTTTCACTGAAACCGCAACATGTGGCTGAGCGTTGTCGTGATGAAAAATGACGGACTCATGCCTGGTCATATATTCTGGCCGTTTTTCTTTTAATGCCCGCTTCAAACGAATTACTTGGGTTCGATATAATGGTCCTTTGATGGTTTCACCACTCGGAAGCAGTTCGTAGTATACGACACCCTTTTGATCCCACCATATGCACAGCATGACCTTATTCACGTGAATATTTCGTTTCGGCGTCGATTGGGCGGGCTCGCCGGGCTTTGTATACGATTTTTTGCGTTTAGGATTATCATAATAAATCCATTTCTCATCACCAGTGACAATACGATGCAAAAATGATTTATTTTTATACCGCTGCAGTAACATTTCGGACATGTAAAATCGCCGTTCGACGTCTCTTGGCTTCAATTCGTACGGCACCCAGTTTCCAACCTTTTGAATGAATCCCAGTGCTTTTAGGCGCAGGGAAACGGCTTGTTGCGTGACGCCCAATGACGCAGCAAGTTCTTCTTGAATCTGACACGGATCCTCATCCAGTAAAGCGTCCAATTCCTCGTCTTCAAAACTTTTCGGCTTTCCGGAGCGATCTTTGTCTTCAACTCCAAAATCACCAGTTTTGAACCGTTTGAACGTCGATTCACCAATACATTCCGCCCCATAAGTTTCCGAAAGCAAAGGATAGGCCTCAGCCGCACTTTTCTTCATATTAAAGAATAAAAGCAGCGCTTCCCGCAAATGGCGTTTATTTGGCTGGAAACTTGCCATGATTTTGCTCGATAAAATGTACGACACCGATAGAACTGCTCAAATATAACGCTGCAAAGTTGTTGACAGATACAAAACCTATAAATAAAACACATGGGGTCTGACATTTCTGCCCGGGATCCACTGGTGGCGCCATCTCTGACAAGCGCTGGAAACTTACTTGTAGACCCAATACAATAACAGTACTACATAACTCGCAGCTGTGGAACAAAGTAAAGAAATTATTGAAATAATTACTATTCGCGTCTCGACATGTTTACTTTTTTTCCCCCACAAGGACACAGATGTTCCATAAGCGGCTTATCATTCCGAACACTCGCACAAAACTAACTTCTTATCTCTTTATTTTTGATCGCTACAGATGTTACTAGTCACAGAAACTGGTTTTACACGTTTCACTCCTAGAACAGGATCAAAATCCTTTATCAAAATTTACGAATGTAGCGTTGCACATACGCAACAGTGGTCATTAATGGGTTAATTCGGCGGTCGTCTAATACCATTTGGTGAACTTTAGCAATGTTATCGTCATTGGTTGCAGTTTTTGGACGTCCCGAACGTTCATCATCTCCCAAGCTCTTACGGCCACGTTTAAATTCAGCTGCCCAAAATTTCACTGTGGTAAATGATGGTGCAGAGTCCCCATACACAGAGTCCAACTTATTTTTGATTTGCGTAGGCGTATTGCCTTTCAAAAACAAGAATTTACTCGTAATAACAGCTCGATACTCCATTTTTTCCATTTTCACAAAAACAACCCACATCGACTGAATCAAACGACTGTGAACTAAAAACTGCGAGTCTAAAATGACTGAAACTTCGGTAAGTAAGTGTCAAAAGATGCACAACTAGCATTCACTAGATTTTATTGACGAGTGTCGCTATCTATACGTTGCGGAAACTTTTCAGACAACCCTCGTTGGTATGTAGCACTCAGTCAGAGAACTAGTTCATTGTACCTCTTATATTTTACCTTTGATACAAGTCCCCAATCTTGCGTAGAAAGAGGAGTAACCTAGTGATAAAGAGCCTATAGCACAGTCGAGTACCCGCAGAAGGTTGAAAATATAAACTGGACACTCACAGGGATACTGCTCCGCGGTGTCGTCATAACTTTCACAGCAAGCGTCGCAGAATATTATGTCACTTGTGCTGGGAGCACTTAGGTGCTTAACAAAAGCGAAGTTAACCTCCCAGATCTAATCGAGAACGCGGGCTGTCCTAAGGCATATTCAGGTTCTAAGAAACTTTCCTTTGGGCTTTGCATACCAAGATCATCTGCGATCCCATTGTGACATAGGATTCCAATAAGCCTTCCGACAACGTTGAGAAAGCGCGGAAAATTTGAGAGGGTTCAGCCAGAACTTAAGCATAACTTGGGTATTGCAACAGATGCAAATACTTCATCATTGCGCAGGTTATTTCCATCAGGATTGCGTATACCTAAATGACAAAATAAAGATATCAGCCTCCAAAAACACACCAGCCCTAAATCTTAGATTATTTTTGGAGAATGGTAGGGGTAGGTAAGAGTGGCTGTTGGACACACCAACCCACTTAGGCCTTTTGGCCCATTGTAATGCCACGTGGATCTATGATCCTCTTACTAATGGAACCAGTTTTAGCTTATGATGAAGCGTAGAAAACTGTTTACGTCTATAGTTTTTAGATCGTTTAGGTCGTTGTAGAAAAAAGCTCCTAAGTGAAGTTTTCTTCTCTGGGAGAGCTCTGGACTTGTACAGAGTAGATTGAGGATTGTCTCCTCCTCTTCCTCGCCCATGCAGCTTCTACAGAAATCATTTGCAAAGGCGCCAAGCCTTCTTGCGTGCTTGCTTATGAGGCAGTGTCCAGTAATGACACCTATGGCGACGCTGAGATGCTTTCCATTTAGAAGGATCAGACACTTCAGATCCAGTTTAGGTCACTGGCCAAAACCTGTTTGGTCGCCAGACATGTTTGTCCAACAGTCCACCAAAGGTCTGTTCTTTTATTAGCATCCAGCTTTAATATTGATTTGCACGTCCCGATTGGTGTACCTATGCTACCCTTTTCCGGTATAATAGGTAGCGTGGTTCCAATTTTACATTTCCCGGGAATGTCTCTGTGGCTCGGCACCCAACAAAAGTGAAGGTTGAACTAGTCTGTTTCAAGGGCGATTTTAGAATTTAATAAGACTGAGTTCAGGGACTTGATAGCAGCGTGACTATCCGAAAAGATGTGAATATACTTTGCAGATATTACGTTTTTTTAACCAGTACAGAGCGGAAGGACATGCTTAGATTTAGCTTATCTGTCAAAACACCGCCACCAACCCCGCTATCAGTTTTGGATCCATCTGTGGTAAAGCGGATTGACTTGTCTTCCATGAAAGCATCTTCCTCCCAGAAGGATCTAGAGGGGAAGCTTACATGGAAGTTTTTGTCAAACCCAAATTCAGGTATGGTGTAATCGATGTTCTGTGTTAGGGTTCCTCTGTAGTCGCAGCTACTTGCCTGTTGAAAATATCGAGGGGTGTCAAATGAAACAGAATGTCTAATGCTACTGAGGGGATAGACCGCAATGATCCGTTTATGCATGGACATGCTGTTCTTTGGACTCTGGTTAAAATGCAGTTGACTACACTTTCTAAGGCCGTTCACCAGACGACTACCCCGTAAGTGAGTATCGGTCTTATGACCGAGATGTATAGCCAGTGGGTTATGCGAAGTTGAAGCCCCCCATTTCTTCCCAATGGCTTTTTTGCAAGAGAATAAAGCTTTTGTAGCTTTATTGACTCTTTCTTGAATGTTAGGTTTCCAGTTTAGTTTCCTGTCAAAAATGGGACCCAGATATTTTGCTTTATCGGAAAATACTAAACTGGTACCGCTTATTGAGGGAGGGTCTACAATTAGAGTTTTGTATTTCCTGGAGAAGAGGGGAAGATCAGTTTTATGGGGGTTTACTCCCAATCCGCAGCGATATGCCCAACGGGTTAATCTGTTGAAATTTAGTTGAAGGAGTTCTTTAATATTATTAAGATGCTTACCTGAGACGGCTATAGCAACATCATCCGCATAGGCAATCACCCTGCTACCACCCGCTTGCAGGTATATCAGCAGTTCATTAACTAGAGAAGGGGAGAGAGCACACAGCCTTGCGGCGCACCTCTGTTGACACATCTTTTAGCAGAAGTCTCACCCAGTTTGGAGTTAATTATCCTGCCTTTTAGCATAAAACTGATCAACTCACCATGTAAGTCGTCTACCTGCTGAGTTGACAACTCGTCCAAAGTGGCTTGTTAACGTAGACTAATGATTTGACGTAACCAGAGAGAAAATTATCGAGCGGTGTCAAATCGTTCGCCGTGATATGATCCAGTGGCCAAATTTTTCCTTCAGTACTTCGAGCGTTGCGTAGCTTGAATGACATGTAGTGCTGTCTTGTTGGAACCACAGCTCAAATATATCGATGTTGTCGTGCTCTGACCACAGAAACTCGCTTAACATCGCTCTATACCTGAGACCATTGACAATAACGGTGTCTCCTTCTATATTCCGAAAGAAATAAGTTTCGATGATGCCGCCATGCCATAAACCGCACCAAACAGTCAATCCGGATCTCCGGCTAATATTTCCAGCGCCCATTTAGCGAACCCACGGCGTTGTCTATGGTCGTCCGGCTTCAATTTTGACGTTAGTAAAAACGACGTTGGAAGCGAAATGAATTCACTCCTTTACTAACTTTAAACCAAGGTTTCTTTGTATACTACATTACTTGTTTTGTTCTCGAGAGCGTTAATGAATAGATTCGAGGAGCTCATGACAATCGAACAGACGACGTACAGTTGGGCATGGGAGAGCAAGGAATTCGGAGGTCTACGGCAACCATCTTGAACTGCAGCTTGTTGACGGTCATGGCGAAGTAGAGAGCGACGGGAAATTGGGGTCGTTTCAACTGAAAGGTGAAGTTACAATAGGAGGAATCAGCGGAATTCGCGGCCACATCTGTTTAAAATTGTGGTTTCTATGACGTGCCTTAGTAGTTTTTTTTTGACGCGGAGTCTGGTCCCAGTGCATAGTTTCCAGTGATACTAGTTGCGTATGAGCATTAAACACATGTAGGTAACCCAACTTTTAACTGCAGCTCATGCGCAGGCCACTTGCGTTTAATGAATTTAAAAACTCCGTCCGATAATTGATAGTCCCCTGTGTAGTATCTACCACGGAGTTCATGGTCAAGTACAATATATCATTGATTAAGCCTGGAACATATCTAGGATGCAATGATTGATGGGTTGCTCTGTCATTTTTAGGCGTAAGTATACTGCGTTCGTAAAATCAGGAATCCTTCTTCCTCCTCTCTTTTAAATGGATGACATGGAATGTTTGGATGACATTAACATTAGAGACAGACACACTTTTCTCTGTCCTCTGTTCTCTGTCGGTACAGTGTTACACTATGCAGAGGGTAGTGGGATTTTTCGGTAATAGTACCTACACCGACCTACAATAGAATGGCGGAAAATTCGATGCAATGAATATTTCTTTACATCAAACCAGAGGAGGGAACGCTTAAGGTACGCGTTACTTCATCTGCCTGCGTTCCTCTAGGACCAACGGAGAGTGTCTGATAATAGTCTCCATAGAATAAAAATGTGACGCCACCCATCGCTCTGCTGTCATTACGAATCTCACGAATCCTCAACCGACTTTTTGTGCGCCATTGTGCATTCGTCCCAAACGATGAAAACGTACGCTCTGATAACAGACGCTATCTTTGAATATGTTACACACGGGGCTTTCACAAATATCTAAGTTGAGAGGAATCTAAAGACTGGAATGTGCTATTTTGCCGCCGAGCATCAAAGTGGTCGCGATACCCGATAACGCCACAGCTAGTGCGATTTTGCCTTCATTTAGCACTTTATTCGGCAGCACATTTATGAAGAAACTTTTTCCAGTGTCTCCTGGGACATCCAAAAACATCATTTTGAATTCATTAGAGAATAAATTTATTTCGCTTTGACCTGCTAGAGTTGCGAGCGCCGCTGGATCATAATTCGTCCCCGCTGCGGACACCCGATTAGTTGCCATATTGCCGGGCGAATTTGGAGTCGAAAGACCATATTGAGCCAGTGGATGTCTTCCTTTTGAAAACATTTTTCGTGTATTTCTAAAAAGTAGCTGTTTTCAATGCTTTCGCGGTAGATTTCATCATCGAACACTAATAATACCGTGAACAATTGGCGCAATATGAGAGCACGTTGAACAATACAGGCCTCTGTTAGGGTTTTATCACAGTGTTGGTCGTTATCCAGCAAGTGGCAAGCTGCATATGCCGCTTGGTAATTTGGGTATTCAACGCCAACAACACGCCTTAGATCAACGAACGACGTTGGGTGGTGCACTGTAAGCAGAGGCCTAAGTACCCATAAAATGTTTGCACACACCGCGGGCGAAGGAAAATCAGAAAGAGAGGTACCGATGAATGTTGGTTTTAAATGTTCGAAGGTTATAATGACTAGGAAATAAAGAACACGGCAGAGTATTCCATAAGTGAGTAGTGCGGCTTAGGAACGAATAACAATATTTTGGAGAACGTCCGAAAATGGGCTTCAGGATGTACTGATGAGCATTCACAGCGGGACGGGTGTTACGGTTAAAAGTTTGAAGGGGCGGAATGCTACTGATGATTTCTACGGAGCACTGGTGGTGGAAATTACGATGTAAATGCACTCCAAGGAATTTTCTTTAAACAGCCGGAGGCCTACATCGTCTTCGGTTGGATAACCCCCTTCGGTAATCAAAAGTGTGGTAGGCCGGTACTTCTTCATATAGCAAAGGTCTTGCGAATTCGTATTTTCGGCAAAGTTGAAAAAACGCTATGAAAGTGGTGCTCCTTGAGTTTGCCACATGGTCGCGTATATTCCAGGCATCAAAATACAGCCGCTGCTCATTTTCAAGATGAACGTCCAAGTGAAAAATGGGAGGGAAGAGCTCGTGAATGCAATAGCCGAATATACGACACACTGAATCAGACGTGCTGACACACTTCATCGTTTTTATTTTGCACAGAGAACGTGACCTTATCAGGACCATTGCTTAAATATTTGCAAAGGTATTATATAGCCACAATGCTGCCACAGTATTCAACGCTGATATGTGTTTTCAGAGCATGTGATAGTACTGGCGAAGAAGGCATCACCCATCTGTTGTCCACCTCCACGATTTAGCCAGGCATACGAATCGTTGCCTTATGTCCAACAACAGTTTCACTTCTACGCCGGTAGGATGGGTAGCCATCGCAAGCTGTGAATCCTACTCCTGTCAATTGTTTGGGAAATATCTTGAAACACCGCCCATCCTCCATGCACGGTAATTGAGGATTTAGGACTCCGCATGGGCCGTGAATCATATGTGATTTAACTATTTTGAAAAGATGAGGATCTGTTTGGACATCTGGGAACTCCCCACAAATAATTTCATCCATTTGATTCGACATGAGCATGTTGCAAGCCACATGACACTCCACTGTAAACATATAGCCATATAGCCCACACTGTAAACCGAACTGCACCAACTATCTCTTCCTTCGTGAGAAGATCCATAAGTTTTCTAAGCTTCAAATTGAACGCCCACGTGACCATCGTGAGATACCAGCCCTTTGAAAAGTTCATCTGATATATCTCCTCACTTTGGATTTTTTATAAACAGATCGGAACAACCATACTTTCGCACAAAATATTTGAGTGTCGAAAACATCGTCTTCTATGAGAGTGTCTTGCAGGTGGATATGGTTTTCGGAGCTCAGTTGACTTTGGTTAGTTCGTGTATTTAGTAAACGTTCAGTCTTGTTTTTCTAATCAAGAGATTAGCGAAAGTAAGGCAAATAAGAGTAGAAGTTTTTTGGTCGTTTAACATCTTCGTGAATTAATGTTGCGCAGTTCGAAATGGTAGTTATCTTCGCCAAAACTAAACATTAATTTTTGCCTGTTTGTCCGAGCATTATTTGCCTTTCAAAATCTGAGTATTTTACAAACCGTTTCGCTTCGTTTCTTTTGTGTTCATTCAATCATTCATATACGTACAACAGATGTAGTATTAAAATTTTTGAAATATTATAATTTTAAAAGGTTTCTTGAATTATAACTCCGGCTTTATGCAACTGATCATAATGAAACATATCGCAGTTTTTAAGTTGAGAAATGGACTAGCGAACAGCGAAAACTTCGCTAGAATTAGTTTAGTAGTTCTTTTGTGATGCCCGGACAAACAGACAAATGGGTAAAAATTCTAAAAAAAAATTATTTGGGTGCAGACATAACCCAAGTGGTTTTTTGAAAACTTCTTCAATGTACAGATACAGGTTCATCACAATTTTATAATAATAGAGATAGTTGGTCTGACCCAACATGATCCAACAGACTATGAAGCTACATCATTTAACGAAGACGTTGGTGCCATATATGTAGAGTGTAAAACAGTAACTCGACCAACATATAGTACAGCAGTGTAGACAGAACGCCGTCTTGCAGAAAACCCCTGCCTATACGCGTCATCATATATTGACCGGATCCAGCATCTGTAATGAGGGTCCTTTTCACCAGATTTTGAAGCGCTCTTTTGCAGGATTTTCCGTGTTGGAAGTAGTGTTGCATTTTAGATAAAGGTTGCATTCGCAAAACCGTTTTACGCTCTTCAATATGAAGAAGATCGGATTTATACGTCTGAAGCTCTTGGCGAGCGTGAAAACCTCTTTATCCCTTTCCGGTATAAAGACTGTTCTCCCTATTCGCCAGGGCTTTGATATGTATGCCGGAATGCTACTGGTAATTTCAACAAGGCACTGGTGGTGACAACAGCGATAGAAGAAGGTGAGGCATGAGACATTACGCCGGTGTTCGAGGGTGGTTCACTTATTAAATCGTTATAGACTTGTATTCCGTCAACAAGTGAATTTCTTGTTGTTGTACTTTCGTAAAAATTGTTGGACGAGAGCTACTAATATAGAATACAGCCAGATCAGACGATGGTATGGAATTCAACTAGTTATATAGTTACTTCGACGTATTCGAAGCCCAGGCTTAAATGGAGCTGTTCTCAGGATCCTGGAGTAGAGATGAAGCCTCAAGAATTCTAACATTTACAGGTCTCTTAAACTCAGCGAGGCTACTGGAACCAGACTTTAACCGGATGAGAGTTGCGGATGGGGTAACCGTCGAAAAATAAATGGCTGTCCAAAGACAACAAACAACCTCAGATACAAATGGAAACATGGAAACAATGTTGAAGATCCAACCAAACGTTTTAAGCCCAGCACATGCCGGCTTTTTTAGGGTTCTTAATAGACCACGTGCAGCCATACAATTCACAGAAGCCTTAGAGTGCTGTAAAGCAAATATTAGCGCAATCCAAGAGCGCGTCTACCACGGTGACTTCTGAATAGAAGTGAAACAACTCTACATCCAAATGTGTTTCGCTATTCGAGACAACATATACAAAAAATCTTATGATTTCGGGATGTAAATGAATGCCCCGTAACAATGGGCATGAAGGCCAAATTCGGAAACATAAGACTAATTTGAGCTCATACTCTTACAGAGGATGAGAGACTTCTAAGACCCCCTAGACCGAAGCCGTTTTTGAGCAGATCATTGGAAGTGATAGCCCGAATTACTGCCCGTTTAACAATAGATTCAAGATTTTAGAATTTGTAGAGGGGTGTAGCTTTTTAATAATCACCATCCGGCTCTCAATCTCAACATCCATAAAGGGACTCGGCTATCCAAAAATCAAGCACCCGTTAACCAGATTGATCATATTGCGATCGATATCAGCATTCTGGATGTCCAATCTTTCCGAGGAGCCAATATCAGCTGGGAGCATAACCTACTTGCAGCGATATTACAGACACAACAGAATCAAGTACAATAAGAGTGCCAAAAATTCGACGAGCTGCAATCACAAGGGACCGCTGGTCGATCGCGTTTCCCTCAAGCTCCCACAAAGTTCTTGTCTCCATACAGAAAAAGCAGAAGATCAATGAGAATGTTGTGAACGACCCAACAGGAAAGTTGCTTTTGATGTGATTGGTTTTAAAGCGCCGCCACTAAAAATGCACTCAAACAAGAATTATATAAAGCTAGCACTAGAAGCGCTGTCAGGCGGTACATCTAGGCACGTCTGTAAGATATGCACAGAGGAAAGCCCGAAACATAAAATCTCAGCATCGTTTGTCTGGTTAACAAAAAATTAGACTCTTTTGAATGGGCCAGTAATAAGTCTCCTGGGTATAGCCTAAATGATCTTTTCTGCCGCATTACATATGTAAGCGTCTGAAAGCATTCATTAGTAATCCGGTTGGTCCATACCAGTGCGGTTTCAAGCCGCGAAAGCTTACCATCGAGCAAATATTCACACTATGGCAGATCCTAAAAAATACCCAGGAATTTCAAACCGCTCTCACAATGTATTTGTCGACTTAAAAGCCTAGGGACAAGCATAGAGACAAGCTAAATCTACTACAACTACGACATAGTTGTGCAGGATAACTATGGAGAATTCTCGCTGCTCCGTCAAGGTTGGTTATGAATAAACCGAGACCTTCGATGTCAAGAAAGGCTTATACATGACGCGCTGCCAAGTGCAAAACTTTCATGTGAACGATCTTTCTTAAGTCCGCCCACTTACTTGCGTACGTAGATGACGTTGATGCGATTGAAAATACAGCAAGCCGTCAATGATGCTTTCGTGACTGTTGAGGCGGTAGCGGCCGAAGTGGGTCTAAAAGAAGCAGATTTACTTTTGTCAATCGCTGTGTCTTTGGGCTCAGATGGAAATTGATTAAGAGAACCGATACGGGGAATGGAGAAGGAAGTTCAACCACGACGTAGCACGTCGCAGAAAAGGTCGACGGCATCTACATATGTACATAAGGTGGCGCAAGCAAGCCCACTTAGGCAACCTCCACCAACTTAGGGTACGGCATTAGAAACCACTGGCGAGAGATCGGGGAGACCCTTGTTGGTTGAGAACCATATTCATCTCGGACTGTAGCGTCACTCAAGTAAGTAAGTAAGCTCGTTAATCATTATCCACTTTCAATCAGGGTCTTCTTTAAGTGTAAACATCATCGTTGATTCATCCGGGATTTTTACCATCAAATGTCCTTTATAGTCGTTTTCAGGTTAACGTAAAAGTTCTTATCTATTTGCCACGTCTCTCAAGGGCCCTCCAGCAAAATGTTACCACACTTCAACCGTGAATGAAGCAACCTCTGTTAAAATAGATGAGTATAACTCCCTTGATCCGTTTTTGAAAATGATGTGTCTGACTCCAACAGGAAATGTCCCTTCAATTGTCATGGCATGGTAACAGCGAAACAAACTCTCTACTGCTGTAACCTATAAACGTGATCTAAAAATATATTTAACATGACATCCTTCAGAAGTGCCTGTATCCATCTTATTTCCTACCCAACCACCTCACATCCACTTGTCATGTGTGCATTCAAAAATGTCAAATGCACTACACCTCAATTTTCAAAAGCGAACTACAAAAAAAAAAACAAAAAAAAAACTCGAAAAACCAAAAACAAAACCCGAACTAAATGGCGACATAAGAACCCCAAGTCAAGTAGAAATGCGACTCCCCTTCACACCCAAGGTACCCAGATCAACGAAGAGAACCAAAGACAGATGGAAAAACCTCACACAAAAGGATATTTTTACATTTTTCGATATTTCGGTCCATTTCTTTATACACAATCGAAAACCTTATCCAAGGCAAGTGTCTTGATGAATAATTCTTCTTCTCGTCCTTTATTTTTGGTTGGGGTTTTTTGCTTTTCTCATTTCTATATCCCACCAAAAGGAGACGCGGCGAAAATGCGTAGGTGTTATCCTATACGAGTCCACCACTGTATACTATATACCACAGTACCACTCTACACCAATGTTACACCTAACAATTCCTGCGCAAATGCTATCCTCTTCGTAAAAAGATTCAAAAAAAAAAAAAAAAAATCTCCACATCAATGGGGTACCAAGTTCTTGTACACTGAAAATTAAAAATATCCTTGAGAGAGACGATGATGGCAAAATGAGATGAGAGAGAGAGAGAGGATATCCTTCAAAACCATACAGCATCGCATAACACAAATCTGAACATCGAAAACCCAAAAACCGAAAAGCTCTCTAGATGAAAACTAGACGAGACACAATCTGAGAGCAGAGGAGAGGAAAAAGGAAATCATTTTTCCTGTATAACATCGGCGAACTTCAGTCTTTCAAATGAGTCCTTACAGTGTAATACAGAAAATTTGAAAAATCCATTTTGTGGCAAAAAAAATCTCTTTTTTTTTTCTAACAAAAAATGTAATTTAGAGAACAGGACCTGCATTCATTATCTTCTTCGACTAGAATTTTTCAAAAACAAAAAAAATTTACATATATTCGAAAAAAAAAAGTGATAAAGTGATTTGTTTAAGGATATTTTCCAAAACCCCAGGGATATATAACAAGAACTGAATAAAGAAATGTCCACCTCACCCAAGTGAAAAGAAAATTTGAAGAAGGAAAAATCAAAAAAATTACATAAAACGAATGCAAACAGCTGCTCTTATCCTGTGGGCTGTAGCTAAAGTTATCCTTGCCTCCTAGTCCTCCAACAAATACAGTAACCAAGTTGGAGTAGATTTTCCAAAGAGAAAGTGAAAAACTAGAAATCAGTTTTCCACAATACACACCCAGTTTATAAAAAGGACTCCCATCCAACATTTTTTGTTTTTTTTTTTTTGAAAGTGAAGTGATCCCAGTGCTCGTGAATTGTGTTATCGTTTTTCAAATTAAAAAAAAAATCTTTTCGAAAACCTATCTCTGGAATAGTAAAAAAAAAAAATGAATAAAAGTGCAAAATTTTCCACAAAGGACTTTCGAATACGATGAAACGAGGATATAAAAGAAGACGAAAGGGGGCATTGCCGATCTATTATCTCGGCTAACCCGTTTCCCAAAAAACGCACACCCACCATCTAGAAAAGACGCTCAAAAACGTTGAAAAAGTATTTCAAAAACACCCCAGAAAACCTTCAAAAACATTGAAAAACATTCAAAGACCATTCAAACAATTTAAAAAAACTTTGAAAACCTCCTCAAAAACGCTTGGAAAACACTGAAAAACGGTCTAAAATTCAACCAATACGATTCTAATTGTTAGAATTGTTTTTTTTTTTCTGAAAGTTAAGAAAGAAAAAAAAAGGATACTCTGAGGAGTATCTGGAGAAGAAGATAATAAGAAATAAAAACAACAACGAGATCCTTTTTACTAAACTCCAAAAAGTAATTGCGCAGTGATTTGCTCTGGTAGGAAAATTCATTCCTTGTTGGCCAACTACAAAGAATATTTTCCTACCTTCCTACTACTACTATAGGCCTCCATCCAATACTCAACAAAAAGGATACAAACAGTGAAAAGGAAACGATTTTTAATTAATTAGAAAATTTAGGACAATTTCGGATGAATTCTGGACAATTTTGGATCATGTGCGGTTGGATTTGTGTGATTTTCCTGATACCCATCGGTAAGTATTGAAATATTTGGAATTTTCAAAGGATCAGTAGTATATGACAAGACCACCTGTTTGGGAGAGAGCCAAGGATACGAATTTGATTTTTCTTTTGTTACTCGGATATGGTACTCGTGTATACTCGTTTATCTAGGGAGTGTTTGACAATATGGCTGCCAGGATTAATATTCGTTTAATAATTTTTCGAAAACGGGGAATTTTTTGATTTTCGAAATATGGAAGATCTTTTCAGAATCTAAATCCAAATCCTTTTACGTGGGTGTTTTGGGAAAATTTTTCTTGCAAGTTTCTTCGTACGGCATTCTTGGTCCTTCTTTGAAGATGGGTTTTTTTTTTTTTTTTTGTTTTTTCTAGTGTGTTGAAAGTATCCCGTTTCGGCTTTGTTTTGTTGGTGTAATTCTGTATACCTTGAACGGCACAAACTCAAATAAAGTTCAGTAACGCCCATGCAGAGGTTGTGTGTGTATGGGGATTTACACTCGCATGGTGTAGCGAAATTGGGATGTTGTGCTGTTGTGTTTGTGTGCAGCATCCCTATTTTTTTGTTTTCTTTGTTTTTTGTTTTTTTTTTTTTTGTTAAGAAGAAGAATAAAGGGAACAACGGAGATCCCATCTGGAGGTTAGGTGAGCTTTTCTCTATTTGCGTACTTCTTTATTGGTGTGTGTTGTGGGTAGTGAAAGTGAATACAAAAAAAAAAGAAGAGAAATGAGGAAAGGAATTAATTTTGTAATATCTGTTCGTGCAGGAGTTACAGGAGACACAAGTGCACTTGTACCAAATGAGATGTTACAGAAAAGATGCCAAGGGTGTGAAAATTTCTCAGGTTCCCTTTTTTTTTGTTCATCCATTTTTATTGCGATTGATTTGTTGGTGAATTTAATCCAAAGAATGCAAAGCAAAGGTCGTTGTCGAAGGGAGAAATACGAATAAAATTGTTTTCTAAAAAAATTAAATAAGAAGATGGCGCTACAGTCTGGGGTGGACCTGGGCCTTAGCCAATAGTCCTTGCCGGTTATCGCGGTCTCTGGTTAAATGCCTCCAGTTGCGTACTCTAAGTTGATTCCTCTATTGTGTGGACAACACAAGTCTCCGGGTTGGTGTGCCTTCGTTCTGCATGCCTTAGAAGTCCTTGGCAACTTATCTGAACTCTTTTGACCAGGTTAGTGTAACTGTACAGCTTGTATAGTTCGCCGGAAACGACACAAAAAATCACTCGAGAAATTTTACGTTCAAAACAGCCCAGGGATATCTTGATCCACCGTTTAGCGTTCATGCATAACGCAGGACTGGGATGATGAGAGTCTTATATCTATAGAGTCTCTTTAGCATTTCTTGACAAGGCCTTCTTAGGGTGCGATTGGCAAGAATAACTTTTCATTTGATTCCTGATGAGATGTCATTATCAAAGCCCGTGACTACCTCAAAGTTATAGCTGTCGATCTTGACGTTCTGACCGATTCGTCGATGTTGTGTGTCCCTTCTTGTTGACAATTCACGACAATAACTATTTTTACCGCTTTTGTTTCAATACTTTCGAACGCACCAGTGACAGTTCGTTGAGTTCTGCCAATGATGTCGAAGTCATCGCCGTATGCAAGTAGGTGGACAGACTTTTCGAAAATTGCGCCTCCGATGTTGACTTGCCAATTTCACACAATTTTCTCAAGTACAATGTTGAAAAGTTACATGACACCGTCTCACATTGCCTAAATCCTTTATTGATATCAAAGATCTCAGAGAGATTGTTTTCGAACTTGACGGAGCAGCGAGCGTTCTCAATCGTCGTTCTATACAATACGACGAATTTGGCGGGGATACCAAGGCTAGACTATGGGTGCTATCAATATGCGGCCTTAAAACAGTCAAAGAAGAGGTGCACATCAATCTGGATTTCTTGCGTTTTTTTCCAGGGTCTGCTACAGTGACTTACCAGGCCTAAATCCGCCATGGTTGGGGCCAATCAGTTCGTTGATAAACGGCCTGTTAAGGAGACTGATGCCTCAATAATTGGAGCAGTTAAGAGGGTCTCCTTTCTAGGATAGTGCAAACGGTGCTAAGGTTCCATTCTTCAGACATACTTTCTGCCAAAAAAAAATTTTGGGCATAAGTTGGTGGATGCTCTCTATCAAGCCATCTCACGCTGTTGTATTGTAATTAAACTTGGACATTACTATCCGCAGTTCATTTTGATCAGATGGACGGATCTCTTCACCGTCCAGGTTGGATTGTTCAGCTCGTAGTCTTTCGCTATCCTCCGTGCCTACTGTAACTCTACTACTAAGTTTCCCTGTTCATCTCTGCAGACCTTTGTTCTGATCTTATTGTCTTGACACGTTCTTTTTACTTTTTGGTAAACCTTCCGTGGTGTTTCGCGCGCTTCTAATGCTCTTTTTTTTTGTCTGGGGAAGCCGATGCTCTTCCCTCATCTTTGGACGCTATCTTTCTTCTATGGCCGCTTCGAAGGCCAGTTGTTTCTTAAAGTGTGCTTGCCTACATTGTTCACTACACCATGGGTTTCGTAGAGCTGGTCGCCTGAAACCTATCAACATCAGTTGGGGCGTTCCTGTTGCCACTGGTCTTCAACACTTGATGTATTTTTTCGTTGTTGTGATGTCTGAGATATCCCTAGACGTACCTCGGCTTCAATGAGGTAGTGGTCCGACACTATGTTCGTCGAAGAGCGTTCCGACACCTATAAAACAGGAGGAGTGTCATGCATCAATTGGCAAAGTCAATTAGCCTCAGTTCGTTTCCAGAGGTGGTGTCATGTCATCTTTCAGTATTTTGGCGTTAAGATCACCTAAGATGATCATACTTCAGGCAGCGCTCGTAAGTTTTGTCAAGGAGTTCCTAGAAATATTCTTTGGTAGCGTTGACTTTTCTCTCTGTGGGGGGGTGAACTCATGGCAAGCTGATGTTGGCGTGCCTTATTGCATTCTATTATAAGGCGTTCGCTAACGTGTCGAAAGCTCGAGACTTCTTGGTAAGTTCTGTCGCGATATCTGCTTTAAAGCAGTCGACGGTCGCTGCTAGTTGTTCCCCTTCATGTGGTATGTTTAAGGTTCGAACATTTCATGTGTAGATTTGAACGTGTTTGTCTTTTTTTTCGTTTTACAGGGCCCTCAACATTTGGTTCGTCCTTATCCAAGGCTTTTAGTTGCTTCACATCAGTAGGGTTTTTACGTAGCCCGGCAATCAACACCACGCACAACCCCGAACTTGGAAGATCAGACACTTTTATGACCCTATGACCACTTGAGCGAAGGAGGCCAAAATATTTCGGAATCAGTGACTCACTTCAGAGATATGAAACCTGCTATTGACGCATTTTGGGTCCTTCCGCCACCATCTCTATCTCAGGACCCTGTCTGTCCTGAAAAATCTTACTGACAGCTCCAAATGCGTTGAAGTAGCCCATATAAGGTACCTGCCATACCGATTGTTGAAGCCACCGTTGATTCAAAGATGCAAATTCATCCGCCGTGTGTCCTCCTTCTGAGGTCCAATCATTTCTGACAGTGGATTATTGTGTTTTTATTTTCTCTTGGTCAGCACTCGCACTTATGAGCTTGGCAGGTCACATCCGACTGGGAGGTAAAATAAGCACAATTGATGTAGTTGAAGCATTGGGCATCACCAGGTTGATGTCAATCAGTGTTTACCCTAATCCTACAAACCCAGCTGCCAATTATAGTGCTCGATTTAGTGCATTTGCAACCCACTTGGAATGCGCAATTGGAGGCAGTTAGCTAAAGTCCGAACTAATTGGAGGGGCTTATTAGTTGAGGCCCAGGTTCACTGCAAACTGTAGCGGTACTTTTAAGTAAGCAACTAAGTAGGTGCGTTCGCGTTCAGCTTCAATTCTTTTGATTGTATGTAGACTTTTCGGGCCTAAAACTGCACAGAAGGAGGCAAAGGGTATAGGCACTTAGACAATACGGCAGATATGATTTGGCACATGATATTTAGGAGAATGATGCCTTCTCAGTTACAGCAATTCTCTATCTTTATGGTTCAGACAAACGCTGCGAAGGTTCCATTCATCAGGCATACACTTTTGGTACAACCTTTCGTTCCTTCTATTCTCTGGACAAACCGATGTTCTCTTCTCCTGCTTTGCTCGTAGAGTCCACAAGCGGCTCTCGTCTTTCTATGAAGCGTCGCTTCATATGCAAGTTGTTTCCTACAAGTCCTGTGAACTCGTTCGATCGACAAAGCTCTTGCCGATTTATTAAGATTGAAGTTGTTCAACATGGAATAGACAACAATAATCACAGATGTAGTGCTCCGCAGTTTTCGTCATCACTCTTACAGTAAGCATTTCAGGATGTGTCGCTTATGTCCAGTACACAGTGTTTAGGAAGAGGGTAGTGCACCGTCACAGCGCCAGTAAGCAACCTGTAGTCTTTCTTACCGAGGGACAGCTGGAAAATCGCTGACCTCTTAGAGACGTCGAGAGGCTTTCGTTTGCTTTGCCATCTGCAATTATGCTCATATGAAACCTAACTGTTAATGGCATCTTTAACCGAGGATGCAAGCAGACTTAACATAAATTCGGGTCCTGAAAAATTCAGACAAGACTCGTGAATCCAGTTTTCCCACTCCTATGAGTGATGTCCTGCATTCACGAACTAGTTTGGAAGTCGTAAAATGGTATAGCCATGCCTTAAACGTAGTTTGGCTTTCGCCACAGATGCAAATGCTTTGCTCCCTCCGCCTATTTTTCACAATATAGTTCATTGCCATCAGGATTGCGTATATCTTCGCTTCGACGACAGACGCAAGTTTTTCTAATGTTGTCGACCTCCAAAGAAAAACCAACGCTGAATCCCAAATCCGGTCTTGGAGCCATCCGTGAATGCCCGACTACATTCCCTTTCTGGTTCAGATTCCGACCGAAACCATTCCTGTGCACAGGAAATGTCGATTTCATATTTTTTCTGCAGCAGGAGTTCTAGTATCATTGCATCAGGGGACATGTCTATAAAACCAGAGTCAAAAGTCGACGCGCGAGGTCATCAAAACTCTAATGCGTGTTGTACCAAAAACCACTTCTCTTTAAACGGAAGATGGTTTTGAGAGTGCGGCCTATGGCATGAATATCAAGGGAAGAAAGATTTACCAATATGTCTAGAGCAGAGTAAGACGTGCTAGGAAAAACCCCCATACAGTCTAGACAGACCGTTCTTTCGAGTCTGGTAAGAGCAGCAGAGGCGTATTTTCACGTTTTGAGAGGAATGACTGAAAGCTGCTTGCGACTTAAAAAAGGGGTCGCTAGGCATGGTCTAATAGCCGCTCGTAATGTTCCTAGGAGTAGTGCCTTGAGTCGATTGAACTTGATCAATTGCACGAATTTATGATCTGGTAATCTGGTAGTAGCTGCACTAGTATTCCATAGCAAAATTAATTAACAGATGGATTGCGCTACCAAAGATGTCGTCTTTTGCCATTTCGGCTTCTGCCACTTTCTGGATCTTGCTCGTAGGTTTTGTTGAGGTTCGCGTAGAAACATTGCTTCAAAGCATAATTTATTTCTTCGGCGGAGATTATTATTATTTCAAATCTACACCCGAGTAGACGATTCTTTTGTTCTCTGTAGCAGTGCAGTAATCAGATTATATGTTAGAGTGTTTCACGCCGCTATTGCTAAGTTATCCAACCAGCTTTCCTATATGGCGGCGAAATTTTCTTTCAAGCTGTCTAGAGCCCTCGTTCGTTATTGCACTGAACGTTGCCTAGCCAAGATCCGAACATCGGTATCCTTTTTTCGTTTACAGGGCACGAAAATCCGCCTGTATCTGAGGCTTTTGGTTACTTTTCAACAGTGCGTGACATAGCGTCTGCTATGTACCGACACCGCCGCTGATCGCGTGAATTCATCCGTCATTCACTCGCCATCTGAGATTCGCTCTCTTCCCATAGATTATAAACGATATTTTTCCTTGGTCAACACTCGTGCTATAAGTCAAGTCTGGTTGGGCCAAATTGGCTACGGAAAGATGATACAAGGTAGCGCAAAAGTCATGCTATAATTTTTGCAAATGGCGGCAAATGTCAATTCTACTTTGACATTTGTGAAGTAAACAGATACAAAATACACGTCAACAAGACATGAATCGCTATACTCCTAAAGAACGCGGAATAATTGTTCAGATTTTCTTGCGGAATAATTGGCCGGCCCCGGAGCAGCCGTTTTGCTGAGAATGTCTCAGCTGTAGTTGAAGATGTCGCAGAGGACCCCGGAGTATCGACCAGACGACGTGGCACGAAATTCGGCATCAATCGGCGGTCTTTACAGACAATTTTGGTGAAAGACTGTAAGATGTTCCCTTACAATGTGCAGACAGTGCATCAGCTGTTAGCTGTGTAACGTATGGATCATAAGCGACGAGGCCCATTACCATCATTGTGAATATATGAATAAGCAAAATTATCGTTTCTAGGGAACCGAAAATCCGCCTATAACCCATGAAGAGCCATTACACCCACTTAAAGTTATTGCATGGTGTGCTGTTTACGCTGGAGGCGTCATCGGATCTTATTTTTTCGAAAACGTCGCGGGCCAAACGACTACTGTTGACGGCGAGCACGACTTTCTCCTTCCTCAATTGGATGAATTGGGACTGGAGAACATGTGGTTCCAACATGATGGAGCAACGGCGCATACTGCACGACCCACAACCGAAATTCTGAGGGCTCCATTTCCGGGTCACCGAATCACCAATTTTGGCGATTTGCACTGCTTCAGACTTTTGAAGCCCTCAAAGAGAATATGCGTCAAGGATACGATGCAAGGCAAGAGTGATGGAAAAGTTTTTCATTCATAAAAAAAATTTCTGCCGAAGAACATCGGGTGACAACTATTGCGCTACCTTGTATAAGCACAGCCGATGAGTAGTAATACTTGTAGTTACAGCTCCGGTCATCGTCAGCTTGACACCGCTTAGGGCCTATCCTTCACACACAATACACATCTGTTGATCACTAGATGTGTTTCGGTGTAATGTAGAAATGACAAGTTGCTAATTTTCAGGACACAGGAGACAGTTAGCTATTCTAGTCTTCATGTGTGGTAAAGAAGCAAGAATTTAGCAAAAGCAGTGCAGATAAAAAAATTCAAATTTCAAAAATCATTCAAATTTCAACGTCCAAATATGCTGTTGAGCAGTGACAACAAACTGGTATAAAACTGCTCATATTAGTAGCTTAGGTGGCGGTGTATATATAAATAACAGAGGCCTAGTCCCGCATGAATGAAGGCTCCCTTTGCATAGTGAAAAAGGATTCTTTGCCAGCCTGCAGCTTGCAAAGCTGAAGCCAGCTAAATATGAATCGACTTGATTCGGGTAGCTCGCTATTTGAGTTCCATCGACTAAATAAAGTCTCAATATGTTATTCAAACATTTGTTTTCATCTCCTCAAAGTTATTCGGGTGGCACTGCTCCCTGTTTTCCACCCTAGTCCGCCTATTTCAATAGACACATTCAAATTTTCTGAATTTTAAAGAGCAATACCTTTCCAATACTAAAACTACCACCAATCTTTTAGTAAGTCAAGAAACTTCAAATGGCGCATTGTATCTAAAGACTTTATGCATTCATATTCCGGGTATTTGTACGGCTGAAGTAAGAAACAACAATTCGAATGCAACATTTACAATGGCAAAGACAAAGGCAGAGGTAGAGGTTAAAGGCGATGAACAAGGAGTAGCAGCCAGTCGTTCATTATTAATGCGAATGGCTTGGGGCATCTCAAAGATGCACCAGAGGAGATCTTAAGAAGAAGTTCTTTTTTTTTCGTACCCGCAATATGGGTCGAGGTTTTGCTGTATTGCATTGCTTTCGGAGGATGTTTTTTTTTTGGTTTTTTGAAATTTTAATTTATGTACGAGTATGTTCCTCTACAGAGGAAGAAACTTTTTCTGAAGAGAGACTCTCAAGCGAAACCTTGCTTGAGGATAATTAACTTGCTGCTGCAAGGACCACGTACATGTTTCCTATTTGTGTACATTGTGTCTCTGGAATACAGTGGAAAAGTTTATAGGCAACATTTTTTTGTATACACTTATTGGGCTTTATGAGATGTACTTTAACACTTCTCTGTGTAGAAAATTGGTAGAATCCTAATATAAATCCAAAAGACATTTGCACATGAACTAGAAGGGTGTAAGTATAGGTTACGAAGCGAACTTTAGTGAGAGTCAAACATTAAGCAAACTATTCACCACTGCTTTACTTACAGAGCCCCCAAACTGGATAGGAATGCGACTTTTGAGTTTAATGCATTTTCGGACTCCATTCACAGAACTGAACCGCTGTATCCTTATACTGAAATCGTTAAGAAGAACACAGAAATTTGGGTGGCTTCGACATTCTGGATAAATATCATCCAAAAGACGGTATGCTAAGATGAGAAATGCGCCTACGCGAATACCTGACGTTGATTGGCATGGTACCAACAACTTGGACTTGTTTTCAACTTCTTACTGCCGATGGGCTCATTCGCTCATCAGACCACTGTGTCATATAAGCTAATTCAAAATGGAATTCCGCCTCATCTTATATCCCAACGTTCAGTTAGTATGTCATTCCAGCGGTGAGTTCAATGAACAAGTCAGAATGTTGTGCACTTCGAAATCAGTTCAACTTTAGAGTGCGTCGAATCTTTAATGGGGCGAAGCCATTTTCGCACTCGTGAAACAGCAAGAGTACTTAAAGATCTGAATGTACACTGCGCTGGTCTCCTGCTTCTGAAAAGGTATTCTTCCACGCACCTCCTACAAACCAATTGCACAAGCGTCCTAGAAACGCTAATAAACCGTCAGTTCATGATGTACTTGTATCGAGAAGCCGGCAGTGTGGTTTTTTTTTTGCACCGAAAAGTGTAACCATAATACCAGTATACGCCAATCTGGATAAAGCAACATAATATCGTTCCACATGATAATTTTAAGGCGTTTGACAGAGTTTGGCATCAAGTTCTTTTGTCAAAAATGTGCGCAAATGGAATTGATGAAACTCTTTCTTTCTGGATTAGAAATTACCACTCGGAACGTTGACTTTTAAGGTTCAATTCTAATATCCACAAATCATTGCTGGTGTGCACTAGGGTTCCGTTCTGTCTCCGACAATCTTTTTAATTCTTATTATTGATCTCTTCTCTGCTGCTTCAGTTCTAGTATATTATTTTCGTAACGACAATTATGATGCTTCCCATATTCATTTCAGGATTCACGTTCCAGTTCTTCGGCTTGAGAATATTAAGAATAGGAATGACAAAGTACCTATGCAAAGTGTGTTTTTTTTAGAGGTTTGGTTTTTAAACTGGCAACACTGTTTCTGCAGATTGTCAATTTAACAGTTGAAAGTTGATTGTGATTAGGTTTGCCATTTTGCGATGAATAGATTAACGCTAGAACAACGCGTGCAAATTGTGCAAACTTATTTTGAAAACCGTGGTTCGGTTCGTCAAGCTCATCGTGCGCTACGTTCATTTTACGGCCGACAGAATCGTCCATCTGAAGTTATTTGGAACACGATGAATCGTTTCCGCACCACGTACGCATCCCCAAAGATGACAAACAGTGCGAATAGAAGAAGTTACTAGCGTCGATTCGCCATCGTGCACAGCAATTGGAGCTATGCCCATCCACTTTGTGGCAGATTTTACGGAAAGATCTTGGCTTAAAAGTTTATAAGATCCAGCTTGTGCAAGAGTTGAAACCGCTTGATCATTATACGCGTCGTAGTTTCGGTGAATGGGCCGAAAATATGATTCAACTTAATCCTCACTTTCAACGCAAAATTTTGTTCTCCGATGAGGCCCATTTTTGGTTAAATGGATATGTAAACATGCAAAATTGCCGAATTGGGTGTGGAGAAAACCCAGAAGCCTTTATCGAGACCCCCTTACACCCATTAAAACTGACTGTTTGGTGTGCTTTATGGGCTGGTGGAATCATCGGCCCATATTTCTTTAAAGACGATGCCGGCCAGAATATTACCGTCAATGAAGAGCGCTATAGAACATGATTTCTGACTTCTTCGTTCTTCAGTTGAATGGCATTGACATGACAGAACTTTGATTTCAACAAGATGGCGCAACATGTCACACAGCGCGCAACACCATCAATTTATTGCGGGAAACATTTGCTGATCGCATAATTTCGCGTAATGGTCCTGTGAACTGGTTTCCACGATCCTGTGATCTCACACCTTTAGACTACTTTCTTTGGGGGTTTCTGCAGTCATTAGCCTATGCCAATAAACTAGAGACGTTGGACAATTTGGAAGTCAACATTCGTTGTGTTATTGTCCGGCCCCAGTTGTCGAAAATTGGACTTCACGATTGCGCTTCATCCGAACTAAGTGTGAGGCGCATATGCCCGATTATCATAACTAAACACTAATGGCATAAGATTATCTATGAAATAAAGCTAATATCACAGACATTAACATTAGCTTCAAGTATTTTATTTCACATTGAGCTCATTAAATTTTTGCATAAATAATTGGGGAACAAGGTGGAATTCTGTGCTCCTTAAACACAACATGCTGGTTGCTTTCGTTAAATATCAAGCTATTATCCATAATTGTTTCGTCAAAATTTTAAACCATTCTGTTCTTCTATGAGCGTCGCCAAAAATGCATCAAAATTCCTAGGTTTCTTCAGAAGATGTAAGAGTTTCTTTACTCCGATCAATCCGCCCAAAAATTGTAGTACACTCTTTTGGGTCTGAAGCTACCATCCAGACCAGGGCGGCCAGAATCGAAGAAGACCCCGAAATGTCCATTCGGCACCGATCAGCTGAATTGGGCATCGCCAGAGAGTCAACCCGGCTTATTTTGCGGTTGGATTTTGGCCTATATCGGTATAAGATTGTGCTGAAGCAAAAATTGAAGCCGGACGACCATAAACAACGCCGTAAGTTCGCTAAATGGGAGCTGGAAATATTAGCCGGAGATCCGGATTTTTGTCAAAAAATATCTTCTCGGACGAGGCCATTTTTTGGCTCAGCGGCTATGTCAAGAAGCAAAATTTTCATTATTGGAGCGAACACAATCCGCAACCGTCAATGAATCCACAAAGATTAGCTGTTTGCTGCGTTTTATGGCAATGCCGCATCATCGGGCGTTATTTCTTTCGGAATGAGGATAGAGACACCGCCACCGTCAATGGTCTCAGGTATAGAGCGATGTTAACCGACTTTCTGTTGTCAAAGCTCGACAACATTGATATATCCGAGCTTCGGTTCCAACAAGACGGCGCTACATATCATACAAGCGACGAAACGCTCGGAGATGTGAAGGAGAAATTTGGCGACTGGGTCATCTCAATTGGCCGCATGATCGCAGCACCACTCGATTATTTTCTCTGTGGCCACCTCAAGTACTCATTCTACGCTAACAAGCCAACCACTTTGGACGAGCTCGAGGCCAACATTCGATACGCTATTGCCGGAATAACGCCGCACATGTTGGACCGAGTTATCCAAAAATTGGACCGACCGCTTGAGACACTGCCAGTGAAGCCGAGGCGGCCATTTGAATGAAGTACTATTCCACACATAATGGCATGAACGTAGCTTCAAAATAAAGCCAGAATCAATTTTATATCTCACACCGTTTTTGCTTTCTTGAAATTTATTTTCCTATCGTCCTTATTTGGTCACTCTATATTAACTTGGGACCAGGATTAGGGATTTAAAATCCAATTTCCGAAAGTTCATAATCCTTATTTGTCTTTTATATATTGTATCTCGGTTTATTGAATGCCTTATAATCATTCTGGATCGTTATATTTTCTCACCGCCAAAAATTTTGTTGAAAGCTTCCAAATCACTTCCTGCCATCTGACCGTGCAAAGGTTCTTATCCAAAGGATTTATAGGAGAATGATGAGACCACATCGGTTGTTTAGTTGAAGAAGATTTAACTTTGACGCTTTTCAAATTTTCATTTAAAAAACGGTTTGCCTGGGTTGCAAAGCGGCTATACACAATACGTCCGTTCCTGCATAGTTTATTGAGCCTCCGAGCAAAATATCCAACGGTTCCCGGATAATCCTTTTAACTCAATATTACTATGTAGAGCTCCTGTTGCTTCTTGAGTCCGTTCCTGCATAGTTTATTGAGCCTCCGAGCAAAATATCCAACGGTTCCCGGATAATCCTTTTAACTCAATATTACTATGTAGAGCTCCTGTTGCTTCTTGATTTACCACCTTGATCAAAAAGTTCCCGGGGGACACCACCGTGTGGCGCTCCCATTGTTCTGATTTGAGTTCTGTTTCTTCTGTTAAGTTGGTAAATCTGTTGTTGACATTCCCTCTAAATCTTAGTGTCATAGGTTGACATTTGTGTGTGTTGGCGATTTTTTACAATTTTAGAAATGGATTTAAATTTGCAACAATGAACTTGTTTTACATTTTGCGTAAAACACGGATTTGATGGTGCGCGAACGTTGGAAATGTTGGAAAAGTGTTCCGGCAACGATTCTCTAAAGAAAACGGTTCTTTACCAGTGGCACGAGCGGTTCACAAGTGGTCGTGAGTCAATCGAAGATGATGAACGCAGTGGCAGAACGCAGGCCATCGACATCAAAAACCGACGAAAACATTGATAAAGTACGAGTAAAAGAAATGTTAGTCAATAACCGCAAATTAACCATCAAAGAGATAGCGGAGGACTTGAACATTGGCTATTGTCCGTCCAAGACATTTTGGTTAATGATTTGGGTTTCCGTCGTGTAGTAGCAAAGTTGGTGCCAATAGACCACAATTTCATGCAAAAAAGAGACCGTGTTGACGTTGCGAAGCTGAATCCGATCCCACATTCATCGAAAGGATCATTACTGGAAACGAGGCGTGGGTTTATGAGTACGACACGCAATCCAGACATCAGGCAAGTGAATGGCGTGCACCAAATGAGCCGAGACCAAAAAACCACGTCGTTTTCAGTCAAAAAGAAGGCGATGCTCACGGTTTTCATGGATTACAGCGGTGTAACATAGTGCATCATGAATTTTTGCCAGAAGGTCAGACAGTAAACAAAGAGTATTATTTGGGCGTTATGAGACGTTTGCCTGAAGCAATTCGCCGAAAGAGACCAGAATTGTGGGCAGAAAACTCGTGGAAAACCATGATAACGCACCGTCGCAATATTTTGACGAAAAATGCAACATATACCATCCAACAGCCACCAAATTCACCTGATTTGGCTCCTTGTGACTTCTTTCTGTTCAATCGAGTTAAAAAGCCACTACGGGGAACGCGTTTCAGCAGCCGAGAGGAAGTAATGGAAAAATCAAAGGAAGCACTGATGGACTTACGGAAATCCGAATATAAAAAATGTTTCGAGGATTGGATCAAGCGCTGGCATAAGTGTGTTGCAGTCGATGGGGATTACTTTGAAGGGGACAATATAGATTTAGATGAATAAACATTTTGATCAAGGTGGTATATTAATAATCGAATTTTTTCAAGTTCAAAAATGTTTATTTGAGATCTTCTTAGAACCAGTTAGAGGATTGGAATTGTTATACCTACCTAGTCTTGTCATAAAAACGCCTATATGACTAAAAGGATTCCTTGTTGTTTATACATATATTGAGCACATCCATTTCATTTTGACTGCAATTACAAATTTGTTGGCTTCAGTTGTTTACAATCATAGTATGGGGCGACATCGAAAGCGCTGTAATTTAAGATGTCCTTCCCAGATGCAACATGCAAAAGGCATGACATTTCAGAAATTTAAATTACTTAGACTGAACATATTGTGAAATTTTGCAAGAGTACATGAGAAGTTCGAGGACATCAAAGTTTCGGTTGCACGCGCACCGTAAAAGCTCTGAGTGGCATCAACCGTGAGCACTTGAGAATCAAACGAAATCGCTGTGAAAACAGAAAATTTCGTCGTTAGAGATGAAAATTTTGCAAAAAACTATGTTTCATTCCAGGAAATATAAAATTCCAAAAGTCCAATCGTTGACCCTCTCTCAATCAACGGTACTAGCTTAGTCTTTTGAAATCAACAGTAGCTTTATTCTTTCATGGACGACTAGTCAATCCATTTCTACACAGACAGATCCAAGAGTAATAGCGGATCCAATAAACGGCGGTGTTTTCCCAGATCAGTCTCTCTTTTCGCTTTCCAAATCACTGTAGCGCGTTCCAGGCGGAAATTCTATCGATTGAAGAAGTCCTGTCCTAGCTGAAGAAAAACAGGGCTCAGTCTCACAAAATTTTAAAATTGTCCTTTGCTGCCGATTATCTCTTAGAGAGATGGCGAAGTTGTTCAACATCCATCTTTGTTGGGTGTCGGGCCACAGAAATATTCCAGGGAATTGTAGGGTCGACTCGCTAAGATTGCAACTAGTCTACCTTCAGAACGTATCATCGGTATACCAATCGCTACGTGTAAATTAAAACTAAAGTTGGATGATAATAGAGGGAGGGTCAACATGTCTAGCGGCCAAACAAATCTTGCTAAAAATGGATCTGAATCGCTCTAAGGGCTTGCTCTATCTAAATAGGAAGGATATCAGCGCTTTCATGGGTGTCATCACTGGACAGTGTCTTACAAGCCAGCATGCAAAAATACTTGACGTCAATCCTCCACCTACTCTGCACATGCCCAGCTCTCTCCCAAAGAAGAATACTCCACTTAGGAGCTTTCATCTACAATGACTTAAGCGAACTAAATAATATAGACGTCAACAGTCTCCTACGCTTTTTTTTTATAATTAGCGCACCCTCAAATGTTTGCACACAGCGCAGTCGAAGGAAACTTAGGGAGGATGAAAAGAGAGATACCGATGTACATAGATTGGTCTTAAATGTTTGCAAGTTATAACGACTACGAAATAGACAGGTTTGTCAGAAGCTCAAATTGCTTCCAAGAATAGGAAAATCACAGACCCACGTGGCACCACAATGGGCGAATTGGCCTAAGTGGGTTGGTTTCTCGATTTTTCCGGCGGACAGTGTTGCTGAACCTAACCCTAATCTAATTATGCATCTGTCATCCAAAGGGAAACTAATGAAATACGAGTATTTATCGTCCTGGATTATGGAGTAAACATGTATGGGAAGAGAAGGTATGGGGTGCCTGTATTGGTAATGAAGATGTATGGTACTTAAGCCGAGTTACCATCTTCAAAATAGAACAAGGCCTCAAGATATTTCTAAATGTGGTCGGTAGGATTTATCCATTGCTGAAATCTCAAGAAAATAGATCTGGGAAAAAATATTGTAAACAAGAATGGTGCTCTTTGCAGGGTTATTCAGGTTATTCAGAACGGTGACGATTCGAAAGGGCAGCTGGCTTCAGTTCTTTCACGAATTGAATTTTGTGTGCCTTTAAACCAAAATCCTCACCTAAAATACGCCAAGTTGTAGTATACGACAAGCCAAGCTGTTGAGAACGGTGCCGAATCGATTCATCACTGTCACCGTCTACACTCTCCGCTACCGCCGCAATATTTTCTTCACTACATGCTAGATGTAGATCAGGTTTCGAACTTCTCGATGGTATAGCGAACTGTGCGTTCGGTAGGCCGATTATGTGGACCATAACTTGCTCTCAGCACACGAAACACATTCCTCGTAGAACGCTGATTTTCGGGCTAATTCTCTCCATGATAAAATGTCAAACAATATTGAACAAAAATACGGCACGACGCATGCCTAATCTCTCATGAAAACCCCACTGGAAAAACTACCTCTAAACGAATCATCTTTCTAAAAATGTCTCCGTACAAATCACCCAAGCTCTATATCACTAAAGTTTCTTCAAAGTAAAGAAAGGTCTATGTCTGACGATTAAGTACACCAAAAGTTGCGTTCCAGCCCATAATAGCGACTTACAACGAAAACCGTAAAGACAGCTGTTCCCGCCAATCAACGGCCGAAGAACAGGTCAAAGACGCGAGTCCGTGCGACTAGATTCGATCAGAACTAACCGACAAGTGATCGCCTTTAACATATTAAAGAGTGTCAGAGACAAGAAAAGGCCCAGAAGTGCACATTGGACATCTGTTCAAATGATGTTTTCCATCTGCTTGGAAAGCATACAGGGTAGTGGAAGGGCTTGCGCAGTGATTGTGTTCTACCGCTGCGGAAGAAGAGTTTTTCTCTATGCATGTGTGTATCTTTAGCCACTCTTGCGCGTAAAGCTAATTGGTCTTGCTCAAAGAAGAATGGAGCTTGGGGCCATGTCAGCAGCGGCATCTACATTGTAAATGTAGCGAGTGAACCAAAGTCACTCGTAAGGGATATTTGGGTCTGGTTCCTCTGGACCGATTACTTTTCTTGGTGGAATCATTTTGGTTTAGATTTTAGAGGCTTTGTGATGTTGGTGCTTGTAAGCCACTTGTGCATGATTTGCGCTGGTCGCTCTCGTCGAAATCTCGAGTATGCCTACATGTATGCCTACATAACATGATGTCCGGTCAAACTTGTTATACAGAAGATTCCATTTTTGTGTATTATTAAGCCTAATGGAACTTTCCTGGTTTTGCCTTGGACAAAATTACTTGAAAACCTTCCATAGACCAAGCTTATTCAATCGGAAATTTGTTTTTATTTTAAACGCATGGATATGGATAAGGTATTCGAAAAGTAAAAAAGGAGTCTCGCCTAGTGAAATTGTCAGCATGTGGCTTACCAGGACATCAATGTGATCTTTGTACCCTGCAAAATGTTAGGTCTTTCTACCACTATCTTGGTTTTTATGGTGATAGGAGTGAAGGATCTGCTAGCTGTCTGGCTATGGATACATGGAACAATATAATTTTGTGATATGCTTATTCGCATAGACCTGCGACTTTAGAAAACCCCACAAGAAAAAGTCTAACGGGGTCAAATCGTACAATCTCGGTGGACAGTCACATCAACTCCACGTAAGATGATCATGCCCTCGAATAATTCGTGCTGAATTTCCAATGTAGCGCGAGCTGTGTGACACGTAGCGCCGTTCAGTTGAAACCACATGCCGTTGGTGTCCATATCATCCATTTCAGGCCAAAAGATGTTGGTAATCATTGACCTATAGCGCTCGCCGTTGACGATGATGGCCTAGACCGATGACGCCGGCCAAAATCCACACCAAACAGTGACTTTTTCGGAATGCATTGGACTCTCTTGGATCTCATGTGGATTGGTATCGTCCCAAATTCGACAATTTTATTTGCCATTCATCCAGAAATGGGCCTCATTGCTGAAGATTGGTCAGTTTCCAACTGCTCCATAGCCCATTTAGCGAACATACGTTGTTGTCTATGGTCGTTTAGTTTCAGCTCCTGGGTCAGTTGAATTTTGTACGGGTGCAGGCCCAAGTCACGATGCAAAATTCGCCAAGTTATGGTCTGCAAAAGGCCTAGTTCTTGTGACCGACGCGAAATCGACTGCCTCGGATTCTCCTGCACACTCTCACGGATCTTTCGGCAGATCTTCCATTTCGTCGACGTACGGGTGTTAGTTTATAGTTTACTGAACCAGTGGACTCAAATTTATCTACCACACTGCGAACAGTCCTCTCGGTAAGACGATTATGGGAACCGTAAAATGAGCGAAGCGTGCGGAACTTTGCCCGAACCGAACATCCATTTTGATAAAATAATTTTATCATTTGCACTAATTGTTGAACGCTGTGTCCATCCAGTCCATCCAGGCTAAATAAATGACAGCCAATTTGACAGGTGTAGCTTCAACAATACGAGTATGGCTGATATCAACTGCCAAAATTCGGAGGTCTCTATTGGAAGACCCTGAACACGTATATTGCTCTTTCTCTTGTTGGGAATCTTTCAGCCATACTGCTGAGCTATTAGCTGCTTGAGAGGACGTGATTATAGTTCCTGGTGACCGTGCTTGGGACGGTTAATAAGCTTATAAAATCAGAGATCGGCTCATGTTGATGGCTCAAGTTGTGTCGTGAGCAGTCGTATCGCAATCTCGCTTCCTTTTTCTGCCTCTGTCTGTTAGCTGGGGATATTCGAAGTCGTTATATGGATGACAGCTTGATACTAGCCAAATGTATTTGCTAATGGGACCAATTTCAACCCCTTGAGGCAGAGTGGTGAGTTTGCGGAAGCTGACCAAGTTTTTGCATCGTGGCCATAATCTAGAGGACAGACTATGGGGGCACATATGTACATAGTTTACTCTGCTTAAAGTACGTCGTCTTCCTAAGGCGATTTACAAGATGAGGCAGATTCCGGGAATACTGACGAGGTCATGTTTAAAAATGATTGTTTATATTCCCTAATTCACTTTAGAAAAAAGTCTTATCCCGCAAGAAAGTGAGTCCGTAGTGAATAAGAAAATAAGACAGCATCGATGGTGCAGGTGGAAAATCAAGTAGCAGAGGCAACTCTGACAGCGCAGAGAGTTTTTAAAGTGCGACAACTACTCTACCAGTCTTCAACTTGTAAGAAACTTCATCCCTTCCTGGAATTTGAGAGATTTTAAGTCGCCTTACTGCCTTCAATAAAGCTAGTGATAAAAGCCAACGTGATTTGATGCTTCATATAGTCTTGATACCATACTGCATCCTTCAAATTTGGAGCAGAATTGTGGTGAGAGAGAACCTTTTGATTGTCTTACGAGATAGGGCTCTGTTACTCAATTCTCTCACAAGCTAAAAAAAACGGCGAATTGCTAAAAGTGATTCTGCGTCTTATTTCTGCGCTTTGTTGCTTGTAACTGTGGAGTCCAGGTGGTAAGTTACAACTGCCAGTGGTGACGTTCTGGCCAATCCATCGGTAGTTTGCATATCCTAGACCCATTTTGATCGCTTCTGCCTCAGTACTCACATCAATATCATTCGCATACGCAAGTAATTGTCCAGACTTGGAAAGGTTCGTGGTTCTTTGTTGGACAGTGATGTTAAAAAAGTCACATGACAACGCGTCAGCTTGTCTAAAACCTTTCTCAACATTGAAGTGGAACGAGAATTCTTCATAGTCATCCTGCACAACCTGACGAGCTACGTGGGATATCACAACTGGACATGGCGTTGTATGTATAGCTCGTCCCTATACTAATTTGACATAGAAATTGTGAGTGTAGATCTGAGATCCCCGAATCTTTTCTAAGATACGCCATAGTGTGACGGTAGACTTTTCTGGCCTGAAACTGAACTGATATGGCCCAACTTTGTTGTTCATGAATAGCTTCAGATGCTCACATACGAGTAATACGGCAGAAATGATCTTATAGGCGATGTTTGGAGTAGTTGGCACAGTGAAAAGGGGTCTCCTTTCTAGTGGATTGGACAAACGATGCTGAGATTCCATGCATCGGGCATTGTTTCCTATGACGATAACTTACAAATGAGCTGGCGCATGTTCTCTACAGGGGTATCTCTAGCTGCGCCACCAGCTTTGTTAGACTTCGATATTGGTAACTTAACATCAGGTCAGGTAGATGATGTCTTCGTCTTGGGTGAGTGGTTTATTCTGCCTGACAGCAGGGGTTTGAGACCATCATTGCTGTTATACAGTCTGCAGAAATATTCTTGTTATATCCCTAGCAACGAGCACGACTCTGACTGACTGACTAGTGTCAGGAACAGTCATTGAAGTCAAGGTGTCCAAGAAGACCAACCAGCAGTAATTTATAAAAAGCCCAACAAGCTAATGGGGTGGTATTTCGATTTATACATACGCGTACGTGGATCAGAAAAAAAAATTCTTTAAATAGTTAGATGTACCTAGAAAGCCAGGCCAGATACATATGGTACCTATACTCTAAGAGGAATCTTAGCTTAACTTTCATGATAGTCTACAAAGGCTTATCTCGGTGAACTGTGGCCAAATAGTCGAGTTGCTAGATCAGTTAGTTGTCTTAAAGGGAATAAAGTATGAGAGTAGGCAAGCGATTGGCTCTCCGGGCACAATTCCGCCTTAGACTGACAATCTGTAAAATAGACCATTCGCTGCCTACATTCTAGAAATTAAGGACATACATACACATTTGTGTGTGGGCTTCGTGGAATTCTAATAACTCTCGCTTTGAACAGAGAATCCCTGTGGAGAGAGTCCCATCGATTTGAATGACAACAACAACAGCAATAGTGTCACTTGATACTTTTCTCCACATCTGTGTAGCCCCGTATTCGTATGCAATAAATAGAAAAGCAATTTACATCAATCCCGACCGATAAAGCCCATCCCCATAAAATTGTCATCCTCTCCACAGATAGAGAGCTTTATTCGTCGAATCTATACCTACAGAATCCAATTCGAGATTTTTACTACTACGACTAAATCCATCTCAGCAATAACAAAAACAAAACCGACAACGACAACAACAAAAACAACAACAACAACGACTTCCACCTCAAAAGGATATCGTCAAACTCCCAAAGATACAAGCTGCAGATACCTACAGACGAAAAGTGAAATTAATGGCGGATCCATCCATTAGATACGAATACAACTACGCCAACGACCACACAACACAATGAATGCTACGTGTGCAGATATTTTCCTCTGTGTAAACTGTAAAACCAAAAAAACAATAGAAACCGAATGGCTTCGTGCCTCGTCGTCCTGTCCGTGCTGCTCTGACGGAAATTTATTGTAGGTGCGATGAAATTTTTTGAGTAACAGTAAAAGATTGAAATAGAAAAAAAGCGAAAATACCAAAACACTACGTACTGCGCATGCGGTTTTCGAAAAGCTCTCATTCATTCATCAAAATTTTTTGGACAACCGAAAATAAGGTGGATACAGCTTTTTCCTCGAGGGACATGAGAGACGATACAAATTGACATTGAGCGTACGTTTTTGGGAGAGAAGGCCGCACACATTTTTATACGGATATAAGATTGAAGATACATGAGACGTATTCAACATTTTCCAAATGCAAACATACGAGTACGGCCAAAAGAACCCGTAATCATAGATACTGAACATTTTTCTCAAAAATACAGAGAGACCCACACGCAAACATACGGATATATGGTACAGAGAGAATAAGAGAGAGCGCACAAGGATGTCATCATGCCCTACCCCACGGAGTAATTTTATGACTTTGCCATTGGAGTTGTCGAATTTTTTTGCGAAAAGAAATCGTTCATCACTCGCAGTTTGTTAAGACAAAAATTTTGCTCTAAAACAGCAAGAGCAGGACACTACTGGATCGGGAGAAGGATGTGTTTCTAAGATTCGATTTACGTACATTCGTATTAAGGGTAAAGTTTCCTTCTACACGGATGGATATGCCAACGTTGTTGATAATGTCGTCCTTGTCGGCCATTGCGATTTTTGTGCTCTACACCCAAATGCGTGGTGGGTTTTCAATTTTTTTTTTTTTTTTTTATTATTTTTCCTTTTCCTTTTTTTCGTCAAATTTTCATTCAGAGGCTGTATGTGGCAAAAGGCTTAAGAAGAACTGACGACGATGGGTGTGGTAATTAAGGAAAAACACTTTTTCAAATTTTTAGGTTGTAATATAGGAGGAAAGCTAATGGACATTTGGCTTTAAGGACTGAAACGAATAAAATCTGTAAATTTTAATACGGGCTAATGCCTAAAAATTGCAATCCCCTTTTGCCCCCAAATTAGCCTGCATATTCTCTAGTTTCAGTTTTTTATTGTTTTTAGTTCGGTGCGGTTTAAAATATTTAGAAAATATGAGTCAAGGGCAACGCCGTAAAAAGATCATCGACAAATGGCTCGAAAATACTTCGCGTCTAAACCATTTCATCGAAAAAAAATTAAACATAGCATGCAGTTCAGTGGATCCTGTTATTAAACGATATTTGGAGACGTTGACAGGTAAGCGAAAACAGAAAATCGGAGCTAAAAGTGGAGCACATGATACAAATTTGGACAGGAAAATAGTGGGTACCATCGTAAAAAACCGGACTATGTCATCCAGAGATGTTGCTCGGAAATGTAATACCAACCAAACAATGGTACAAAGATCTAAAAAACGTAACGGTCTAAAAACACGAAAAAAAAACAAAAAATACCAAAAGTTACTGAAAAGCAAAAATAAGTCATAAAAACACGAGCCCGAAAGCTGTACGAGTTGATGGGCAACAAGAAAGCGTGCTTGGTTTTGGATGACGAAACTTATGCCAAAGCCGACTTTACTACTCTTCCAGGTGCGCAGTTTTACAACTCGTCTGAAGCTGAGATTCTTCCGCAATCAGCAACATCGATTGGGATGGAAAAATCCGGGTCAAACTATCTCGTTTGGTAGGCCATTTGCCAATGTGGACACAGAAGCTCATCGTTTATTACAACGGGAACAATTAACGGAGAAGTGTACATTAACGAGTGCCTAAAAAAACGGTTGATTCCTTTCTTAAACAAACACGAGGGTTCAACATTATTTTGGCCAGATTTGGCTTCAGCTCACTATGCTCGTGCGACGTTGAGCTTTCTTGTTGCTAAAAATGTCGACTTTGACCCAAAAGACATGAATCCACCCAATGTTCCACAGTGCCGTCCCATTGAAAGGTATTGGGCTTTGGTCAAAGCTAAATTGAGGAAAAGTGAGAAGTGTGCAAAGGACGTAAAAGATTTTAGTGCTAAATGGAAAAGAGCGTCCAAAAAGATCATGGATGTAACTGTCACCAACCTTATGAAGGACATTCGAAAGAAGTTGAGCAAAGAATGGGAACCAAAATAATTTTTTTTATTTTTTGTAATTGTGAATGAGAGTTTTAAAGCAAATAAAAAAAAATTTTTATGAATTATGAAAATATTTTTTTTTGTACTTTGAAGTTTCCAAATTTTATTCGTTTCAGTCCTTATATAGAGCAATATAGAGAGGCGCTATATATACTGGGTTTCACAAGCTTACAAGCTTACCAGCTGATGCAGTTTTTCAATTTAATTCGACATCTCTGCGACATGCAGCAGTATTTACGCATACACATTTGGCTCCACCTTCTGCTGGAGAGATGACACGTCATCTATCTGATACCCTACTTAAACTGTCTTAGATCGTCGAATTTGGACCTTTCGAAGACTGCTTACGCGTAACCTGTCAATCAGGGGCTAAGTCTGCATCACGAAATGGGAAATTTTTATGGCTTATGCTACCTGCTTCAATGCTAAGGCAGCCCTAGACGTGATCGACGATTGGTGCACTAGAAATGGCTTTCGATCAATCTTCCCAAATCTAAGGTTGTTCCCTTTACTATAGAAAGAAAGGACTGGGGCGGCTTATCATCCCTCATCCATTTTTTTCAACGAAGCTAAGTATTTGGGTGTCATCCTGGATAATAAGCTTCTTTGGACTAAAAATGTTCTTCAAACGCGGTGCTGGCTCTGTGGCAGTGTAAATGGGCTTTTGGCAAGACATGGGGCTTGTCACCGATAAGGGTCCTTCCAATTATATCACATGCATCGGTTGATTATATGAGACTTTAAAGAATGGTCTGTCTCGGTTGGATGGGAACTGGCACAGCTTTAGATGATGCACTGATGAATCTCCCTCCACTTGTTATTCGTATCATAATTTGGAAGCTATTTTCCGTTTAAAAGGAGTTTTGATGACCTTGCGCGGCAACTATCTTTGAACTCAGACCCTATGAACAAAAAATCTGATCCAATGTCAGCAGAACTTCTTGCATACTTACTTAGATGGCCCTCCAGGCCCTCAGCTAACATGAGTCTCCAGCTAGGGCGATCTTTTGCCAGATGCCACCAGTTACGCATACGAAGTTGGCTAAAGTCCACTTTCACCCAAGATGAAATCGTCGTCTACTTCGTTGTCCCTCTGGATTGGAGTCAAAGACTTTCCTGACTGATATGCTGGGATCCCTGCGCTCATTGTGACCTAGCTGGGCTATTCAAGCTTTTCTGACGAGGTTGCCATCTCTGTAAAGCTTTATGTAAAGTATTTTTGGTTACCCGAGAGTGGGCTTGACAGTTCAATTACTTTCTATGCCCAAGGAAGCAGCGATTAGCAAGAGAGTGAGTTTTCGCATGACCTCTGCCCTGGTGCCCTTGTCGGAGTTAATAGCGAAGCCGAAGTAGATAAAGTTTTTTATTACCTCAGGGTTGTAGCTGTCTATCGTGACGTTTTGTCTTAGGTGTCGGTGTTGCGTGTCCCTCTTTGCTGACAGCATCTATTTTGTTTCTCATTCATTGACTGCCAAACCCATCTTTCCCGCTTTTGCTTCAGTAGTCGCAAACGTTCCATTGACAACTTGCAGTGTTCCTTCCAATATGTCCGAGTCGTCTGCATATGCGAGTAACTGAACAGACTTTTGAAAGATGGTGCCCCTGAAGTTAGGTCGAAAGTTTCGCATAATTCTTTCGAGAGCAATGTTGAAAAAATGGCGTGACAATGCATCGCCTTGTTTAAGCCCTTTTTGACATTCTAGGTTTTGTCATTACGAAACTTGATGGAGCAGCATGGATTATGCATCGTCATCCCGTGTAGTCGAGTGTGTATCGATTTGGAACTTCTAGCTTTTATCCAAGATTTGTCGTAATATGAACATTTGATCTATGGTGGACATTCCTGGCCTAAAACCACCACACGGTGGCAGACAGGGTTTCGTATGCGATATTGAGGAAGCTTATTGCTCTCTATTTGACACAGTTCAGAGGATCTAGTTTCCTTAGGATAGAACAGAATAGGTTCCATTCGTCGGACACACTTTCGTCGACCCAGAACTCATAGATGAGTTGATATATGCTCCGTATCCAATCATTACCTGCTACTTTAAACAGTTCCAGTAGTTTTGTTGGACTTAGGCTTGGAAATGGCTGTTCTTGGTCGGGTGGACAGAACAGCCGTCCAGGTTGAATGGTTCATTCTGACGGTGAGATGTTGTTCTCCATCACCGTTTAACAGTCTGCAGAAATAACGTTTTTCAGCACCGTCCGTGGTACTACTACGAGAACCTATGACGTTTCCTTGTATATCCTTGCAGATTTCTGGGCTTTATTGCTTTGGCATATTCGTTCTATATTTTGGTACAACTTTCGTGTTTCATTTTTGCTTTACCATGTCTTTAAGGCCTCAGTCGAGAGCTTCTCGTGCTTTTCTTTTTTCTTCTGATGAGCCTATGTTGTTCCCTTCTCTTCTGCTCATAGAGTTCGCAAGCGTCTCTCGTTCTTTTCTGAAGGTCCGCTCTGTACATCATCTGTTTTTCTAAATTTGACTTTCTGCACTCTTCATCGAACCAGCGACGGCATCTCTAATTGCTCTTTGGCAATGATGTCAAGGACGACGTTCTCGTCATACTTGAGGTATTGCTAGTAGGTTTTGTCGAGGAGCTCATAGAAGCAGTCTTTAGTAAGGTCGACCTTCACTTCTGCTGTGGCGTGAGGATTTACGGCGAATTTGCAGATTTGTGGATCACCGTCAGGCGTTCGCTTAAATACCTGAAACTCAAGAATTGTTCCGTAAGTTTTCGTTTTACGCCGAATCCGCATCCGAATAAATCCTGCGACTGCAGTCCTTATAACGCGGGTTGTCTGTAACATCACAGTAGATATCACAGTTTTTCATTCTCTTTTTGTCTGGTCCATACCATCGCACTTCTTGGATAGCGATTATGTCATCCGAGGATCTCCGGTAGTTCTTCGTCTGTACGCGATCTTTTAAGGGTTCGAATGCGTCAATAGTGAATCTGTTGTTATCTGAGGCTATTAGCTGTTTCATCACATTTTTTAATCTCTTCCGTATTAGGCTGGTTGAATTAGGAAATACTCGTCCTGTTACCGTGGACCGCTACTGGGGGGTAAGGCAAGCACTACTTTTAGCAGTTTCCCATGCAATCGCTGCGCCTGTCGTCCATCAGAACTTCTATTACTGCGAAAATATGAAATCTACTTTCCCTGTACCCGGGAATGGTTTCAGCCAAAATCTGAACCAAGAAAGATACAATATGTAGTAGTTGAGTCTTCACGAATGGATCCTTAATCGATCTAGGATGCGGTGCAGTAGTATTTTTAGAGGACGAGAACAATAGATTCTAATTCTCGTCATTATAAAAACTTTCATCTACCTCCCAAGCGGAAATATACGCAATCCTGACCGGGAAAGAACTTTAATGTGCAAAATCGGTGAAGGAGGAGAAGTATTTGCTTTTGCAGTAACAGCCAAGCTGCGTGTAAGGCCTTACCGAACTGTCTCACCACTTTCAAATTACTCGTAGATGGAGAATGTAAGGCTTATTTGAACGCGGTTAGAAAGCCGAATTCATTGAGTCTCCTTTGGATCGCAAGTCACATTGGAATCACCCGAAACGAGATCGCCAATAAACTTGCCAAGCAAAGCTCAGAGCAGCGTTACCCTGGACTTGAACCGGAATAAGGACTGTCTGCGTCACCGGTTAAGGCTTCCATTAACAGTTTAATTTGATATGAGCATAACCGCAGATGACTCTCCAGAATGCCGACAGGCAAAACAAATGAAGAAAGAAAAGACTGTAAACTTCTTACTGCCGTCGTAACCGCTTGCTGTGATAGTGATAATGACAGCGAGCACATCATCTTTGTGTACATCCACATCAGGCTGCATTTACTCGACGTTGATGTGGTGGATGCTGGCAATATATCATTGAAGCGCTTACTCATATATCTTACATTGGAATAGATCTTTATCTTCGTTCTCTATTCCGACAGAAAAAAAAGTATAGTCTACGCTAGAAGAGTCAGGCTCGATGTGCAAATATCGTGACTTCGTCGGATGCTCATTGAATACTCGTTAGATACACGGTGGATACTCGTTGGACATTCGATGGGTACTCGTTGGATACCTGTCGGATACAGGTCGGACACTTGTAGGATACTTGACGGACATTCATCACATATTCATTGAAACCCCGTTGCAAGTTGATCGAATACTCGTCTGTTCCTCATCAGATACTCATCGTATGCTTCTCAAACATGTTTATCCGGTTCTTATACATTTAACTTAAACATTGCACCGTGTTTGCATTGAGTTCAATTTAGTGTTGCTTGCTGCAATTTCCAAATATACATACATATATGCTCGTCGTAGTTTCTTTAACGTTTGGTCGAATAAGGACGACTTATAGGTCCTATATAGAAAACTATCGCCCATCTGTCGGTTTTTTTTGAGAAGGAACTCGTCGAGTCCCTATAGGGTGCAAGTTGAATTATTGTCTGTGCCCTGCTTCTAAGACAGATCTATTAGGAAAATGTTAAACATCAATCACAGAGTTAAGCACGTCTTCCAATTAAAACAAATAACACTGAGATGTCCTGTGTGAACAACTTACTCCATCTGGTGCATGTCGAGCGGCATGAGTTCGTGAGAACGAAACTGTGTCCATAAAACGTTAAACAATTTTCGTTAAATGCCTAAACTTATTGCATTCAAGACAAAAGTGTAACAGAGCATACTTTCTACTATCAATCTTCATGTTCCACATCAATTTGCTCGTTCTGTGCTCGTTTGTTTTTTTATTTCTTTTATTTTTTGTTGAATAAACAACAGTTCAAACGAATAAATATCCTTTATAGGATATATATGTATATATACGTATTTATATATACGTATATGTAATGCAAATATATGTAGTTTGTATTGTGCTCGCTCTGTGCTTGCTCTGTGCTCGTTAGATCTCAGACATGCATTGAATGTTAGCTTTTTAGCTGATTGGCATTCTAAGACTTGTGGTATAACGTTGAAGTGTTCTACCCACAAGATGGACCGCTATCAAATCATCAACGATCTCGTTAGTCGAAACCGGGTCACCGATCAAAATACATGATTTTCATTTGCACAAATTGTTACTTTTAATTTTTGATACAAGCTCTGTCAATATTAAGCGTTTACAATGATACGATGAATAAATCGTCATACATCTCTTTTGCAGGCTTTGACCTCCTCTTGTTTAGTGCTCCTCGATTCAGATAAACTCAGCTAAATTCTTATCTTCCAATTGATTGCTGGTAAGGTCATGCGTGGACCACAGTGATTACCTAGTCGGATTTCATTTTAAGTGACAAAGTCTTGCCTTCACGTCAATCTTATGGGTTTATCGACTTTGGAAGCGATTAGCTTTCTAGAAACAAGATCAAGTTCGTGAAATCGATGAAATTATCGTGCTCGTTGTATTTATAGTTACACTAAGCGTTGTGGCAGTTCAGATCTTTGTACTCGCTTCGCTAGTTGCTTTCGTAGTTGCTTTTGTATTGTTGCGCTTTTTAAAATCGTTGTGCTCATTGCGCTAGTTCTGCTCGTTGTGGTCATTGTGGTGATGATAGTAGAGTCTGTAGCCCATTGGCTTTCTTAAGCTCATTATGCGCACGATGCGCATTCCGTTTTTGGTGCTCGTTCTGCTCGTTGTGTTTGTTGTGCTCGTTCTGGTGGAACCAGTAGCCCATTGGTTTCTTTAAGCTCGTTACGCGCATCATGCTCATTGCGTTTGTTGTACTCGATCTGCTCGTTGTGCTCGTTGTGCTCGTGCTAATAGAACCAGTAGGTCATTATATTCGTTAATTTCGCTGGGCGCATCACGTGCATTGTGTTTGTTGTGCTCATTCAACTCGTTCTGGTTGTTGTGTTCGTTGTGCTCATTGCGCTTGCTCTGCTCTTTATGCTCCTACTAATCGGACTACGTCTGGACAATCGCTGTGATCATTGCACTTGTAGATCGCGTTTTACTTGTTGCCCAAATCGATCTGTATTTGTCGTATCAGATGTATTTTATGCTAACTTGGATCTTGGACATTATTCCTGTTTTATTCGCTGTATTATCATGTGGGTTGAGCACGTTGTACCTAGTGAATATCTCCAAAATTCCAGCTCCTCTTTAATCAAAATCTAACTCAAAACATCCTGGCCCTATTAAAAGACAAAGACAATTCTGACATCCAATCTTCTTTCTGTCATTTCAGTCCTATGTGATGATCAAGTGACGGCATGGTCGAATATTGCAGCAGCAGACAAAACCGCAATTCGGCAAGGCTCCGCTAGACAATTTCTTGGCTCAAGTTTCGTTCGCGATGATCGATCACCACTAAGATCGACTCGATTTGGTCAACAAACTCGGCAATCACGTCGAGGTGACCGACGCGACATCGATCACGAGGACATTCTACACCAACAACATCAATTGCATCCGCATCATGAGGACAATGACGACGATTTACTAGATCAATATGAACCACACCCATCGGACTTTCCACCACATCCGGATGATGATTATTTTGGTCATGACATTCAAAATGTCTACCTGGCACATGAGCTCTATACAACTGAACCCCTACAACCAGGTGGCGCTTTAGATAAATCCGATCCACGACATCGTGTGATCGGTGCTCGAAAACCATTGATCCGAACTGATCTCTATGGAGTCAAAGAATTTGGCGATCGAAAGACTGATACTCAACGTGGCACTGAACGTTTCCTTGGAATGCTAAATACTCGAGATCGGATTTTTAGGCCACACATAGCGCTAGTTAGTGATGAGACGAGAGTTATGTCGCCGAACGATGGTAGTGTTCATGAATGCGCTAATAATTGCAAAGATACTCAATGGACGTGTGCAATGTCGTGCTCTTGCATATCAAAGAATGAACGCTGTAACAAGGTGCAGAATTGTGACGATGGTACGGATGAGCAGGATTGTGATGGTAATGACGACATGATCAGTAAGATACAGATGACGTGTGAGGCAACCGGAGAGCATGCCATGTGCCCAAAGACATATCGCTGCATCAATAAGGAATGGTTGTGCGATGGTGATGATGATTGCGGTGATTATTCGGATGAGACTCATTGTGGTAAGATTTTGCTCGGCCATCAGTGATATGAGTGACGAGACTGACATCTCTCTTTAAATAGGTAACCGTAGTAACTGCACTGATGATCAATTTGAGTGCTCAAATGGTTTCTGCATACCAAAAACATGGGTTTGCGATGGTGAGAATGATTGTAAGGACTTTTCCGATGAAGCCAATTGCTCGAGGACAACGTAAGTAAAACTCGTCAATCATATGACGAGTAGTGCCTTATGACAATTTGTTAATGATTCTTGAAATTCATTACAGCTGCTCAAATGAGCACTTTCCCTGTGAAGACGGTTATTGTGTTTCACTAGCATTTAGATGTGATGGTGAAAAGGACTGTGCTGATGGGTCAGATGAACGAAATTGTCAAGCTGTTATGAATAGTTGTCCAGAGGGGGAGTTCAAATGTCGCGGTGGTTTAGGCGGAGCTGGCGGTCCAGGTGGACAGTGCGTTTTAAGTCGCTTTAGATGTGACGGTGATAATGACTGTGGCGACTGGAGTGACGAAGAAAACTGTCCCAAGAAACCATCGAGCTGCACGTCAAATGAATACAAGTCAGTACAGCAGGAAGTCTGAGACCAAGCCCAACCCTTTATATATACTCTGTCTATTTCTGTCTTAGGTGTGCCGATGGAACGTGCATTCCAAATCGTTGGAAATGCGACAAGGAACAGGATTGTGATGGCGGCGAGGATGAGAAAGATTGTGGTAATATGAATGGTAGCCATCCGACGACTTGCGCACCTGATGAATTCGCTTGTCTCAATGGACGTTGCATTCTGGTAAGTACCTTCTAGTGATACTTTGAATGACTCTTCATCTTCAATTTGTTGTCTTCCTTAGTCAACATGGCTTTGTGATGGCTACCCGGATTGCTCGTCCGCCGAGGATGAGGTTGAATGCCATTTGGCCTGTGATCCTGGACAGTTTTTGTGTCCCGCTAAGAAAAACATCACAAACTTGAAGTAAGGATGTCTCATGTGGGTTAGTAGCGAGCCACTAATGATTGCTATTTTCAGAATCTGCGTTCATCAAAAACACGTCTGCGATGGTCAAAATGACTGCCCCTTGGGGGAGGACGAAATGAATTGCCCGAGGGTAAAAGAATGTGGCAAGAATTCCCAATGCGAACAGCTTTGCATCACCACGGCCAGGGGACGAGATGAATGTGCTTGCCGTTTGGGCTTTCTGATGCATGGAAACAAGAAAAAGTAAGCAAACTGTGACTGGGTGACGACCATGTTCTTAACACACTTTTCTTCCCTTCCATCAGTTGCACCGATATCGACGAATGTCAATTCCTATCAAATCCAGTTTGTTCGCAGAAATGTCAAAACACCCACGGAAGCTTCATTTGCTCCTGTGAAAGTGGCTACGTTCTGAGACCTGATCTAAGAACTTGCAAGGCACTGGGTGGTGCCATGCAGCTTTTAGTCGCCAATCGCTGGGACATTCGTAGGGTCACTCTTAGCAACAATCGATACACAGCCGTTGTGAAAGGCCTACACAATGCCATTGCTCTAGACTATCACTACAGAAAGGGATTGATGTTTTGGTCTGACGTTTCCACAGACGTCATCAAGATGGTTTACATCAACGGCACTCGTGTACGGGATGTCATTAAGTGGGGCCTCGAATCTCCAGGTGGCATTGCTGTAGATTGGGTTCATGATTTGCTATTTTGGACTGACTCAGGAACGAGAAGGGTTGAAGTGTCAAACTTTCAAGGAAATCTACGATCAGTCATTGCAGCTAACGATTTGGATAAGCCGAGAGCGATTGTTGTGCATCCTGGAGAGGCTTTGGTCTTCTGGTCTGATTGGGGTAAGTTAATTGGTAACACAACTGTGACACATAACTCACTATTCCATGTTCAGGACCTAATCCCAAGATTGAATGCGCCTTTATGGATGGTTCTCACAGGCAAGTTGTAATAACAAAAGGTGTCACCTGGCCTAATGGATTGGCTATCGATTATCCAAGTCGTAAGCTATATTGGGCTGACGCTAAACAGCATGCTATTGAGAGTTCCAATTTTGATGGAACAGACCGGGTCAAGGTAAGTTTATGAGTGGAAATCAGTTACGATTCGACATGGCTATGATTTATTCCATTAACAGATTCTAAGTAGCCATCTGCCACATCCATTTGCTTTGACAATATTTGAAGATACCATGTACTGGACCGACTGGAACACAAAAACAGTTTCGGCAGCAAATAAAATCTCGGGCAAAGGTTTCCAATCGGTTCATGAGAACTTCCATTTCCCAATGGACGTTCATGCTTATCATCCAGCTAGACAGCCTGATTATCCTGATCGTTGTCAAAAAGACCGTCGTGGTCTTCGAGGTGGATGCACTCACTTGTGCCTGCCGAATAAGAACTCTCGCCGTTGTGGATGCCCCATTGGACTCACTCTTAAGGAAGATCAGTAAGTATTCATAGAGAGGGTCCGTGAAATCAGTTAGGATCATGATCCCATCTCTTTTCAGGAAAACCTGTAACAGCGCTCCAGATAAATTGATTTTAGTCGCCCGTCGCAAGGACATTCGTCTCCGTCAATTGAGTTCCAAGTCGGCATCAGCCAATGATATCGACATGATTGTGCCTTTGGATAACTTGAAACACACGGTAGCTCTTGACTGGTGCAGTGAAACCGATTTCATCTACTGGACTGATGTTGAACGATCATCGATCAATAAGGCTCACCTCAACGGAAGCTATCAACAGAAACTGGTTCACTCGAACCTGGTTTCTCCGGCAGGGTTGGCTTTGGATTGGATTACCCATAAAATCTATTGGACAGATCCTGCTACAAATCGTATAGAGGTTGCTCTGACTGATGGCAAAATGAGATCGATCCTGCTGTGGGAGAAGCTAGATAAGCCTAGAGATATTGTTGTCAACCCTATAGGTTGGGGCTCCTATTACATAGAATGTGCAAGGGAGGTCTCCTTCAATTTATTCTCATTTTTCAGATGGTCTTATGTTTTGGTCTGACTGGGGTGACAATCCAATGATAGAACGAGCTGGAATGGATGGCAAGGATAGGGCTATGGTTACGAATACTAATCTTAAATACCCGAACGGACTGGCAGTTGACTATGACAACCAGAAGATCTACTTTGTTGATGGTGGCTTCAAAACCATTGAATACATGAACTTTGATGGAACAGGAAGAAAGGTCATCATCGGTAAGAAGGATTTGACATCAGTTCTCTATGGTGCACCTTTTCATGTGAGTTTGTCTTTATAGGTACTGGTTTGGGCCATCCTTTCGGTCTTGACATAAATGAAAATAAAATCTTTTGGACCGACTGGGATACGAAGTCGGTGCGAGTAGCCGACAAGTTGACTGGGAAAAATGTCAAAACCATCATCGCAAATACGAGTGACTTAATGGATTTGAGGGTGTTCCATCGGTCACGCAGGAGAATGCAGAATACTTGTGGAAGCTTCAATGGTGGATGTTCACATTTGTGCTTGCTCAATCCAACTGGGTACACGTGTGCATGCCCTATCGGAGTCAAACTATCGGTACGAGATCTGATTTTGAAATGGAACTCGGTGGGGCATAATGATGATAATCTTTTCATTTTATTTTAAAGGAGGACATGAGGACATGCTTCAATGGGCCGTCAAGTTATATACTTTTCGCTCATCGCATGGACATTCGACAAATATCTTTAGATTTTGACCATATGATTGATGTGGTTCTACCTTTGCCACCGATATCGAATGCTGTTGCCTTGGATGTAGACCAGCAGACGGGTCTGATTTATTGGTCCGATACTGTGGAGAATGTTATTATGAGCTCAACAGCTGATGGCTTACATGTGACTCAGGTTATAGGAGAGAGCTTGGATAATGCCGATGGTCTGATTATTGACTCTGTGGGAAGAAATGTAAGTAGATTGTTAAACCTAGAAATATTGAACGTAGAATCTCTTAAATCCTTTTAGTCATCTCAAGGGAAAGCAAGGCAGAAACCCAAAAATTATTGCCATATTCTGTGATTGTCTGTCTAAAAATTAAAAGATTTTCAGGTTAAAATAATTATGAATCTCTTCTTGTGATTCTAGCAGTAGCAGCGATGTTGATGGAAAACTTCGCTCTGAATTCTGTCCCCGGGTAGGCGTTCCTTGAATTATACGCCATCCAACATGCAGAAGCCATATACCTTATATTAATGCCGCAAGTTCTTAATCCTTTCTTCTATACGAATACTCTTCAAAACACTATGAAGTACAGCTCAATGAACTTTGAATGAGCTACCTAATTGTTACCTATCAATAGCAAAAACTGTACGTCCATATGTAAAGAGCAAAGTCCTCTTGTCCGTTCCGAGCTTACCAGTCAGAATGGGTATTCTGAGAATTACGACTAAGAATCATTATTTATTCCCGGAAATCGACGGATTCTGCTTCCATAAAACGGACTTTATGAGCATAGCCATTTTATTAATTCCTCCATGCGCAATGCGCTTATCCCCGGTGAATTTCTGCACCGGATTGTAGTATTTTTGTCGTCTCGTGATTATCACAACCGCGGGCGAGCGCATATTTTGTCTTAAGAAAGTCGCCTAAGTTAATGAATACCCACGTCGGCTGCTGTTCTTAAACGGATCCGAAACGGCATCCATAGTGTTGGACTCTCTTCTTATAACATTACTGAAGACATCATTCAAGCTTACCAAAGATGTAGCAGGTGGATTAGCACAATTATACTCGTTTCTATTGAAGTTACTGAATCTCGAAGACCTTGCTCCTGCCGGTACTGGGGATCTGAATCCATTTCATTTCATTTCATTTCCGTTCCGCAGATTGCATTTGTAATTTGCGCCAAGCTTGAGTTCGTGCAAGTTGTTTGCAACCCCAGAACCCTCTGGGGACACGCAAAATAGAGGAACTGACAAAACGCACGGGATATGGGTAGGCAGAAGGTTTATGTGTATGTAGAGGTCCTTCGAGAATACCTCTACGCCAATCACCTTCGGCGTCTTAAAATTACGAGTATCTATGAAGATAGAAATTGAATTACTGAGGAAGACTCTATTCGTTACTTTCGTGAATCAGGCCATTGAAGTCGACGTTCAAATCTCTTTCAGATAATTGAAGGCCAGTTGATATGAGTATTCTGGGCTGTCCTACGTTAAGACCTTTCCATTCCATACAATTAAGTCCTTAAATAATTGTTTTTTTTTTCTTTGTTTTTCTTAAGTTGAATATGGTTTCCAAGTCGGGGTTTCCATTCACAATGCGCAGGATTCACCCATTCCCACCGAAGTTACACCAAAGTATCGCAAATGGAAGGCTCTTGAAACCTGGAGTAGGGTAACCTGATTTTCCTAATATTTTACTAAACAAATGTCTTTAAGTCGACAGGGTTAATATTTGATTGAATGAGCATGCAACTTAACGCTTTAGAGCTGTAGTTTGGGCAGCATCTCCAAAACTTTCAAGACATGCCCAAAATTCAGTTTAAAATTTGTAATTGCAAAATCGCAATACAACTGTCAAAAAATTGAGAAATTTACCATGGAACCCTACACAGTGAAAGAAAAAATCAAAATCGTTGAATTTGGTTGCGAAAATTCGCATTTAATCGCGCGAACGATGCGGAAAATCCGTACCAATTTTGCATCTAATCACGAAGACGGCGAAATGTGTTCGTCCCGGGACATTCAATGGAAAATATCGTTGCAGTAAAGTAAAGTGTTGAAAATGCCCCAAACACGTCTATTCGTCACCGTTCTCCGGGGCTTGACCTCTCCATAGCCACAGTGCACCGAATTTCAATGAAAAGTTTGGCTCTCTGTGTATGGCGCAAAAGTTATCACCCGATGTTCTTTTACTATAATTTTTTTTTGAATCAAAAATTTTGGTTCAGCTTTTGGATTATGTTTTTAAGATGTCTTAAATTTTGTTTCATTAAGTCGAGAAAATGATATCGGCTAAGTGGCCGCCGCCAGAATTGATAACCATTCGGAGCCGATTTGTGGCATTTTCCATCACTCTTGCCAGAATTCCCGGCGCTAGTTCCTCTCATTTTTGACGGATGTTATCTTTCAGTGCTTCAAGAGTCTGAGGCTTGTTGACATAGACTCGTGACTTCAAAAAAACCTCACAGAAAGAAGTCTGGAACGGTAAAATCAGGCCATTTTGCCGGCAGGTGCAAATCGCCAAGACGAGAGATTAGGCGACCTGGTAATGCAGTCCTCAGAATTTTGGTTATGGCTCATGCAGTATGCGCCGTTGTTCCATCCTCTTGGAACGACATGTTCTCCAGTCCCAATCCATCCAATCGGGGAAGGAGAAAGTCGTTGAGCATGGCTCTATAGGGCTCGTCGTCCACAATAATCGTTTGGCCCGCGGCGTTTTCGAAAAAATAAAGCCCTAATAATGAACAGTTGCCTCACTCGTTGTCGAGATTCAAGTTTGAGCGTAGGTTACACTCGCTTGTCGGTCAACTACTAACAGCTAATGCACTGTCTGCACTTTGTAAGGGAATATCTCACAGTCTCTCACCAAAATTCTCTCTAAAGACCGCCGATTGATGTCCCATTAGGTTGCGCGTCGCCTAGTCGATACTCCGGGGTCTTCTGCGACATCTTAAACCACAACTGTGATATTCTCAACAGAACGGCTGCTCCGGGGCCGGTCAGGCCTGCCAGCATATCGTGTTGTCCCAAAATCTTATACGCGAGCGGCTAAACGTCGTAGTGTTTGCCCAGTTGCTGTCGGACAAATGGAAAATGTGCACCGAAATTCAAGCTGCGCCGACACCATCGACGAATTAAACCGCAAAATTATTTCGCGTTCTTTAGGAGTACAGCGATTTATGTCTTGTTGACGTGTATTTTGTATCTGCTTACTTCACAAATGTCAAAGTAGAATTGACACTTCCGCCATTTGCAAAAATTATAGCATCTCCTAATAGGGTGATGGCTTTTGTGCCACCTAGTACAAGGTTCATATAACACAAGAACTGAAGCCGGCCAACCAGCAGCAGCGCAGTTCGTTCTCGTTTTGCTTGCTGGAAAACATGAATGCTGACATTCATTTGGATTGTTGGCTAAGTTAATAAGCAAAATTGCGTCATGTGGAACACCCAATATCCACAAATGATTCAGGAGATGCCAGTGCAACCAGAATAAGTAACTGTGCGGTGCGGTTTATGGACCGTACTTTTTTGAAAATGAAGCCGTTACGGTCAATTGAGCGCTCTGCCGAGATATGATTTTGATCAAGAATGAAGTCAAATCTAGATTTTTTTACGAGCGAACTTTCGTTTAATGTTTAAATACTTCAGGAATCAGGACCACTGCTCTAATTGTCTTATCCGATCAAGATCCTCATGCTTGAAGAGGATACGAATTATGTGCATTAAAAAAAAATAGTTCGTGAGTACGGCTTCAGAGCCTACAGTACTATCCTGCCAGTGATGAAGTCATGAAAGACGCTGCGGGAAGTGAAGTGTCTACCTGAACGGGTGAACACTCCTTGAGCTGGATGAGCTGATGCCTCTAGAGATTGTTTTGGAGCCGGATTCGCTACATTTCCTCAACAGATTGAGCCAGAAAAACTATATAACCAGGGATAATGGGACCTGATGCATGTATTCTTTCAAACTCAATTCCTCCTCCGATAGCCTCAACGATATCATTTATATGAATATTCTCAAGTATTCTCAAATATTCTCACATATTCTCAAATATTCTCTTATAGGTATACTCCTCATCTTGGCTCCTTTTTTTAAAAAAAATACAGCGATGTACTGCTTCATACGTATTTTTGAAGTGCAATGTGCAGTGGAGTAAACTGTAAGCCTATAGGCAGCAAATGGAGCAAAGTTCTGAGAGCCGCCATTTAAAAGGATCTCAACTCATCAGTTATACTTGTTACGTTGTTTCTAACAGGTTGATGTCAGTTCGTCTTTCCAGTTCCGGCCTGCAAACGGCTATGATTTATTTAGAATTGGAGAAGAGGCCAATTAGAGTTGCAACGTTTTCTTGCCACCAATTGTGTAGCCAATATTTAGGAACGTCAACGATTCTCTAAATGATCTTTAGCAGAAAGGATGACAGACTGATGGGTCTGCGACCCTTCGGGAGGATATGACATGTTTAACCACCTCTAGGTATACAAATGTAGGTTGCCTGAGTCCAAGAACTGGATATTGTACCGGGAGGCAAACATGCTTTCAAAATGTAAAACAGAGAGTCTCAGACATCTTTAAAATCATTCTGGCAATTGTACAGGAAGGATATAATCGGGTTCAGAACCAAAACCCGCACACTACTTATTTAACCATTTTCACACAGATCATGACCGGGTTGATCTGAAGATGGGTAGATTTTCTTAAAGTAGTGCAGCCACGAAAGTTGGTGTTCATAAGAAAATGCAAGAGTTCTTCCTCGGAGTCAATCCAGGTAGTATCCGCGTGAATGAGCGCGCAATTAGTTGTGCTGGTGATTCTTTCACAGAAACTTACTTCTCGTTTGAAGTCCTAGAACATGCCTTGTGGATTCCACTGTCAGGTTCTGTCCTAGAAAGTGTAAATTTTTCTTACTCTAGCAGTGCAGTCCTTGGAGATCCTTGATGCAACACTACAGGGGATTATCCTCTCTCGTCCTTACTGTAAGACCAGATGAAATTGAGGCAAGATTAAGAAAAGAAGTGAATTTGTTCATCAATCTCTAGCTCCGATATCGGAATGTGACTTCCGTCATCTTGACCATTTGGTATGAGCGATGTTATTATGTTTTTTGCAGTTCGTTTTCTGGAGGCGATTGCTTATTTGATATGCTCAACTGTATGTTTTAGTGCTCATAGTGGAACTGTTTATCCTTTCCAGTTGTGTACCGAATTAAACAGATGATTTAGGATAAGATTAACGTCAAGAATATTGATCCACTTCTTGAAGTGTTAGGGTGGTGCAGGCAGCTAAAAACCCTATTTTTTTGCCTTGAGATCAAGAGTGGTATTGCAAAGTCGTCTGTTGAGCTTAAGGGAAGGAAAATGGATTAAGTCCTAATCTAGCAAGAATATAAACTCTGGGCGTAACTTTCTGTTGGGCCGCTCATCGCTCTCAGTAAAGTGGATACCGAGGTTTAAGGCAGTGATTCATGCTTACCGGAGTCGAAGTTCTCACTGTTGTCGGTCAAGTGGCTTAAGGCTTGTTTTAAAGTCTCCTCCAACTATTTATTTACACTTATAAGTGTAACGCTTTGTTGTAACTCCTCTCGTCACGTTTGTCACTATCCTACACCTTTCTTTCTCAGCGCAATACAGGGATTAGACCACTGAAAGCCATGTCCTTCATATTTCATCCATACTCAGGTGTTATCAAGAAGTAAGCAGTAGATATCTGAGGTGCGTTGTCATGTTTCCATTTCAGAACAGTGGTTTGTGACTCACTAAGCCACAGACCAACAGACATTTAATCTGTCTTCCGATGGCCAAGCAATTCTCCCTCTCCCGTTAATTTATTACTTGTCAATTGCTCAATATGAACAACATTTGGTGCCAGCAAAGTTCGTAGATTGATAAGTCTTCAATTGCCTATTGCTTAAGCTGTACTAAATTACCTACGAATACCCGTGTATTTCAAAATCGCTAAACCACTTTACAAATTCAGTAAGTCCGCTGATCGGAATTAATTTTTCTTTTAACGTCAAAAATAGTTTGCTTATTCACATTTTATTAGTTAAAAACGCTGTAAGGACTTTCTTATCCCCACCAAAGCACATATGGCCGAACAGCTAACTGAGGAGCAAATTGCCGAATTCCGACAAGCTTTTCAGCTTTTCGACAAAGATGGTGATGGCACCATTACGACAAAAGAACTGGGAACCGTAATGAGGTCACTTGGACAAAATCCAACCGAAGCTGAACTTCAAGCCATGATCAATGAAGTCGATGCAGACGGAAGTGGGACAATTGATTTTCCAGAATTCATCCATATGATGGCTCAGAAAATGAAGGACACAGATAGTGAGGAGGAACTAAAGGAAGCATTTCGGGTATTCGACAGAGATGGTGATGGCTTCATTTCGTCGGCAGAACTTCGTCTTGTTATGACGAATTTGGGTGAGAAATTAACTGACGAGGAAGTTGAGGAAATGATTCGAGAAGCTGACACAGATGGTGATGGAGAGATTAATTATGAAGAATTTGTTGCTATGATGACGTCCAAGTGAAGCTGACTATTCTTTGTCAATTTTTTTTTTGTTTAAAAAAGAAATTAATAAATTTATTTGAGCATTGGGATTGTAGTTACTGTGAGATTGTTGGTCTTCTGTTGCGGACGAATGTCCTACTGACGGTAGGAAAGCTTCAGTAGCTATGTCAACGTATTTTTTCAGACAATAAGGAGCTTTCCTTAGTGTTTCTCATATTTAAATCATGAATGATAAAAGTAAAGTTCGAAGAGCTACCGCAAGGACCCTAAAACCAACTCAGTCAGACTAGCACTAGCTCCATTACAAAAAGGAAATATCGAAAGAATTCTCGTTTCTACTTACTTAGTTCTTTTGGCTGAAAATGTGTTGTAGAACGCAAGCAAGAATAACCTTTTAGTGGATTCCAAATCAAACTGCAAGTAAATTGCCAGCAACAAGCGAGCTACCTTTTAGCATAGACTTACAACTAAAAGCAATTTCGTCATTGTCTTCCTCTTCTGTTCGGATCGTCCATTATACAATTTGCTCTGTTATGCGGAGCGTACCCTGGACTGAGACTTTGAGGATTGTGTCGCCGAACCAACAATTTTATATTGTACATAAGTTTTGAAGCATAGTTGCCGGTTGACTCTGCAGGCAATTTCCAACCAGCAGAACACAGTTATGCAAATAGGTGCTATTTAAATAGAGATTTGTCTACAGAGGAAGATTCCGGAAAGAAGTCTCAAGCTTAAATTTGTCAATCTATAAAATCGTTCTGGACGTTCGATCTGTCCAAATAAGAATCGAATCATGTTTATGCGATTGCGGACTTAACCTGTCAGGGGAGAAAACAGCAACAATACAAGGTCCTGTCAGAAATGACTAAACGTCAGAAGCGTGATGACGGATGAATTTGGTGTCGTCAGCATTCAGCATGGTAAAGTTCTTAGAATATTTGGGGCTGAGGACAATAACAATTTTTGTTCGAGAATTTTTGTTGACGACCATGCAAATGGAAAAAGGGAGAACAACATTTGGATCCGCACTTGAGCAGGGCATAAAGGTATAAAGTTCCCAGGGATGGGTCGGACAAACCTCACCTAGGCGGCGCTACAGTTTGGAAAGAAAGCCCTCAACCAACAAGCCTTTCCAATTTAGACTTGCTTTTCCAATCGAACGGACGTACTCTACTCTATTTCTTACTCTAGCCCAAATCTAACGCAATGTATAATACATCCCTACTAGCTAAAATGCTCAAGAACGCTGTCATCGTACCTTCTGAGTCGCCCACACCTCACTCTCCATCTCCAACTCAAGTAATCACAGTCGTTCCACTGAAAACCGTGGCGACAATTTCTCGATTTAGTACTTCCTGGACATCCTCGGAATGGAAATAACGTCCTCAAAAACTCAAAAACTAGAACAAGTCTGAGTGTGTAACCTGATTCTCGATTGTTTATCTGTAACCACAGACTCAATCTGGCTTGTAAACTTTTTTAAGCGCAGATTTAAAAATCACCATAGACAACTGCCAGAAAATCACATCGCCTAACCAATCAACTCTTGCCGTTTCAAATTCAACATTTCCCGTAAATACGAATGGCTTTTTCATAACCCTTCCTTCAGAGATCTTCCAACTTGATGGAATGAAGAGGTAGATTTTTAAAGAAAGCCAGAGCAAGCACAAAAGGACCCTTAAGTCTAGGGTTAACTCCGCTCATACCCCTAAGTCTCCCAACCAACCCAAGCTCCCTGAAAACCGCAAACCTACAGACAATCCTAAGCGCAATAAACAATCCAAATCCTACCATCGAGACCCCAACTGGAGTTTTAAAGTTGGCTGATTTCTCCACAGAATCATTTGCTTTCCCTTCCTTATGTCATCTGCCTAAAAAAGCATAAAGGTGTCTTGCTTCCCACAAGATCTCTCCCACCCAAAGTGTCTCTTTTAATATTACACCCAATCCATCTCCTACAAAAAACCATATCTCACATCCTAAACTTGCCTCACTTTCCGCCCAGTATCCGAATTTCATCCTCTCTCACACACTTAATCATCCAGTTTGGCTGTTGACCATAATTTCTCTAATACTCTTGAAATCCCATCGTCCACAATTCTTAATCGACTGCTTCCTCCTGCAGTTAAACTAACCAAGAAGCCAGGCGATTTGGGAAATGACGGTCCTATCCCGCCTGGAGGACCGCCCCGACCTTGCTTACTTGCACGATAAACCCGATCCTATCTGCATCGATGGTACAACTCGTACAAATCTCATGGTTTCAATCCAACAGAAAGGACTCACCACTAATCCCAAAGATCTCCGGCGAATTTTTGCCTATAATATCTAATGTCAAGGATTCGGAACTATTCGCACCTGAATTCCGTTTATTTCGCGAAGATGGTCGTGAAAACATGACAAGGACGAGGTGTGCTTCTAGCAATCAAAGTTCGTTTGAACGCTGAGCTCGCCGAAAAGTTATCTACTGCCGATTTCGAATTCGTCTGTGTTAGAGTTACTCTGTTGCTATATTCGTCCAAAGTTATCAGCTCGCGATCAATGTGTTCGATTTCCTCTTTGAAATCACAGATCACTGTGATGAAATCATTGTTCTGGGCGATTTAAATCTCCTCCATCTCCTATGGACTCACTCGGATGAAGAATCCTATCTTGTTGCCACAAATGCAGCTTCTGACAAAGAAATCCTCTTCACAGATTGTCTGACAAAGATCTAATCTTTACATCCGACACCACGAACTGTCTTGCTCTCGAGTGTGAACAATTTCTTTCGAAATTAGACTGTCTCTACCCACCTTTCCTCGTTATTTATTCATATGATAACAATAATTCCTTAAGGCTTTCAGAAACTTCCTTCCAGTTCGATTTACGTAAAACCAATTACAATAAGCTCAACAATCTTCCCAACAGTTGACTTTAGTTTCCTACAAAATAGTTATCTTCTACGATAAGATCTTCCACTGTATAAGGCAAACTACTCCTTTTATTCGACGCAGAAATCCTTCGTCATCTCCTCCCTGGTATAACAAAAAACATCGTGCACTTCGTAATAAGAGAAACAGGTTATGGCACCAATTTGTTAAATCTGGTTCTGACTTTGACTAACAAAACTACCTGCTAGCTTACAATCACTTCTCCCTAGTTGCTGAATCTCGTTACCAAAGATATCTCAGCCAAATGCAATCTACCATCATCTCAGACCCTAAAAAATTCTATCAATTTATTAACACAAATTTCCTAATATGTTTTCGGCTGACTCAACAACGAGCGAGCGAGTTCCTTTAGCCAGTCGTTTTCGACCCAATCTGATGACCCCGATCCTGAATACTTTTTTTACCTGAACTACTGTAGCCAAATATCTCCCACGTCAGTTGAAATTGCTTCAGCGCAGTTACTAGAGGAAATGCAATACATAAACTGAAAGACGATTTTTCTTCAAGTCCTGATGGATTGCCCGTGCTGATAATCTAATTCATACCCTCACTAGTATTTTCAAACTATCTTTGTCTGAATGGTTCTTTCCTTATCTCTGGAAAAGCGCTCTTATTACCCTTATTCACAAAAAAGGGCCAAAGCACAATATCACCAATTATCGCCCCCCCCTTTGCTAAACTATCTTGCATCCTCAAGGTTTCTTAAAGTATTGTTCATGATGCACTATATTTTCAATGCAAATCTATATTTGCAACCAAACAACATGGTTTTCTCGACGATCACCAACCTCATTGACTTTGTTTCTAGTACACTGTGCGCCCTAGACCAAGGGAATCGCCATGGACTTCAGTAAGGTCTTTGATAAAATCTCCCACAAGTTAATTCTATTCCAACTCAAAGCTCTTGGTTTCGCACTCACATATACATACTGACCTCTTGGATTAATTCCTACATTAAGAAACGCTACTATCTTTTCTATTTTCGTTGCCTTTTTTCTGCCCCAATTCTTACCACTTCGGGTGTTCCACAAGGCAGCCATCTTGGTCCATTCATTTTTATCTTGACTATTAACGATATTGTTAACGTCATAACGCACTCCCACATATGTATCTATGCCGATGATATGAAAATCTATAGACAGCTTTCAAAACTCTCTGACTCTCAATCTTTACAAGATGATCTTAATAGGTCCTCGATATGGTGCCATAAAAACTTTCTCGAGCTGAACATGGAAAAACGCCAAGCCATTTTTTTCTTCCGGGGGCGTTTCTTCGAACCCGCATCTACTATTTATGAAATCAAAGAATAGTTGCAGTTACTTCAATGCGGGACTTGAGTGTCATTTGTGATACACAGCTCAATTTTCGCATCCATATTGACTCCGCAGCTAGCAAAGCTACCTCCGCTCTCGGATTTGTCTAACGATAGTCTAAAAAATTCTCCGACCCCTATGTCACCAAATCCCTGTACATAACCTTTGTTCGTCCACTTCTCGAGTACGCCAGCGAGATATGGTCCCCTTACTACGATTTACGTATTGTGCGCATTGAAGCTGTCCAACGGAGATCTCTACGATTTGCTTTATGCGGGCTACCATGGGTTGACCACATTATTCTATCTCCTCAAACTACTCGGTCTCCTGTCTTTGGAAAAACGTTGGGAGTCCGCCGATATTCTCTTCATCCACAAAATCTTAACCGGCATCATCGACTGTCCCACAATTCTCTCACAAATCCCATTCAATACCAACTTATGTCATTTAAGATCTGTCCACCTTTTTCGTCCAAATAATCACAGGATAACTTATAAAGAGCCGCTGTGTCGAATGCAGCAGGAAACAAATTGGATGGAATTCCACTGCAGTAGTTTAGTCCATCGAAATTCCCTGAACAACCATTTTTCCCGTCGTTAGATCTTAGTTTAAGTAAAAATAGTAGTTAGAGGTCAGAGTCTCAAATCGAAATTATCTCGATCCTTATCGCGCTGCCTCCAGTTGCGCACTCCATTTGGGGGTTGAGGTCCCCTTCTAGGCGATGTCTCCCTCCACCTCATTGTCCCTCTGGGTTAGATTCAATGACTCTGCGGAATGAAGCATGATGTCCATTCCATCTGCATGTCTTCTGATTAGATCAATGTTGCCATACTCTTCCTAAGCCCGTGAACTCAAAGGGGACAGAATATTTTACGAAGAATTTTACTCTCGAAACGACCGAGGATATCTTTGTCCCCTTTTTATAGAGTCCAGGCTTCAGCGCCAGAAAGTAGGACAGAGATAATCAAGGTCTTAGATGAAATCTCCTTAGTTGTTCGGGATTGCCTTCTTAGCCTAAAGAACCAGCGTTGGCTCTTTTCGTTTTATTTGTGGAAGAATTGACAGCAAAGTCAAGGTAGACAATGTCACTTACTATGATACCTCAAAGTTATTGCTGTCGACTGTGACGTTCCACGCAAATTGTCCATGTTGTGTGTCGCTTCTTGTTGAGTGCATACATCTTGGTTTTGTCCTCATTTACCGCTAAACCCATTTTGGTAGCTTCAATACTAGCGAAAAGCCTCTGAGTACTGCCAATAATGTCAATATCATGTGCGTGCACTAGTAGTTGCACAGACTTTTGAAGATTGTGCCTCCTTGTGATCTTGTAGATTCCGCTTAATTCTTTGCAGTGTGATGTTAAAGAAGTTACATGACAGCGCGTCACCTTGTCTAAAACCTTGATGTCAAAAAAGTCTCTGTTAAGTCGTTATCAACCTTGGCATGGCTCTATACAGTTCTGTAAATGCCGTCATATGCGGCGTTAACGTCGATGAAAAGATGATGGGTATCGTAGTCAGTATTGGCTACTCGGAAGGTTTGGACGTTCAGAATACTGGAGGCATGTCTTACGCCTGTCGCAATATGATCAATCTGATTTAGCGTTTCACAATCCGGATACTTGTGTATATTGAGATGAGGAAACCGTGTACTTGCTATAGTGATATTTCGTTCGCCGCAAAGTTAATAAACCTAAGTCCATTGCCAGAGTCGTGTACGCGCTAAATGCCAATCCATCACCTTTTCAAATAAGCGGCACGAATCTCCTCCCGACTTTACCGCCTCCGCAACCAACCTATCTCCTCCGTTCAATCTCTTCGCGACCCCGGCATTTTGTGTTTTGTAAAACGGTGGCCAAAAAATTCACGAACCCATACATGACCAGGTCCGTCTATATTACCTTTGTTCGCCCCCCTCCTAGAGTACGCCAGTCAAGTGTGGTCCCCATATCATCGCGTTCATATTTCCAGAATAGAAAGCATTCAGCGCCGTTTTCTTTGATTTGCTCTTCGAGATATGCGCTGGGATGATCCTTTTCTTTTGTCCCCCTGTCAAAACCGTCTCAACCTTATTAACTTAAACACTTTTGAGGAACGCAGAGATGCAGCCGACTTTCTCTTCATTTATCGACTCCTTTTAGGTCACGTTGAATGCGCATCCCTTCATAACTCTATTTTCCTCAACACTAATCCTCGTAATCTACGTACTTGTCTTGTCTTGTCTTTTCTTTCTACCAGCCCGCCATACCTCCTATAGTCCGCTTTTTAACCGCACCACTCCCTGCTTCAATTTGAAACTCCTTCGCCACTCCAACCAACATTTTAAATTGGAATTTAAGTTTAAGTTTAATTTAAGTTAGTTTAAGATTGTATAGCTTGTACTGTCCTACCAAGGATGCCCTCCTTTCCTAGCCTGGCGTTAAAATAGCCTAGTCCGATTTCAACGTCGCACTCGTGCTTAGGACATTGATCGAGGAGATCCCCGATCTGTTTTTTCAAGACCCTGCCTCAGTCTTAAAAGCTCCTTAGCTCCGAGTATGTCGAAGTAGTTAAAATGGAGCTTGCCCCAATCTGGCTGTGGACGTTGCAGTTGATTTCATCACGGGGCATTCCTCCTCTGCACGTCCTTCTTTTGAGCTGAGGACCTCTTGTTAGATATCTGAGGGCACTAGTCCATCAGCTCTGCAAGAGATGCCTTGTCTGACATATAAGTGATGAAATTCTCCCGGCTGAACTTGGCTGTTCCAAGTGTTCAGCTCCACATACGCTGATCTTTAGTTCACTTTTAGATCGCTATCTAGCAGACACCAGGTGCAGGTTATGATGCGTTTTTCGGGATTTTTCCCAAAAGAACGGATCAAGCTACTCGTAACTAATGGCTAACTGTTGTCATATTAGGGCAGGTACTGAGCAGCGTCAAACTGGCAGTATCCAATACTGTAACAATGACTAAACATTAATTGTGGTGGTGTGATGGACTGGAGAATAGGAAGAACCGTAACATACTCTATGGTGACTGCTACATCAAAAAATGGTACTACGAGTTCCTCGTAAAACCATACGAGCGATGCTCTGATTATGACGTTAAAATCGTTTTAGGTGATTCCTGCACATGGTTTCCTTACCCCAATATTCACAATGAAGGCTATCACCTATTCATTAAAACAGTCCACCAAACTGATCGTGTTGTAATCGGCGCAAGGCACTCCTCCAGCATTATACATAGACATCCGAATATTTCGAGAGGTCAATGTAAAGATTTAACGCTGAACTTTTATCAATCGTGTATCTTTCGTCAACGCTCTTGCAACTTGCATTAAGCTCTGAACGATCGGTCGATCGGCCGCCAGAAACGCGCCAATTGATATGGTGAGCTTCAACCGACTATTCGGATGAAACCGTTTGTTTGCGGAAGACTGCAAGCTAGGACATCTTTGATAGAAATGAAGAAGTGGTTTTCTAAGAAAAACATTGGGAAACAAGACCCGAACAGGAACTTGACAAAGTAAATGCTAAGCTATTTAAGGCAGCACCAGTTCCTGCTATAGAGAGAATGCACTACGTGCGAACGAACCTCAGCATCGTTTGCTCGATTAACAGGAAAAGAGAACGTCTTAGCTGGGACAATTATAAAGCCATCAGACTCTTTACAGGATTTTGTCTATATGATCTGATCGATGCGGTTTTAAGCCCGATAAGTCCACTGTTGAAGAAGCAGTCAGACTAGATCGGATCATATTATCAGCTCAAGTATTCCAGATCACATATGACATACAACACCGACCAATCAGATGGAACGCCACCGAAGACAGCGGTAACTTTGTAGAACTTAGGGATTTGGTTTACCTCTCTACCGTTTGCATTAACAGGCTTTGCAGGATGAAACATAAGAAAGAACTCTATGGGCTGTACGGTAACATCAGCTTGGTAAGAAAAGTTACCATTAAACGCCTGAAATGGCTAACACAGGCCCAAAGGTATTCGATTCTTATCTTGCGGTAATGGTCTGCCTTCTCTTAAATTTGGCTTTTCTACATAACAGCGGTAGGCACTATAGTATAACCCTTTGAGATTATACTAGGAACTCCCCCATTTTACTCTGGCCGAGTTTTGGGTAATGTCCTTAGAGGCCACAGTACTTTTAGGGCAGACATACCTTCTTTAGCCAAAGAGTTGCACAATCACACAATGTCTGTTCTGTTGTTTCGTTATGCTTTATATAACATACACTTGCGGTCATAAAAACCGCGAAGCTACGTTCATGCCATTATGTGTGGAATAGCACATCATTCAAATGGCCGCTTCGGCTTCGCTTCCAGCAGTCGATCCAATTGTTGATGACTCAGTGCAATATGTACGGCGTTATTCCGGCAATGGCGTGTCGAATGTTGGCCTCGAGCTCGTCTATAGTGGTTGGCTTGTCAGGTGGACTAATGACGTGATGTAGCCCCAGAGAAAATAATTAAGTGGTGTTAAATCGCGTAATCGCGGCGACCAATTGATGAACGCTCGCCGTAAGATGACCCAGTCGCCAAATTTCTGCTTCACAATCTCGAGCGTTGCTTCGGTTGTATGGCATGTAGCGCCATCTTGTTGGAACCACAGCTCGCATATATCGATGTTGTCTAGCTCTGTTTACAGAAAGTCGATTATCATCGCTCTATACCTGAGACCATTGACGGTAACGGTGTCTTCTTCCTCATTTCGAAAGAAATAAGGTCCGATGAAGCCGCCATGCCGTAAACCGCACCAAAAAGTCAATCTTTGTAGATGCATTAATGCTTGGCCGAACACTTGTCGATTGTGTTCACTCCAACAATGGCAATTTTGCTTGTTGACATAGCCGCTGAGTCAAAAATGGCCCTCGTCTGAGGAGATAATTTTTTGGCCAAAATCCAGATCTCCGGCCAACATTTCCAGCGCTCAATTAGTAAACTCATGGCGTTGTCTATGGTCGTCCGGCTTCCGGTTGCCTCTCTGGCGATGTCCAATTCAACTGATCGGCGCCGAATGGAAATTTCTGGGTCTTCTTCGGCAGCTATGTTTTCTTCATTCCGCAACAATCTCTGTCTGGTTGATGGCTTAAGAGCAAAAAAAGTGTACTCACGCTCAAACTTTTCCAACGTGCGACGAATTGCCTGCACACTGAAGCCATGATGACGACCGACCTCACAATGAAATTCACGTTGCGTATTTACAACTGAGCCGGAATTTTTAATAATTTTCACACATTCGTGTCTATCTCGTACCTTTCGATCTATTGGCTTGCGCTTAGCCATAAAAATACGACCATGACCAAGATCTTTCCCTTCCGGATCAACGTGTACAAGAACAAGTGCAATTGAAAGTCCAACTACTCAAGGCTTTACAAATCTTGATGATCACCCTTAAAATCGCGTTGCAGTTCATGAACATAGTTCACGAACATAACCCCACAACTTACTCACTCTTTTTCTCTTTTCAGATCTATTGGACAGATGCCGGTCGTCATACAGTAGAAGTAAGCAACCTCAACGGCAAGAATCGCCATCTAATCGCTTGGCAAGACTTGGAATCACCTCGTGGTTTAGCCCATGACTACGAAGCTGGCCTGCTCTTCTGGACCGATTGGGGGCATTTCCGTAAAATCGAACGAGCTAACATGGACGGCGAAGAGCGTAGTAAAATCGTTACCAGCAATCTTGGCTGGCCAAATGGTCTTTCCGTTGATCTAGAAATGAAACGTATCTTTTGGGTTGATGCCCAGTTGAAGACTATTGATTCTTGTGATTATACTGGCAACCAACGACAGCTCATTATGGCATCCTTACATCATCCATATGCCCTTGCTGTTACTCCTAAACATATCTACTGGACCGACTGGAAATCTAAAGCTCTCCACATGGCTGAGAGGAAGAATATCTCCATCCGATCAGATGTCATAGTGAATGTTGATGGTTTGATGGACATCAAAATTATCAAGGTAAGCTCATGCAAATGATTAATTGGACATTCTATCAGTGGGGCTTACTTCCAGACTAATGTAACGCTTCTGGACAATGTCTGTGGCAAGGACAATGGTGGATGCTCACATTTGTGTTTAAGAAATCCCACAGGATACGCCTGCAAATGCCCAATTGGGTTGAAACTAAAGGAAGACAGCATCACAGAGTGTCAAACTTTACCGGACGTAAGTATGCCTTGATTCGAAATGAAAACAATTTGTGATGAATTGTGGTTCTAGGACTACCTCCTCATAGCCCTAAGGTCGGGTATCGGAATGATTTCTTTGAACACTCCCGACTACATGGACGTTGTTTTGCCAATTAAAGGTGTCCATGGCGGTGTCGTCTTGGACTATCATCACAAAAAGTCTCAGTTATTCTTTGCCGATGTTAACTTGGATATAATCCGGCGGGTTAGCCTTACCAACTTTACAGACAATGAGGTCATTGTGAATTCTGATTTGTTGACTCCGAATGGTATTGCTGTTGATTGGATCGCGGATAATATCTACTGGTCTGATACGGATCGCAAGATCATTGAATTATCACGACTAGATGGCACGTCGCGGAAGGCAATTCTATCGGAAGACCTCAACGATCCTAGAGCTTTGATTGTATATCCAAAGAAAGGGTAAGTCTACCAAGGTTAATCCAGCTCGAATCTCCTCAACTAAAGTGAATTCATCTATTTTAAAGCTACCTATTCTGGGCTGACTGGGGTTCACCGGCTAGAATAGAACGATGTCTTCTTGACGGATCAAACCGAACCGCTATTGTTACCACGGATCTCGGCTTCCCAACAGGATTGGCTATTGACTTTGAGTGAGTGTTTACTATATCCTATTTGAATGAGTCCTTGTATTCTCATTTATATTAGAACCCGCCGCCTCTATTGGGCTGATGCCTTACAAGATCGTATCGAACAAGTCGACTTCTATGGCAAGAAAAGGGCTCCAATTATTCCATTTGCAACACATCCATTCGGCTGTACTTTGGTAAGATTTCAAATCACTATCAGTTTCCAGATCTCAATTAATAACCTCCCACCTTCAGTTCGATTCGGCGATATACTGGACAGATTGGTACAACAAATCTGTATATCGAGCTCGAAAAACGCCACGTGGTGGTTATACTAACATTGGTGAAATCCGGCATTCACTCAGTGGAGCCTTGGACATCCGATCGGTGTCAGCTAAACGACAACCAGATGATTGGAATCAATGTTCCTCGGACAATGGTGGCTGTTCTCATCTCTGCCTATTCAGAGGACATGATTATGTTTGCGCCTGTCCTGACATACCGGACAAACGAAATTGTAAATTGACACCGGCCTTCTTAGTTCCACGACGATCCGATGAGACGCCAGAGTATCCAGATGAGGTTACAGCTGGCACCAGTCATACGGAGGAAGAGTATTCAGCGGATGAACATTCGACACAGGAGCGTATTGTGATTGTAGCGAGTGGAGTGGTCACGGTATTGCTAATACTCGTTGTGATTGCGATTATTGGTAAAATCAGACAGATATCTTGTGACAGATAGAATGTCAGAACTAATGAATTGAAATTTCAGTTTTAGTTGTTAACTCGAAGAAGAACAAACCGAAGAGGCATTCACGTGGATCCAGTCGATCAGTGTTGACATTCTCCAATCCTAATTACAATGTTGATGGAACCCCAATGGAACCGAAAACAACTATTTGGAAGAGATTCAAATACGAAAAGTCACAGGTAAGTGGTTGCAAGAAGATAGAGCGCACTTGGGCTAACTAGTCATTCTGAAGACTACCAAAGGAAACAGGCTGTGTCTTCGGAATTTCCTTCACAGATTTTGTAAGCTTCCCAACGTTTCATTTAGTCTTCATTCCATTTTGACCGCTGACACCAATATCCATTCTCCACGCTTCATCAGCAATTTGCCATGCCAAAATGTTCTTTGATGTCAAAGCGAAGCTCGCGCCGATCCCAATTCTCATGCAGTTTTGGACGGTGATTTGTTGCTCCTGACCTGCTCTTCGACTCACCCATTTCCCTTTCTTAGACAAAGTATGCGTGCCCTTCGATAGGCTAGAATGGTATGTTGTACCTTTTTGTCTCAACGTTTTCGGCTATAAATACGTTCCACTGTCCTAACTTCGCATTTAGACCGATTCAATCCAGAATAAATGATGGCGCGTCGGTATGCATATTATATGAGCATTCCCGGTGAAGCAACAGATTTTGCCTAGAGACCAGCTAGCTGAGTTGCCTCTTAATCGAACAGTAACTCCCAATAACTGCCGGACCAAATGAGCGCATATTGTGGCCCGAAACAGCGAAATGAATTCCATCGATTAGAATACCAGCTCTACAAGTAGCCTAATGGCTCCATGTAACTGATGCATTATAAGAAAAGTGGGTAATAATGGGGGGGTACAAGAACCGAAATCGGGAATAGAAACTGAAATCAAAGCCCCTCAGATACGGACAGGTTTCTGGGGGCAATATGATGGTCTAAATGGCCAAGAGAAGGATGAAAACATCTGGCATCTACAAGTAGTTTAAGCATCAGACATCTCAACCCAAAATTTATCAGCCTTGATATGTGACATATCACATGCGCACCCCTATTTGGGGTGGCAAGGATTGATTTTACGAGCTACTCGTCCAGATATACACGTAAGAGCAATGTCTAAGTCACGACATTAAGACAGTCTTTTTGGAAAAACCGATTGATCACATCGTAATACTGCCCAGTATTTGGAATGCACAAACGTTTCGTGGAGGCAACATCGGTACCCAACACCTCTAGAGCGTTTAGGGTATCCCAATCGAGTCTCCAAACAACCGCCTGAGAAGAGTTAGCTGCTAGCATTGAGTGAAGAAGGCCAATAGCGACACTGCATCTGAGGTGTTGGGTTGGAGGCATGGAGCTGCTCGCGAACTCTATGATCAAAAAAACCGAAGAGAACGTTGACTTATCAGAAAGAAGGAGAAGAACTAGAAAATCTCCAGTGTGACATAGCGTATTGTTAATGCGGAAATAATGTTGAGCTCCTATCATCGAAGCTGCCAGGGAGCTGAGTAAGACGGTAGATGGTATTTCTCATCGGCAATGGTGGCGAATAAGACTATCAAACACGCTGTTTGCTTCCTTTGATGACTTCAATTCTCCTGGCACCGATGGCATGTATTCAGTTATACTCTAAGAAAGGTATGGACCATTTGTTGGTAACTCTGAAAAAAACTTTTTCGCTTTCGTGGCAATTATATACACACTGGACCTCGGGCGAACAGTAAGAGTAGCCTTTATACCGAGATTCGGAAAGATAACCACACACTCACAAAGAGCTTCAGGCCTATGAGTCTGACTTCCTTCATCTTGAAGAGCATGCAGAGAATGGTTGATCTTCATGTGCCCAAAATTGCGAACAACTGAAAACATTTTCTGTCCGAGATGTAACTTGCTTAACAAAAAGGACAGATCCTACGAAACTGGGTTACTCGTATGATTAATCTCGTGCTTAAAGGCATCACCATTCATTTTTCGAACGAAGCTAGCTACTTGAGTGCTATCCTGGAGAACAAGCTTCCTTGATCTAAACATTTCACATCGAAAACCTTCAAGACACGGTCGACTTTCTGACATATAAAGCAGATCCTTTGGATCAGCACATATCCGATATGACCAATTGTATCCTATACCTCGATTGTCTGGTAGATCAAGCTTTCATGAAATACTCGTAACTTCACTGCTACTTTTACCGCACTCCAAAGAACGGTCTACCTCGCCTGTATTGGAGCCTTTCCTTAGCTCATCTAGCTCTGATCTAGACACACTGATGACTCATATCATATTAATATCAAAGGCTGCACTCTTCAAACCATCTTCCGTAAAAAGAACTGGTCTTTGGTACAACAAGCATTGGAAATTTGCTGAAATTGCACGGAGATTGTCGTTTGGCGCTGGTCTTACGGGCATGTTGTCTGATGCCGTCTGAACTGCTGTTGCTGTGTGGCCTTCAGCCAAAATCTGAGCCAGGAAAGAATGTTGTCGCCTCTTCACGGACGGCGCCAAAACCAATATAGGATGCGACGAGGGTGTCTTTCTGAAGGAAAACAGCTTTATATTTTATCCTTCGTTAGTGAAACTTGCTTCTGCCATCTAAGCAGAGATATACGCAACCCTGATAGCAATGCCGTGAAGAATCGGTGGATGGCGAGCAGCATCTGCGTCTGCAGCGACAGCCAAGTTGCTCTTAAGTCCTCCTACGACTCCCAAGCTCCGACAATGCAAGACCTCATTGAGTTTTGTTTGGGTTCCAAGCGACAATGTGATCACGGGAAGCGAAATCGCCGACGAACGTGCTAGGCAAGGTCCAGGGGAGAATTTTTCAGAACCCAGTTAGGACTTCCATTGAAAGCTGAGTTTCATATGAGCATATGACAGAAGGTGGTATGATTCTCTAAGTTGCCGACAGACCAAACTGATGGTTCCCGACTTCTCTAGCGACTTTCCTTTTATCTCTCAGTAGAAAAGATTGCAGGCTGTTTACTCTCGTCATGTCGGGGCACTACGCATTGACTAAGCAACTAAAATTTCTGGGCATAAGTTATACAACATCCAGTGATACTAGCTGTGAACGTGATGACGGCTCTGCGGAACCCTACCTTTTTGTTACGCTCGCTTCAGTCTACATATACTTTGCGCTAATATAGTGGGCGCTAGTACTGTAGGCACTTTGTAACGAAACATTGAGAAAAAACCGCTGAGGAGCAACCGGTTACGGATATGTAGTACTAAGATCAAATATCTACGTTGCCACTTTTCCGAATCCTCAAGCTCAAGTATTGACATCAATTTGAAAGGCGTCATCGTACCAAAGTGTGAAAAATTGGAAAATTGAAAAATTTGCGATCGGCGCTCAACATCGGAATGGCTTCTCTTCTTGAATTAAAATGTTTTTTTTATTTTTGACAGCTAATGGGGTGTGTTCGGAAAACTTATAGAAAAGAATTTTCAATTACTCTGCATAGCGTTCTCAACACAGGTAGTTTCGCCGTGTTTAACGAAGGTCATTGGAAAATCCTGTCCAAGAAGCAATAGGGGCCGGTTCGAAGAAGAGGCCGAAAGAAAAATAATTTGATCAGGCGAAAACATCAACAAGCCCGCAAATTTAGCCAACTCCACAAGCGGCGCTGTAGCAATGCCGAAACGTAGTTGAAATATGTAACATTAGATGTATTTGTACGAGTTACATATTTGATTTGAAGCCCGAGTCAAACGAGGACAGAGAACAGCAGGGTGAAAGTTATCGACAGTTAATGTATTGTAGTTAAGGGACAAAGCGTTACCGTGGAGTTTATGAGATCACTAGTGAAAATAAGGTCTAGTTGCCTACCGACAGAGTTAGGGACGTCACTTACCTGGCGTCTAGCCCTTGCCACCGTTCACCGATTAATGAATAGACATTCCTTGGTTGAATTGGCGTTTGACGCAGTAAAAAGGAATTGATCAGCCAACGGAATCCACTTCGGCAGAGGCAGGTTAGAGTCTCTTATGTCAATTAATAGGTCAAACGCTTTAATAACAAGTATGTTGCCTTCGACAGGCTGAGCCTGGAGAATATAACAGCACATAGCGTTCAAGGACCTATTGGGGGAGTGTTATTTTTTGAAACAAGTCAAGTTTAGCAGAAGAAGAGATAGCAATAAGAGAAAAGTTAACGCTATTGTAAATGGCCTGTAGGATATCTCGACATGGAGATTCAACTTTATGGAGGGTAGGATCATTAACCTTAGAAAACAGATCGTCATCTGGGAAAGCATTATAGGAAGGAGGATATAGCTCCTGGCTCTTTATGTCGGGGATCAGATTGGTTTCTGTAAAAGCATAGACATCGAGAGAGAGGGCATGCGACTTACCCGTAGACAAAACCGCCCGGGGGAGGTGGGCTGAAAATCTTGTGATATCTGTTTAAAGATTCCTGAGACTAGTTATATTGGTAGGGAGGCATTACTGTTGGATAAAGACCGTTTGTTTTGGTTTTTCCCCCCAAAGCGAACTGAATCGGATTTGCCATGAGGAATATGCGGAGTTAATATTCCGGATCAGATTGTTTTGTACTATAACATTTTTCTGAAGTCAAAAAACTCGAATGCATTTTGTTGATATTGTCGTAAAGATTCAAGAGAAGAAGCTCAAAAACGGATTAACATTGTTCACTTCCGAATGCAAGTACGTAATATATTCGTTGTTCTTCACGTTGGACGTCCCTCAAATGTAGTGCGTATCAAAGACATTCGGTTGGATGGAGTTAGACACTTTTGGTGGTGGTTGAAGTACCCAACCTGACGTATAGATGGCAGCTGTTGCTTAAAAAGAACAACAATTGTAAAAAGTACCGACCTTATAAAGCTTAAATTTGAAGTTTGACGACGCAATGTTGTTTAGTATTTTTTTGGCAGCCATCAATATTGAACGCCCTCAATGAATTTTTAAATATGGAAAAAATTCCTTCGAGACGAAGGAACAGTCAAAACAATGGACTCGAAGGGGAGAATCGGCTCCAAAAAAGGCGAAGACAAGGTCATGGCGTCAGTTTTTTGATATGCATGTGGGATAATTTTCATTGATTATCTTCGGAAAGAAAAAAACAATCCACGACGTATATTATGCGACCTTATTGCAGCGGTTAAAAAAAGATGAAATCAGGAAAAAACCGCCGCATTTGTCTAAGAAAACAGTTTTGTTTCATCAAGACAATGCACTAGTTCACACATCCGTCATCTTGATGGCCAAAATCAATGAGCTAAAGTTCGAATTGCTTAGTCATGCACCCCACTCGTCCGATTTAGCCCCCTCGGATTATTTTCTATTTCCAAACTTGAAAAAATAGCTCAGTGGTAAAAGATTTGCCAACAGTAAAGGAGTGGAGTCTGCGGTTGATGGCTATTTTAAGGAGCTCGACGAATCTCTCAAGAACCAATGAACGCATCGAAATTGACGGCTACATTTACATTTATGCAAAGTTATTGGGTAAAAAGTTTTTCACGTCAGCGCAAATGCGAGTACGAAAAAGGCGAAATCTTTCGCCTGAAAATCACACGAAACTTTGTACATCGTACCGTGAAGTCACTTGAGGATACTGGTAAAATAGTCTACGGTGCAAAATGCGGCCGTCCGCGAACTGTGGGAACACTATAAGTCATCAAGGAAGTCGAAATCCACTGCGCAAGCAGAAAATCATGTCTCGGAAGATGGATATTAGCATGAACAGCATGTCGCGCACCTTATAATGTAATTTAGGTCTCAGCGCATACAAGACACACATCCGCCATTTACTCAACAAGTCAAAATCGAAAGACTTGCTTCGCCAATACGCGAAGAATGGTTACAGACAAATTCTTATTACTGACGAGAAAATTTTCACGGTTGAAGAATGAATAGTGTTTGCTTTGTCATCATGACGTGCGTCTAAACTCGTTTCGAGAATTCAACGTGGCCACCATCTAGCTTCTGTGATGGTTTGGTGGGGAGTCGCCTACGATAAGGTCACCAAGCTCCATTTCTGTGTCAAAACCTTACCAAAAGTGTATCAAACGGATTTTAGAGAATGTTGTAGAGCCCCTCAACAAAACGCTATTCGGAAACAAACTGTGGACCTTTCAAAAAGACTCTGCTCCAGCTCATTGTCAAAAACCACGTTCCAAACATCATTTCCACGGATGATTGGTCATTTCAATCCATTAGTCTCCAAGACTATGGTCCGTTCTGGGGACTATGATTGGACTACTCCAACCCTGCCTTTGTCGGAGCAGTGGTAGCCAGACCGACTTCGCCGTCGCTGGAAGGGGCTCTTCCGAATAAGTTGTTTTATAATTTGTAACCATTGAGTGACCCAATAAATAGAAGAGAAAAGTTTTTATTAGCCAAAACATTTGCTAGTACTAGCTAGAAACCGAATCAAGAGATACGCACTTACCATTCGAGGTAGAATTAAACAAAAGGTGTCCTTTTGTGGGCTTATAACATCAGACAAGAAAAGGACGTAAATGTGTGTGTGAAAAGCTCCTTAAAGCTGAAGAAAATTATCTGGTAAGGAACGTGCACCAATTCATATGTACAATTTGGTCAGAGGAGCTAATGTTCGCTGAATGTAATCTGTCCATCGTGTCTGGTTCTGCATCAACTATAGGGCATAAGTACATTATACGTCGCATACAAGATCCTCGTCAACAACCAGATAAATCCACCGTATGCCAAATTTTCCCGCTGCCATAGATCTTGGAAAGACACGAGAAACTCAAATGGATACTCACCACTTCTTCATCGGTTTTAAGGTTGGCATCAAAAGTAAAGTAAAGTCAGTAAGCATGTAGGTTATGTACCCCATAAAATCGGATATATCATCCATTTTTTCCTTTTCCAAATAACTTCAGTATAAAGTATTTTCCCACGCTTTCCGCGAGCATGGCAATCTAATTCCAGCAACAATGTTGCAAAGGAAGTGTCCAATGTCGCAAAAGTTCACACGCGCTGCATGGAAGATAGCTGAGCTAGCAAAATAAGAATTTATATAAGGGAGTGAAGAATGGTCACCAGTTAGTTAGTAAGTTATGTAGTTGAGATTCACTTGAATAAAAATAAAAAATAATTTTTTTTCGCGCACGGTCGCTCATCCAGCTTTATGGACGTTTTGACAGGTGTGCCTCAAGGATCTATACTTGGCCCAATCCTCTTTTCACTTTATATCAATAAGCTTCCTCTAGTTGTAAAACACTGTCTAATTCATCTATACGCTGATGATGTACAACTTTTAATCAGTCGACCCTTCTCTGAAAAAGATAAAACAGCTGATTTAATGAACGAGGACTTATTTCTTATACCCAGCTGGCCAAAAAAAAAACAACCTCTACCTAAATCCTGCCATATCGAAAGCCCTGCCCATCTATCGTAAAGCTTTAGATGTACAGTAGATATCGGATATAAGAAAATCTCATTTAAGAAAAACTTGCTTATAAGAAATACAACCATATGTACCGTGTCTGTTCCCATATAACTACATGCAAATTAACACGATTATAAGAAAAACGCTTTAAAAAAAACCGGATATAAGAAACCTTTTTTCCTGCACCAAAATTCAAAAATGCATGAAAAACAGAACACCTAGAAGAAATTTTTATTTTTATTGTGCTCCTACCTTAATATGTTTCGCCAAAAATGTCACTTCTAAGCCCGAAATGTGAAAGCGCCCTAAATAATTTACAATGACCAGAAAACCCCACTGACAACTGATCGAAATGTTAGTCACAAACATTTTGTAATTTCGTGTCCTAGCGGTTATTTGTTGTGATTGATCATTTAAAATAATAAATACGAGGGCGGGTCAATAAGTCCGTGCATTTTTGAATTTCTGACCTCTTTACTGAAACAGCAACACTGCTCCTGTCAACAAGCATCTGTCAGTTGACTCCTGTCAAAATTGCTGCGTCAGTTAGTTTGTGTTTGACAGCTATTTTTATCGGACTACTCACTAATTTGAGGAGAAAATGGAAAAAAGTGAATTTCGTGTGCTTATTAAGCATTATTTCTTGCAAAAAAAAACCATTACCGAGACCAAGGCTAAGCTTGATAAATACTATGGGGACTCTGCACCATCGATTTCAATGGTAAAAAAGTGGTTTACTGAATTTCGTTGTGGCCGTACAAGCACTGAAGATGCCGAACGTCCTGGACGCCCAGTTGAGGTCTCTACACCCGAAACAATCGAAAAAATTCACGATATGGTGTTGGCCGACCGAAGATTGAAAGTGCGAGAGATTGTGGAAGCCGTAGGGATCTCGCATGGCTCGGTGGTTTCAATTTTGAATGATCACTTGAGCATGAGAAAGCTTTCCGCAAGATGGGTGCCGCGTTTGCTCACAGTCGATCACAAACGCAATCGTGTAACAACTTCACAGGAAGGTTTGGCGTTGTTTAATCGCAATATGGAGGAGTTTTTGCGCCGTTCTGTAACCGTGGACGAAACATGGATCCATCACAACACACCAGAGAACAAACAACAGTCAAAACAGTGGGTTTCTAAGGGTGAATCGGCGCCAAAGAAGGCCAAGGTGGGTTTGTCAGCCAATAAAGTTATGGCGACTGTTTTATGGGATGCACGCGGGATAATCCACATTGACTACCTTCAAAAGGGAAGAACAATCAATGGGGAATATTATGCCAACTTATTGGACCGATTCAATGACGATTTGAAAAAAAAACGACCTCATTTGGCCAAGAAAAAAGTTCTTTTCCACCAAGACAATGCAAGGGTGCACACATGTGCAGTTGCCATGGCAAAAATCCATGAATTGGGCTATGAATTGCTCCCTCATCCACCCTATTCTCCAGATTTGGCTCTGAGCGACTACTTCTTGTTCCCAAACCTGAAGAAATGGCTTGGTGGAAAAAGATTTGACTCCAATGATGAAGTCATCTCGCAAACAAAGGCCTATTTTGAGGACCTCGACAAATCATTTTTTTTGGAAGGGATAAAAAAATTGGAGAAGCGTTGGACAAAGTGTATAGAGCTTAAGGGAGACTACGTTGAAAAATAAAATTATTTTTTTATCAAAAAATCTGTTTTAATCCAAAAGTCGCGGACTTATTGACCCGCCCTCGTATAAATAATGTCAAATTCGAAGAGGAATACGCGTTCTTTGAAAACAAAAAGTAAAAATATTGGAAGAAATGAAGTGTGGGAAATCCCGCCAAGAGATTTCGGAAGAATTTCGCATTTCTCAAACGACTTTGTGCAAAATTTTAAAAAATGCAAAAACTATCGAGCAAAGCAAATAGACGTGCAAAAATTTAAACAAAAAAAGATACCGAAAAAGAAGATTTGAATAGCACTATAGAGAAATGGTTTCAACAAATGTCCAAAAAAAATGCAAAAATTACCGACCCCATTCTACTCGAAAAAGCGCAACAGTTTGCCATCCAAATAAATAAGTATCCCTGATTTCAAAGCCAATCCTGGCTGCCTCAAACGATGGAAGCGGAACCAAAACATTAGTTTTCGAAAAGTTCACGGAGAAGCATGTTCTGCCGATGTCGAAGCTTGCTGAACAGTTTAAAGAAGTTGTTTTGCCATCGTTGTTGGAGTCGTATACAGCTGAAGAAATTTTCAACGCGGATGAGACAGGCCTGCTCTATGAAGCACTTCCTAGTAGTACGTATGCTCCAGAAAGTAGAGAAATACGCGTTCAAAAAAAAACTAAAGGGCAGAATAACATTGCTGTTTGTGTGTAATTCTACCGGCTCAGAAAAATATGTATTTTCTATTGGAAAAAAATTAGCAGCCGAGATGTTTTCGAGGACAAAATGTTCCAATCTCATATAAATATAACAAAAAGGGATGGATGACCAATACATTATGGTGCGAGATAATAAAAGAACTGGATAATATTATAAGAAAAAAGCAGAAGAAAATGTTGTTACTCGTATTAATTGATAACGCATCGTGCCACAAATTGGATTTTACACCTAATAACATAAAAAAAACTTTTTTACCAGCAAATACCACGAGTCTGATTCAACCTTTAGATCAAGGTAAAGTCATAATCTTTTCTATTTTCTTATTTACCACATTTATTCCTTTTTTTAAACGTATCATTCACTCTTTTAAAGCGCAATACAGAAAGTGTTTAGTTTGTAAACAAATTCTGGCTATAGAAGGCGGTTGTGTGGAGGACTTCCTAAGAGAAATTAGTGTGTTGAGTGCCTTAAAAACAATTAAGCGCTCTTTGTGGCTCGTGACACCCCAAACGATTCAAAATTGTTTTAAAAAAGCAGGGATAATAAAAAGGATAACATTGTAGAACAAGCTGGTGAAGATGTTGATCAAAATGATATTGAAAGTTTTTGAAAAAAAAATCATCAATTTTTGTTTGTTTTTTATAGAGGCAATTTAAATAAGTAGATTTAGATAGATCTGCTTCTAAAAAAGAACGGCTTTTTACTGTGCTCTCATCAAACTCATTAAAATAGGCAAAAGTCCGCAACAATTGAATAGCTTTTATCGTTTCCAAGGCTGTAGGAGGAGTGAAGTTTTTTTCATCTGCTTCACTGTCTTCATATTCTTCTGTTGTACAATTTACCTCCTGTACAATGTCATCGTCAGTTTCCAATGTCAATACATTGTAGTCAATCTGAACGTATTGCTCCCATTCTTCGGCTGGTACTCGTACTACACCGTTTATGATTTTACCCACTAGTTCGCTTAAAGGAATATTGTCCTCTTCAATAAAATCTGAGTCCGCAACTAGAGGTTGATGAAAGGAAAGTTGCATGCTTGCAGCAATTCTCAATGGTCTTCTGCGTGATTTGGATTAAATAAGCATTGCATCCAGTAGAGACGGATTGAACGAAACATCCGATTCAATCATTTTTAAAATAAATGATTTACGGAAGTGTACTTTTAAGTTCTTTATTATTCCTTGGTCCAAAGGTTGCAAAATAGATGTTGTGTTTGCAGAAAGGAATATCAGTCCAATCGTGGTTAGGTTTTCAACGTCCGGATGACTAGGAGAATTTGCCACAGTCAAAATAATTTTTTGTTTTGTAGGTTTAATTGCTTATCCCAATCATTGAAAATGCCGACGTCATCCATGCGGTTTTATGTGCTTCATAGTAGACCGGTAAGGACTTAACATTTTTAAAACAACGACGGGATTTTGATCACCAAAATTTTCTTTTTATGGAACCCGTCATGTTACATGCGACCATAATTGTTACTCTATCTTTGGACAATTTTCCACCCAACCGGAAGGACTTATCCGGAGCAAGCTTATAAAATAGTGCAATTTTCTCATAACCCTGTCGCAGATACGGCCAAACTTTCTTAATCCAATTGTCACATGGCGCTGTATCGACTTTGGCTGCTTCGCCTGAAACTTTCCCAAAAACAATATTGCGACGTTGCCTACAGCGTCTTATCCAGGCCTCAGAGCATTTGTAATCCTTATTTCCAAACAACTTTCCAAACTAACGCTTCATCAATTTCAAGGTTAGTTGACTGTCGTATTTTTTTATTTTTTATGGAGCGTTCTTCAAAGTTTCTTTCAGTCTTTCCGCGATTTTTCCATCGGTTTCCATACGGTTGATGTGAAACACTAAACTCCTGTGCGATTTTTCTATTTTTCTCACCTGACTCCATGCGGAAGATGATCGCTGCCTTTTCCTCTACAGAAAAACTCCTAAGTTTTCCAGAACTCATGGCTTGGCTGCATAATAAAATAAAAACAGTAAATTAATAACCCACTCCAATCACTTTAAATGCAAACCTTTTTACTGAAGGCGCGTTAACCCCAACTAAATCTAAAAGTAGCTATCGCGGAGACACATCAAATAAACTGCCACAATATTGAACATATTTAACACATGGGATGAAAAGTCCGTGCCGTTTCTAAGAGAGGGCACCACTTGAATTAAATCCATACCATTTTCAGTTAGTACCAACCTTCAAAAGATACGTGTATAAATTTGACAGCTGTCGAACGATTAGTTCTCGAGATATAGCGTTGTGAGTGAAACAACTTTTGTTAATGTGAAAAAAAATGGATTCAAAGCAATTTCGTGTGTTGATTTATCATTGCTTTTTGATGGGAAAAAATGCAGCCGATGCAAAGAAATGGCTTGATAAGTGTTACCTGGACTCTGCACCAGCCGAGCGAAAGTGGTTATACAAGCACCGAAGATGATGCACGCAGTGGACGTCCAAAAGAGGCTGCTTCAGATGAAAACATTAAAAAAGTCCACAAAATGATTACGAATGACCGTAAAGTGAAGTTGATCGAGATAGCTGAGGCTCTGAAGATATCAAAAGAACGTGTTGGATATATTATACACTAATATTTGGACATGCGAAAGCTCCGTTCAAAGTGGGTGCCGCGTTTGCTCACAGTCGACCAAAAACAACAACGTGTTGATGATTCAGAGGAGTGTTTAAAGCTGTTCAACCGCAATAAAGCCGAATTTTTGCATCGGTATGTGACAATGGATGAAACTTGGCTCCATCACTTCACACCAGAGTCAAGTTGGCAGTCAGCTGAGTGGCGAGCAGGCGACGAACATCGTCCAAAACGACCAAAAACTCAACAGTCGGCTGGCAAGGTTATGGCATCCGTATTTGCACATGGATGCACATGGAATAATTTTCATCGACTATCTCCAAAAGGGGCAGACTATCAACAGCGACTATTACATTGTGTTGTTGGAGCGTTTGAAGGACGAAATCGCAGAAAAACGGCCGCATTTGAAGAAAAAGAAAGTGCCGTTTCATCAAGACAATGCACCGTGTCACAAGTCGATGAAAACAATGGCAAAATTGAATGAATTCGGCTACGAATTGCTTCCCCACCCACCGTATTCTCCAGATTTGGCCCCCAGCGACTATTTCCTGTTCGCAGACCTCAAAAGAATGCTCGCCGGAAAGAGATTTAAGACCGATGAAGAAGTAATCGCCGAAACAGAGGCCTATTTTGAGGCTAAACCGAAATCGTACTACAAAACTGGTCTCGGAAGATTGAAAAATCGTTTCAATCAGTGTATCGCCCTCGAAGGCAACTATTTTGATAAATAAAGTTGAATTTTGTTAAAATTTTGTGTTTTACTATAAAACGGCACGGACTTTTCAGCACAGCTGCACAATATATGTAGAACGATCGTTGGTGACGCAACAACGTCTTATTCCGTTGTTGTAACCGACGACAACAATTGATTTTTTTTTCCAAAAATTGGTCGTTATATACGACGGCATTATATCCGACGGTATAATAGCTTAAAATATAAGGAAATCAACCAAATGAAAGGCGAGTGGATGTTATAAGCGTCTTCCACTGTATCTCCATATTGGCAACAAATTTTAAATTTTATCCCTACTGTTCTATAGAATGCCTATTAAAAAAAAATATTATATTTCAGGAACGCGTCTATGAAGAACGAAGCCTTACAACAGAAACAGCTTCATCCAGCCTCTTCGTAGCAACACCATCACCCATGGCATCGCCATCAACCAAAAATAACATTCAACTCTCCACTATAACATAAATTCCAAAATTTTTCATTTTCCTTAATTGTTCAAAATTACAACTTTTTCTTTTTATTTCAAAAAAAAAAAAAACACAAAAAAAAACATTATAATTTCGAAGAAACAAGAGCTGCTAATGAAAAGAACCTTAGATCTAAGTTTTCGAATTTAAGAAAATTCTAAAAGAAAAACAAAACACAAATCCCTTTCTCTATAAACAAAAAGAAAATTAAATTAACAAAAAAAAAACCAAAAAACTTATCCAAAACAAAAACAAACCCCTGTATAATATAAATGACAAAATTCAGAAAATGCACGGTTGTTTACTAAAAAAAATTCCAAAATAATTATGTGAAAACAAAATTGTATTTAAAAAAAAAATATATAAAAAAACAAAAACAATGTATTTCGGATAATATTTGCAAAATTAATATACGTATTTTTGTACAACAAAATTTAAGAAGAAAACCAAAAAAAAAACAACATTTTAGGCAATTCAAAAAAACACTTTTTTTTTTCTCTCAGAACATAATCAAAAAACCGATAAATAAAAAGAAAAACAAAACAACTATGCACTCGCAGAACAGACAGAGTCAAACAGGATTTCAAAACAAAGAAACGATACTTCAAAAAACCGCCCCCAAAACTACCCAAACAAACACAAAAGCTACATGATATCCAAAGAACAAAAAACAAAACCAGAATTCCTAAAATCTACAACTAAACTGAAATAGTAAAATTTAAAACAAAAACAAAGAGAATTTACTAAAACTGTTAAAATATCTTAAAGATAAATATTTGTATTTATTTATTTTATTTTTTTGTAAATAAATGTACATAAGTAAAAAAAACTTTCCTTTTTCCAAAAGAATATATATGTGTAATTGTTTTTTTTTTTGTTTAAAAAGAAAATATTTTTTAAAAATCTGTATTCGATTTGAGAATAATTCTTATATTCCTAAACTAAAAGAAAAATCAAGAAAACCAAAATCACCAAGGAAGACTTTTTTTTTTTTAAAAAAAAAAATATAAAATAAAACCCTTGAATTGAATACTAACTGTGAATTTCAGTGCCAAACAAAAGGGCTTCAGCATGAAAACCAATCGACACAAAGTTAAACTCTACTTAAGGTTTAGATTTAAAAAAAAAATAGTAAAAATAAAATACTGTTGCATACCATAAGAAATATATTTTTTAGTCACATAAGTTAAACGGAACTAATACTTTTATTATTAAACAAAAGAATAGTTTTATATTTTTAAATAAAAAGAAGAAAACCACAACTCAGTTGAGATTTAAAAAAAAAAAAACAAAAAACTAAAAATAATAATTAACAGGACAATTATTAAGCGATTTATTTTTCAAATTAAAAAAAATAACTTAAAAACGATAAATATCACAAACTGCACAATAAATATTTTGAAATGATTACAAGTGATGAAAACTCATGAGAAAATTTAGTATGAACGACGTTTTGGGACTGTGAAATGTTGAAGTTAAGGAGAACTAGATTGAGACGGCCCTCATCCTGAGAGCAGTTCATTTCCATTTATTCATTCGTGAAATTAACCAGATTTCTAGAATTTGTTTAGTTTTTGTTTTTTAACAATATTCTGACCTATCCCACCTGCCCTTTGGGCTAGATTTTCTAACTCTTTCAGCCACAGTTTCATATAAAAGAATTTAATTTTTCCAGTAATAAGGCTTTATTTATTCAAAAAAAAGTTCGACATTATTAAAAACGCATAAAAATTCAAAGATATACGGTGATTAGTTTACTAACCATCATGGCGGTGGGCAACAAAAGATTAATGAACACAAAGGTATCAGTTTAGGCAAAATGTTCAGGGTGAATGACTCGAACTCCAACTTTTTAAAATGTCCGCCTTTGGCGCGAATAATGGCCTTGAGACGGCCGAAGAAAGCATCGCACGCTGCACGCAAGTGGCTCTGCGGTATTTTGGCCCATTACCGGTGAAGTTATTGTTTGAGCTGGTCCAAACTTTCGTATTTTTTAGTGCCAACCTTCGCCTTCGAAATACCCCAGACAGGGAAATCCAACGGATTTGCAATCCATTGTGTCGAAGAAATGAAGTGTTTAACATTGTTTTTTAACCAATCTTGGTTGACGCGCGCTTTGTGAGACGGTGCCGAGTCTTGTTGAAATGTCCACGGTCTCCGACCGAATTGATTGTTTGCCCAAGGCTTCAATACTTCACAGTATACGATCGCATTAATTTTGACGGTACGGTCCAAAAATACGAGCGGAGAGCGACCATCGGCGGTTATGGCGGCCCAAACCATCACCATCGGTGCTGCCTGCTTTCTGGTGGCCGTTCGAAGGACGTCTCTGGCAAGTAAACTCGGTCATTTTGATTGTTGACATATTGCTCGATAACAAATGGCGACTCATCAGAAAAAACCAAATTCGGCAACTCACCACTTTCGTGCAAGCGTAGCAACTCCTTCGCTCTTTCGACTCTAACTTTTTTCTGTTGCGGGGTAAGATCGTGTGCTTTTTGGAACTTCAATGGCTTGAGCCCAAGCTAATTTTTCAGTATGTGTTGCATCCGTTCCAACGATATGTTGAGCTCACGAGTCATTTTTCTTCCCTTCGACGCGGATTTCGCTCAATTCGAGCCTTCACTTTCCGAACCATTTCTGCCGATGTTGCTGTTTTTTTATGACCGGCGTTTTGCAACGCTGCCAGTATCACGATAACGAGCTATAATGATATTGTAGCTACTTGTGGCTTTCCAGCCAAATATAAAGCAATCCCACTATGAGACGCAAATCGTTTAAAAAGCTTGTAAATAATAAAATTATCTGTCATGTGTCAAAATTTGAGCTCACTGTCATGAACGGTTTGAAAATTATAGCAGTCTGAAGTTGGTTGCAGTTCGAGTCATTCAGGGTGTATATGTATAACTTATTGCTTATAAAAATCTAGGAAACATGTTTTATACATATTTGCGAATACAAAGAGGGACTTTGCAGGTGCTGCATTGCCATATATGTAGTATGCGCCGGACTTTTTTTAGTGCTGCATTTTGTGCATCTTCGTGAAGTAGATCGCTCTGGCTGATGCATATTACATTTATGGCGTAATTCTTTTGGAACAGACGGCTTGTGGTTCTGAATAGGTAATGGAGAAGATGACACAGAATTACCGAGAGAGCGTTTAGAGCATGATTTGCGGTTCTTCGCCTTAGCTGCTGCTAAAATCCCTTGGTGAACAGTTCTACGAAGTTCTTTGTGTTTATTTTATCCAATTCTGTATGGTGTTCTTCCTGGAGTTCCTTATGTACTAAAAAGGAGTTTATGACAGAGAATTCGATGCCATTCGATTTGACACATTTGAGCATATGAAGACTGAAGTGCATTAATTTAGTTTTATTGCTGACAATTAGTTTATGTTCCGAAAATCACAGTCTCAGGAGGTAAACATCATAATTTATATTCGTGCTTAAGTTCAGAGGACTATCCGAGCGGTATTCAATGCCAAGATCATCTGCGAAAGCTAAATAAAGAGTTAATGTAAATTAGGAACAATATGGGACCAAGAACTGATCCCTGAGGCACACCTAAGTTCATAGTTTTTGAACTGCTGGCAAAGTTACATATTATGACTTTTTGAGTTCTATCCTTTAAGTAGGTGGTTTATAGATAAAACGACGAAATCCTACATGGCGTAATTTATTTAGTAGAATGCTGTGGTTGACCATGTCAAAAGCTTTGCTTATGTCTACAAAAAGCCCAGCACAAAACTTTTTATCATCCAGAGCCTTATTAATAAACCATGAAAACTCCAAGAGGACATCTTCTGAAGCAAGGCCTTCCCTAAAACCAAACTGAGCAGGATTAAGAAAATTTTTCAAAAACTTTAGAAACTGACGACAATAAAGAAATTGGCCTATAATTGTTTTTGTCACTTTTACAACCTTTTTTGTAAAAAGGGATCACATTAGCACATTTTAATTTATTAATTGTAAATGTGACCCCGGTCGAAGCACTTAAGTTAAAAATATAAGCTAATATGTTCTACAACATTAAGTGCTATGGTCTTGAGGGTATGATTAGAGATTCCATCATTTCCACAAGAGCATGAGCTGTTAAGTGAACAGATAATTCTATAGAGTTCAAAGCTTGTTATTTCTTCATAAAAAAAACTATTATTCATAGCAATGTCGTCGACTAAATGCTACCTAACGCAGCCATCAGACCAACCCAGGAAAAGAAATCATTAAATATGTTTGATACTGTTGTAGGATCATCAATAGTAACGCCATCATCGGATAGACCTATAGATTTAGAGATATTAAGAGAGTTGCCATCAAGGATACTATTTATAGCCTTCCATTCCTTTCTAGGACTACCAAGTGCATTACGTACTTTTGAGTAGAAGTCTCTATCGTGATATAACCGTATACTATTGTTAACTTCCTTACTCAATAACGTAAAGCGAATTTTCAGCGCTGTATTAAGGGGATGTTTGAAGCACTTTTTTCCTAATTTATTTTTAAGCTTAATTCTTTTTAAGAGAGAATAAGTAATCCATGGTTTTAACTTTTCATCAGATTTTTTGAACACAATAGTATATGTAAAACTGCTTATGTAATTTTTAAGAAATGCTAAAAACAGGTCATAAGCCTTAGAAGCATTACTTTCCTCATAAATATTCTCCCAAGTTTCAGAAGTTTCCAAGTTCAATATTTAGCAGGTTGAAATTTACTTTCCGCCGAGCTCAACTTGTACGTTGTCACCTACTTTTCCAGTATATATTTCAAAGTCTAAACAATATCCAGGCTCAGCGTATTTCATCCAGACTTTGTATCTGCGTTTTATCGGTTTTTTTTTTGGCATATTCTGCTTCATAAAATTTCGGCCCTTGAACTTTATCATGCTTTCGTCTATAGTCACCTTTTCTGATGTATTATAGTTGGAGAGGTCTTATCTTGTACAGTTTGTCATAATTAGAGTCTGTTTTATTAGCACGCATAAGGATATTCTCATTCAAGTGCAAGTTATTGAGAAGCCAACCAAAGCGGTTGAGTGACAGAAATGATGAAATACAGTCGAACTTCCCTATAATGAATTCGCACGGAATCAGAAAAAAAGGTTCATTATATAGAAATTTCATTGTACAGAAATTTTGATATTTTTTTTATGTGTTTTCAACTTTTATTTAAAATAATCAGGTATTTTACGAGTAGTTTGGATTACACCCTTCCATTTTTCTTCCTCAACAATGCTTTCTAATATATTTAGCGACTTAAAGACATTTTTCGGTACGTTGCTCTTCATCTCCACAAAGGTTCAAACTACATCAAGAGATGAAGAAATTCGATCCAATGTAGGTAGCACCGCATCCACCAATTCTTCTTCACTGGCCAATTCTTCATCGTTTTCTGAATCTGTTAATGTAGAATTATTTTTTATCAAACTTTTATTTTGCAAAAAGATTAATAAAAGAAAAACCTTGGTTATCCTGAACTCCACGACCTTCTAAGACACTGCTGAGAATATCTTCGTCGGACGGGTTTTCTCTCGTCTGCACATTTATCTACATTGACGTAGTCTTCAAATGATGAATCAATGAAGACTGTAAAACCGCCAAATGGGATAATGGTAGAAAGTCCTCTTCATTCCATTGCGGAGATTGGGTTTGAATGTCATCTTTTGAAAATCCTGCCTTTCTAAAACAGTTCGCAATTGTTTCTGGTTTTACATAGACGTCCCATACCGTGCTTAGATTTCGAATGGCTTGCAGCAAATCTATGGCCGTAATAGGTTTGTCTTCATCCATTCGCTTTCTGTAAAGTTGTTTTATGTTCTTGATGTCCATTGGTTGAAGTAACGAAGTCATGTTTGGAGGAAAATAGACAAGCTCAATATTTTTCAATTTATCTTTTACTTCCCTAGGATGCGCAGTACAATTATCAACAAAAAGCAATACCTTCCTTTTTTGAGAAGCAAACTTATTGTCCAGCTGTAAAAGCCATTTTGTACAAATCTCCATGCCTTTTTGCTAGACTCATAAAGCACATCTAATGATTTAATTCCTTTAAAGCATCGTGGATTTTTAGCTTTTCCAATAACAAGCAATTTTAGCTTTTCCAAGCCAGTCTCATCGGCATTAAAGATGTCGTTTTGTTAATATTTTTGCATCAATTTCGGCAAAACGTTCAATGCCCATTCATTGCGATCTTGTATGTTGGCATCAGCATTTTCCCTACATAAGGTTTTCTGAACAATACCGTGCCGTTTTTTGAATTTATCCATCCAACCTGTACTCGCTTCAAATTCTTCGTGTTCCAAGGCATCCGCAAACTCTTTGGCTTTTTCCTTCATTAGTGGCCCAGATATAGGAAGATTCCTTCCACGTGCAGCGGTTATCCATTTCAGTATTGCTTCATCAATATCCTCAAAAAAACATGTTCGAAGTCTTTTACGTTTAGCACTTAATTGTCCGTCTTCTGCACTTTTTAGAATCGCTGACTTGTTTTTTAAAATATTTGATAACGAACTGGGAAGAATTCCAAACTGCTTGGCAATATCTTTCTTTTTTGTTACTCCCTCCTCAACTTTATTAATTATTAACATATTTTTTTCAAGAGAAATACTATTTCGCTGCGACAATTTTACTTGTCGCTCACTGACTTCAACTCACTTTAAGAGTATATTGTGAATCGAAGATGAATAAATCAGACAAGGAGTCTTAAAGAGACATCGAACAAACAAACAAGTAACAGTTACGGTCGATATTTGTACAGATGTTGAAGCGTTTTGAAATGAAAAAATACATTATATGGAGACAAAAAACGTATGAAAGTCAAATTTGCAAATAGAAAATTTATTCATTGTAGAGAAAAATTCACTATATGGAAATTCATTATACGGAGATAAAAATACACTTAAAATAGGACCAGAAAGCTGTGTCTTTGAAATTAGTTCATTATCCGATTCTTCGTCTGATTCCATATTACAGACGCTCTCACCATCTGAAGGTATGTCTTCCTGAAGAACCTCTTCTATATCACGTTCATCGTGTAAACGCGGCATTCTAAATTTGGTAAAATTGTATGTTACAATTACTTAGGTAAAACTACTATTGACATTATTTCTTGTAAATTATGAAAGACGGTATTCATTTTTTATCGCGAATCGCTCAAAAAAATACTACATAAACCACAAATAACCGCTAAAATCTTAACACAATAAACAATCTTACCTTTTCATTTAATTTAGTATGGCTCCTTTGGAAAATTTGCACTATACCACTTATTCGTTAAACGTTTTTTTTTTTTGAAACGTTATGCATAAGCGCCAAAGTTTCACAACACAGTGTCAACGAGAACTACAAAATGATAAGAAGTTAAGTTACTTGTCAATAGCCGCCTTTAAAGCATGTTTAAATCTTTCACCTGAAAGAGTTAAACCTCATTCATCCTCCTCAGTAACTTACTAACTTACAGTACGGGATGAACTTCGACCTCAACTAACAAACCTCTCCAGTTGATTGATATCCGCTTCTACGAGTACTTCTGCGTGCCAACTAAGGTGAGGTCTTCCTCTACTGCATTGTCCCTCGGGGGTTGGATTGATTCAAAGACTCTGCGGGCCGGAGCATTCATGTCAATTCGCTCCACATGTCCTAGGCATCTCAGGCGACTGATGCATAATTTTCTGATTTGATCGATGTCGCTGTAAGGTTCGTATAGTTCGTCATCAAATCTGTCAGACCCAAAAACGGGACCAAATATCTTACGAAGATTGGTTGTCTCAAAACGACCGAGGATATATTCCTTCGCTTTCGATAGAGCCTAGACAATTAAGGTCTTATATAGAGTTTTCTTAGTTGTTCGGGATAAGGTCTTACTACTCAGTTGCCTTCTTAGCCCAAACAAACAGCGATTGGCAAGGCTGATTCTTTGTTTTATTTCTACTGAAGTGTTGATGGCAGAATTAATATCGGAATCAAGGAAAACCAATTCTAGAGCTCTCGACTGTGATATTTGTCCAATCCGTCGATCTTATGTCTTGCTAACAGCATACCTATACTTGGTTTTGCGCTCTTTAACTGGTAAACCCATTTTCCATCTCCGTTTCAATGTTAGTGAACTCACAGTTGACATCCAGATGCATTCTGGCAATTATATAAATATCATCGGCCTACACTAGTAATTACACAGACGTTTGAAAGATTGTGCTCGTGGTGTTCGGTTGTAAGTTTCGCACTATTCTTTCGAGTACTCGTATGATGTTAAAGAAATCACAAGACAGGTTTTCCACCTTCCAGACGGTAGAGTCATAGCTCTATATAGCTCGTCTCTATAAATCCTGACACCTAGGGCCTTAAACTCGATGAAAAGATGGTGGGTTTTGATTTGGACTTCTAAAGTTTTTCCCATGATCTGCCGGGGTGTTAAGATTTGGTTAGTTGTGGACTTTTCTGGTCTGAGACCGCACTAACAGAGGCCAATCAGGTTCTGACGAAGAGATTCAGACATTCACACAATATGGCAGGTAAGATCTTGTATGCAATGTTTAAGAGACTTATCGGATCGGCAAATCCGAGATTCCATTCACCAAGCATACACTCTCTTGACCAGATCTGAGTGATGGGTTGGTGTGTGCTCCCCACAAAGCCATTTACAGCAGCATTGAATATCTCGACCGGTTAGCTGTCAGGTTCAGTAGCTTTGTTAGATTTAAGCTTAGATATTGCAATCCTAATTTCATTTTGATCAGGTGGACGGTTCTGTCTTTGTTGAATGGTTCCTTCTACCTCACAGAGCAATTTTGAAGCTGCTTGTCGTTTAACAGTCTGCAGAAATGGTTTTTTCCATATCCTCAGTGCCGATTGTGTCTGCACCACTAAGTTTCGTTTTCCATCTCTATAAGCTGTTCGGGTTTTCTTTCCGAGACACGTTCGTCTGGAAATGTGTTTCTAAGTATGTATGTATCTGGTTAGATAAGTCAAGCGAAACAATCGGTGTAGGCATACTGTTTTATGCCTCGTAACTCTTAAACCCTTGATGTTGCACAGATTGAACTCTTCCTTTGACAATCCGACGACCTGATGACGCTTAACTAAAGTTGTATCTTCAGGGCAACCTCTGAAGAATAAATTATGAACACATATACATATTTACTCGTACCTTCCCTCACCATACAGTGCACCAAATGGGTGCTTGTGCGCTTTAGTTGATTAGGAGGGCGAATGGAATGACAAGGTTTAGAGCGCAGTTTGAATTCGTCCTTAACGACATCAACCAGCCGGAAGTCGCGATGGTTTTTTGAGCTGTGTGAGAGGGTGCGTTATCTCAATGTAAAATGATTTTTTTCTTCTGTAAACCAAGTCTTTTCTCACGAATTTATACATCCAGTTAGCTCAGAAGGTTACTATAAGAAACTGAGCTTACTGTTATACCAGTTTGGAGGTAATCCCCGAACAAAATTCCTATTGCATCTCAAAAAACTGATGCTAACACCGAAGTACCAGTTTTGAACCGCTCCTTAGTCTCTGGTTTTGATTCAGAATTACTCGTATTACAAAATCCTTCTTATCCTTTCTAAAAGGCTCCAAATACTCCAAATTGTGTGCACAATTGGTACTGCATTCTGAAACCCAAAACTTCAGTCAAAATATTGCTAACACTGCCTAATGAGATGCCTACGGCTTCTACTAAACCTCCCTCGGTTAGTCGAAGATCTTCCAAAACCATCTAGTATTTTTGCTAAGATTTCTGGTGTTGATGCACCTTTTAGACGTCCTTCACGCTGATCATCTTCAAGATTTGTACGACCACGTTGCGTTTCAGCTACTCATCTTTCTACTGTTCTAATCTAAGAGTCCTTGTACACTTTTAACAACTCTTCCTGAAAATGTTTGGCCTTAAAAACCGTTCATGAAAGTTTAAATACCTAAATACTAAATGGGAGCAGGACTTGATTCTGACAAGGTAATTTTCTGTGACTTTTCGACACATATCGGGCAATAACTCGGCCATAACTTAAGGAATATTCGTTTTCCAAGCGTCAAGACTTTGCAGATTGTGTGCATAAACACGATCTTCTGCATAGCTCTACAAAAAGAAATCCAACAGCGACAAATCACACGATCTTGGTGGTCAGGTCACAGCACCAAAACGCGAAATAACTCGTTCAGGAATTATTTTCTGCAATAGAGCCAAAACGGGTTGTGTTATGTGAGATGTAGCACCGTCTTGTTGAAACCACATGTATTCCACATCCATATTTTCTATTTGAAGTCAAACAAGTTCGGTTAACATTTGGCGGTGACGGTTACACCTTCATTTTCGAAGAAATACAATATGGGGCGATGACACCGCCGCACACTATATCAGTGACTTTTTGTGGATGCAGTGATCTTTCGACAATTAACATACATGTGGCTTTTCACTTCCCCATATGCGGCAATGTTGTTTGTTGACGTATCCGCCGAGCGAAAAATGAGCCCAATCGCTGAAGAAAGTGTGTGAAAATTGGTCATCCAAACACTGATGTCCATGCACACAATCGACTTATGTTCTACGCATTTCGTGGTCAGCTGGCTTCAATTCTCCAGTGAATTGAACTTTATAAGGGTGGTAGGTTACGTTAAACAGGGGTATGATGGACATTCCATCGCTCAGACACCAGGCACCAAATTGGGCCCATCGCGATCCCTGTGGAACCAGTTGAATTTGTCTTCAAATGTCAAAAATCTAAACAATCTCCATGGTGAAACACCCAATTTTCCTGCAAAAGCCAAGAAGGCCTTTGAAGTTCGTGCCGTCTATTTCCTCTAGATTTTCAAAAAAATATTTCCCTAAAAATTGTCTTCGACTACGCGATATTGTCTCGCATTCACACAATATGTGTGTTATGTCCTCAACAGCTTGCAGATCGCATCTGCAAATATCCGTGTCTGCTAATTTGAGACTCTTTGCGTGTTGCAGCAGGAAACAGTGTTCTGTCGGGATTCCTATTACTGTCTTAAGCTTATCCCTGTTTAATTTTGTTAGCTTCCTGGATCTTTTACCGTCAAAAACGTTGGATACCGTGTGTGCTTTAAGACTTGATCAAAGTCTTAACAGTTTTATGATTTTTTCCTCGATAGTGCCCCTCACTACGCAAAGGAGTAGTTTGATGTTGGCAGCCTTACTACTGTCGAGTAGCCCTCATTTTCTTGCAAGCTCCTCCGCTTGTTAATTTCCTTTAATACCGCAGTGTCCTGCGGTCTTACACGGTTCTGACTGCGTAGTGTCTTGAGCACTACGCGACAGCCCTGACTCTATCAGAGTTGACGTTGGTTGATTCCATTGCCTTGAGTGGGTACCGATGTAGATAGCGATATCTCTTTCGGATACCGATCTCATCTGCATTAGCTCAGCCGCCCTGTGAACAGCCAGAACCTCTGATTGGAAGACACTGCATGCGTCCGGTAGTCCTATAAACTACAGTAGCTCCGTTGGGACCGTCCGAAACTACTGCTCTTTTATAAGGATGTAGATATAAATCCCAATGCAAAATGCGCCATATTGCACCGTAAGAAAAGCCCAAAGGCTGTGCACGCCGTGAAATCGATAGATTTGGATCTTCTTCAACATTCTCATTAACGACAGCCATATTTTCTGTAGAGCATGCATTTCGACGATTAATAGTCCTTAAGACATCTGTAATAGAACCAGGCTCTTCGAATTTTCTTAGTTTTGCCTATAGTACGAGTATGTTTATATGGACGGTTATATCGACCATAATCTGCTCGTAATGCGCGGAACGTACCTACTACAGAATCACTCTTTTTGTAGTAAGTTTTCACAATTTTAACCCGTTCAGCGATTGTTAAACGATTCTTATTATAAAATGGCAAACTTTAAACTTTATACAGTGTCGGACGACAGTTCGGTTTGACGTATATGATTGAAGCTGGGATGTCAAATTCGGACCACAAGCTGGACAACCCTATATTAGAATAGGTGTCCCACAGGGCTCTGTATTGGGTCGTATTTTATTTCTAATATTTATTAACTCGATATTTAGCATGGATTTAGAAAGCAAGAAAACTGGATTTGCTGGTGATATAGGTTGTTCTTTTTCCTGCAATATCGTTCTCGATTGATTTGCAATATTTAACCACGACTTGGAGGTCTAAAGGCATTGGTTTTGTATGCACAAACTGGTCAGCAGCAAGAAAACAAAAATGATGTGTTTTTTTTAAACTGTCGCTAATTTCTATTTTCATAGTGGCGATTGTAAAAATTTATGTGTTAGTTCCAATACTGGTAGGGCCATCAGAAACAAGGTAACTTATGATGTAAGCAAGAGCTGCCCTTCTACTCGTAAATGCTTTCTAATTGACAATTTTACTGTCTACAAATATCTGGGATAAAACATAGATAGTCACATGTCCATATTAAGGATATATCTATTACAGCTTCCGAATATTGATCCTGGAGTACCACTCGTCTATGTTATGGATCGAGCCCTCTATCTCTTTTTATGCTCCTTCTTTTTCCCCTGTAAAAGCCTCTTTTTTGCTCATAGAGCTCACGGACAGTGCTGCTTCGTAGGTCAGTTGTTTCCCTTCATGCGCTTGCCTGCATTCTTAATCAAACCATTGGTTTCGTGAAGGTGGTCGCTCATATGTTTCAGCATTTCTGATGGCTTTTTGCTATCGATTCCACTGGACTTCGGTGAGGACCACTTAGACCAGTTGTAAATCTATTGTTACGAGTATACCACTAGGAGAGCGTAGGAGGCCGTTGATAATCCTGTAACAAAGAGATCATTTAGATCATGCATTCTGGTAGTGAGGACAATTTGAAAAAAACTGCGCCACAGAATCCTCTTCCTCTTAATCTCTGTAGCTCCTGTAGAAATCATTATAGGGAATACTCAATTACTGAGCGTGCCTTCCAATTACATAGTGTCCCTTCAATGTGTTTGTTAGTTCAAAGATGTCTCTGCTCCTGAGGTTTATCACCTCTCTAGACTGTTTAGGATTTAGAATGAAGCATATTAGCCTAGATGTGTCACGAATATTTCGCTGATCAAAGTTAGCTATCTGATTGCTCCTTAACTGTTTACGTATACTGCAGTGAGGGTATTAGATTCAGGCTGAGCCGAGCAGCGTCCTGATGAATAACTGCGACTTCTGCTTGGCAAACTATACAGTACATGAGTATAGAGGACACTCTACGCTTTTGACTGCATAAGAGCCGTCGCTGTAGATTGAAATTGATTTGCTGAGAAAGACGTGGAATTGTCTCTATTCGTTGCTTTCTAGAATCAGATGATTGAAGTCGACTTTGAAGTAAGTTAATTATGTGAGGCCACGATGCAGAGTTTAGTAGAATCTTCTACTACAACTCCTTCTGTTGTTGGAACTCTCTCAGCCTGAGGGTAGAGTTGGTAGTAATCTGCATGCCGATTCTATAGGTAGCAATTGGATCAAATTTTGTAGAGCTGCCGTTGGAGAGGTTCTAAAAGCGCCATTAATACTTATGAAAGGCAGCTTGCAACTTTTTTAATAGTTGATGTTATTTCAATCTTCAAGAGTAGGCTACCAAACGTGAATAGGAGTTGGCCTTACGATTATGTAGAATTGTAGATCCCACCGTGGGCGATCAGCCCACTTGTATGAATAGGGTAATTGGAGCATTTTTATTTCGCTCTGAAATACTTTGTTTCCATTTCAATTTGCTGTCCAGGATGAATCCTACATAATTAATTGTATAAAAGAGCTGTTATTGTATAATAAAAAAGTTCCTTTGAACGACGTGTTGCTTGTTATTTTCTAAAGAATTTTCGACGAAATTAGAAGATCCCAAGGGTCTTTCCGGACTCACCTCAAAGAGCTAATTCAATTTAAATAAAATACATATCTTGGGGTCTAGTAACTTGCGATCAGAATTTGTCATCCAGAGCTGAGAGATGTCGCCCTACAATTAACTGAATTTTATTTGTGGGTGTGAGAAACACGCCAAGAATAGCTCCTAAAAAAGACCTTGCTCATAAGATGTTGAACAATGTACAGATCCCACACATTGTCCCGAACAAGTCTTTTGGTTTCTCAGTGTTTTCTTCTTTTATTTCTTTAATCTGGATCATCTTTATTCATAGAATGTACGCAGTTAAGTTCCTTAACTAAAATCTTTCCCAAACTCTTAAAACGAATTGAATGAGCACAACCTCCGTGCTCATAAACATTAAGTACTAAATTTTCTCATAAATAAAAAAATAACATAATGAGAAATCCGTTGATGCTTTCAAAGATGTTAAAAACTAATTTTAAACAAAATATATAACAAATAGAAATTGTTGCATAAAATATTTCCAAAAAGTGCTATACAACGTAATAAAATAAAAATAATTATTGATGTGATTTTTTTTTTATTAAATATTAAAAAAAGAAAACTAATAATAAAACAAAATCAAAAAATAGTAAATGGTTGTAATTTTCACATAAAAAAAAATTAAAATAAACAAAACTAAAACCAAAAAATCCATTTAGATGTCAGCAAAAAGAGAAAAGGTAGCATTAGAGATAATAAATTAAAAACAAAAAGAAAGAAAAAGTTTAAAGAACAAAATAGTAGCTTAGACATATCTCCATCCAAATGACGATTGATTGACAAAATATATTAACTAAGAACTAAATCAACTAAATTGCTATTTTTAGAAAAAAAAAATAAAAAATAAAAATATAACAAAAAACCTAATAAATAACTAAAAAGAAAAATAAATAAATGAAATTATTATTGTACATTTATATAAGATGGCATTTCAAAATGTTCAATCTGAAATGAAAACAAAAAAAATATAAAAATAACGAAACGAACGTAATGGGAGCGATAAATGCATTTGTGAAATATTTTTTTTAATTTTTAAAACAATTTCTATTTAATTTGTTTTATACAAGTTTCAGTATAAATTGAATTTTAAAGATTGGTAAAAAGACTGAGTGTAGACAAGCAGAAGGAAAACGAATTTTTTTTTATTTTCTATAATTTAAAAAAAAAAATATAAAAAAATTATTTAAAGGTATTATTAATTTATTATGGGCGTAATCGTTTAAATATTTTATGAAAGTATACAATAATTAGAAAGGAAAAATACAAATGATTCAGGGAGCCGATTTTTCAAAAGAGTTTTTGGAAAATTCTCTAAAAATCTTTCGATTTTACTTAAAATTATGCCATGGACTTGAAGTAGCTTTTGAGAAAATTTTTATTTTCTTTTGTTGTTGGCCAATGAAATTCTTTGATGAAAGTTACACGTAATAGTGTCAGATGTCCGTCATCCTCCGAATACTCTACAGGATGTCAAACTACTGCCAGTTGGTAGTGAGCTCTTATTCAAATATGGAATAAAAGAGACCCCACCGCAAAGTCTCGATGATGGAATATCAAGATCAGTATCTTTAATAATCAGCTTAGAAAATTCTGTAAATTATCCTTCCATTTCAAGCCACAACAGAGTAAGGATATTTTCAGAAATGTTGTCATATGATCTAATCCCCTCGTCATTCTTTACATAGGCTTGATGATTGTAGATCTTTGTAGATCATCCAATAATCACTGTGATTCATATCTTATATTGACCAATTTGGAACACTCAACCACTTTATCAGAAGCGATGAAACTTTTAGTTCTTTGACATATGGCAATAGAAAAATTTTCTTTCTCTAAAAATGTAGACCATATGATGGTATCGTTCCCATATTCTTTGAAATTCTTCTAAGAACATTGATTTGACTTGCTCGGGTAAGCATACTCATCAATAACTGGAATTTGACACAACAATTCACCTGCTATTTTACATCAGAGGAACAGTTGAAAGCCTGGCCATATGGTGTCACCAAATGTTTGAATCATCACGATTACGGTATGTCCGTAAGGCGTTGCGCTTGATATTTGAGGACCATTCTTTCCGTTTTCAAGAGAGTCATGACGTTCCTAAACACAATCTTTGTCCATTGCCCGATAGCTAATGATCGTTAACAAAGAAAACTTACCAATTAACCTCCTCAGGCTTTGAAGAATTTCCGAAGAAACTCCCACAAGGCTGTGGAAATTAGGATTTGCTAGTACAATAGTACTACAGATGTTCGTCTTCAGAGGAATCATCTCAGGGCCCGATATATCGTTGTTTGCCATTCCAAATACATTTTTGGACCTCAAAATTCATAACCAAAAAGTTTTGTTTATTTAAATTCTACAGAACATGGAGAGACATGTCCGAGATGATTATTTATCTTAGTACTACCTCCACTTAGATCAGTACAATCACTGCAGTGACTACATTTCTTGAGATTACTTAGACCGATCGCCGCGTAAATCACTTTGTTTGTTACGGTTACAAATGTTATTACGATCATACCGATCAGTATTATTACTATAATCACAATCGCTAAGGGGTAACTACATATAATACATAACTGCAATTATTGAGATCACTTGAATACTTCGACCACCGAAAGCACTCTGATACTCGCTTCGATCACTACGATCAATTCCATCTACAATCACTACAATTAGTACGATCACTATGATCACTCTGATTACTCTGATCAGCATGATCACTATAATTACTATGGGCGCAAATGTGGTTTCAAAAACTAAGTTAACGCATAAACACCTTCATTACATGACTTATACATGGTTACTAGTCTTGTGATAGATCGGCTAATGGATTTGAATTATCCAGTAATCAGAGACATTACTAGCCTGAACTTTTTTATATAATTCTATGAAGGAAGCGACCCTATTTAATGAAAATTTCGTGCTGTCCCAGACGGCTCAATAATCGGCCCTTTTCTTGTTGTGTCATTTATCAATGATCTCCACGTAAGCAAGCATACCATAGGCAGATTAAATATATATCGCGACCCCACGATCTCTAATACAAATTTTCGCAATCTGTAACTATAGCCCAAGTTGCTTGACATCAATTTCTTTTTCTAATAAAGTAAATCATTTTAACCAATTCCTGTGGACTCGCACACGAACTAGTAAGAGCCATTCATACTGGGTTGCGAATATTATGGACCACTACTTTAATAACTAACGATCAAAATTGGTAAAAATTTAAGTATAAATACCTCAAACCACTTAACATTCTACAGTTCCTTTGATTCAGTATCACTAAGCCAATTGAAATTGACCTCAAACGCCACAAATAAGATAGGTTTATATTCACGATGATTCAATTAAATATCTACGCGCGGGTAGTCTATTCTATGTTTCTCGCTTTAACAATTTATGAAATAGCGTCTTTGCAAATTTAATAATCAATCAGAGATGATTCTATTCTGTCATCCTTCCAGTTAGTGATAATTTTCTAGATCCCTTAGAACAGAGACTATAATTTCTCCTATACATAATTATTTAGAAAGCAGCCGTCTGTTTTTTGCACACACTGTTAAACTGCAATACATCACTATCATTCCCACAAATGTTTCGACTTAACCTTGATATTTCATGTTCGTTGTCGCCATGGTGAAACGTATTCCTCCCTTTACGCTTCTCGGAGGTGGCAACTAGCAGGTCTTCCGGCGAAGGTATGTAGCCAAACGTATAGTCTCAAGTCTCGCAGAGCACAACTGCAAACAACTTGTACCGACCGCCAACAGCCAAGTTGGAGAACTTGGAGAAAGAAAACAAAAAAAAATTTATCGACGAGTCGGCAGAGTGAGCAGGGCGACCTTGCCTTCTAGTTGGCCACAACAGTAATTTTAGGTTTTTTTTTTTTAATAATTAAAAGTTTGTCAAAGTGACAGATGTTTGGAAGCGTCACGCTGTGTCAGTAACCAATCTACCTCCACTCTCTCAACTCAACTCTTTAGCATATATTCATACCAGCGGCATTACGTTCACCCATCGCAAGTTGTTGCAATTTTTCGTGTCGTCTCCGCCTTTATACAGGTGTATAAGAAGGTCTTCATCCTCTGGTGAGGTTCCGGCCCGACTACACATCCCCGGCTTATGCTTTCATCGCTGACTTCGACTTCCGAAAAATATGCCGCTTCCTGTGTGTGAGCGACAGCCGGGAATTAACATAGAAGAAACGAGTTAAAATACTTTTCCCAATTATTGCAAACTTCGTTGCCCCCTATAAAAAATCTTCCCTACTCATTGCCTGTGCTTCAACGATGTACTGCTTTTATCATCGCCCGTTTCATGGTTATGAGGGTAGGTCTTTTAAGTCTGGGTATAGTGCTTTATTCGCCTATTTTTTTGCACGCTTCGTTGTCTAACTTCAGACGCATTTTATTGTATCCATCCATGCTTGAATGGATTGTCTCTTGTCAATAATCGTCATTTTGCTCTCAGAGCTACAAAACGTCCTGAATATTAGATCCGAACTCGGAATAGGTTAACCTTTAAGGCTATAGTAACGGTGACGGAGGCACAGCGAATGCAATTCTTGACAATCTTGTATTTTGAATGTAGTGAGTATCCGTGGAGGTCTTCAAATTTAGACTTAGTGTAGAGTCTTCGACACTGAACTAGCTGGGCAAGGATTACAGAAGAAATTCTCTAGACCAGTGCGGCTTCAATAATAGTTTTCGCTGGTAGTTACTCTTCTTGATGGTACAATTGTATGGGATATTGATTCTCCAGGTTGCAGATAGACCAAACAAGTGATAGCATCCAAAGAGCCAGCGGCCTTCTTGCTATTCCTCAGCAAAGTTTCTAGACTGCTTACTAGCGTTTAAATAACGAACTAACTTTGCTAAGCATCTAAATGCGCTGGATGAAGCTAGCATTGAGTTATCTGGATGGAGAGGTTAGGTTTGGTTAATGCCTGTCGTCAGTAATAATGACGAACCACATAGGCAAACTAGGGCGAATTCTGATCTGTTATAATCCTTGAGACTATGATAATATTAGCTCTTTACATGGCGAAAGTTTCTTAATGCGGTTTCCGTTAACCTGAGGGCATACTGATTTTGTGTGCGCGCACTATCATCTTCCTGCAATGCTTTGTGTACTCTGATATCTATGATATAAACTGTAAATATGGAATGGAGTTTAATAGTAGGGCCAAAATGCCTGTGCAACTTCAGTTCCGGCGAGCTCGTGTGCTTTTTTTTACCATAGTGACCGCTAAGCCTTAGTACCTAGGTTTTCTCGAAGTTATTATGACAGCTTACAGCCTCTAACTCTACGCGACATAAAAGCACAAGTTTGGAGCTGACCTTGGAAGTAAATTGACTGTCAAGGAAGATGCACACTGCCTCATGTGATGGGTCCAGTACTCTCGCATGCCTGGCGGCCCCACTTGAATTGGATATTGAATAAATACGAGTACTAAACTAAAAAAATGCATGCGAAATCTAACATAGGGTGAGTTCATAAACGTCAGCATATCTACCTTAGTACAACCGCAGATCTTTCCTCGCGTGTTTTTGAAGGCATTCACTGCGCAGACATATCTTAGTACGATCGTCATTTGTTTTATGTTCACAAATGTCATGTCGGCAAAAAAAGTAATATTCAACCAAATTTCAGATTTGCTTTGTTCAAAAAAAAAAGGTTTCGAGGAATATTAATTAAAGCCACGTTCACTTATTTTGTGTCAGTACAAAATAGTTTTTAGCCAAAAATTAGTTAAAACAATTTGTTCAGAGATGTTTGGAGGCTCTCTATGAATTTCTACATATTTCCTTTTTTCGATTCTCACTTTTTTTCTCTCTACGGAAACAATCCCTTTTTTGCACAACGCATCCTTTTCTAATTCCGTCTTTAAAAACTCCAGAAGTTCATCCTTCTTTGTTTGCTTTTTCCTTTTTTTGGGTTTTCCATTTAATCTTCATTTTTAATAGCGCCGTTCTCCAAAAACGCAGAATCAGTTTTCTTTTGACAGAAGATGCCTCCTAACGTAAGTTTTATCGAATTCTTCGAAGTACTCCCAAGTATTAGAATTAACACCTCGTCCAGATGCACTGTGTTGAGCTTTCTAATACGCTTGTAAATGGTCTTTAATTAAGCGCTTCTATCTTTACAATTAAATAAAATAAAGTGTGTTGTGAGACATCAATGCCATTATGTAAGGAATAAAACATCGCTCAAATTTTCTCCGCGGCTTCTACGGGTGGCGCGCATCCGAAATGTCCAATTTTCCATGACTTTGACGCATAAATCAGGGTGAATTTGACCGATGGCACGGGTTATGTTGGCATTGAGAACCGCTGCGGTTTGTGATTTATTCGCATAGACTTGCGACTTCAGAAAACCCCACAAGAAAAAGTCTAAGGGGGTCAAGTCGCACGATCTCGATGGCCAGTTCACATCACCTCCGCGTGAGATGACAATGCCCTCGAATCGCTCGTGCAGAACTTCCAATGTGGCGTGAGCTGTGTGGCCGTTCTGTGGAAACCACATGTCGTTGGTGCCCATATCATCCAATTCAGTCCTAAAGAAATTGGTAATCATCGACCTATAGCGCTCACCGTTGACGGTGATGGCCTGGCCAACGTCGTTCTCAAAGAAATATGGACCGCCGCCAGCTCAAAATGCACACCAAAAAGTGACCTTTTCGGGATGCATTGGACGCTCTTGAATCTCATGTGGATTGGTATCGTCCCAAATTCGACAATTTTGTTTGTTGACGTACCGATTCATACAGAAATGGGCCTCATCGCTGAAGATGATTTTTCGATGAAAATTAGGATCAGTTTCCAACTGTTCCAGAGCCCATTCAGCGAACACATGTCGTTGTCTATGGTCGCTTACCTTCAGCTCCTGGGACAGTTGAGTTTTGTATGGGTGCAGGCACAAGTCGTCAAGTTGTAGTCTGCGAGAGGCCGAGTTCTTGTGAGCGACGGGAAATGGACTGCCGCGGATTCTACTGCACACCCTCACGGACAGCAGCGATGATTTCGGCGGATTTTGCGTTTCGTCGACGTACGGGTGTTGGTTTATCGTTTACTGGACCCGTAATTCAAATTAATCCACCACACTGCCAATAGTCCTCTCGGTAGGACGATTATGGACAGAACACCCATTTTGATAAAACAATTTTATCATGTGCACGTGTTGTTGAACGCTATGTCCGTCCATGGTGATTTGGTAAACTAGACTGAATAAATGGCAGCCAATTTGATAGATGTAGCTTCAACCATATGGCAGCTATCAACTGCCATAGTTCGGAAGTCTCTATTGGAAGACCCTGTATCTCGCCATCAGGTTTTCTAATTTGTTCCCATGTTATGGACTTTAAACAATGAGTCCTGTTTCCTCATTTGCTCCAAAAGGAGGGTTGTTTTACTTCTTCCCGCAATGAGTTCTGTTTTCGAGAACGTCACTAGATCGTCATTACAGTACTTAACGGTTGCAAACGTCAAATTGCAAACGTTAGTTGATCTTTGTCATCTGAATGATTTTCTCCTTGCAATTGCATTTGACGTTTCCAAACAAAGCAAAATGGAGCCCTTGACAAAAGTTATTTAGAAAATTAATTATAATATTCCCTCCAATTGTGAGAAGGGAAATCCTTGGTCTTGCGTTAGGATGTCCCGGTGAATATTATTCCATTTTCAAAAGAGGATTCACATCCCAGTCTTGTTTTTATAAGTAATTTGACATACCGTCGCGTCCATGGTTCCATCGACTCGACCCATACTTTGGTAGGAGTAGGTGTTGGAGTTCCATAAAAATAATATTTTGTTAAAACAAATAAATATATGTGCTTACTGTTCACGAGACAGAAATTCGTCTGAGTAATCCGATTCGGCGATCCAGCCATCATATTTGAAAGCATATGTGTTATGGTGCAGCGCGAATTTCCGGCTGCTGTTTTGCAGCGCATATGACGTTTATGAACATCTGCCCTGCAGACACTGCCTTATCGAACATGTCACAAACGCAGTGTGATTTGTAATGTCGTTTTCGAACAAATGACTTTCACAGCGTGCGTTTAAGCATATTTTGTAAAACCAATTTGATGCAGATGACGTTGTCGAAAACGGTCCAGGTCTGGTTTCATTAAAACGGCGTTCTAATCAAAAGTTATGTGCTCAATCTACCTTAAAAAATTGTATAGAGTATATTGCATATTATTTCAATCGCACTTACATTTTTTCCTCTTCAAAAAACACTGTTTCACACCAAAATATTGGAACATACAATTTTTTGTCCAGTGACAATTGAGATGCCCAACTAATCTGCGCAAGGATGACAACATGTTGATGCAGTTCTGAAGAAAATCTGCATTATTGAACGCAACTCATGTAATGTTTGTTTTTTAAAATATTTCAAAAATCTTTGAAGCACACTGAAAGCACACTTTTGTTTCAAACCCATCTCAATTGTACAACCCGATATTTCTTAAATAAATAAATAATTGGAGGATGATTCTATAACAAAAAATAAATGATCTCCCTTGTCTGTATGATGATTCGGCTAAAAGCTTCCCCATATCATGCTATCTAACACTATTCCGTAGCCGGCTATTTAACGAATCAAATATTGTTGGCCCTCTTAATCAGAATTCAACAAACATACTTTATTGATTCTAGATATTTCTCCATGCTATCTAATCGGCTCTTTAAGCAAAATCAAAATACCTTCACCCAAAAGCTCTTTCCAAATATTGAACTCTCCCCAAGACTATCCCATTGGCATGTTTTAAGAAATAACAAAATCATTCCTTGCATTTTGAGTAATTCACTTGTACATAAATAATCTCTAAAAAAAACTTTCGAATAAAACTAAATTTAAATTCAAAACTAAATGGGGCTCAAACTAAAAACAAAATCAAACCAAAACACAAAACATTTACTTCTGATTTAAATTTAAAAAAAAAAAACAAAAAAACAGAAATTACTCAAAATGCGACCTCAAATTACTCGTACATGTACAGAAAAGTACATTTTGTAAAAAAAAAAAACTAAAAACCAATGCAACAACTTCCAACAAAATACACAACTAGAAATAAGATTTATTTATAAGAAATTCCACTACAATTATTTTAATTGTAAAAAATTTGACAATATAGTATAAACCAAAATAATTTTTTTTAAGATTACCTAAATGAAATTTTAAAAATAAAAAAAAATAAAAAATAAAAATTACTATAAGCGACAAAACTAAAACTAATTAAGAGAGAAAAAAATCATTAAAAACAAAATGCTTTGTAAAAAATTGAAGACAAAAAATTTGTAAAATAAAAATTAAATAAACTAAGCCTTCCATAAAATGAAAGCATTTTTTTTTTTTAGCAAAAGAAAATGAAGAAAACAAAAAAAATTAAAATCGCAGTAAACAGGTACCTTAAGATATGTTCTGGAATTTTTTTCTACTCAACACAATTTATATATTTTTAAAGTTTATATTAAAAATAAAAAAAAAACCAAATGGTGTATTTATAAGGGAAATAAGGAATTTCATTGAAAGAATGTAAAATAGATTGCTTTTTGTTTTGTTTTATAAATGTAAAAGAAAATAGTAAAACTAAATCTCAGTTATATACCTAAATGTAAAAACAAAAGGCTTTAGATAAATTTAAATGTTGAAGCATAAATTTTTTGTAAGAGATGTGTGTATAGTTTAAGAGTTGAAATTTTAGTTTTTACATTCTAGTTAATAGACGAGTATATTTTCAATTTCAATTAAAGTGCCATAGTTTTTAAGCTCGCAGACCTGTTAGAATTTACTTATTCGGAGGATCTTTTAAAGCTCTACTAAGGCATAAATATGGTTGATGAAAAAATGTATCTTTCATACACAGCAATCGATCCAAAGTATCCATATTAAAACTGGACACCTGGAGATATTATACGCGAATAGCCGAACAGACTTTGGAAAGATTGTGCCTCTAGAGTTAACTTACGGGTTTCGCACAATTTTTTCAAAAATGTTGCGGAAAAAATCACATGACAACGTATCACCTTGTTTAAGTCCTTTTTGACTATTTGTATTTGACATCACCGAACTTGGTGGGGCAGCAGGCATTCTCCATCATCATCCTGCATAGTTGAATAAGCTCGACATTGATGCAAAAACTAGACATGGCTCTATATAGTTCAAGTGATGAGTTTAAATGAAGAGTCGGTGTGTATCGATTTTGACTCCTTGGGTTTTTCTTTCCAATTTTCCTGATCTATGCACATTGGAATTTCCTGGTCTAAAACCCCATTGATAGAGGGCGCCGACACTGTTGACGAAAGGTCTTAGGCGTTCACATAATATGGCAGACAGAATTGTATATGGAGACTTATTCCTCTGTTGTAGGCGCAGTTCAGGTGACCTCCCTTCTTTAGAATCGGATAAACAATGCTGAGGTTCCATTCATCGGCCGTACTTCCGTGGCGCAGATTTAAGTCATCGTGTCCAGCAACTTTGTTAGAAATCACTACTAACCATTTTTCTAAACTGATAAAATCTTCCATCATTAACGTCGTAATCTGAGGACAGTCCTTCGAAAATGAACTCGATAATCTTTGGTTGATTTTGAAGAGATCTGAGTGCAGATAGTTGGAGCTGTATTGTGATCGACCCATTTTTTATAAACTTTCTTACCTATCACATAGGTCATAGAGGTAGTTTATAGTAGCTAAGTGGAGTGGGATGAAAGTCCAGAAATCAATGGAATTTATTGTGTAATACGTTTTGGCGAGTTAACTCTGCTGACCGTCTTCTAGCCCAGTCTAGCCAAGATGAAGCTATCCCTTCCTTTATTTTAGGAGTCCTTTAAGTCACAGATTGCTGGCTATATTCCTATGATTAAATCCTCAGTAATTACATATATGCAGTGTGACGCGTATGATTTCAGAGAACTCGTATTCTCACTACCAGGCCTTAGTATGTAAGACACGACTTTCTTAGGGTCAGACGGTATCAATGGCTGAATAAAAACCAAGACTGCTCAAGACAAAACCGACATTTCGAACAATCTGATCAAGATGAAGTGGCTGATATCCAACGTATTCAGTGATTGTAAAGATGTAGAAGGCAGTATCTATTTTAGATACATCTGACAGTAACAAACTTACGCTGTTTCATACCTCCTTTTCGCATTGCGTTCGGAGGAATTTGTCAAAAATTACAAGAACCAAGTTGACCTTTAAAGCATATTACGATGAAGGTTGTGGTTGGATTTGAAATTCATTTTACGAGAACGCCGTCAATTATCGATTTTCTGGGTCGGGAAGACAAAAACCATCAAAGAGCTGGACACTTAGACTAAACGGCTCAGTTGCCATCTCCAAGCCTACAAACCGAAGGAAAATTCTAATAAGTCCACTGGGGGACTTAAATCAATGAAGAAGTCTAAAAATGCTTCCAGAAATGCAGGAGAAATAGAAGTTGTAATTTTAGGCCCTGTTTGGCTTAAGTCCTTTTCATAACTTTTGAAAAAAAAATTCCAATTGAGGCTTAGTAATCTGAAAAGATGTTTAAGATATCAGATAATGTGACTAATAGGGACGATTACAAAGGTGTTTTCTTAGTAAACCTTATGTACATGGTTTGATTAGATTATGCGATTCGAGGGAGTAGACTCAATTGTCTATGCCTTAGCACGCATTTGTCACTCAGGAAGCCGCCTTTAGCACGTCCTGTCGAGTTTTGATTGTAAGAGATCTAGCATACCTCAAATTTGAGGCTCCTAACTGCCACTTTTTGACTTAACTTTTGACAGACATAGGTCTGAGTATGACGAAGTCAAATCGAGATATCAATGGCAGCAATATAAAATTTTCTCATACTGAAATCTTACATAGTTAACGCGAGGAAGTCATAGAAAGCGTTCCTCTTTCTCCACACACACGTCGATTTTTCATAATTTTTTTTAGGCAGGTTATAAGAGGATATACTCCTAGGAGAATACAAATGAAATACTGTCAGCTCAGGAAGATTTGAAGAGTGAAAATACCAAAATGATTGATCCAGAGACATTAAACCGTCTAATCACAACCGGATTAATAAGACCCAATTGGCAGTTGGAGTTCACCTCTTCATATTCAGGGAAAATATTCTGATGTCATATATAAACATATGAAGTCCCCTCTTTATTTAGAGAAATAGCGCAGTAGTCTTTCGAAGTGTTTTCAGAAAGACGCACTTACAAAATAGGGGGTCTTAGGACCATATCATTTTTCAAGATTTAGCTTGACACCCCAGTGGCGTCTTCCAACGCCGACTCACATACGAAGATATATGATTCTCTGAATAATACAGAGTAGGTAGCCACATACTGTATGTCTCAAGGACCCGAAATTCCCAATGGAATGGTTAGTATCGCGATGATTAGTATCGCGACTCATCTATAAGTCACGACAATAGAAAGAAAGAACTCTCACAAACTGGTCGACAGTTTCATTGCTTCAATGCCCTTAGGCTTAGACTAACTGAAGCCTAAATATCCAGCTGTAAGTAAGGTGCTGACACCCTAATGGGCCTTTATTTAAATTTCTATGACCATTCTATGCAGGCAATTCTTAAAAAAAAGCCCTATTCCGGTATCAATCTTTAGGCCGTCGTCTATTTTCGTAGGGACCTTCCTATCATTCACGTTTTTTGTAATTTCACAACTCAGTCTCAAACCCTGGCAAATTATATGATATGATTTGATCTCGATCTTTGAGACTTTTCAAATTTTTTACTTCAGTCAGGAAGACTTTTTCAAGAGATTATTTATATCATCTCAATAAGTTGGTGGCACTTCCGCATCACTTGCTTAATGACTGATGGATGAGAGCAGGCGTAGGTCCAATAATCGTTCTAATATAAAATACATCATTCGAGAGAAAAAAACTCATATGACTATGATCAGTGAAAAAAGTTAAATCAAAGAGCCAATTTTTTCCATCGAGACTCAGGATGAATGTCACCGATTTATGTAGGCGACATGTAGCTTCACTTTTTTGCGTTAAAGGCGAACCGATAGCTGCTCTAATCGAGATTACAATGATACGTGATACGCATTTCTATTCATCAAATAAAGTGAAATCCTCCGAATGCGACTTAAGCTTTCCTTTGAACCCTCTCAAATAGCGCATTATTCTTTGGTTTCTTCATATCTCAAACTCATTGATTTTATAACGACCCTGTTTAAAATATACATTCACAACCCACCTTAGAACACCCATCAACCATAGAAGCATTATATGTAATGTTTAAAAATTCCATTTAAATTTCCTTATACTCCAGTTCCACCTCTATTCCAATTTAACACAATTACATATTAACCTCCATAAAAAAGAATCCTTGCACGTTATAGTGCAGGGTTGTTTAAAAAATATACTTAAAACCAGTCGTTTTATTTAATTTTTTATTTTTGAAAAGTTGCCACAAAAAAATAAAAAAAAAAAATCAAAAGATACATGAAAATATAAATATACACATTATTTAAAATAGATATAGTTTTTAAGGCATCATACATGAGAACACTACTTTACCGAGCGATATTTTAAAAAAGTTGAAAAGTTAAACGAAAAAAACAAAATGAGCAAAAAAAGAAAACACAAAACCACAACCTTACGAAACCTAGGTAAAATTTTCCAATTTTTGTATTTATTTCCTTCCAAGATAAACTACCAAAATATTTTTTTACTCAATTACATACACAAGAAAATATTTAAACAAAAAAAAAAAAACAAAAAAAAAAGGAAAAAATCAAACACGATCATATACTAAATGTTAAAGTTAATTAAAAGATAAAAGATTAAATAAAAAAATATATCAACAAATTTTTTTTATATAAAATCTAAATTATAATAATTAAAATTAAAGACTAAAAATACGAAAAATAAGTGAAACATAAACTAAAATTAAATTTTAATTGTTACATATAAAAATTGCAAGAAAAACCCTAGTTCTTAAAAATAAACCAAAAAAAAAAAAAACAAAAATCTAAAAAAAACACTCTAGAAGAAGGCGAAGAAATGTTTTCACATCAATTGTTTTATATTTGTAAAATAAATAATAGTTATAGGAAACAAAAAAAAAAAGGAAAACAACTTTACAAATTAGCATTAAGGACCAACAAAGTAACATGCGCATGGAAGGGGTCTTATGTTAGACAAAAATGCCTCCATTTTGTACAGAGATCCTTTCACTACACAACAGACGACAAACACACACAACACACAACACACAACACACACTACATAACCAACATACAAAACTTACAACAAATGCCCACATACATATATGTATATATATTATAGCAAAGAGCTATATAAGATGTCGAATCACTTAAAATGTTAACTAAAGTTAAAAAGTAAGTTAAAGATATACCATAATGTAAACAGATAATGTTGTAAGACACATTTTGTTTTTTAGTTTTTTTATAGTTATTTATAATTTACACGAGATCAAATAATAATAACAATTTACAAGGAAAACATAAATTTCACTAGAGACTAAGAGAAGAAATACTACAAAAAAAAAGCAAAAAAAAAAAACAAAACTTAAAGTTAAGAATATTAAACTTATAAAAGTTGAAAAACAAAGAAAACATTGTAACATTGTAACACTCACAAAGTGAAATTGAATTGATAATTGAAAGCGAAAACGAACGGAAAATAAATGTATTTTAAATGTTAAAAAAAAACATCTTGTTGCTTGAGTTTTATTATAAATTACGTCGTTGCATGTGAAACTGACGATTTTTTTTGTAGACGTTATACACATAATGAACACACCCCATTGCTCTATTAGTATTATTAAAGTCGATTGTGAAGTAGCTGTCAACGAATAAACACGACGAATTGTGGCGACGAGGATTTTTATTCGAACCCACAAAATGGACGCAACGCAATTCGCAGCATTCCTGAAAAGCCAACAGGATATTGTACAACAGCAACAACAAATTATCAAATCCTTAACTGAAAATACGCTCAACACGAGTGTTGCACTGGCATCTACTACAATCAAGTCATCTTCTGAAAGAGTCATGGAAACTTTGGCAAATTCCATGCAATCACGATATTTTAAAGTACGTCCGAAAGTGGGCTTGAGGGTATACTGATGAGCATGAAGGAGCAGAATGCTACTGGCGATTACTATGGAGCACTGCTGGTGGAAACAGCCATAAAACAAATTGAGACGCGAGACATTTCGTCGATATTCGAGGGTGTCAATTGCCTGAGTGATATTGGTATCAGCTATGAGTTTTATCGCACGGTTTTGAATCCGATCTAGCAGATGCAGAGCTGTTTTAGGCACACCTGACCACATGTGAGCATTATACTCCAATTGTTGAGGCCAGCTCGGAAGGGGAAAAGTATTTCTTACATCGTTTGAGAAAGCCTAGACATTTCGCAGCATTTTGGGCGACATCGAATATGTGGTCATTCCAACGTAAGATGTCATTGACACACATAACGAAAATGGAACGTTTATCGGTTTCGACGATGCAATGCCTGGGTATTTCAATTTCGCTTTAACTACAGCAGACAGCATTGTGTTTTGGAAGCATTAGATTCCATTCTGTTGATAGTACCCCAACTGGTTATGCTGTTAATATCGGAATTTAATGAGCTTAACATTAAACATGCCGTTCCCGGTCTACAGCCGAAGAGCAGGGACGTAAGTCCGGGAACGAATATGAAAAGCAGAGAGTACTGTCGTCAGCAAAGGAATATATTGAATTAGAAGTGGCAGACAAGAGATCATTGATAAAAATTAAAAAGAGTGTCGGAGACAGAACGGAGCCCTGGGGCACACCAGCATTTATTTAGTGAATATCGGACTTGAAACCATCCAAGACAACCGGAATTGAACGTTCTGAGAGGTAATTTCTAATCCATTGAAGAAGAGAGTCATCGATCCCAAAAGCACGCGTTTTCGACAAAAGAGCCTGATGACAAACTCTGTCAAATGCATTAGAAATATGCGGTGCAGCTATCTTGTTTTCGCCAGATTGATATACGCTTTGGTTCCACTGTTCGGTGAGACATGCCATAAAATCACCAGAGGACCTGTTGCTACGAAAACCGTACTGCCGGTCATTGAGAAGTTTTCATGTTTCGAGATATTTCATGAGCTGAAGGTTTATCAGCGTTTCCATGACCTTGGAAAGAAGGGACGTAAGTTCAATGGGTCTGTAGGAGAAGATGGATGAAGATTCACCTTTTTTAGGGACGGGCTGGACAAACGCTGGTTTCCATCTGTTCGGAAAGAGTCCTTAAGAGTAGAATTGATGAAAAAGCTTACGCAGTGGTTTTGCCAGCGAGGAAGGACACCTCTTCAGAAAGAGGGGAGATATACCATCTGGACCAGCGGATTTATGTATGTTAAGATCTTTAAGAACTCTTGCTACTACACGAGTGAAAAAGTGGATTTGTGCCATTGAAGATTCGATGCACTCCAGTGTAGGTGGACACAAGGCACAATCTGTGAGTGTTGAGCTAGCCGCGAAGTGTGCGGCAAGCAGATTGGCCTTGTCCAAAGAGCCGACAGCTGGAATGTCATTGTAAATGAGCGTTGGGATGGAGGATGAGGCAGAACTTCTAATGTTTTTGACAAATGACCAAAGGCTTTTACTACGTTTGGGACATTGTAGTATTTTTGCTTCAGTTTTTGGTCGTATTGGACTTTTACACGCTTGAGAAAGACGTTGCAGTCATTCTTGGCACGTTTGAAATGTTTTCGGTTTTCCTCTGTCTGATTGGTCTTGAAAGACCGAAAAAACTCTTCTCTAACCCTGACAGCCTCTTTACAGCTCGAGTTGAACCATGCCTTTTCTTTTGGTTTGATATTCTTCATCCGATGAGGGATAAAGCATATCATTCCAAAGAGTATAGTTTCCGCGATCATGTCAGCAGCGGCATCCACGTCTTTATCGAGGAAACATAATGGCCAGTTAAAATTCCTAAAGAAGTTGTTAGGTCCGCTCGAATTGGCGTTCTCGTATAGCCATACGGTTCTTTTAGGAATCTTTTCTCTAACTGTGTGGTGGGTGTACGAGAAATTAGCTGATATGACACAATGGTCCCACGAACCTAGAGGGGGAGAGCACATCAATGGAGTAGTTATAGGGGTGAGAAGTTAAAAACAAGTCCAGGGTGTTGGCGGTATGACTATCAACGTCTGGTATTCGTGTGGCCTCATTTATAGTACAGTGCGGACAAAGTGGCCATAAGGAAGGGTTTTGTGAAAGTTCGAAGATTGGGCAGCAGAAGTACAACAAGAACAAAGGCCCGTTGAAAGAAAAATACAGGGGGGAGTCAAGCATAAAATCAAAAGGCATCTTTTTGGTTTCTAGAGTTGTTCATATCAAAACGCGTAAGTACATGCTCGTACAAATTAATGGACATACTATTCGATTGCAGATCGACACAGCGTCGGACACAACCATCTTGTCCCTGGAAGTTTGGATACGATTAGGTAAACCAACTCTAACAATGACACAGCAGTCGGCAAGCAGTGCCAGCGAACAGTCCGTTTCACTGTGCGGAGAATTCAAATGCCAAATGTCATTTATATCACCAAACTTTTATATCACCAAACTTTTATATCACCAAACTGAGCGAACTTAATATTCTGCTACTAGATTGGATGAATCCTCTACAATTGCTTGATTTACCAATCAACGCGATCTGCTCAGTAGTGAGGACAATAGAATCTGCACTATCTCCATCCTCAAGTAAGTATCTCACAAAAGCAGAAGCAATTCTGCACCTTAAGCCCGGCGTCAACCCATGCTTCAAGCTAAAGCGCCCAGTACCATACGCAACAATGTCAATAATCAACGACGAAATTGATCGCCTCGAACAGCGTAAGGTCATCAAACCAGTAGACTTCTCGCAATGGGTAGCACTCGCTAAAGGGAAACTTTTTTCAACCATTGACCTTTCTTACAGATTAAAGTAAGTGAGAAATCTCAACCACTTTTAACAATTAACACCTGTCGAAGGTTATACCAATACCAACCTCTGCCGTTCGGTATCAAATCGGCACCGGGATATTTTCAAAAAATTATGTCTACGATGCTTGCTAATCTCTCTGGTGTGGTGTCTTTCTTATTTCGACGACATCATGTGAAATCACAACAATTTGGAGTCTACGACTCAACGAATCAAGAAATGGGGATTCAAACTGAAATTTGAAAAATGTGCTTTCTATCAAAGGTCAGTCTCTTGCTTGGGATTTATTATCGATGAACAAGGCCGCAGGCCGGATCCTAAAAGAACAGCGCGATCGCCAGTATGCCAGAGCCCAAAGACGTCGCAGAAGTACGAGCTTTTTTAAATTTGTTAAATTTTTATTCACAATATATTAAAAATATACGGGAAGTACGGGCCCCCTTGGACAAATTGCTAATGGAAGACGTGCACTTTGTCTGGTCGAAAGATTGTCAGGCAGCTTTCAATAAAGCGAAATTGGCATTGCAGTCGCAACTCCTTCTGATACATTTCGACCCAACCAAAGAAATAATTGTAGCAGTAGTTGCGCCAAAGAGCGGCATTGGGGGGGTGCTCATGCATAGGCTACCTGATGGGTCAATTAGACGTGTTGCACATGTCTCGCGAGCTTTGTCAAGAAGATCAGAAGAAAATTATAGTCAATCGGAAAAAGAAGCACTTGCACTGGTGTTTTGTGTGAAGAAGTCCCACCGGTTTGTATATGGCATTTTATTCTTCGAACAGACTATCAACCTCTATTGACAATTTTTGGAGCAACAAAGGGGATTCCAGTTTACACCGCACATCGCCTTCAGCGTTGGGCACTAAAGTTGCTCTTGTACATCAGCACTTCCAAGTTTGCATGCGCCGATGCGCTGCACTATCGCGGTTGATAAATCGTGGTATGTCCCTCATGGAAGAAGATGTAGTCATTGCCGCTATTCACGTTGATACTGAAGTTATGGCTGATGCATTTTCGCATTTGCCAGTCACCTTTGAAATGGTACAGAAAGAGACCGCTCGAGACGTTCTGTTAAGGAAAGTCCAAAAATTTATTCCGCCATCGTGGCCAGAAACTATTAAGGATGATCTGTTGAGAGTTTTTTTATCGACGTCGAGACAATAGTAAGCCCTTTGTCGTTGCATAAACCTGTATTCAAGCAGTTACACTGAGCTCATCCGGGGAGGGTCCGAATGAAGGCCTTGGCGCGTAGTTACGCCCAATATTGACGATGACATCACCAGAACAGTCCGAGAATTTACGGCCTGTGCAATAGCTGCTGCAACACCAGTCAAAATTCCGTTATCACCAAATAAATCTCCATTTCGCAGGACCATATAAAGGCATGATGTAGCTAATCATAGTCGACGCTTATTCGAAATGGTCAAACATTTTCCAGATAAGCTCAATACAGGTTAGATGAGGGTGAGTATCAATCCCCAACGCGTAACACTGTATTAGTCTACTCCGGAAGGCCAACCGGAAGCCCCCCTGGATATGGAGTTGGACTGCTGTTAACACCTAACAGTTTGGAGAAGTAATGCAATTAGCTTAAACACCAAGCTACGACTGTTTCGTTCCAACGTTGAATCCATGCTACTATATGGATGTGGTACCTGGAGGGTGACCACCACTATCACGAGGAAGCTGCAAACGTTTGTCAATAGGTGCCTACACTACATCTTAAGGATATTCTAGCCAAGCCGTATCTCTAACGAACAGCTTTATCAGAGAACGACGACGAAAGTGGCAGTGGATTGGTCACGCTCTCCGAAGAGATGACAGGTCCATAGCTAACCAAGCGATGCAATGGAAGCCGCTTACTCAGGACGGCAGGATGCGCTTCGGTCCTAGGAATACGTGGCGCAGAACAGTTGAGAAGGAAGCACGGCAACTGGGAAAAAGTTGGGGAGAGCTGAGGCATATTTCCAGAAACCGGAATACAGGAACGAATGAATTAACCAAGATGAAATTGAGGAGCGTGAAATTTTCTTCATTTACAATACATTTACGTTTTTTCCAATTTTCTGCTGCAGCAAATATTTTACATATGCGTCCCTTAAAGAAATGCTCATTCTTTTGGATCAAAATGCTTTCAAAATCCTGTTTTGTGGTATCTGGGCTGAACTTCTTGGAGTACGTAACACGTATAATTACGAGTACTACATCAAATGATACATTTCTCCACTGCACCGCAGGACTGCAGACGTCTAAATTTTCAGACCACTTTGAACCATTTTACAGGGCTCTCTGTATTTTCCGATGTTTTCGCAATTTTGAGTGATCCAATTATTGCCTACGGTCTTCGTTCAAAATGGCAAACCCTGCTAACTTTCTCAGCAAGTGCGCTAAGACTTCTTATTCAAGAAGATCTTTGAATACTTTGGCAATACCTCACAAATTTCAGCGTCCCCACACGCAATTAATTCACTTCCATCACATGGAATTCTGGGTTATTGTCAAGTGCATTACCAAGTGTAGACGCGATCAAGCGGAAATTCTCAGGATCCTTTGGATTGCGACAGAATCCTGGCAGCAAGTCCCACAACTGACAGCAAAGAAATTCATATGTGTGAAAGTGGTTTCTCTTCCGTGTACTGGTTCCACTGAAATCTTGCGCCTTTTAGCATCGCCCTCACAGCCCTTATCTGTCAAAAATATCATACGAGTGCTAACATTTTTCACTTTATTAACACTTTTATTGAAGGTGTAGACCCATTTGACGACAGAACCGATTCCAGACTTTGACAGCTCCTTAACTAGTTAATCCAAGCTAAGGCAATGCGCTTGTTTTAATTCTAAGATTGTGTTAGATCGGGCTGGAACTATCAAAAACTCAAATACGTGTACACGGTGATGACATTAAATGTCATTAAAGTGCGGCAGCCAAACAGCCAAACAGCCAAAGTTCGCTTGGTGTGTTATCAGTCACGATTTGTACATAATTAAGTGATAATGACACATGTTAGATACTAGTGATGTTAGTAAGCTTCTCATCACCTTTTTCCACTGTCAAGTATGAAGCATTCTCTATAATTACGGTGACGCCGTCCTTCACCTGAATCATGAATATAATTTACACTAGAGTATGCCATTGAGATGACAGGTACCATGGCCACTGCCGAGACAACGATTAAGATGATGATAACGATTATACCATAAATAGTCTGACGGTTATTCGCAGGACATTGCCTAGAAATTTTAATTATCGTTAGGACACCACCAAGTTGTTGGGTGTTCGTTGTTCATCCATCGCCTCAGTGTTCTTCTTCTCGTGCACCACTTGGTGCATCTTAAACTCTGGCACTGGTGGTACTTTTCCTGTCTCACATTGGGGCGAGCAGCCGAGCCGTGTGAAGCAAGTCCAGCAAAGTTATGCGCTCCATTTTTGATGGAGCAGCATTCCGAAGAATTCCGTAGCCAGTGCATGGGGCTATAAAACTCCACCATCGCATCGATGATGGTGGTGCTGAAGTATTCCATTGGCTGCTTGTTTTCTTCTTTTGTTTGCCTCTACGAGTGCTCGTGTGTGTGGACTTTTTGTCTGGCCTGTGATGCATTTTTCGTGTAATTTGAGGCCGGTGCTTTTTACAAGGGCTCTCCCTGTACTCCTGCATGCCGTCAGCGATTCCGTCGTTTTGTTGCGTCCGTCGACGCACTGCCGACAGAGATTAATGTGGCATGTGTGTATGCGTATTTGCACGTAGAGATTTGATGGAATTCTTTTTCTTTCGTGTTTGGCTATGTGATAAGATGCGGCTATGCGCGCGGTAGGATAACAGCATAATAAGGGTCCTCTATTCAATAAGCAATAAGCAATAATAAATCTGTCCGGGGTTAACCCGGGCCGCAAATCAAATCAAATCAATTTCGCCGAAATCATTTGTAGCGAATTGATTCGGTGAAAATGTAATGATTAAGATGACACGTGAAATTATTCGAGACGCAATGAGAAGGCGGCTTTTTCCAGAAATTGGGTTGGGAATTTTGCAATTCTCCGTCTCTCAGGCAATGGGAAGAGTTCCATGAATATGAGTGTTCAATGAACGCAGACAAAAGGCTACAGTGTAACTCAAAGTGTCTTGAAGACGTTTTGTGAACAGAGCGCAGGTACATATATGTGGTGGACAAATTATCATAATAGTTCTAATGAAGATACCCAGCGACATTTCATACATTTGCAGTAATCTACTGCAGTTTAAATATAGGATTTCCTCATTTAAACGTAATGACATGAAGCTTTAGTGCCGATTATGTAGCCCTCTAGCCCACTAAGACCAAAATTGAGCCGTAATAGTTGCAACCAGTAATTGTTAGCGTAAAGAGACAATGTGAAGTCAGACAGCGAAGTCAGACAAGGGACCTCTCTTGTCTACTCCCCCGTAACCAATACTAAAATATTATTTTGTGATTAGTGTCAACTTAGGGTCACACGCCCAACCTTTAATGATGAAGCGCAAAGAAAATAGGAACAGGAGAACTAGGAAGCTCCTTTAGGACGAGACGTCATGGAGCTATATAAACAAAATATTTATAATCTGCAATTCAAGCAGACTTTGCTTAAATCCTGGTAAAAATTTAGCGAAAGAATTTCAAAGACCTTTAGTTGGACTATCTGGTCACTAGCTGTCTACAAGTCTCCTGGGCCGGCAATTGTTTAGAATTCCAACACGTGGAGGAAGTGGAGGGTCGTTTTTATACCTAAAGCTGGTTAAAAATTACACACAACTGCTAAGGATCTTGAGCCCATCAGTTCCTCCATCTTACTGGCAGTTGTAGGTAAATCAATGAAATACGCAAGCTTAAGAAAGATCAACAGAAACAGCAGTAAGTAATATAACAAGGATCTTCGAAACCAACCTCCACCATAATGAATTCGTTTTAGCAACGTGTTTGAACGTTCACTCCCATCCAGTTATCCTGATTAAAACCGGGCCAAAATCAACTTCAACACCTAAAGCTGTAGATGAACCCAGTAACACGCCGTAGCTGGTGTCTGTCGTTGTGGGACGAACGAGGCTGGATTCAAGTCAAGTGCAAGTACAGAACAACTGCAATCAACTCCAAGGTAGTCCTCCACTGCAACCTGGCACTGACAAACATACCAAACCACTGGCGTACAGTATGCGTACCTTTTATGCGATAGACTATTTAATTGACCTGTCTGACTCTACTGACGATATCTTTATTTTCGACGACTTTAGTCTTCCTCAGCTACAGTGGATTCCATTCAAATGCCAACTCAGCTAAGGAATGTCTCTTCTTAGATCGCTTAACAGACTCAAGTCTATGCCAAGTCAGTGGTGTACCCAACTATATGGGCAGGCAATCGGACCTTATTTTCACAACAGATTCAATTAACTCCTCAGTCTCACTTTGTCCCCTATCTCTCTCTACAATCGACAACTACCCCCCCCCCCCCCTTCTACTTTCATTTTTTCATAAATCTTCTTTCCTGTCCACTCCTCCCACAACTCTCTCATCCTACGACTTTCATAAAGCAAACTTTCACAAAATCAGTGACTATCTTAGCAGATCCCTCTTTAACTTTCACAACCTAAGTGTAAATGATGCCTTATCCATTTTTTATAAAGAAATATTTAATTCTTTTAGCCTTTACGTTCCGTTTTCCCGCCTTAAAACATCATCTACTAGTCCTCCCTGGTATAATCGCAACCTTCGTTCCATACGAAATAAGAGAAACAAGTTATGGGCTGTTTTCCTGCGTACCAGATCCTTGTCCGACTATTCCAACTATCTTGGTGCTTATCTTCATTTCACCGAACTTTACGATTCCCTTTACCAGCGTTACCTTAATAATGCGCAAGTCAACCTTATAAATGACCCTAAGTCCTTTTACCAATTTGTTAACTACAAAAGAAAGTGCGATGGTTACCCTCCTTCCCTCTCTTTCAACAACAAGTCATCAACCGTCCACTCACCATTGCCAACCTATTTGCCAGCTTCTTTAAACAATCCTTCACCAACGACTCCTTTGTACCAGATCCATCCTATTTTCGTTACCTACTGAACTTCTCCAATGGCCCACTTCTCTCTCACATCTTGGACCCCTCCTATATCGAATATAAATTACACTAACTCAATAACGAATTTACACCCGGTCCAGATGGCCTCCCTGTCATATTTCTTAAAAAATGTTCTTCGTCTCTTTCCCTTGCCCTTTCCGATCTCTTTCGTCTATCCCTTTCACAAGGAGAATTTCCTCAGGTTTGGGAATCCTCTTTTATAACCCCGATCCACAAAAAGGGATCAAAGAACGAAATGACAAACTATCGTCCAATCGCTAAACTCTCCCATATACCCAAACTCCTCGAAAGTATTTTGCATGAAGCCCTAAGCTTCCAATGCGAATCACTTATTTCTAAGTGACAACATGGCTTCCTAAAGGGTAGGTCAACCACCACAAATCTCGTTGAATTCGTATCCTTTGCCATCTCTGCCCTAGAGAACGGCAACGAAGTCGATGTAGTTACAACCGATTTTAGCAGAGCCTTCGATAAAATCTCTCATCGATTAATACTCTTCAAATTGTCTGCCCTCGGCTTTGAACCCATACTGTTAAAATGGATATCCTCTTACCTCGAAAACCGTTTCTACAGTGTTCGTTTTAGGTCAGATCACTCCGCTCCATTTTTGGCCACCTCTGGAGTTCCTCACGGTAGCCATCTCGGTCCCCTTCTCTTTATATTAACCATAAATGATCTCGATAGGATCATCCAACACTCGTCCGTCTCCCTTTACGTCGACGATACCAAATTTTTCAAAACCATTTCCTCTCCCCATGACTCCTTCTTTCTTCAACAAGACCTTGATAGTTTTTCGATCTGGTGCCTCAAAAATTGTTAGGAACTTAATATCACCAAATTCCAATCCATCACCTTTTCACATAAGCAGCACAAATCTCCTCCCCGACTCTACCTTCTCCACAAACAACCTATCTCTTCCGTTGAATCTCTTCGCGACCTCGGCATTTTGTGTGATAGGGAGCTCAACTTCCGTTTACATATGGATGGGATAATGCTTAAAGCCAACTCTGTACTAGGTTTTGTAAAACGATGGTCCAAAGAATTCACCAACCCATACATGACCAGGTCCCTCTATATTGCCTTTGTTCGTCCCCTCCTAGAGTACGTCAGTCAAGTATGGTCCCCATATCATCGCGTTTATATCTCGAGAATCGAAAGCATTCAGCGCCGTTTTCTTCGATTTGCTCTTCAAGGTTTGCCCTGGGATGATCCTTTTACTATGCCCCCTTATCAAAACCGTCTCAACCTTATTAACCTAAACACCCTTGAGGAACGCAGAGATGCAGCCGACTTTCTCTTCATTCATCGACTTCTTTCAGGTCAGGTTGAATGCGCGTCCCTTCACAACTCTATTTTCCTCAACACTAACCCTCGTAATCTACGTACCCCTCGTCTCTTCTATCTCCCAACCCACCACACCTCCTATGGCACGAACGAACTAATCTCCCGTATGCTACGAAAAGTTAATTCAAACCCTAGCGTCTTTGACTTCCACCGTACCACTTCCTACCTCAAATCCGTTCTCCTTCACCATTCTAACCAACCTTAGTTTTAAATTTTAGTTTAAGTTTAATTTTAAGTTATAGCTTGTATTAACCAAAATTTAAATTTAAATTTAAAAATTTAAAAATTTTATGTCTAAAAGCGAAAAAGATGACTACATCCTCAGGCAAAATGCCTGGGCTTCATGATTGCACAATTTAAATGCGTCACTTCTACGAACGCGAAAGTCCTTCGAGACTGCCTTTCCAAAATATGGTAGGCAGAATAAAAGGCTCTTGGAAACCTACGTGGCGATTGATCGGGAACTGCTGAGTGTCCTATAACTTGGATCGGTACGGCAGCGCTACCATAAAGTTCGTAGTGAAGTGCTTGCTTTGCCTCCCAATGGTGGTCTGCGATAGCTGCGTGAGTAAGCCCTTACTTATGCAGGCTAAAACCGCAAGAGCATGCTGGGGCAGTAGCATAATACTATCCTACGCCGTCATAGGGCTCATAACCCTATACGGAAGATATTTAAATACGTGACGAACCGACTAATGGCCTCGGATAAAAATGGCCTCTTCTTGGAAACGTTTAAAGCACAACGACCGTCGGATCCACATGTGGAATGTTCAGACTCTTAACAGCCCACGTGTAGCCGAGCAATTAGCAAAGGCCCTTAACTGCTAACTCGCACATATCAGCCCCATCCTGGAAATGCGATAGGATGGGCCGGATATAAGGAGGATGAAAATTGTGTTACATAACATACTATGGTGATTTCTATTGGAAAAAGAAACAGCACTTATTTGGATGCGGATTTTCGACATGTGAGCGATCGTCTTTGCAATTCGCATCAAAGCTAAATTCACTGACATAAGCTTAATATGCAGCCTACAGAATACAAAGGACGACGCCATCGAAGAATGTTTCTACAAGCTCCTCGACAAAACGTATGAGCAATGTCCGAAATATGACGCCAGGATAGAAAAGGAGTACATCTTTGGTATGACAGATGGTAAGCATAGCCTACACAACACCACGTTTGACAGCGAACTTAGGCTTATTGACTTTGCGGCTAAACGAAATATCACTATAGCAAGCCCACGGTTTCCTTATCTCAATATACACAAGGGGGCATGGCGGTCTCCGGATCATCAAACATTAAATCAAATTGATCGTCTGGCGATAGACATAAGACATACCTCCAGTATTATGGACGTCCGAACGTTTCGGGCAGCCGACATTAACGCGGATCACCACCTTGTTGCAGTCAAAGTGCAAATGCGGATTTCCCAAACGCCACAAAGAAGAAGAACTACTGACAGAAGATATAACGTAGAAAAGCTGAAGTCGCAAGAGACCGCCACCATCTTCGGAGTACTTAAGACCAGTAGCAACGCTGAAAACGTGCCATCAGAGACGCCGCAACTGATAAGCTGAGTTTCAGCCGACCACTACCAAGAAAGCCCTGGCTTAATAAAGAATGCGAGGAAGCACATTCAGCTAAAGAGGAAGCCTACAAAGCGGTGCTGCAACGAAGGGCGAGAATTGCTCTTGAGCCTTACGAGCCAATCAGACGGGAAGAATAGCGGCTTTTCCACAAGAAGAAGGAACGCGAGAAGCGCGCGTCCGAAGATATTGAGAGGATGTAGTCCAGAAATATCGTGCGGAAATTTAACCAACAGGTAAAAAGAACGTGTCAAAACAAGAAGACCGGTAAAGAAATCTGTATAGATGAAGAAGGACATCATGTAGTAGAGGCACAGTCGGTGCTGGGAATCTGAAAAATCTTTTTCTGCAAACCATATAATTTAGATGTTGATAACCAAAACGTCCTCCCACCTGACCAAAATGACGTAAGGATAGCAATATCTAAGATGAAATCAAACAAAGCAGCTGGACCTGATGGCTTACCGGCCGAAATACTCAAAGCTGCTGGAATAGACTTTGTGGTGAGCATACATCAACTCATTCTTCAGATCTGGTCAGAAGAGTGAATTTAATCTCAGCATCGTTTGCCTGATTTACAAAAAAGGAGACGCCCAGAACTGCGCCAAGTATAGAGGTATAAGTCTCCTCAACATGACATATAAAATCTTATCTGTCATATTGTGTGAAAGTCTGAGACCCTTCAATCTGATTTGCTCCTATCAGTGTAGTTTCAGACCAGAAAAGTTCACAACCGACCAAATCTTCACACTCCGGCAGATCCTGGAAACAACTCAATAAGTCAAAAACGATTCCCACCATCTTTTCGTCGATTTTAAGCCCGCATAGGACTGCATTTATAGAGACGAGCATGTCAAGTCTTGGAATCCCTGCCAAGCTCGTCCATCTGTGCAGAATGACAATGGAGAGCGCTCGCTGATCCATTAAAGGCGGTTACGACTTAACTGAGACTTTTAATGTCAAAATAGGCATCAAACAAGGTGACGCACTTCCATGTGACTTCTATAACCTGATACGTGAAAGAATTATGTGGAACTCGCAAGCGAATACTGGGGACACAATCTTTCAAAAGTTTGTGCAACTTTTGAGAGAAAACTGCAGGCGTTCCCCAAATAGAAACGGAAGCTACCAAAATGGGTTTAGCGGTAAATGAGGCAAAACCAAATTTCAACTTCGAGGTAGTAATAGACGTCGTCTCCCTTTGCTCTGCTGTAAAATCTGCCAACAACACCTCAGCAGAAATAAAACGAAGTATCACTCTTGCCAATCGCTGTTTGCCTATCCGGAAAAACTAAGGAGACTCTATATAAGACGTTGATCTTTCACGTCCTACTTTATGGCAATGAAGCATGGGCTATACCAAAGTGTATGAAGATATCCTCAGTCGGTCCGGTCTGGTTTGCGTTAACGCGCAAAGAGGGGGGAAGAAAATTCAACGACGAACTATACGAGTTGTACAGCGGCATCGACATGGTCGGTAACTACGTATCAGTCACCGGAGATGGCTAGGACATGCAGAGTGAATGGACAACAATGCCCTGGCCCGCAGAGTGTTCGAATCTAACCCGGATGTACAACGCAGAAAGGAATACCTCGCCGTAAGTGGGTGGGGCGCACAAGTAGAAGAGGATCTCAACCGATTTGGAGTGCGCAACTGGAGGCAGTAAGCTAAAGACCGGTCTAACTGAGGAGATTTGTAAGTTAAGGGCCAGGTTTACCACGAACTAACTAAAGAAAGAAAGTAAGCAAGTTCCGTGGTAAGAACGCGGGTGGGTAAAATGGCGCATTATCCAATAGTAGCAACGCTCTTCAGACAGTCCACTTGAACGCATAAACTTCCTTGCCTGGGGCACGAATGAGTGGAAAAACCGCCTTTTGAAAACTGTCGATGTCATCCAGGCACTTGGAGTGGAATAGTAATCTACAGGCAAACTCATAGTTTTAATTTGTGCATTCCCGTTAGATTTGTACGGGCCATTTTCGGCCAGGAGCTATTTTTTCGGAAGAGCTCATAAGAGTCCATCATCTCAGAAGCTTCCAATATAGGCCGCTTTCATCAGCGTTATAAATTTGGCTTAATGAAGGGTCTAACTTTATGATTTCTCGTGGGAAAGTTATCCCGAAATTCAGTTGCGGCCTCTAAGTTTCCCGTAAGCTTTTCTCAGCAAATATTTAGATTTCGGATGCCAAACAGTTTTACGAAGTTGGCAATCGCAATACACCAGTCCTGTGTATTTCTTTTAGGTTCCTTTTAATGGAATTTATCTATCTTCAGCACCCATCACATTAACACTGAGTATCTGCAGCCTGACACAAGCGTAAGCCGTACATTGCCAGAGGTAGTGTTCCGCAGTGTCGTCATAGCCGTCACACCAAGCATCGCAAGATTGTTTATCACATGCGTCCAGCATATTTGAGTGCTTAGCAAAAGTGTATTACCTTCCCATGACGCCAGAAAGCAGCCTTCAATATTTCGTACTGAGTGACAGCAGGGGTCCCGCTGACCTCTCAGAGACATGAGGAAGCATTCGTTTAGTGTGGCGGCAACCTGGAGAGTTATGCCATCTGCAATTGTGCTGATATGGAATCCAACTGCCAATGCAAGCCCTAACAGAGGACATAGACAAAGCTAACGTAGGTTCTGGTCCTCAAAAACTCTCCTCTGAGCGATTCATCGGCGATTTGACTTACCGTGATCCCATTGGGTCCTGGGAGACCAGACAAGACTCAGTAAATTGCATTCTCGAATTAGCTTGAAAGGGATTCAGAAAGGCTCCAAGCAAAGCGTGGCTCTTCACCGATTCTTCACAATATAGTTCGTTACCATCAGCATTGCTTATACATACACTTGGAAGACAGACAGAAGTTTTGCTAACGAGGGGCGAAATCTAACGTTCTCGTCCTCCTGAAGGGCACCAGCACCGCGTCCTAGATCGGTTTTGGAGAGAAAGTCGATTTCGTATTTTTTTTCCCCCGTACCAGTAGTTCTGGTGTCATTGCATCAGACGGCATGACCAGAGTAATAAGACTGTCGGCGCACAAGATCATTAAAATTCCAGTGCGTGTTGTATGGAAATGGAAAATGGCTTTACGAGTCCAGCCTAAGGGGAAGGAGATTCATCAATGCGGCAGAGCCCGACGTGCAGCGGAGACAGACTGTTCTTTGGAGTTTGGTAAAAGCAGCAGTAACGCGTTTTCGCGAGAGCTTGTTCCACCAGATAGCCGACACGTTGGATATGATTGGCCTGATCACAGCCGTGTAAATTGAAAGGATTCTTCTCGGTGACAGGCCCCATATTTTGTCGACAGCTCCTCTGCACTGCTAGAAGGCCTTGGTTTGATGTTATCCAGGATGACACCCAAATGCTTAGCACTCGATGAGTCAGACCAGTCAGCTTCCTCTTTCTCGTAAAGAGAACAACCACAGTTTTGAGAAGATTGACTGGCAGCTCATTTCTAGTGCACAAATCGTCGATCAAGTCTAGGGCTGCCTGCTCTTTAGAGCTCTTTAGAGCTCTTTAGAGCAGACACTCGCTGGCCACGATCCAACAGATAGTATAGCTACATCACCAGCGTTTGCTTCTGCACAGACGTTAGAACTATTAATCGCGTTTAGCAGTGAGTCGACCAACATGCACAATAGCAGTGCACACGGAACGCCACCTTGTAGGCAACCACTATCTACCTTAGCTATCATTTTCCTATTCAGCAGCATTGCTTTGATCCGTCAACTAGTGTTACATCTACGCCGTATTGTCTGACCGAGTTACACATGCCGTCAAAAGTTGCGTTGTCGATGAAAATGGTTAGAGGGTCGAGTACGCCTTCAATTCTGACTGCCAGATTTTGAAGCACACTCTCGCAAGATCTTCCTTGTTGGTAAGAATGTTGCATCGCAGACAGAGGATGCATTCTCAAAGCAGTTTTGCGAACATAGAAGTCGACCATTCTCACCATGCCCTTCAACATGAAGGAAATCAGACTTATTGGTCTGAAGCTCTTGGCGAGAGTGTAGTCCGCTTTTCCGATTTCTGGTATAAAAGCTACTCTCACTGTTCGCCAGGATTTCGGGATGTATCCCAGTGCCAGGCTAGTAGTGAAGATTATCTTCAGAGTTACTAGCAGCTGGTCTATAACTTTTTGTAAACCCCATCGGTGCCAGGCGACTTGAAGCCATCAAAGGAAGCAATTGCACTTTTAATGGCCTCATCCGTCATGACAATTGATGAGATATACCAGCTACGGCGTGTTCTGTTATTCAGCTCACTAGCAGCTCCATTTGGGTAACCTGTGAAGTGATCCTCAAACATGAGACGGAGAGTCCCTGCTTTCGACTCAATGTACATAACATAAATGCCACCAGATATCGTTTCTCTGAGTGATTCCAGCCTGGTTGATTTCTCCTTTTGAGGACAGCTACCAGCCTACTGGTTTCACCGACAGTTTAGATCCTTTCGCAAAAGTCTTTATGAAAAGCGCACTTCGGAATCCGAATAAGCGACTCATATTCTTTTTGCTTCGATTAAGGACTCCAATCTTTCTCCAAATTAGCCGTATGACCTGTTTAGACATTTTCTGTTGTCTTTACGAAGTCACTGCAGATTTCCGTTCCACCAAGGAACGGTTGCAAGATTGCCCAAGTTTATATGGTGAAGTCAGTTCGATCCAAAAAGACAAGTTGTCGGTCTTTCCGATCGCTCATCATATAGTGGTGTGAGACCGCTTATGAAACCACAGATGAGTTTATTCCACACGTATGGTTCCAGGATGGGCATTATGTGAGGTTTTGGATTCAACACAGAAAGACTCCCACATAGGGGTGCAGTAGCAGAATAGGAAGTTAACCCCTCTAAAGTGCTGATAGGGACGTGAGTCATACAAAAGCTTTGTCTAAGACCACAACAGGAAAAGAGCCGTCCTTGCTATCCCGATTCATTCATTCCTTGTGAGTTTAGTGTTTCCCCTTTACGGTGTCGACCCCAGTGAAACATACTCTTCTTCTGCAAATGCTCTGGCGATTCCGTTTTATTGTATGCGTATAACGTCAAAACTTCCTCACTGAACTTTTATGTTTTTGGGATGATTGCGATATGAACAACAGTACACAGTCTACAACCTTGGCGCAGACTAATGTTCACCCTTTCAATGTTCGGATATCCTTTTTGCCGGAAGAATGCCTTACTCAATCGCAATGTTTTCCATTATTTTCCCACCATTGCTTGCCCTGCAAAATCCTTATTGACCACTTCCCCAACTGGAGACATTTGGAAAGGATGGTGTGCTTGTCATAGTCAATCGCCATTAGTAAAAGCCCTTCACCTCGGGGTATTCCCTCAGTCCGTAGATATATCCAAGTAAACTTAGTCTCACAGCTGATTATTACTGACACAACATTGCCAACAGGCTGCTCAGCGATCAGGGATAAACCTTAGAATCACAAAACAGAGAATTTCTAGAAATAATAAAAACATTCCCTGGAGCACAGAAATTCCCATTGCCCACCAACCACTTGAATCCTCATCCATACTTAAACTCCTATTAAACAGTTTTCTGTCCTCAAATTACCAACCATCGTCGTCCTAAGCCTTCAGCACATACATAACGTATATCATACTGTTTCTCAATTGAATTATCGTCCATATCCAGCATCGGCAACGTTGTTCGTTGTCCGTTGTCCGTTGTCCATCTCACACACAAGACCCCAATGGAATTCCAAATAAATCGACGAAAACGACGAAAACGACCACTCACAGCAATCACAACATAGTGCATCCTTTCTGTCATTCTCCACCGTTGTCCTCCAATCCACAGTCCAATTCTGGGTTTTTCGCCAATGGAGATACAAAATACCCAAGACAATGGTTCGATCTTCATCATCATCACATCCTCTCGGCGCGATTACATCCCAAAAATTCATTACTCAAGTGCATCATCATCATGTTGGTCATCATCATCACCATCACCAACATCAACATCATTATCATGATGGTGCTTCTCCTCGAAATGCATGCATCCTTCCTTGCTTCAAGCACCATCGCATCATGGATCGTGGATCACTTCGTTCAGCTCAGCTCTCCCATAGTTATGTCTCGTCTGGTCTGGTCTGGTCTGGTCTGGTCTGGTCTGGGCTGGGCTGGGCTGGTCTTGGGTTTCTAAAAGACCGAAGACCTGTAAAGAATTACCATTCAGTGCCCAAGGAAAACCACATTCAGCAGAACTAGCGGCTCAATGATGGTACTCACTCGGTAGGTACCATGGAACTCGTCTTCGTCGCTGTTTGTAGTCGTGGTCGTAGCAGTCATATTGGAACGTCTTCTTCCTTTCTAGCCTTTTTGTGTGCGGTCCTCCATTGACCACCACCAGTTTAGTGGTTTAGTGGTCGTCGCGCGTAGGACAAAGCGTTCAGCCACAAAAACGCTGAAATAAATAATTTTCGTTATGGCCATCCGCAAAATGGAGCCAGTGTACTCGTATGCGACGAATGAATCTTTTTGTTCTCCTCCAAAACGAATTCCTGGAAGTGACTGACTGTCGTGGTCTCTGGTCTTTGGTCTCTTGTCTTTGGTCTTTGGTCTTTGGTCGTCGGTTGCTTCGTCTTGGTGAGTTAGTCGCCGAAAAACAGGCACCGGAGCATGAACAAAAGCGCTACGAAGCACCAGAACATCAGAACACCAGAGTATCAGAGTACCAGAGTACAGAGGAGCTACAGAACATCATTGGCACGGCAATGAAATCATCCACAGCGGCTTAATCGATAAATACCAAAAAAGGGACTCACCGAGGCCCTACTGCGCTACTCTCTATACTCTCCTGTCCTTCAGTGCTCCCAAGTGCCAACCAGGCCCCGCTCAGAATGGAACCTTCTCAGGTTTTAACCTAATGATGTCGATATGACGGTGCTGGTAGCCATGCGAAACTTTTTCTTCACCAGTCAGTCCATCGGTCTGTTTGAGTGTTTGTCTGAGTGTGTGCGTTGTACGCCGCCAGGTCCACTATTCTTGGTGGTCGATTGAAAATAAAACTATCACTTGCTGCGCCAGACATCGTGCCCCGCTGTCGCGTCCTGCTCGGTGAGTTGCCTTGCATTCCAAGATCAAGATTCCAGAATCACTCAGGACCAGTTACCTCGGTGCCAGTGTGTTGTATGCATTCCAGCATTCTTCTTTCTCTTTCTCTTTCTCTGTCTCTCCGTCCACAGCAGAGACTGAGATTTTATTTTGATTTTCAGTTTGGATGCCTGCAGGTCCGCCCCCGCCTTCATTGTCGTCCTCTCCTGCTGCGCGTGGTGTAGGGTCTTTAACAGTCGTGTGAATTATTTTGCAAATCACTCGCCTCAATGATGGAACACTGAATTCCAAGGACCACTTTTCTTTGATACAGGTTTATGCTCGACATACAGGGTTGGGTTTCTGGACTGTTAAAGGAGCCTCACCGAGACGACTAGGTCTGGTAGGTGCGGTTGACTTTTCTATTTCTAGGATCAACATATGAATCTGAGAATAGAGTCAAGCTGCGAACGGACATGGCGGCTGTGGTGTGATAGAGAATGCGTCATCGTTTTATGGTGCGTCTGGACCAGTTCCAGCACTGGTCTAAGACGAAGACAAGGTATTTCTGGAATTTCTACTTCCTCAGGTGATGGTGGTATTATTGCTGGTAGTGGTAGTGTGGCAGTGACGGTGGTAGTGATGGTGATAAGTGCGTGATACTTATGCGATGGCATAACTGGTGTAGAGTTATGGGAAAATCGCGTGCAGTAGGAGGAGTTGCTTGTAGTTGCGTGCATAATGAACTCAATAAAAGCTGAATGCAGTTCTTTTTAAGGAAAGTCCGAGGCTACCGATCCACCTATTTGCAATAGAACTAAGATACTCAGCTGCATAGCAGTTTTTCCTTCAATAGCCGCCTTGATATTTTTGACTAATTCACAGTATGTAGCTATTGTTTGTACGAAGCAATACGTATGGACCTTGTCCGCCGATCTAGGCGCCTAGGAAACGATGTTGCTGCTCCTTTTCTATATTTTTGACAGCATTCAGAAGAAAACGATGAAAACCATTGTCCAGTACATTTTCCGTTCCATTCTAAAATCAATGTAATCAAGCCTTCCTAAGTAGGTGTCCGGCTTTTTAGCCATTACCTCTGGATGGTTAACCTGATTTTGGAAGCATAATCGATATAGTGAAGGGCAACCAAAAACTACGTATTTGCGGAGATTTTAAAGTTACCGTCAGTCCTCAATTAGAGATGGATCATTCCACAAGCTACCCAAAGTTCGCTAAACTAGATATGTCTGATGTCCACTTGCAGAACCAGTGAGAAGAAGAATCGACGAGTTTGGCTGTTGTGGACACATCAGTGGGTCTTTAGCAGTACCAGTGCCTCCCATTTTGCGTGGCTTATTCAGGTGTCATCTTCCAGCGGACTCTGGAAGGAGTGCTCAATGATAGTTTAGTTACGTATAGTATAAGCGTTTAGAAAATATAGAGCCGTCTGTTTTTGTTTGTTCGAGGGTGGTTTGAAAGTCAATCTACGTAAATGTGATTGACGCTGGACATCAAAAATACTTTTAACTCAGCAAATTGGTCATTTACAATATAAGAATGTCACTAGTCAGAATGGATACGCTATACTGCTTGCGAAAAATTGTATCCAGCTACTACACCAAATGGATGATGGGAAAAAGTACCAAAATCTACTCTGGAGTCCCACAAGGATCGGTACTGGGCCCCTAATTCTGGAACATCATGTGCGACGGAGTTCTGCCGTTAACACTGCCGCCAGGAGTAAAAATAATCGGATTCGCTGACGACACCACCATCGTAACTGTTGCAAAGAATATTTTCGAGACAGATAGATAGCGAAGCAATCAACCTCATCAAAGACTGGCTAATATCCGCCGACCTAGAATTAGCAGATCACAAAACAGAATCTGTCCTCATAACCAGCCAAAAAAATGTGGGATACCTGGACATCAGGTTAGGAAGTGAAATCATGAGATCAAGAGATTGCATAAGGTACCTTGGAGTAACACTTGACAATTGACTCAGTTTTATGCCTCACATCGACTAGGTACTCGGGGAAAAAGGCGTCAAAACTCCAGGCAGCATTTTCTGGAATACAGCCAAACATCGGAGGACCCGGATATGCTAGAGAATCTTAATATTCAAAGTACCTAGCAAACTCAGTCCTGTTATACCCTGCCCCAGTTTGGGTTGGAGGAAGCACGGAGAAAATTATCATCAACATATCGTCTTAGCGCATTAAAGTTAATCAATGGATTTCGAACTAAGCAGCTTTGGTTATAGCCGGGATGATGTCTATCAATATCCTTGCGGACGAGATGCAGAGAGTCTATAATAGGAGAACTTCTAGTAACGGAGAAGCTACAGTAGTCAAAAGGATCTAGAAAGAAAAAAAAGCGATTTCAATGACCAGGTGGCAAGATCCCATCCATAGACGTTCGGACAAAGCGAAGGCATGGAAACTGTTACTACCATCTTACGCAGCTCCTATTTGGTCATGGTGAGTAGCGGAAGTATCTACATCGATTCGGACACGACAGGTCACCTTTTTGCCCAGACTGCCCAAAACTGGAGGAAGACACAGAGCATGCAATATTCCATTGCACGCGCTTTCTGAGGTATAGAACTGACATACCCAACCTGCGGTCAATACTTGATCAAATGTTGCGGTCAGAAGAAAGTTGGATGGAGATTTGCACATTCGAAAGAATAAGACGTGCTGATGCAGTTAATACAGAAGACATAGCAGAGATTGCTTACCAGCTCCGCGGGGTAATACTTAACGGCAGATCCACGGGGAGAGTGGTCGAAGTGTGTAGGGTGCTGTTTAGCTACGTACGCGTATTCCCGGAATCGAACAATCAGGCTAAAGAATCGTGCATGCTGGTAGCTTGGGCTACTGTTATCTGTGAAGATTACACATTTGATATTACACAAAAAAAAAAACACACACACACACATGCACATAAGTCCAAGCCTAATCTCAAGCGGGGTCACAGGTGGCGGATGGTGATCGGCCTGCAGATATGCAGGTTAGCTGTGAATAACCAATAAACAGTCCCCGACCAAGAGCGGCAGAAAAGAAGGGCGCGGCTGTAAAGGTCATAGAAACCCCTAAGAACTTTCTTCGACAAGACGAGTCGGCACTGTCTTCAACTATGTGCTAACCCATCTCCTCGCTTTCGGGTAAAGAGGTGGTACCGTGGGAAGCCATAGCTCCATTGGTACCTACCAGTGGACACTCTTCTTTCATTACTGGCTTTTAGGCATTACGACTGAGCCCAGTAAAGTCGTAATTATGGTATACTGGAAACAAAGTTTTTAAAATGACTGACACATGGACTGACGTTTGCAGTATTCTGTTACCTGAGTAAGCAGGAGTGAAATTCTGTTGAAATGGCTTTCAGGCTAATTCTGTGGTCGCCACCGCCCCGTTAAAACCCTAACATGCCTCAAAGTACGTTCAATGTTTCATCGCCATTGAGTTGGTGGTGTAGGTCCAAATGTAACATTCCTGGTTAGCACCGATCCGGCTCTGGCACATAACGCCATAAGGGTCTGTGTCAACCCTCGCATGGCCTCACTACATGCATAGATAAACATGGGATCGCTAGGTGACTACACACCCGAGCATTGACAGCGGCTTTGAGTGGGGGCCCAAAAGAAATGAACCCAACAAAACAAAACCAACAAAACCAGTAGAATGAGTTCAACGGAGAGAACCCATTCCGGAAGAGCTCGATGGTGAGAAGATCTCCGGCTAGACAGCCGCAATCGCCCCAGAGGAGTCCTGATGGAGAATCGGCGAATCAAAGAAGTATGTGGATGGTGTGGGATCCAAATAACCAGCCCTGATTGCTTCAAAAATTAGGAGAACAAATAAAAGCCCTAGTGGAAATGTTGGAGGATGGTAAAAGGCGATCCATTCACCAACCGATGCAGGATGCAATAGAAAGCATTGAAACGCTCTATAAGCTCTTGGCGAATGAGATGCGTGAAAACAAGCCCAAGGAAGTTATCAGCGAAAACAACACCTCCCAAACATCTCCATGGCTGAAGGTGATTTCGGGGCCCAAACGAAGGATAGAGTCTATAGAGTCGCCGAGCTCGAAACACCGGCCGAACTCGCCGCCCATAGTCGAAGCGAAGAAAACATCACGTGGTGAAGTGGTGTCCCAAAAACAAAGCAATGCCGGAAAGAGCAAGAAGGCCCATCCCAAGAAGCCTACCAAATTGACAATGAATGAGCAGGCCACAAATGGTCAAATAACCGCCAGGATGGCGAGGAAAGAACAGGCCAAGGGTGACACCAACGCCTGGTCGAAGGTTCCCAAAAAGAAGCCAAGGAACCCCGCGCTCGAAAAAGCGCGACGCAATCGTGGTGGCAAGCAAGGGTGAACTTTCATACGCCGAAATACTTCGCAGGGTCAAAGGGGACCCCAAACTCCATAACCTGGGTGAATCGGTTACAAAGATTAGGAGAACCCAGAAAGGAGACCTGTTGTTCCATCTGCGCGAATCTGGTGACAGAACCGATGAATTCAGGAGTAAAATCGGTGAAAATTTTGGCACAGAGACGGAAATCCGCACTTTAGTCCAGAAATGCACCATAGATATCAAAGACCTTGACGAAGTCAAAACCAGGAGAGACATCTGCTATGCAATCAAAGCCCAGTACAATATTGGAATTGCCGAAGGAAATGTGCTCAGTCTTAGGAAGAGCTACGGTGACACGCAGATCGCGACAGTGGGGCTACCAGTAGAGATGGCGAACGAATTGCTGGAATCCGGTGAAATCAAAGTCGACTGGGTAAATCGCCGTATTCGTTTTCGAAAGGCCCACACCAAATGCTTCAGGTGTCTGGAGTTTGGCCATACGGCGCGCCAATGCAAGAGCTAGCATGACCGATCCAAGCAGTGCAGAAACTGTGGGGAAGAAGGTCACATAGACAAAGAATGCAAAGAGGACGCATTGTAAGATGGTTACGCCAGAAAACGCTGGACATGTGGCTGGCAGCACTCAAGAATTCATTGGCCAAATTAATATGATGAATGTTGTCCAGATAAATCTAAACTACTGCGCAGCCGCGCAGAACCTTCTGGCGCAAACAGTAAGGGAGAAAAGAATCGACGTAGGCCTAATAAGCGAACCGTATAAACCCATAGACGAAAGCGGCTGGACAGGTGACAACACATAAAAGGCTGCGATATGGGCCTGTGGGAACCATGCCCTGCAGTCAGTCGGCCATCTGGAAGATCACTTCGCATCTACTAAGATAAATGGTGTACATTTTTATAGTTGCTAGACTGGGGGGTGCCAGTCTATCACTAGCGGATTATATGAAGCTATTGGATGACATTGTAGCTGACGCACGAGGAAAACACCCAGTTATTATTCCTGGGTATTTCAACGCCTGGGCTACTTATTGAGGAAGTAGAATCATAGACGTAAGGTGAAGAGCTCTCCTCGAATCCTTGGCAGGATTGGATATAAATCTGACCAATGAAGGTGCAGCGGATACGTTCCGAAAGGCAAGCAGAGGGTCAATCATCGACATCACATAGATGAGCAACTCACTCCTGCGGAAAATCAAATGGCGAACCAGCGAAGAATACACCCATCGTGATCACCAGGCTATCTTATTTAATGTCGACAAAGAGACATGCAAACTGTGCCCCACCCTAACAGGGCCAAAGTGGAAGGACACTCTGCTTGACAAAGATATGTTCAAGGAAATGTTAAACACCAGCACCACAACGAACAATGGATCGGCTGAAGGCCTTTCTCATCAGCTAATCCAGGCCATTACCGCAGCGTGCGCCGCATCAATGCCCAGAAGATCTGTCAGTAAAAGAGGCGAGCTCTGCTACGAGATTAAATGGCTCAGAGCGAAGTGCTTACAAGCACGACGAAGATCTCAGAGATTCAGAGGAAGACAAGATTTCCAAGAATGGCTAACCAACTTTCAACTGGCGTGACGGGAACTGAAAGGTGCCATTAAAGAGAGTAAGTCAAGGAGTTTTAAACAGCTCTGCGACGAGGCTAACCTAGACCCCTAGGGCTTGGCGTATAGAGTGGTGATGAAGAAGCTTAAAGGCAACAGGTCCCCACAACTAACCTGCCCTGCAATGCTAAGGACTATAGTAGAGCATCTATTCCCGTGTAGACCAACTACTATGGTCACCATCACAAGGGAGATCAAAATTGAAGATATCCCGGGAATAACGACGGAAGAAATTTTTGCTGCATGCAAAAAAATTGCAGACACCAAAGCACCTGGACCGGATGGCATCAATACTTAGTGCTGCTTCCAAAGGGCAATAAGCCACCCGGAGAACCATCATGGTATCGCCCAAAATGTCTGCTTGATACTCTAGGTAAGATCCTAGAGCGTATTATATACAACAGACTGCTTGCTGTGGTGTTGTACCATCGATGCAATAAAAGCAGTAGTAGATACAGCAACTGAAGCAATACAAGGGAAAAGATGGAAATGAGGGGCAAAAAGATATTGCGCAGTAGTAACGCTCGACGTAAAGAACGCGTTCAACTCGGCGAGCTGGTCGTTTATTAAGAGATCCTTGGCCAGAATGGATACACCATACTATCTCCTGAGGATAGTCACGGTCTACTTCAGTAACAGGAGGTTAAAGTATTATACGGACGATGGTGCTGAGCACTACAGTGTTTCCGCGGAAGTCCCGCAAGGGTCGGTCCTTGGACCTCTCCTATGGAACATTATGTACGACGGAGTTCTGCGACTAACCCTGCCTGAGGGAGTCAAAGTTTTTTGTTTCGCTGATGACATAGCAGTGGTTACAGTAGCCAAGCACATTCAAGAGGCGGAGTCTGCCACAGACGAGGCAGTTGTAAAGATAAAGGAATGGCTGGGGTCTACGGTTCTGGAACTAGCTGCACAAAAGACTGAAACTGCCCTAATAACCAGCTGCAAGGCGGTGGAATACGCGAACTTCCGCGTTGGAGACCAGACAATTAGATCCAAAGAATTCTTAAGATACCTTGGAGTCATGATCGACAATGGGCTGCGCTTCAAAACTCACGTCGAGTACTCTAGCAAGAAAGCATCGCTGATGCCGGTGGCACTCTACCAAATGCTACCGAACACCGGCAGACCTGGATACGCTCGAAGGACCTTGCTGATCAGAGTGGTCAGCTCGGTACTTCTATACTCTGCTCCTATATGGGCGGGTGCACTGGCGACAAACGAGTGTAGGAGAGCGTTATCATCAGCTCTGTGCAATCACAGTAATCAGCGGATTCCGCACAATCTCCGATGATGCAGCCTGCGTTTTACCTGGAATGATCCCAATAGACATCCTCGCGGATGAGATGAAGAGGGTGTATCTTAGGCGTGGCCCCTTCCAATTATCAAGGCTTCGCCCATTAATGACGTTGTCTAATAAAAAGCGGGGGCAAATTATTCTACGAGTATACTGGTCTTATAGTAAACATCTTCAGATTACAGCCTCTGAATGGTTGCTACGATTTAACCAGTTACAAGTTGCCGGTCATAGGTCTTGTTGGCGGCTTGACCACCGGTAGTCCATACCAGGACTTAAATCACGGTACCATGGGAGTCAGGAGCCCCCCGGATTTCGGTCCGGGCCTGACTTGTTAGAGGTAGGCCCCCTTGTGGGAGCATCATGGTGGCTGTGGTTTAAACCCAAATCGCGGGTACGGGTTTCTTTTTGGTTTAGCCCATTGTAGAGTTGCAAATAAAGTACTGGGTGCTGTGACCCTAAGAACAGCAAGTGGTTTTAGGTCGGCCTCGACTTATACCAAGGGTGGAACTTGTGCCTCCAACGCAAGTTCTGCTTTGGTATAATATATAAGCGGGTCTAAGTATATATTAAGCGAGTTATTAGCGATGGCAAGGCGTATCCTTGCTCCCAATGGGTGTATGGGCATCTCGTAAACATAAGGTCTTATGACAGGTGATTTACGTTAAAAATTCAGGCATGTTCTGTATCTTAGGCGACTCTCGAACTGGCAAGAAGCGAAGAGTGTTAAGGAAGAAAAAAAGGCAGCATCCGCAATGCTGTGGCAAACCAGGTGGGACCGCTCCACAAAAAGCAGGTGGATCTACAAGCTCATTCCCATCAAAATAACATGAACAAAGAGACCATGGGGAAATGGCAACTACCTCATCACACAGTTCCTGTCTGGGCACGGCGGCTACCGGAAATACCTCTATAGATTTGGACACGATAGTTCGACCCAGTGTCCAGAATATCAAAATGAGGAAGAGGATGCGTTGCATGCGGTGTTCTACTGCAGACGCTTTGCAGAAGAAAGAGTAAATCTGCCAAGCCCAGAAAACCTCATAAGTCACATGACGCAGTCAGAAGACAAGTGGATGGAGATCTGCTCATTTATAGTGCGCGTATAGTACGCGCTGCGAAGAGCCGAAGCTCTAAGAAGAGCTCAAGAGGTGGCCTCGGAGAATAGAGCATAATTGCAAACCAGCCCCGCGAAGTAATACCTAACGGCAGTCCCGCGGGGAGAGTGGTTGAAGAGCGTAGTAGTGTGGATTAGTACGTAGGCGCACTCCTGGCATCGAATATTCGGGTGTTGCGAATCGTGCATGTTGGTGGCATGGGCTACCGCATCTTTAGAAGATTACCACGCATACATTTTCCTAAAACCTGTCTGGAAACCATATAGACATGGGAGTTAACTTTAAATCAAGGCCTCTTTGTAAACTACATTACTTGTTTGGTTGTGATGAGATTCAAGGAGCTCCTGACAGTCACACAAACTATATGGAGTTAGCCATGGGAGAACAAGGCATTCGGAAGTCTACGTCAACAGTTTTTAGCGTCTGGCCCTGCGGCTTGTTGACGGTCATGGCAAAGCAGAGGCAATTGGAGTCGTTTCAACTGAACGGGGAAATTAGAAAGAATCAGCGGAATTCTCTCCGTGGCCACATCTGGTGAAGTACATCACTGATCCCACCTCGAACATATCTAGGATTGAATGACTGATGAATTGCACTGTGTCATTTTTAGGCGTAAGTATACTGCGTTCGCAAAATCAAGAACCCTCCTTCCTTTTTAAATGTGGAATGTCTGAATGACATTGACATTAGAGATTGATATATTTATATCTGTCCTCTGTCGGTACAGTGTTACACAATGCAGAGGGTAGTGGGATTTTTCCGACAATAGAACGGCGGAAAATTCTTGAGCTTATGGATCAACTACCAGAACGGCGCGCATGTTTTGATTCAATGACTATTTCTTTACATGAAACGTCTGAGGAACGCGTTTATTTCATCGACCCGCGTTCCTCTAGGAACAACGGGGAGTGCCTGGCGATAGTCTCCAGAGAATAAATATGTGACGACGTCCATCACTCTATCTACTATCATTACGAATCTCACGAAGGATCCGGTCAACAGGCTCAACCGATCTCTTGCGCGCCATTGTGCTTTCATCCTAAACGATGAAAACCAAGAGTCTTGTTCCAAGACTCTGATAACAGATACCTCATGGCTATCTTAAAACAGGAATTTGCCGTCGTGCGACCGGGCAACAAAGTGACCGCGATACCCGATGACGCCACAGCTAGAGCGATTTTGCCTTCACTTTCCACATTATTGGATACCAAATTTACAAGGAAAGTTTTTCCAGTATCTCCTGGGGCATCTAAAAAAAATCATTTTGCCATCATTTGAGAAAATACTTGTAAAACTTCTTCACAACTCTGCCACTCTTCACCAGTAAATTTTTGTTCGCTTTGACCTGCTAGAATTGCGACTGCGGCCAGACTCCCGGTTAGTTGCCATATTGGTGGGCGCGTTTGGAGTCGGAAGACGATATTGAGCCAGTGATGTCTTCCATTTGAATAAAAGTTGTTGGTATTTTTAAAAGTCAGCTGCTTTCAATGATGCTTTCCCTGTAGATGCCATCTTCGAACACCAATAAAACCGCTAGCAATTGGCGCAATCTGAGACCACTTTAAGCAATACAGGCCTCTGTTAGGGTTTCATCCCAAGTTGGTTGTTATCCAGCAAGTGGCAAGCTACACATTCCGCTTGGTAAGTAGAGCATTCAACGCCAACAACGAATGACGTTGGGCTGTGCACTGTATGGAGAAGTAGGCAGAGGATTTAAGTACCTTTAAAATGTTAGCACACAAGGCGGGCGAAGAAAAATCAGAAAGAGAGGTACCGATGAATGTTGGTTTTAAATGTTTGAAGGGTATAATGACTAGGAAATAAAGAGCTAGGCAGAGCATTTTACCATTAGCGAGTTCTACGGCTTAGGTAAGAATCGCGATATTTTAGAGTATGTCCGAAGGTATATAGATGAGCATTCAAAGCGAGACGGATGTTACAGTTAAAAGTTTGAAGGGGCTGAATGCTACTGATGATTTCTATGGAGCAGTGGTGGTGAAAATAGCGATATGAACGCACCCCAAGGTAGTTCCTTAGTTTATCAAAAGTGTTGTAGCCCAGTACTTCTTCATAAAGGAAAGTTCTTGCGAAAAAACGCTGTGAGAGTGGTGTTCTTTGGGTTTTCCAGACGGTCTTGTATATTCGAGGCATCAAAATACACCCGCTGCCCATTTTCAAGATGAACGTCCAAGTGAAAAATTGGAGGGAACTACTCGTGAATAGAGTAACCGAATATAAGCCATACTGCATCAGACTTGTTGATATATCTCCTGGATTGATAGCGCATCACTTCATCAGGCAGAGAACATTGCCTGATCAGGACCCTTGCTTAAATATTTACAAAGGTATTTTATAGCCGCAATGCTGCCACAGTATTCAGCGTTGATATGTGTTTTCAGAGCATGTTATAGTACACATGAAGAAGGGACTACCACGATTTCGCCAGGCATACGAATCGTTGCTTTATGTCCAACATCAGTCTCACTTCTACAAAGGTAAGATGAGTAGCCGTCGTAACCTGTGACTCGCACTGCTGTCAACTGTTTGGGAAATATTTTGGAATACCGCCCATCCTTCATGATTGATGATTGAGGATTTAGGACTCCGCATGGGCCGTGAAACATATGTGGCTAACCATTTTGAAAAGATCAACCCCATCAATATGGGAGCATGTGACAAGCACCGCTTCTAACACTCCAACCTAAACATATGACACCGAACGGCGCTAATTATCTTTTCCTCTGTGGGAAGATCCATAGTTTTCTAAGCTTCAAATTAAACACCCGTGACAATGTCATGACGATCGTCAAATACCTGTGCTTCGAAGAGCTCATTTGATATATCTTCACACTTTGCATTTGTTGTTATAAACTGATCGGGACGACCATATTTTTGCACGTACACAAAAACGTCTTGAGTGTGTGGTCATATAGCGCGGCCCGCCAGTGAAGGATGATGACAATATCACCAAGCGCTCTAGGTTGTTGGGAACATCGTCTTGACTGGGAGCATCTTGCCCGATATGGTTTTCGAATCTGAGTTGACTTTGGCTAGTTCGAGTATACAGTAAACGTTCAGCCTCCATTTTGGCATAAACAAGTTGGCGAAAGTAAAGCAAATAATTTTGCTGCCCTTTTCGAACTATAATTCGGAACGCGTAAAATTCAAGAGAAGAAGTTTTTTTAATTGTCGTTTGACATTTTCGTGGATAAATGTTGCACAGTTCAAAATGGTAACCATCTTCGCCAAAACAAAACATCAATTTTTGTCTGTATGACTCCGTCAACATTATACGTTACCGGAAACGATTAATATAAGTAGATTTATTTACCTTTCAAAACCTAATTACAACTCAACGAAAATCATTAAAACTTACGCCAGCGAACACTAAAAACAATATGTGAACTGCAGATGATATTGTAGTTAAAATTTTTGAACTATTCAAATTGAATTATAACTCCGGCTTTATTCACCCAATCGTAATGGAATATATTACAGTTTTTAAATATTGAAACGGGCTATCGAACAACGAAAACCCCACTAGTGTTATTTCGGTTTTTTTTTTATACCCGGACAAATAGACAAAAATTCTAAAAAAAATTAAGGGCGATTTCAATATACACAATTCTGGTTGGATTCCATATTCTGGGCAGACAACATTTGAAGGACGATGCGTTGAGATTGACCCAGCTTGTAAATGAGCCCACACGAATACCAGACATTGATAGTCATACCGCCAACATCCTGGACTTGTTTTTAACTTCTCACTGTGATAAGTACACCGTCCTCTCTAGGCTCGTCAGACCATTGTGTCATGTCATATCAGCTAATTTCTCATATGCTGACAACACAGTAAGAAAAAAAGCTTAGAAAAGAACCGTATGGCAATATAAGAAAGCCAATTGGAGCGGACTTAATCCGTGACTTTTGGATTAAAACACAGATTTTTTGATAAAAAAATAATTGTATTTTTCAACGTAGTCTCCCTTGAGCTCTATACACTTTGTCCAACGCTTCTCCAATTTTTTTATCCCTTCCAAAAAAAAATTGATTTGTCGAGGTCCTCAAAATAGGCCTTTGTTTGCGAGATGACTTCATCATTGGAGTCAAATCTTTTTCCACCAAGCCATTTCTTCAGGTTTGGGAACAAGAAGTAGTCGCTCGGAGCCAAATCTGGAGAATAGGGTGGATGAGGGAGCAATTTATAGCCCAATTCATGGATTTTTGCCATGGCAACTGCACATGTGTGCACCCTTGCATTCTTTTTTCTTGGCCAAATGAGGTCGTTTTTTTTTCAAATCGTCATTGAATCGGTCCAATAAGTTGGCATAATATTCCCCATTGATTGTTCTTCCCTTTTGAAGGTAGTCAATGTGGATTATCCCGCGTGCATCCCAAAAAACAGTCGCCATAACTTTATTGGCTGACAAACCCACCTTGGCCTTCTGTGGCGCCGATTCACCCTTAGAAACCCACTGTTTTGACTGTTGTTTGTTCTCTGGTGTGTTGTGATGGATCCATGTTTCGTCCACGGTTACAAAACGGCGCAAAAACTTCTCCATATTGCGATTAAACAACGCCAAACCTTCCTGTGAAGTTGTTACACGATTGCGTTTGTGGTCGACTGTGAGCAAACGCGGCACCCATCTTGCGGAAAGTTTTCTCATGCCCAAGTGATCATTCAAAATTGAAACCACTGAACCATGCGAGATCCCTACGGCTTCCACAATCTCTCGCACTTTCAATCTTCGGTCGGCCAACACCATATCGTGAATTTTTTCGATTGTTTCGGGTGTAGAGACCTCAACTGGGCGTCCAGGACGTTCGGCATCTTCAGTGCTTGCACGGCCACAACGAAATTCAGTAATCCACTTTTTTACCATTGAAATCGATGGTGCAGAGTCCCCATAGTATTTATCAAGCTTAGCCTTGGTCTCGGTAATGGTTTTTTTTTGCAAGAAATAATGCTTAATAAGCACACGAAATTCACTTTTTTCCATTTTGTCCTCAAATTAGTGAGTAGTCTGATAAAAATAGCTGTCAAACACAAACTAACTGACGCAGCAAGTTTAAATTTTGACAGGAGTCAACTGACAGATGCCTGTTGACAGGAGCAGTGTTGCTGTTTCAGTAAAGAGAAATTCAAAAAGTCACGGACTTATTGACCCGCCCTCATACCATCTTTAGGAACTTTGACTGGTCGTTATGTTTCCTCGATAATGACGTGGATGCCGCTGCTGACATGATCACGGAAACTATTCTCTTTGGAATGATATGCTTTATCCCTCATCGGATGAAGAGTATCAAACCAAAATAAAAGACATGGTATGACTCGAGCTGTAAAGAGGCTGACAGGGTTAGAGAAATGTTTTTTTGGACCTACAAGAACAACCCAACAGAGGTGAACTGAAATAAGTTTAAACGAGCGTGGAATGACGGTAACTTCTTTCTTAAGCATGTGAAATTTGAATACAACAAAAAGTTGAGGCAAAAAATACTATAATGTGCCAAAGGCAGTAAAAGCTTTTGTTCGTTTGTCAAAAACATCAGAAATTCTGCCTCATCCTCCATCCAGCCAGTATACTTGTTGCTCACTTTGCGGCCAGTTCAGCATTTCCAAATTGTGCACTTGAGTGCGACGAATCTTCAATGGGACGAATCCACTTTCGCACTCGTGTAGTAGCAAGGGTACTTATAGATCTCAACATACATAAATCCGCTGGCCCAGATGGTATATCTCCCCTCCTTCTGAAGAGGTGTTTTTCCTTGCTGGCAAAACCACTGCGTAAGCTTTTTCATCAATTCTACTCTTAAGGACTCTTTCCGAGCAGATGGAAAACAGCATTTGTCCAGCCCGTCCCTAAAAAGGAGAATCTTCTTCCCTCGAATCCTACAGACCCATTGTACTTACGTCCCATCTCTCCAAGGTCATGGAAACGCTGATAAACCGTCATCTCATGAAATATCTCGAAACATGAAAACTTCTTAATGACCGGCAGTACGGTTTTCGTAGCAACAGGTCCTCTGGTGATTTGATGGAATGTCTCACCGGCAAGTGGAACCAAAGCGTACATCAATCTGGCGAAAACAAGATAGTTGCACTTCATATTTCTAATGCATTTGACAGAGTTTGTCATCAGGCTCTTTTGTCGAAAACGCGTGCTTTTGGTGTCGATGACTCTCTTCTTCAATGGATTAGAATTTCGGGTTCAATTCAAGTTGTCTTGGATGGTTTCAGGTCTAATATTCACAAAATAAAAGCTGGTGTGCCCCAGGGCTCCGTTCTGTCACCGACACTCTTTTTGGTTTTCATCAACGATCTCTTGTCTGCTACTTCTAATCCAATATATTTCTTTGCTGACGACAGTACTCTCTGCTTTTCATATTCGTTCCCGGTCTCTCGTCCCTGCTCTTCGACTGTAGAACGGGAACGGCAGCGTATAAATTCCGATATTAACAGAATAACCAATGCGGGAACTATCAAAACAGTGGAATTTAATGCTTCCAAAACACAATGCTGCCATTAAAGCTAAATCTAAATACCCAGCCATTAGCCATGAATGGCAGTTACATCGTCAAAACCGATAAACGTTCCATTCACGGTATGTGTGTTAATGACAACTTACATTGGAATGAGCATCTATTCGGTGTCGTCAAAAATCCTGCGAAATGTCTAGGTTTCCTCAAGCGATGTAAGAAATGTTTCGCCCCCTCTGATCAGGCCTCAATATACAAGGTATTCATCAGCCCAAAATTGGAGTACAATGCCCACATCTGGTCAGGTGCTCCTAAAACATCTCTGCACCTGCTAGATAGGATTCAAAACCGTGCGATATAGGTGATACTAATATCCGTCAATCAATTGACACCCTCGAACACCGACATAACGTCTCCTGTCTTGCTTTGTTTTACCCCTATTTCCACCACCAACTATTGATTTACAATTGCCGCCCATTGATGTCCAATTGCGGGGCACGTCGTCTGGTCGATACTCCGGTGTCCTCTGCGACATCTTCGACCACAGCTGCGATATTCTCAGCAGAACGGCTGCTCAGGGATCGGCCAGACCTGACAGCATTTCGTGTTGTCCCATACTCTTCTGGGCGAGCCGTTAAACATCGCAGTGTCGGCTCAGTTGCTGTCGGACGACTGGCAAATCTACGCCGAAATTCATGCTGCTCCAACACCACCAAGTATAGCGATTATGTCTTGTTGACGTGTATTTTGTATCCGTTTACTTCACAAATGTCAAAGTGCAATTGACATTTGCCGCCATTTCCAAAAGTTATAGCATCTTCCGATGTTAGGCGAAAAAGAAGTACATAATCAGGTCACGTATTTTTGTAACTTGGTGAGTCGTTGTATTTTATAAGAGCAAGTACCAGCTCAGCAGCTTGTACCATATTGTAAAAATATTAGAAATCTCTTTCAGAGCACTAGTAGAGCAGTATTTTTGGAGCTGAGAAAAGCTATGCAGCGGTGATCCGACCACTTCAAATTGTGATCGATTACTACGCCTAAGTATTTATAGTTTTTAGCTAGTTGGATTTCGAAGCAGTTAGCGATATCACTTAAAGATTCCCAAGCACAAGCTGGATCTGTGTTCGCAGAAGCCCGCGATACTATACAGCTGAGGCTGTATATTCCAAAAGGTGGCTAGTATCCGAGTGCTCCGTTTGATCCATTTACTATTTGGCTGGTCTCTTAGCCAAGGTCACTGTTGGCACGGCTAGTGCCCAGTCCAGAGGGTTGGAGATCAATTGCTTAGATTTTAGGTGCTTCAAAATCACAACTCATACAACACTTCTGAACATGTCACATGTCACCTTGAACCACTGGTCTTCAAAGTTCATTGTCATTTTCGAGTTGTTGAGAAGTGAATTGTCCTTATTTTATTTGGTAGATAAATCTAAGTGACAGGTTACCATTCTCGACTCATCGTCAATTTCATTCACCTATGGACATGCCATTATTGATGTTCCCGCAGCTAATCACCATATTTGATCCCCACAACCATCACCAAGATCGTCACCCTAATTCAGAAACCATTTAAAATCAAATTCCAGCGATCCCATTACCAGATATTTTATGATCGCATAAATTCAACTGTGCCATTAAAACATCCTGTTCTGGGCGCAACAGAATGAACTTATCTGCGCCTGGTGAATTCTGAACGCAGTGCGCCATAAATTACCATCGGTACAAGTCAAATTCAAAACGTGCTTAGCTTGTCCAAAAATTTGTTTTTCAAAAAATCCCAAAACACAAAATGGGGGAGGAAAAAAAAAACAAACAACAATCAGACCACAAACATCCGTCTCTTATCGACGAAAATTCATTTGATGGACAGTGAGTGCAGTAAAAATCGCCACACTCCAGTCCCCGTCCTTCTAAATCAATTCAATTTAACCTGTACGATCAGTGATCGCGATCATAGAGTCCACCATGCCATGGCCACCATGATCACGATCATCATCGTCATCGTCGTTATGACTGACATGGCTCCTCCGGTGTAGTCGCGTACTCTGTGCCATTCATTCATAAATGCTGGTTCGATTCCTGGAATTGCCAAATTCCGCTCCAAAGAGAATTCATTTTTGTTTTCTTTGGCGAAGAAGATCCAAGTAAAAGAGGAGAAGAAGAAATGATTGAAAGGATCACTTGAATGCAAATTGCAAGATCGGTGCTCGTTTGAAGTGACCAAGCAGAGCAATTCAAGTTTGTACAGCACTTTGTGATGGTACACGCTCCGGACTATAATCGATGCCCGTTCATGGACGTGCAGTGGTCAGGCAGTGCGCGATTCAATAACTAAATCTCTGTCATGATCGTAAAATGGGTTATGCATGTGTTTTACGGGCGGTGGCAGTCTCCATGTCCATGTCGATGTCGATGTTGGTGTCGGTGCCAGTTGTTGTGGCGGATGCTCTGTCGAGTGGCACAGCACAGCACATCATCATCCTCATCGCCATCCTCATCATGGGGGAAGTACAGTGATGTGTGCCATCACTACTACAACTATATATGCTACTACCGCCAACTACTAGCGCTGTCGGTTTCGTCATTGTTATTATCGTCGCGATCCATCAGACCCATCAGCGAGGATGGCTTAAAGCTGCCAATGTCATTAAAACAGAAACTTTAGTCGGCTGGTCAGTTGGTTGGTTGGCTGGTCGGTTGGTCAGCTTCACGCATCTTCTTCAATTTGTGCGCGGTACAGGATCGGTAATGGAAGCGCAGTAATTCGTCGAACGTTAAGGGTGATGGGCCAACTCAATTTTCGTTTTTGGTTTTTTTTTTTCTTCTTTTTTTCGGTTTCGGCTTTTTGAATTGGCGGCGTCGTCGTCGGTCGTCTCATTTTGTTTGGGGGGGGGGGGGAAATCGAAGCCTTAATTTAATTGGAACTTCCTTGCGGTAAGTTGAGATTTCGGCACTTTAATCATCACAAAGGAGGCGCCAAATATGCATTTCAATGAGCTGCTTGAGTATGCCTGCGGTTAAAGGTGATAAACTTGGGAACTCGTAAGTTTTTGATTACGGAATGGGAATCGCATCTTTGAAATTGAAGTGTAAGACAATGTAACAAGCATTTGTAATGATGGTAGAAAAAACTGAATTAATACTCGTCCATACTGGGATTGTAGAAATATTTGAAGACATTGTTGCCGACCATGGCAACATCAGAAGATGTTAATGCTTTCCAAAATAAAACCTATCTCAGGAGAGTGTTAGGCCAAGTTTTCTGAGGCGGCTCTCTTTTTTTTGAGGTTGAAAATGATAGTGACCAAAAGGTTCGTTCCTCATTTTTGATACCAGTATACATGGCCCATTACCTCAAATAACGAGCTCCTGCAGCAATCTTGAACCATAGCTGAATTCACTTTTACACAGCACGTTAGGTCCAACTGTGGGTCTGGCTGCACTCTGTTCTCTTCATTGGACAATTTTAGTAGATAAGCTTCGTTAGACCGCTAACCAAGTCATCATCAACCGCTTTGAATAGTCAGATCTGTAGCCCTTCCTCTGCAGTAGACTTGTAGAAATTGTTGACTATCTATGCTTCTTTACGCTCCTGTCCATCAGCGTACCGAAGTCTTTTTTTTCAGATCCTCAGTCTCGATATTTCCTTGTTGATCCCTTCTGTTCAAGTTGTATACCCCTGTCTTGTTCTGTTCCTGGTTTTGCAAAATATTTGCTCTAGAGTAGCATCGGTCAATGAATCATACTGTTCGCTTTTCGTACTACAATATTGAGCGATTGAAACATGGCGATCTTGCAATATCAATTCCCGCACCGCATCGATGTTTTCTGGCACAACAGCCGATTTTCGACGACCTTCACGAAATTCGTCCTGGACCGAACGACGAAGACTATTGAATTCGGAAAACTAGCGAAACACGATGGCCCGGGATAGTACTTCATCACCAAAAATCGAAGCGAGTTGATCGGCACTCTGTTCTTGAGTTAATCCACGTCGAAAACCATTCATACCAAACTCCTGACGAAAAATAAGAGCTTGTTGCGAACTCTATGAGCACAGAAAACAGGAGGTACACCGAGATCTCATAAAGAAAAAGAGAAGCGCCCGGTTTAGACCACGTAGCGTTGCTCTTGTAAAACCAGTCAAAGTCAGAGTAATTCACTTACTTACTTAGATGGCGCTACAGTCCGAGACTCAACCAATAAACCTCTCCAATCAGCTCGGTCATTGGCCATCTGCTTCAAAGTAGTTATGGTATGCCTAAAACACAATAGCGGGTTTGCTGCGGCTTCGCTTTGATGTTTCAAGTTCAACTATAGGAATTCAATGTTTTCTGTCACAATGTCGCTTCAGCTTCAGGCTTACATTTCCCATCCGTAATGAAAAACGTAATGTTACGCAACGTGACTTCAAAGCGAAGCAAAAGTTCGAAGAAACTGAACTTTTGCTTGTCTTTGACAGTCAACAGCTGTGTAAACAAACGAAAACATTTCCTGTTTAGCAGTTTTAAAAATTTGAATTGACTAATTTACTCAGATATTGTAAATATAAATACATTGCCGGCATGTCGGTCCTTTGTAGAAAATCTAATCAACCTAGTGAGGGAGGATGACTGTTTATGGCGGGTGACCAGAGAGCAATGATAGTTTTTCCAAATGTTGTGTTTCGGCAGCTGTCAAAGTTACCAATGACATCCAGCTGTCAAAATATTCAGTAAGGTTTGCCGTTTCCTCATGCATCGTTTTACACTTGCTGAACATGCTGAAATTATTAAAAAATATTATCGGCTCAGTTGTAAATACGCAACGTGAATTTCGTCGTGAGGTCGGTCGTCATCATGGCTTCAGTTTGCAGCCAATTCGTCGCACCGTGGAAAAATTTGAGCGCGAGTACACTCTCATGGATCTTAAGCCACCAGTTACACAGAGATTAGAGCGGCCAGAATCGAAGAAGACCCAGCTGAATTGGGCATCGCCAGAGAGTCAACCCGGCTTATTTTACGGTTGAATTTGGACCTACATCCGTATTAGATTGTCCCGACGCAAGAAATGAAGCCGGACGACTATCGTCAATACCGTGACTTTGCTAATTGGGCGCTGGAAATGTAGGCCGGATATCCGGATTTTGGCCAAGAAATCATCTTCTCGGGCGAGGCCCATTTTTAACTCAGCGACTATGTCAACCGGCGTTATTGGAGTGAACACAAAGGGTTCGGCCAACCATCAATGCATCCACAAAAATTGACTGTTTGGTACGGCTTATTACATGGCGGCATCATCGGTCATTATTTCTTTCGGAATGAGGAAGGGGACACCGCTGCCATCAATGGTCTCAGGTATAGAGCGATATTATCCGGGTTTCTTTGGTCAGAGCTCGAGAACATCGATATATCCGAGCTGTGGTTCCAACAACACGGCGCTACATGCCATACAAGCGACGGAACACTCGAAGTTGTGAAGGAGAAATTTCACAACTGGGTCATTTCATGGCGAGAGTTCATCAATTGCCCGCCGCGATCATGCGATTTGACACCACTCGATTATTTTCTCTGAGGATACGTCAAGTCAAGTACGCTAACAAGCCAATTATCTTGGCCGAGCTCGAGGGCAATTTTCGACACGCTATTGCCGGAATAACGCCGGACATATCGCACCGAGTCAACAAAAATTGGACCGACCGCTTTTTTTTTGCTTTTTGTAATTTGCGCTCGCTCAAGGGATTTAAGTACCCTTAAAATGATTACACAGAGGGCGGGCGAAGGCAGATCAGGGAGGATAGAAAAAGAGGTACCGGTGAACGTTGGTTTTAAATGTTTGAAGGTTATAATGGCAAGCAAATAAAGAGCTAGGCAGTGCATTCTATAATCAAGTTGTACGCCTTGGGAACGAATCACGATATTTTAGAGTACATCTGAAAGTTGGCTTGAGGGTATACTGATGAGCATTCATAGCGAGACGGGTGTTACGGTTGAAGGTTTGAAAGGAACGGAAAGCTACTGGCGATTACTATGGTGGAAATAGCGATAAAACAAAGTAAGGTAGTAGACATGTCGTCAGTGTTCGAGGGTGTCCATTGATTGGGTGATATTAGCATCACCTAGGTGCATAGATGTTTTAGCAAACCTGACCAGATGTGTGCATTGTACTCCAATTTTGGGCGGATGAATGCCTTATATATTGAGGCCAGCTCAGATGGGAAAAAGTATTTCTTACATCGTTTGAGGAAATCCAGACATTTCGCAGCATTTTTGACGACACCGAATATATGGTCATTCCAATGTAAGTTGTCATTGACACACATACCGAGAATGGAAAGTTTTTCGGTTTCGACGATGTAAGTGCCATTCATGGATAATGGCTGGGTATTTAGATTTGGTTTTAATGATAGCAGACAGCATTGAGTTTTGGATGCATTAAATTCCACTCTGTTGATTATGCTGCTAATATCGATTAGCCGACGAGCAGAGACGTGAGTTCGGAAACGAATATGAAAGCAGAGAGTCCTGTCGTCAGCAAAGGAATATATTGGATTAGAAGTAGCAGACAAGAGATCGTTGATGAAAATGAAAGAGAGTGTCGGAGACAGAACGGAGTTCTGTGGAACACCAGCATTTATTTTGTGAATATCAGGTTTGAAACCGTCCAAGACAACTTGAATTGAACGTTCCGAAACGCAATTTCTAATTCATAAAAGAAGAGAGTCATCGATCCCAAAAGCACGCATTTTCGACAAAAGAGCGTGATGCCAAACTCTGTCCAATGCATTAGAAATATGAGGTGCAACTATCTTGCTTTCGCCAGATTGACGTACGCTTTGGTTCCACTTTTCGGTGAGACATGCCATCAAATCACCAGTGGACCTGTTGCAACGAAAACCATATTGCCGGTCATTGAGAAGTTTTCGTGTTTCGAGATATTTCGTGAGCTGACGGGTTATCAGCGTTTCTATGACCTGGAAGGAAGGGACATAAGTTCAATGGGTCTGACGGAATTGAAGGAAGAAGATTCGCCGTTTTTAGGGACGGGCTGGACAAATGCTGTTTTTCATCTGCTCGAAAAGAGTCCTAGAGAGTAGGATGGATGAAAAAGCTTATGAAGCTTCTTTGAGTACTCTTGCTACTACACGAGTGCGAAAGTGGATTCGTCCCATTGAAGACTCGGCGCACCCAAGTGTAGGCGGAGACAGACAAAGCACAATCTGGGAGTGTTGAGCTGTCCAAAGAGCTTGAAGCTGGAATGTCATTATAAATGAGTTGGTATGGAGAATTAGGCAGAATTTCTAATTTTTTTGACGAACGATCAAAAATTGTTACTGCCTTTGGGACATTGTAGTATTTTTTGCCTCAATTTTTGGTCGTATTGGAATTTTACAAATTTAAGAAAGGAGTTGCTTTTTTAAACTTTTTTCGGTTTTCCTCTCTCGGGTTGGTCTTGTAGGACCGAAAAAACAATTCACTAACCCTGACAGCTGCTTTACAGCTCGAGTCGAACCATGTCTTTTCTTTTGGTTTGATACTCTCCATCCGATGAGGGATAAAGCATATAATTCCAAAGAGAATAGTTTCTGTGATCATGTCAGCAGCGGCATCCACGTCGTTATCGAGGAAACATAACACCGTCCTTCGGAATGTTGTCTGTCCAGAATGACGAAGCCACCCAGAATTGTGTATATTGAAATCACCCGTAATAACGATTTCAGTATGAGGATACAGGGATACAATTCTTTGAATGGATTAGACAGTGCATCAAACTCGTTAAAAATTGAATTGCTGTCCAGTTTAGGGCTTCTGTAAATATAGCAGTAGTGGATAATTTACTTACGGAGATGGGATTTCAACCACATGCAATTGAATTCAGGATTGGAACAGGGACTACATTGCGGTGGAGTTTGGTAAGCTACATCACTACACACGTAAATGGCGAGACCGCTGTGAGGAAAGAATAGTGGCACTAGTTTGTAGCCAGGTAGCTTCAGATCAGAGTGGTCTGAGAGGTGTGGGCGGGGATCTACCTATGTTTCACTAAGTGCCAAAACAGATGGTCTGTATTTATAGACGTAGAAGTACGTAGAAAAGTGATTTCTTTTTAGCCCGCGTATATTGGCAATATCCACTCTAAATTCCCGAATCATTATAAAGAAAGACAAACACAAAAAACGAATACACCGACGTTACTATGGTTGAAGCACTGCCAGCGAAGCCGAGGCTGCCATTTGAATGATGTGCTATTCCACACATAATGGCATGAACGTAGCTTCAAAACATAGATTAAGATTTATTCTTAGGTAGTTTGTAAGTGTTAGTTTTAAGTTTTATAATAAAGTAAAAATAAAGAAGTCATGTTACTAAGTTTTTGTTAAAAAAAGTTTTCTTAGTTTTAATAATGAATAGAGATACGAGTAGTGTAAACATGTAACGTAAGATTCGTCGAAAGACATAGTTAAGTGTTAGGTTTAACTTAGAGTGCCCGCATGGGGCCAGTAAGTTAGAATAAGATAATTTTAAGTTAATTAAGCTAATTTTTAAGCGTTTTTTTGTCTAGCATTTAAGAATTAATTAATGATTGAGAATAAAAATGCATATAAACTGAAAAAAAAACTGAACTGTAGCTTCAAAACAAAGCCAGAATCCAATTTATACAACTGGATACATGAGCGAATAATAATAAATGAATGCTTGTCATTGGCAGTTGATTAACTTCTATTATATTATTGCCATCAGCAATTGTAGAAAATGTTTTTTGTGTTGTCTCAAATGCACTCGCAATGTCTAGTATATCTTGAAGCGATGGATCCAAGATAGTACAACAGCACTATGTCTCGTATTGTATTGTCCACGTAAGAGTCAGCACAATTTGCATTTGGACATGTGAAAAGACAATTACGAGTCACTTCTCTAAGATCCGCAACCCAGGATGCATATGACTGACCTGGTTTCATTAGTGTCTTTTGAAATTGATATCGCGCTGCAAGTACATGAATTTTAGAGGTAAAATGTTTACTTAGCTCACCAGTGAGATCTTTGAAACTTTTGGTTGCCACGTCGTCTACGCCGTAGAGTTTCTGCAGTATCTCGCAGTTATCTGCTCCGACATAAGATAGGAAAAATCCTCGTTTTTGATTATCGTCTGTGACATATTTTCCAGTTGTCTTCCTTCTTATATGCGGGGAACGGTTGAACAGCTGAAGTACTGGTTGTCGGAGTCTGCCGCGTGTTTTGCGTAAACCATGCCTTTTGATCTGACAATGTCCTTTCCCTCCAATCACGCTGTGATTTCCTTTTCCATTTATGATAGAAATGGTATGCTTCGTTTCTCATAAATATTCACAAAGCACCGCGCCGGTTCGAAAAAAATTCCTCGCTGCCACTGAAGTAAACGCACCCAAGTCACAAACCACAATTCATTTTACTTTCTATACTTAATTCATTTGCCAGAGAGTACAGTATGCAAAAAACAGTGAGGGTAAGAATTCATGTTTGTAACTACAGTCGTACCCAAAACTATTCAATTACAATCAAATTTATATTTAAGGTGTTATTACATCACTTTGTCATTTAGACAAATATTCACTTTGAAATCCGTTTAAGGTATCATGTTGAAGCCTCCAATTCACAAATACTCTAAGGAAGAAATTTCCAGGCGATGGTGGCAATAAAAAATGGAATAAAGATACGGAAAGCTAGTCGAGAATATAGCGTGCTAAGGGGAATCCTTCAAGATAGACCGCATTTCAGATTACCAGAAGAACTGCGGAAGATGGGACCAGAAACCATCCTGTTGAAAGAAGAGGAAACAGCAATTGCTGATTGGTGCATCAACTTTACTAAATGCGGATCCCCTTTGAAGTCCGATACAGTTTTGAACACAGTCCAAATCATTGTTTTGGAAGATAAAAGACCTAACAGACCTAATAAGTGGTACAAATCCTTTTTAAAAATAGATCCAATTCTGTGTCATAGGGCTTCCGAAGACATATCATATCGGTCAAGCCGACATAACAGAAGAAGGAATGAGAAAGCTGTTTGTGAATTTCTACGAATTTGGTTTTAATCCAAAACGAGCTATTATATGAAAAATAAAAGACTAGTCAAACCGCACAATTCAGTAACATTTAAAATTTATTAATTTTATTTCAGAATAAAGGTGAGCTAATTTTGATATGGGACGAAGCAATGACCCAGCACTGGTTTTGATGGTAGCTACACGAATGAGGTTATTCGATCCAGGAGTAACATCTGAGACTTTACCCAAGATCCATTTAGTAGGAGGCAGATTCGGCTCCCTGATTACTACGATATATCCAAATTTTAGATTCATTTGTCGTTGCTACCACTTGGGTCGTCCCTGGAGTGTTGTCAGATACTCGGTGTGCCATTTCTTCCAGAAAACATGGATCATATTTTGAAGGTGATTCCAGCTTGAAAGGCGGTTGATTAGAGTCTCTTGATAGCTTGGTTCGGGAACGGCTGTCAGTGGTGCACCTATAAGAAAATGGGATGGGGTTAGAGGATTCAAATCGGTATCAGACAAATAACAAAGGGGTTATGAGTTAAGCACTGCTTCAATTTGACTTGTTACTGTGGTCAGCTCTTCAAATGTCAAGATAGTGGGTCCAATAGAAAGCTTAATTGCCAACGTTCCAGTGTTTTCACATCCCGTATTAAAGAAGGTCGGCTAAGTTGTGTACGTTGAGGTAGTAGGTTTTCCAGGAGTTGGCTACAGATCTATTTGCGCTACATAAAACAAGGTTTGCAAATGTGAATAATCTTTCGAATTAGACTACGACTGCCCATAATCCAGAATTGGTGACGAACAAAGGCAAATGTTTCGGAAGCCCCCGCATGTAAGTATCTTTGATGAATGTCCTTTACTATAAGAAAAGAAATATTATTGTCTCGGGAGTAAAATTGGATTTTTTCAATTATGTGAGATGTCAGCATGCTTTATGCGTCCTCCCACGCAGTGTAAAGCTGGTTTCGACGAAAGTGGTTTTGTATCTAGTAGGTCCTTGATATCTGCGAAATAGGCCTTCTTTTGTACAAATTTGATGATTACGGTTTTCGCAGCTTGGAACTCCTTGAATTTCAAACCGTGAGTTGTACGAGCGACGTAGTTTAAACGACAGTTCCGGTTGAAATGAAGACAGTATGCGACTATCCGCACTCGCCGGCACCACGACGAAATTTTATTGACACGTAATTGAATAGTGTTACTTTCGCCCGGAGGCCTTACTTCGGCTACGACAGGTTGACTTTCAGTGACTGTGAGTGATATAGACTAGGAGGAATAAGGCCAGCGTTCTTTCGCGTCCAACAGCCAAGAAGGGCCGCTCCACCAAGTAGGGTAATTTACGAGATTCGAAGGTGATACACCACGCGAAGCGCAATCAGCGGGATTAGATTCCTGTATCCCCTTCTGGGCCCTAGGGCCTCTACTAAGCCTACGCGCCATCGAGTGCGGTTTCTGGAAATGTGCCTCAGCAGTGCCACTGACACTATCAAACGCCTTTTCAAAATCGATGAACAGCAGGTGAAGTGGTGATCGGTACTCAACACACTGCTTGGTGATGATCCGCAAGGTCTTAATATGGTCGACGCAGGAGGATCCAGAGCGGAAACCTGCTTGTTCGGTGTCGAGTGTGTCTTCGGGGTGTTCTTTGATCCGCTCCAGGATGATTTCAGCTATTATCTTGGCCACAGCAGGCAGCACGCAGATACGCAGATACCTCAAGCAAGCATTCATGGTACCTTCCGTTCACCTTCACAGTCACAATCGCTTCGCAAATCGTGTTCAAGGTGTCTTGTCAACCACAGTAGAAACGAATGTCGATATTACAGAACAGTTTGACGCAAATGCAAGAAGGTAGGTCACATCGAAGCTGTTTGTATGTTAGGAGAGAGTACGGCAGGCAATGTAAGACATGAGGAGACAAGCAAAAATAGAAATTGTAGTATTCAGCGGTCTGGTAAGATCTCCTATCGCCAGAAAAATTCTCAGGCGCAAAATAAGTACGAGTATTTTGGGAGTTCTACGGAGAGGCTACATTTTACTGAAGTAGTGCAATCACATGAACAGTTGGACAATAATTCACGCTCGGGTATCACGATGGAACTATTCGTAAATGGGAAGCTGGTGACATTTCAAGTTGAAACAGCAGCGTCGTGTTCGCTAGTTGGATGCGAAGGATATCAACAACTAGGTCAACCGAATTGTTTAACTACTATGAAAGTTCTTCAGGCATATGGTGGAGCACCTGTCATTTATAAGAAGTCAACGCATAAAGTAAATTTACTCGTGGTAAATAGTGGTGAGCCAAATATTCTAGGGCTAGGCTGGTTCAGAGCAATTGGTTTAGCCATTCACGATACTGTTTTCCAAATGAAGGCAAATGCCTCTCTACTTGAGAGCATTGACACACTCTGTGAGATGTATTCTGTGCTATTTTCGTGAGGGTTAGGCAAGTGCAAAGACCACAAGGCGCATCTGGCTCTTAAGGAAGGGGCCATTCCAAAGTTTGTTCGCCATCGACCAATTCCATACGCGCTCCTAGACATAACGAAGAAGGAAATCGATCGGTTGATTGCAGGGGAAATACTAAAGCAGGTACATCGTAGTCAGTGGGCAGCTCCTGTGGTAATTGTACAGAAGGCGAATGGTGGAATACGAATCTGTGGAGGTTTTTAGTCGAATGTTAATACACAGAATATAGTCAATCGACACCCTATTCCACGCATTGGTGACATTTTTCATAAGCTGAGTGGCGGGAGAAGGTTCACAAAGATCGACTTTTCGGATGCTTACCTTCAAATCGAATTGGACGATGAGTCGAAGGAGATTGCTGTTATCAACACCCCCTTTGGATTGTACCAGTATCAACGTCTTCCATTAGGGAGTTCTAGAATATAATGGAGCAACTGTTTGCTAATCTACGTGTGGCTGTGTATTTGGATAACATCGTCGTTTTTGGTAAGGATGATATGGAGCACTTACAAAATTTGAAGGAAGTTTTTAGTCGCCTTCTTTACAATGGTTTCCGGTGCAATAAACAAAAGTGTTTTTCGCTAAAGAGGAATTGGAATATTTAAGCCATACGCTTTCGGCCACTTGCATTCGTTCTTCCGAAAAACATTTGGAAGCTCTTCGCAACATACCTCAACCGTTGAATATAACGGAATTGGAAGCCGATTTTTCAATCTTTCGATACCAGTTTTGTAGTTCGATTTCGGTTTAGCCCCAAAATAGGCCTCTGTTTCGGCGATTACGTCTTCATCGGTCTTAAATCTCTTTCCGGCGAGCATTCTTTTGAGGCCTGCGAACAGGAAATAGTCGCTGGGGGCCAAATCTAGAGGATACGGTGGGTGGGGAAGCAATTCGTAGCCGAATTCATTCAATTTTGCCATCGTTTTCATCGACTTGTGACGCGGTGCATTGTCTTGATGAAACAGCACTTTCTTTTTCTTCAAATGCGGCCGTTTTACTGCGATTTCGTCCTTCAAACGCTACAACAACGCAATGTAATAGTCGCTGTTGATAGTCTGCCCCTTTTGGAGATAGTCGATGAAAATTATTCCATGTGCATCCCAAAATACGAATGCCATTACCTTGCCAGCCGACTGTTGAGTTTTTGGTCGTTTTGGACGAGGTTTGTCGCCTGCTCGCCACTCAGCTGACTGCCGACTTGACTCTGGTGTGAAGTGATGGAGCCAAGCTTCATCCATTGTCACATACCGACGCAAAAATTCGGCTTTATTGCGGTTGAACAGCTTTAAACACTCCTCTGAATCATCAACACGTTGTTGTTTTCGGTTGACTGTAAGCAAACGCGGCACCCGTGTATGATATATCCAACACGCTCTTTTGATATCTTCAGAGCCTCAGCTATCTCGATCAACTCCACTTTACGGTCATTTGTAATCAATTTATGGACTTTTTTGATGTTCTCATCCGAAACAGCCTCTTTTGGACGTCCACTGCGTGCATCACCTTCGGTGCTTGTATAACCACTTTTAAATTTTTCAATCCACTTGCGAATGGTTCGTTCGGCTGGTGCAGAGTCCGGGTAACACTTATCAAGACATTTTTTTGCATCGGCTGCATTGTTTCCCATCAAAAAGCAATGATAAATCAACACACGAATTTTTTTTCATAATAACAAAAGTTGCTTCACTTACAACGGTATATCTCGAGAACTAATAGTCCGACAGCTATCAAATTTATACACGTACTCGTATCTTTTGAAGGTTGGTACTAACTGAAAATGGTGTGGATTTAATTCAATACCTCTCTTAGAAACCGATGTGTTACCTTAAATATAAAATTTATTGTACTTGAATAGTTTTGGACACGACCGTAGTTACGAATATGAATTCTTACCCACTCACTGTTTTTTGCTTACTGTACTCCCTGCCAAATGAATTAAGTATAGAAAGTAAAATGAATTGTGGGTTGTGACTTGGCTGAGTTTACTTCACAAAGAATAAATTTCTTTACCAACAAAACCGAATAATTTATTCAAAATTCGCTTGAAATACCGTAAATTGGGGTGACTTTGTGCCAGGTTTTAGGGTTTTTTTATAAATAAATTTTGTTACCTTTAGAAAAGTAAAAACAAGGGACTGCTATCACTTTCTCTAAGGGAATATCCATCCATATCAGTTTCACCGGAAGATGAAGATGTACGCCTTTCTTGGGGACGCTTTTTCTTTTGTCTAGGCTCATTTGGAACCACTAAATCTTGAGCCGATATGCTCTTTGCTGGTACCACATTCAACCGTTTTCGTTTTTTGATCTCTCTAGTTTTTGTGGTATCCTTCCTTTTTGTTAGTAAAAATTGAACAAAAGATTCATGTATTCTCTCTACTTGTGAAAGGCTTGCATCCAAAACATTTTTAGGCAGTCGAGAAAGGACAATATTCCTATTTAGAGCATAAATACCACACTTCCGGAAGTGGGTGGCCGTGGCTCAAGTGGTAGTGTGTTGGCTTCCCAAATCGGACGGTTCGGGGTACAATACCAGCCGTGACCGAAAGACTTTTTTTCAGGCACCTAAAATCTTGTGAGATGAATGGTTGCCTAAATATAACATCCAGTCCAATTTACACTAGTAATTTAGTCTCCCCATTAAACGTTGGATGCCACCCATGGAGCGAAATAACCACTGAGCCCAAAAATCTTTCTCTCTTTCTCTATTAAATTTTCCGAAAAACTTAACACGTGCTCCGGCATTTTAAGAGTAGTAACACCCTCTTGAGTGTTAAGTTCTTTAAAAAAAAAAAAAAAAAAAAAACCAGACCTTAAGTTTTTTGGACCATTGAGCTCCAGCTTTTGAAATAACTTTGTCAAAAATCCTGGACAGCAGTCTTTGGGGATGGTAGCAGATTTTTTTCCGTAACCTAAATCCTTCCACTCCCTTAAAATTTTGCGTTATTCACCTTTTACTGGTCTAAACTATACCACGTCTAAAGGCTGAAGCATATGAGTCGCATTAGGTGGCAATGCAATAAATGCGATGCTGTTGACCTCGTACACTGTTGACCTATTAACACCTTTCTACCCGTTTGTTTTTTTTTTTAAATGGGAAGCATTAACCTCATAAACCAATCTTCAAAGGTGTGGCTGTCAAACTAACCTGATTTAGTGCAATTGTAACGCGCCTGTTCCGGGCCACCTTCTACCCATGAATGCCATAATTTTGTTGACTTGTAGTTTATATGTATATACCACCTCACCTGCTGCATTACCACATATCATTATGGAAGTACATGCCTTAGTACCAAAACCTTTTTTGAACCTGGGTCATCTACTAAATTGGTTTCATCATAATTCCAAATGTTGCACGGTGGTATGTTTTCGAGTTCAGTTCCTAATTGGTCAAAAAAGTTATTTACGATGACCTCATCGATCCCGGCTCGAGTTCTTGAAATATTTTTTGCAACCCTGTGCGCCAAACAGGATCTGTGACGCTCAATGAACTGGTATCCCCAATCCAAGCCAGGCATGTTATTTCTGAAACGAGTTTCTTTTCTCCCAGATTTATCTAGATAGCTTTTCACAATCCGCCTCAAATCTAGTAGGGTTATTGGAAACCCAAAGGAAGACATAGCGATGATATGTTTTACAAATTCAGATTTTTCTTCGGCTATAAATACTGTTTGCCCTCCCGGAGTATTCGGGCGTGTATTGTTCAGTTTATTCATAAGGGTATTCCTATGAATAGCGTATTTTTCAGCAGCTTTTCGAATTGAAAGCGTCTTATTATGGACTTCTCGAATGGCGTTTCTTAATGATTCTTCTGTAAAATTACAGTAAGGTCGCCCTCCTATCTTTTTGACTTAAGTTCGAGGCATTTTATTTGGGTCTCTTAGCCGAAAAATTTTTATTCGAGAATTAAGGGGCGACTTTGGACCAAGTATGATTTATGGGTGCGGTTTCAAAATTTGAACGTTTATTTAAGAAACACTTGTACAATAGTATTATTCAAAGTATTGCCCATCTGAAGCTATGACTGTTTCCCATCTTTCTGGCAATTTGTGGATCCCATCCCAAAAGAACTGCGCCGGCTTGGCAGCCAAGAATGAATCAAGCCAATTGATATTCTGCTCTGATGTGAACCGTATTTCAGTGAGGGCGTTCTGCATCGACCGGGACAAATGGTAGTCAGAAGGGGCAAGGTCTGGGCTATAAGGCGGGTGGGGTAAGACTTCCCATTCACTGTTTTCCAAATAGTTCTTAACCGGAATAGCAACGTGGGGCCGAGCGTTGTCATGATGGAAAATTATTGCCTCGTGTCTGGTCGCATATTCCGGGCGTTTTTCGGCCACTGCTCTCTTCAAACGGATTAATTGTGTTCGGTAGCGTTGTCCATTGATGGTTTCACCCGGTTTTAGCAGCTCATAATACAGCACACCCATCTGATCCCACCAAATACAGAGCATTACCTTCGCGCCATGGATATTCGGCTTTGCCGTTGATTTGGCTGGTTGGCCGGGATTCACATATGATCTTTTGCGCTTGAGGTTGTCGTAATGGATCCATTTTTCATCACCAGTAACAATCCGATGCAAAAATGACTTCCTTTTGTGGCGTTCCAGCAGCATTTCGGACATGCAAAACCGCCTTTCGATGTCTTCATATGAAACCCAATTTCCTTGCTTTTAAATATATCCAGCTGCTTTTAAACGTTTTGAAATGGCTGCTTGAGTGACACCCAAAGATTCTGCGAGCTCTTCTTGTGTTTGGCAACAATCTTCATAGAGTAATGCTTCCAGTTCTTCATCTTCAAGCTGTTTTGGCTGCTCAGGACGTTCATCGTCTTCCAAGCCAAAATCACCACTTTTAAACTGTGCAAACCACTTTTGGCACGTTCGCTCAGCTAGCGCATGTTCACCATAAACTTCCACCAAAATACGATGACTTTTGGCAGCAGTTTTCTTCATATTAAAGTAATGAAGAAGAACTCCCCGCAAAAACACTTTTTCAGGCACAAAGTTCGACATATTTGAGTGAAAAAAAATTATTGTTGTTTACGCTTCAAATGAATGACATATACTGAAATGACGTACAATGACAGTAGCTTTCCAACGCATGTTCCAATGGAATAATACAAGTTACGCCATCTCTTAGCAAACCGCACGAATTAAGTTTGTACAAAATGGCTGGTACAAAGTCGCCCCACGAATTTGCGGTTTTGTGAACAAAAGCCAGAAACATTTAAACCGTAAGGTTTTACATAAATATACCACAATATTCTTTACAACAAATGAACAAGCAAGAAAAATAATATACCTTTAAAGTTGTGACCGATTTCTGCTCAAAACTGGACTATTTTTTGACAGTTCACCATTCAAAGACATCACGAACAGAGATAATACAACATGCATACTCAGAGAGCATTCCATGACTGGAAAAACCTCATATTTTTTGTCAAAGTATTAGTAATATCGAAATGTCCGGCAAAAAACAATATTGGCCCAAAGTAACCCCAGTTTACGGTACCAATATTTAGATCCAAATCATAGTAAGACTGACCACTGGATGAAGGATTACCAACCCTCCACACCAAATAACTTTTCAAAGTGACCGACTACTGGTTAAGATTTTATAAAAACCTCTTAAATGATTTTTTTACAAATCAGTACAATGGGATTGACTTATATAACCAAGTTCAACGATATATCTATTCACCTGGTAAGGTATGAAGGGGGTAGGAAATTTGAAATACAAGTAGTACCTGGTAGAACTTTTAAAACCGCATGTCCAACACACAATCCACCATTCAATAAAATCCTCTCCACACTCTGCCAAAAGTCGCCAATGTCCACATCCTTTTCCTTAAACGATTCTCACTGCACCAGGTGATAAATTATTTTATTGGGCACAGGTGCATACGGTGACTCCATCCCAGGGGATGTAACACGTGCTGGTTGGCGTTACCACCATAAAGCATCGACTTCACACTGAGTATTCATGTAAATGCATTAAGGACCCCGATCCTCTTATAATTAACTCAACTCTATCTAGTCTTTGGTGCATTTTAAGGTAGCGACTGTACTCTCCTTTGTCTTGTTTCACAGGTGCATCTGTCATTTCCTTTGTTTATCCTTAAGAAAATGCAGGTAAAGAGACATAAAAGGAAACCATCAGGGCAACATTCACGTACATGCAATGTATAATATGTAGCTGAGCACATTAATTCCTTGGTGGGGGATCAAGCGACAGGTGTTGCAATGTTTGTTTGGACGTACTGTAATGATGTTGGCAACATTTTGTACCTACATTTTATGCGAGTACATATGTTGCAAAGGAAGTAGAGGGTGCCACAAAGTACAGTTTGCTTATTTGCTATACTCGTAAGTCTCTTTGAAAAATAATTATTTCATAGTTAGCGACAAAAATAGCATAGCTTTGTTGTACAAAAACTTTGCTTGGATAGACGGCGTCACTTTTGGCCTAGGGAAAGGTTAGAGAAAAAAACATATGAAGCTCAAGTTTAGTCCCTCGAAACCCTTGTGGGACATAGGGTGTCGACAACACCCGCGTGTTGTTGTGGGACATCGTGTTCTTTTAAATTTCCCTGCAGCTTAACCCCAGTGTTCGTGATTCTTCCTCAACTGTTTATCTCCACGTTTGCCTGATTCGGTAAGCGGAATCCATTAGATGGCATATTTCGCAATGGAACTATATTCGCGACGTAAGGTGGGACCAATCCACTTTTCTCCTTCGTATTTGGATGAGCTGGAACCTGCCCGTAATCGCATGAAGTTGGTCGTTCAGAATATGGTTCGGTCGGAAGACGCCTAAGATGTGAGAGTATTAGTCACTTCCGTACAATATACCCATATGAGAGTATGTAGAGGCACGGATCCTACGTAAGATCGAAATAATCTCAGCTTGGCTTTAGTGCTGAAAACATTACTTTTTCCAGATTTAAGCCGCCATACCGAATGCAACTTCTGTTTTATTGATAGTGCTGTCGACGTCCAGATACCCGCCTCCATCTTCCAAAATAATGGAAATTTGAGTGTTGGAAACGGAAATGCCTAGGGTCTTATTCTTTGCCGTATTTATTGTGAGCCCAACTTTATCCGCCTTTACTTCTAAGTTAAGGATCATTTGGTGCAGATACATTATTCTGTGTGAAAGCAGGCACATGTCATCGCCGTAGTCAGATGTTGCAGATATGATGTCATTGTCCATCTCAGTCTCATATTTGTTTCCCTTAGTGCCGCACGGAGCAAGTCGCTGATAACAATAAATAAAAGCCTTGTCACACGCCGTTGCGGACCTTGAATACATCTGACACCTAACCGCTAAGTAGGGCTGGACACTTACCACCTTCATAGGTTCTTTCGCAAAGTACGTTATATAGCATTTCGATTCAAGCTGTCGAAGACTTTCTAGAAGTCGATCAACTGCAAGTGCAGCCGAGATATACACCCTGAATTACTCGAACTGCAACCAACTTCAGACTATGTTGAAAATTTTTTATCCGCGATGGAATTCAAACGTGATAGTGTGATTGCTTTATATTTGGCAGGAAAACCACAAGTAGCTATCGTTAGAGCCCTCCAGCACCTTAACGTGAATAAATCATTTGTGTCTCGAACCATAGCTCGTTACCGTGATACTGGCAGCGTTGCAAAACGCCATGGAGGTGGTCATAAAAAAAACAGCAACATCGGCAGAAATGGTTCGGAAAGTGAAGGCTCGAATTGAGCGAAATCCGCGTCGAAGTGGAAGAAAAATGGCTCGTGAGCTCAACATATCGTTGGAACGGATGCAACACATACTGAAAAATGAGCTTGGGCTCAAGCCATTGAAGTTCCAAAAAGCACACGATCTTACACCGCAACAACAAAAAGTTAGAGTCGAAAGAGCGAAGGAGTTGCTACGCTTACACGAAAGTGGTGAGTTGCCGAATTTGGTTTTTTCCGATGAGTCGCCATTTGTTATCGAGCAATATGTCAACAAACAAAATGACCGAGTTTACTTGCCAGAGAGGTCCTTCGAAAACTTACATCTTCGGACGGCCACCAGAAAGCCGTATACCGTGAAACTGTCTTAGAGGCAGTATTGAAGCCTTGGGCAAACAATCATTTCGGTCGGAGACCGTGGACATTTCATCAAGACTCGGCACCGTCTCACAAAACGCGTGTCAACCAAGATTGGTTAAAAAACAATATTCCACACTTCATTTCTTCGACACAATTGGATTTCTCTGTCTAGGGTATTTTGAAGGTGAAGGTTGGCACTAAAAAATACCAAGGTTTGGACCACCTCAAACAAGCACTTCACCGGGAATGGGCCAAAATTCCGCAGAGCCACTTGCGTGCAGCGTGCGATGCTTTCTTCGCAAAGGCAAACATATTGAAAACTACTGATACAATTTGCAAGTTGATGTATTTTCCAACATTTTTTGCTTTGGCACAATAAAATTTATCAAAAATTATAACATTTTAAAAATTTGGAGTTCGAGTCATTCACCCTGTATACTCCACGCATTGTTCAATAATAATCCGCAGTGTTTTGATGTGGTCGACGCAGGACGAACAGACCTGAAAGCCTGCCTCTCCTAATCTCAAGTTTCTAGATTATGTCAGTTTTACGTTCTTAGGCAGTTTGACAATCATTTTTCTCTTCCAATTTTCAGGAAAGATTTCCGTTTCCCATGTTTTCAGTGGCTGTAGGATTTCCACTGTGATGCCGTTTATGCCAACTGCCTTGTTTTTCTTTAAGGCCCTGAGAGCCAATATATTCTCAATGGTACTGGGAGCAGAGGTGCGTATTCAGGATCCGGGACCTGTTGGTCAAAGTAACCCCTCCATCTGGTTAGCTGATCTTTATCCGGATTCATTAAATTTAACTTTCACAGCTGAGACCGCTACAATCCAAGCTTTAAGAACTGTACTTAGTTCGATTCGTTGCCAAGTATCTGCTGGAAGCCACGTCCTCTGTTTTTTTTTATCTTCTAGCCACGAGATGGTTTCTGCCCCAGATGGAAAAACATTTAACACACCCTTCCACTGCTGGTCGATTTTTGCAAGAGTGGCACTGCTAATTGAGCCTCTAAAGCACGGTGGTCCCGTATTTGTTGGCGCACATGAGGGTTCCGGAGCCCGTCGGTATTGTATGGGTATTCTCGCCAATTTGGAGTGATGCACTACGAAGGCGTAGTGAAGCTATCATAAGATGGTGGTCCTTGCCAATACCGATATCTGCTCCACGTTTATTTCGGACGTTTTCGATGATAAAAGCGCCGGCTGATCGCTATATAATCGATCTGGTTCGATGTTCGCTGTCTATCAGTCGAGATCCAGCTGATCTTGCGAGAGTTATTGCGCTTAAACAGTGTGCTTCCAGTGATTAGCCGGTGGACATTGAAAAAGTCAACAAACGTTTCGCGGCTGTCATTTCTGAGGTTTCTGAGGCCGTGTTGTCCAATCACATGTTTAAGTCATGTGTTGTGATTTCCTACCTTCGGATTGGAGTCGGCTGTCATGATCAGGATGTACCCGCATAGTTTGGATGATGATATTCCTCAATCCTGGACATGAGACCACCACTTGGTGTTGTAGTCAGTAGTATGCGGACTCCATCTCGGCGTGTAGTGTTCTGCGGTTAGCCGGAGTAAAAGAGGAAGCTGTTTCCTTCGTGGAGATACGTGTTGTGGTCATACTAAGTTATCAAGCTAACTCCAATTCTATTGCATGAATTTCTCGCTCAAGCTGAAGGAATCTAAAACCTTAGGGCCCTTATTATTGTTGTAGTATTGGAGGGTCTTACCGTTCCAGAACTAAATCGTTGTCCCAGGTCGATAACCAATGCTTGTCAAAAAAATATCCGAGGCATTTGCGCGTCACGGTTGCGTCTTGCTGGACAAGAGACAACCAATACTTGTCCTGTTATACTGGCGCAGCAGACTCACCATCGTTAGTCCCTAACCTTGAGGTCTTCATCTGCGGAAGCATTTATTAAACCAACAATTTTGCCGTATCCATCAAGACTACGAGATGAACGCCCTAAGTATTTAACTACTTAACGAAACGGGAGCTTAAACCGACTCACCGGGAACTATTAGAAGGATCAACACAACTAGCGGTCAATGCATATTACTATATGCCTGTCTTGGCATTGTTGCTCCGTTCGATAATCGAATCAAATTAATTAAATTTGTCTGCCGAATTTTTTGACTCAGAGTGTTACGCGACCCATACTCATTGGACAGATTGCAGCCGGGGATATCCATCGAAAGTTCCATTAGTACAATGTAGGCGGGAGCGAAGTTGTAGCCACCGTCTTATCTGGCAAGATATTCATGATGGAGATGGAGTGAAAAGAACATGAACGCAGCTTAAGTATCGAAATACTCTAAATATCCTGGAGAACAGGCCAGAAACTGCAAAAGATGTCCAGCCGAGGTACGGTTATGGGCCATTATTTGAGTAATGGGTTAAGCGAGGCTTAACCATCTTAACCATCTTCTACTACAAGTTGGACCGATGTGTACCCTCTAATGCTTTTAACATCTTTGCTAATATCTTAAAAGCTCATGTTAGTGAATGTCTTACTGAAACCCAAAGACAATGTAAAGTTAAAAAAATTAAGCCATGGATGTCTACAACTTTATTAAAGAAGATTAATAAAAAGATTATTAAATGCAAAAAGAAACCGAATAATATCAGACTTAGGCTTCTCTATAATAGAGTGTGCAAGGAAGTTGTAGAGGAAGTTATTGTGAACAAAGACAATTATTACACCAATAAACTACATCTAGCTAGAGGCAATTTAAGGAAAGAATGGACAATTATTAACGAACTTATAAATAAAAAACCACCCGCTTTAAATGAACTCAATTGTGTATCTTATCAGGGACATAATATAATTAATCCTAGTGAAATATCTAATGTTTTTAACAAATATTTTACAAGTGTGGCTTACAAGACTCTTTCTAGTGCTGGTTTCTCTGAATCGTCGAATCATTGTGTAGAAGATTGCTTTAGCAATGAATGGAGTCAAGCCAATAGTTTTTTTTATGACCCGATTTCTTCTTTAGAATTATTTAGGATTATCAACTCTCTAAAAAATTCTAATTCTTCCACGAGAGATAGTTGGTCTAACAATTTTGTTAAGAAGGTCTCACTAAATATTGTTGATGTCTTAACGGATATTTTTAATAAAAGTATCTACAGTGGTATTTTTCCGGATGCCTTAAAAACTGCGGAAGTAATACCTGTTTTAAAGAAAGGTAATAGTGAAAATCTAAATAACTATAGGCCAATCTCTCTTCTTCCTGTGTTTTCTAAAATCTTTGAGAAAGCAGTGAAAAATAGAATAATGACTTTCCTAGATTCATCTTCTTTTTTTAGTAATAATCAGTTTGGGTATAGAGCAGGGAAGTCAACAGAGGATGCCCTCTTAGAGTTCTGCTGCTTTAACTACGAAAGCCTGAACAATAAAAAATATACGGCTGCTATTTTTATTGACATTACTAAGGAGTTTGATACTGTCGAACATATGATATTAACACAAAAGTTAGAAAAAGCGGGAATAAGAGGTTTTATGATTAAATGGTTTATTTCCTATTTAAACAACCGCAAAAAAGTTGTAAAGATTAATGATAGTTTTAGCCTATCGTTAGATATTAAAATTGGTGTTCCACAAGGCTCAGTACTTGCTGCAATCCTTTTCTTGATATATATCAATTCAATTTTTAATCTCGATATCAAAGGTTAACAAATAGGATTTGCTGATGATATATAGAGCAGCTGAGACATTGGTTTTGTTTACATAAATTGGTAATCAGTGATAAAACTAAAATAATGTTCTTCAAGTTGTCTTTTAACATTGTCGATTACCCACCTATGACTTTTCATAGTGCTAGTTGTAAGCATTTATTATTTAGCCCTGTTACATGCAAAGCGACATCATCTTCTACCTTATTTAATCGGGATTTAACTTGTTCACCTCGGTGTTTTTATATAGAAAGAACTACAGTTTTTAAATATCTGGGTCTGGAAATTGATAGCAAACTGAATTGGGGTAATCATACTGCCAGTCTAAGATCTTACTTGTTAAAAACTACGAAGTTAATGTACCATTTGAGGCAATTTTGTTCTAAAAAAACTGATGGAAACAATAAATTATGGACTAGTACAAAGTTGCAGTACGGCTTAATCTGTTGGGGAGGAACTCATAAAAATAAAGTCCATACGTTACTCATTGTGCAAAAACATATAGTTAGAATAATCTGGAGAAAGAATCGCCGAGAAAGAAGTTATTTGCTTTTTGTGAACTCTAAAATGCTACCACTCAAGCATCTTTACTTTTACAAAGTGTTAAGGATTTTTTTCGTTAGGAGTGGTTACTCCATTGAGAGAAATCCAACCCATCAGTCACTACGTAGTAGCAATAATCAACTTGCTTTCATTCCATCTTTCAACACACATCACTTTTTGAACTTCTACTCCTCTGTTGCTAAGGAATGTTAAGGAATGGCTATTTCACTTCGACCTACATGAAATAAAACATTTAATTAGTCGCATGGTCTGATTTTGTTGAATGATTAAATGAAATTTTTTAATAATCGGTGAATCTTAACATTTGTTTTGTCCTCTCTTCACACCAATTTATTATGTTTTGTATTTTTTAATTATAGTCTTATAATTGATGCATTCGACACTAGTTTTAGTTAACTACAGAATGTATCTTTTCATTTTTCAATTGATAAATTATTTACTTTTTAATCTCTCTTTATTTGTATTCTATTAAGTAACTGCTTGTTTCTTTTATTAATTCTGAATTTATTTTTAATTAAGATCTTGTATTCTATATTTGTATCTAATTTTCTCAATTGTAAAGTGAATAAATATATAAATGAAAAAAACTTCGGTATGTGCTTTGAACCTAAGAATAAAAAGAAAAAGGGCTGAGGAGGATATTTCTTAGCCCGATAACAGAAAAATCGTTGCGGGAAAAAGCGATAATAACAACACCACTTACAGCATTTGCAATGAAGCTTAAGTGTCACCGTGGACAGCTAAAGCGAATGCTGCTTCAACAAGCGGACAAGCTGCTATAGGTGCTAAAATATTCGTAGAAGATCATATGGCACTAAATTTTCGATCATGGAACCTACAAGTACTATTGCACTTCGATTTGTGTAAGTCTCTCACCACAAGGTGTCTGCCACAATTTATGGATTGTGACCAACCTGATCGTAAGTTGTGAGGTATTGGACCATCCAATAACACTCACGTCAAGTAGACGGAAGAAACAAAACTTACGATCTACATTGGGGCAGTAAATACCACGAACCCGGTAGATCCACATTTTTTTTCCACGCAATTCTACCTAGGAGTTTGAAACATGTTTGGCACATTGATAGGCGTAAAACTAGAGATTAGTTGATCCAAACGAAAGGACCACGCAAGCATTAGCCTTCGGTTTTAATGAGGAACCTTGAAATGCCAAAGAGGATGCTTTCCACATCCGCAAGATTGCAGTGTGCGGACTGATATCTGATGGTAAACAGGGGACCATGAGTTAAATCTGAAAGAGTACGACCTCAAGAGTAGCAAACAGCTCCTCTGAGGGTTGTAGCAATTGACTAAATCGAACCAGTGGTGCAGAATGCGGGGGGGGGGGGGGGCTGTTTACCCAACTCAGAGAGGAATCGGAAAACGTAGTCATTGGAAAGGAAGGTATGCGGCTGACAGGAAACAAGACCTTCTCGCGCGAGCAATAGTGTATATGTGGTGATGGTTACAACTACATCCCGGATAGCGAGGTTACAGTAGAAGGTCCTTAGATTTTCAATTTGAATTTTTGATAACCGTAGGTGGAAGTGTTTGGATTGAAGAACGTCGATTTTCCTTCCTATAGCTTGAATTGTTACATGTCACGCCTTGTCATTAGGAGCGCGAAACTAGGCAATGACAGAATTGGTAAGAAAAGAGTTGGCGCTGCATTATTTACGAGTACAAGTGAAACTCATCGTTAAAGTTCCATTCAGCTGAATCTAATAGACGGAGAAGGAGCAATGGAGCAAGTGCACATTGGGTCCAGCTTGTGGCATGTGCAATAACTACGACCCTTTGGCCGTAGTTATACACGTGTCGATTGAATGTGCTGTTGTAGCTACTTACCTTGGCTTGACAGAAATGGACAGATCGTTTTCGTCATTTTTCGTCATTCCATAATCAGTCCAGTGTCATTCTACTGTCATTCCACTAGCATTCGAGACCTGAACAGTAATTTTTCTATGCCTACCTCAGCATTTAGGCCTCCTACTACATTTTCGATGTTTGGGCAAACAAATGTTCTCCTGGTTTAATCGACTATAGATCAACCTTCGAAATCATGACAATTTTGCAAATGACGTTGCATAAGTTATTCCGTGTCATATGTGACGCAGGGTGGGATGTCCACATGCATTGGAAACAAACAGACTGAGTCATATTTTTACTGTGTAATGCGCTTCTGGCAACATGTGGAACTATGTTATGCGTCAATATTCAAGCAAGTCAATTTGGGTTTCAATAGAAGATCACCATCGCCACTCACCCATCAAGAACATCTTTCACAGCTTTAGCAATTTACGTTTCTCACTAAGTGCACTCCTGTGGGCATTCCTCTACACTTTTTTTAATTACTTCTCGTCCACTTGTAGCTTATCACTTTGAAACATAATCACCTGAGAAAAAAATTATATATTTAGTCGCCATGTAAACTCATCGCTTCTCGGAACCGTCAGCTTAAAGAGCTCATTAGGATAAGACTCTGGAATGCGTGTAACCTTGATGGAAACACAGAAACACCTTTACGTACTGAATCATAAAATCCACACAATATGACCAACCGTTGAGCAGAAAAAAAAATACATTTCAAAGGAATTATGACTGGGGAATGCAATTAAGGATCCAACAGATCCTGCTATCATGCCGCGTCTCGCACTGGATCACCTTGAAAGTGTGACCATAACGACATCGCCACAAGAAATTCATTAAAATGAGTCCCAGGAGAGGAAAACACGACCATGTACATATGTATGTACGGGTGTTCCTAAGATACACATTCCGATTACTTGAGATAGGTTTTTATTTTTTTTTTTTTTTTTTTTTAAAAATCTATCGAGACGGATGATTAATGTCTGCATCTATTCTTAGACCTGGGCAAGCTTTTTGGCTGAAATCTTCCTCGACATGGGAATAGATTCTTACGAATTTGGTATGCAGAAGAGCAGCACAATCGCACGAATTATTCATTCCAAATGCGCAATTTAAAGAAAAGCGAAAAACATTGCAAAAAAAAAAAAAAAAACAAAAAACAAGAGCGTAGCCATCGCATTAAATAAGGCAGCAAGAATCATGGAAACAATTAAAATTGCAAATCGGATTCAATGTTGATAAACAAAGGAAAGCAGCTCAAGCCCAAGAACATGGCATAATGTCGCCCAGAACCTCCATTTGGAGGTTGGGTGTGAAGTTTCTTTACGGGTAACTAAAGGGCACAAACACCAATGCAATTGGGTCAGAATCAATCAATATCTATTGGAGGGTAGTCGTATCTATAGTATCTGTGAGTCTAACAGGAACAATGTTAGAACTAGAGTATGGCATACTGCGCGCAATGGATACGCATTTACGCGAATTTGCGATGCAAATTCGTGGAGAACGTGAGTTCTGACACCCGATTGTTTATAGGGGATTTGTTTTGATTTTCCTATTCGGTCCAATGACCTGTTGCGGAGGTCTCGATTATACATAGATCTTTGGTATTGTAGAGCAGAGGCCTTTGAGTCCTTTGACCATCATATCATGCAAATCATATCGCGTTGGATGGACATGCGAATCGCATTATATATTGTTTGATTTTTACTCGGCGATGAGTGATTCGATTCGAAGAAGTACCAGTCAGAGGACCCTCTGGAGAACAGATAGATAGAAATATATCCGCTGTGGGACGACGTTATAACTGGTCATATAACATGCTCCCCAACACCATTAATCCTCTCTTGTTTAGAACTATCGTTGACTCTGTTACTTGAAGATAGGTGAAGCAATGTTTAGTATTGTTAGCAATTACTGCCTCTACCTGCTGAGTAAGGTCAATGAATCTCGAGAAGCTCACCAGACGAGTCCTGAAATTTAAGATGCCTCCTGCTTCCCCCCACCTTCCCAACCACTCCTTTTTTCCCCTGGGCTTGATCAAGGTGTCATACGACCCGTGCTGAGGGCCCAGCATTTAAAAAAATAGCTCAGTCTCGAAGGGAGTATCCGAATACCTGGCGACCTTCGGATTAGCTACCCTTATCTATGCACAGCAGATCTCTGTACAGATGGACCATCCTTTCTCCGCTATTCATGGGATCTATTAATGGATAAAATCTAAAAAAAAAAACACAATCCAAGGCCATGTACTCCTTTAATACCGGGCGGTAGAACGGTGACTGCACCGGCTACCGGCAAGGCCCCTGCATTGTCGAACGGAGGTAAAACTGAAGGCAAACGCAACGAGCCTAAAACTAAATCTTCAAGGCGTGATAAGACTGTGGCAAGCCATATCACTTCCCCCACCTCCAGCAGCAGCAAGTTTGTGGCAGGTCACGGACTCGTCGTTGCTACTAAAACTTCTCCCCCTAAGGAGAAATCAGCCACATTGGCAAGTTCCATCTAAGGCGCTCTACATAAGACGCCGAAATGCTTTACGCGTTACAAAAACCTTCGGATCTACGAGTACATATTCCGGAGGTTGAAAGAAGTGCGGGCATAAAAAGCAAGATTGAGTGGACTAACAACATCCTAAAAGATGGATTACCCACTGCTTCCATTGCTCCCAAAACGCTTAATGTCTCCTATAAGTGCCAGAGATAGTTGGAGGAAACCGTACCAATTGCCATGAGGCCTAAAACCTATAACACCAAAACCGCTGGGCCATACAGCAACACATCTCTGTGGTCTTTTAACGAAGTCCTAAAGAACGCAATAATGATCGCGGTAATCGACAGAAATGAACGATGCCAGTTGGTCAAGTTAAAGCTTTCTATCAACTTATTGGCCTTCGTACGGGAAAACTCCGGACCACCTCCCATCACAAGCGACGCTCGTTGGCACCAATGTCACGTAAAGCTTATCGCATGCGCCAATCAAAGATCTTTTGATCTTTTCACCGAACCCATACGTGGATTAGGGGGGATTTGACCAGGTGCAAGACTCGAGGTCGTGGCCTAAGTAGGATATCCCCAGCAAACCTAGAACTCGCACCTGGATCCCAGATAAACCCTCCTCCCCAGAAAATATTCTTTTTTTTATGAACTAGCGCGCGCTCGATTGGTTAAGGTACCCTTAAAATATTTGAACATAGCGCGGGCTACGGAAATTTAGAGAGGAAAGAAGGATAGGTACTGAAGTACGTTGGTTTTATATATCTGAATTCTAGAAATTATCAGGCTCAGCAACCCGACACTTCCGACTCATGACTGGAAAGTCGTGAAATTGGGGGAACTAAGGGGGTGTTATAGATGCGCGTTGATCGTGATCAATAAGGAATCCCTTAATTCTCTAGCGCAGACTAAAGGTATGATTCGGTTCGGTTTCGAGTCAATTCACCTAAAGGTCTATAAAAAGGATGAGCTTAGATCCTGGAGTGTCGATATCCTTTCCAGAAACGACTCCAACTTATCCGAGGCGACAACTTAGCCGTTGGTCTCCCTTGGTCTCCTGACACTCTGTCGGAAATGGAAACCGATGACGACCTAAAAGGGGGTCTTTTACGACCAGAGAAAGAATATGAACTCTTGGACACATTTTCAAAATAGAAGGACTCGAACACCACCGTGCTGGAGACTACTCTGGGAAATTGTTGCAAAATACGGTTTCTCCAGATCATTCTCCATCACTCAAAAAAGGCTTCGGCCGCACTCATTCTGTGTCTCTCCAAAAACGCAGAAGACATTATCCTAATCCAGAAATCATGGATTGTAGAAGGCGTGGTTCGTGGACTTGAGACACCTGTATACGTTCCGCTCTATACAAGAGACAAAGGTAAGATTATAACTTGTAAACGTAGCCTTAATGCATTTTTACTCAAATAATCTCAATGACCCCGACTTAACCGTTGCCAGACTAGAGACTGTCAAATGGCTGGCATCGGCATATCTTGGTCGCGATCATGTCGGCTCTCTCCTTGGTGATAACCTAGAAAGGGTGGTATTGGAAGCTGAAAGGCAAAAAACTGGCCTCATCATCGGATGCGACGCTAACACTCATCTCACGGTATATGGCAGTACCGACATCAACGATAGATGATTGTATGTATAATAAGTACTAACCTCATTGTTTGCAAGATTGGCAATGAGCCCACTTTTATAACAAGAAACCGACAGATAATGCTAAATATCACTCCTGTCTCCGACAGCATCACTCAAATGCTAACGAACTGGATGGTATCGTCTGAACACTGATTTTCAGACCACAGATACATCCAATTCAACCTGAGTGATGCTTCTCCCACCCAACCAGCATTCTGGAATTATCGGAAAACTGATTGGCCAAAATACAGGGGAATACTGTCAGAAACAAGTCCCTCGCGTGACACCAATGAGCTTGACATGAAAGTCAGGGAATTCACCCTGACTCTCAATCCAATCCACCAATGGCCGCTTTCTGCCCTCTTATTCAACCTAGAGGCAAGAAAAAGGTGCACATCAGCACTGGGACCGCTTGGAAACACTTGCAGAAAACTTTTCAACGTAGAAAAAAGCACAAGAAAAGTGACTGACTGGAACTCATACAAAGGATTCCCATTTGAATAAAAAACTACATAATTAATTGCTACTTAAAGTTACTGCATCTCTACGTAATTTTTTCCGTTTGGGGGAAGACCCTGATTCCATTTCCTGAGACCGTTTTTTCAGCGTACGGCTTTCATACCCGTTGGCACCAACAGCAGCGCTTACGGTAGAAACACAGCTACAGATTTCATAGCCACCGCTTCGTGTGACTGTTTTCTAGTGAACGAGAGATATGAACGATAGAAAAAAAATTTAAATAAAACAATAACGGTGTGAGATATAAAGTTGATTCTGACTTTATTTTGAAGCTACGGTCATGGCATTATGCGTGGAATAGCAGATCATGCAAATGGCCGCCTCGGCTTCGCTAGCAGCGCTGCAACCGGTCGGTCGGTAGCGTTTCGAATGTTGTCGAGCTCGTCCAAAGTGGTTGGCTTGTTAGCGTAGACTAAGGACTTGACGTAACCTCAGAGAAAATAATCGAGTGGTGACAAATGGCATGACCGCGGCGGCCAACTGATGAACGCTGGCCGTGAGATGGCCCATTCGTGAAATTTCTCCTTCACAACTTCGAGCGTTGCGTCGTTTGTATAGCATGTAGCGCCGTGTTGTTGGAACCACAGCTCGGTTATATCAATATTCTCGAGCTCTGACCAAAGTAAGCCGGATAACATCGCTCTATACCTGAGACCATTGTTGGTAACGGTGTCTCCATCCTCATTTCGATGATGCCGCCACGCCATAAACCGCACCAAACAGTCAATCTTTGTGGATGCATTGATAATTAGCCGAACACCTGTGGATTGTGTTCGCTCCAATAAGGGCAATTTCGCTTGTTTACATAGTCACTGAGCCAAAAATGGGCCTCGTCCGAGACGATGATTTCTTGGCCAAATTGCGGATCTCCAGCCAATATATCCAGCGCCTAATTAGCAAACACACAGCGTTGGCTATGGTCATACGGCCCAAATCCAACCGCAAAATAGGCCGGGGTGACTCTCTGGCGATGCCCAATTCAGCTGATCGACGCCAGATTGACATTTCTGGGTCTTCTTCTATACTGGCCGCTACGGCGGCTATGTTTTTTTCATTTCGCACCAATCTCTGTCTGTCTGGTGGCATAAGGTCTAAAAGAGTATACTCACGCTCTCCACGGCTCGACGAATTGCCTGCACACTGATGCCATGATGACAACTGACTTCACGACGAAATTCACGTTGCGTATTTACAACTGAGTCGGAATTTCGTTAATATTTTTTATAACATACTAAAGCCGTCAGCAGCGTTTCCATTTAAGAAGAATGATATTCTACGAAAATGGAATCATCTTCTTCTCACGTACACAAGGATAAAGCAAATAAACTCCCAATCTAGTGGAGACGCAACACGATGGAAATATTTTGATCTGTTTCATGAAATTTATGGAACGAAGCATTTCATCGATCCGCCGAGAAATAATTTAGCCTCAAGTTTGGAGGAATCCACATCCGGTGAGTCTGAAATCGAAGAAAATTTAGAGGCCTAAACGCTTCAAGTCCGCAAAAAATTAATTGTTGGACTTTTTTAAAAGAGCAAGCTGAAGAAGAAAAAGAAAACGCCATAAAGATCAAATGGAAATAGAGGCACAATGGATAGATGTAATGCGAGGTATAAAGGAGGTCATTTTTTTTAACGTTCTTTTTGTTGTTGTTTTTTAATACTGAAACTGATTTTGTTTATTTTTTTCTTGTTAATACATTTTATTTGTTATTTGTTAGCATCATAATCGAGATTCTTTTATCTTGGGCTTGATTGTAAGTTCCACTTGTCCCTCTGCTCCCGATGTGATTCGATGAACTAGTGTATGTTACTTCTCTCCTCGACCGATAATTGTTCATCATACTCGGCGGAAACACCTTCATTAGTACGTGTAATGTGATTGTGTAGGTCTACACAAGACATAACAAAATGCTTTCCGTTTTTTAGATTACGTATATCTAGGTGTTTTAGAACTCTAAATCCCTTTTTTAGTATTCCAAGCGCTTGTTCAATGCACACTCTTGTTGAACTCAAGCATATGCATTGACAACGGGCTGTGGGTATGAATTTTGTTGGTATGATGTTTCCTATTGTTGTAAGGACATAACACCTACAACAATTTGATTCGGTAAACCAACTCTGAATTTCTACTTCACATCTGAGCTTAGTAACGTCGGTGTTTGTGTTTTTTGTGTTTGTCTTCCTTTATAATGACTCGGGAATTTAGAGTGGATATTGCGAATATACGCGGGCTAAAAAGAAATCACTTTTCTGCGTACGTCCACGTCTGTAAATACAGACCAGATGTTTTGGCACTTAGTGAAACATAGGTAGATCCCCGCCCACACCTCTCAGACCACTGTGATCTGAAGCAACTTGGCTACGAACTAGTGCCATTATTCTTCTCTCACCGCGGTCTCGCAATTTACGTGAGTAGTGATGTAGCTTACCAAACTCCACCGCAATGTAGTCCCTGTTCCAATCCTGAATTCAATTGCATGTGGTTGAAATCCCATCTCCGTAAGCAAATTATCCACTACTGCTTTATTTACAGAAGTCCCAAACTGGACAGCAATTCGGCTTTTAATCAGTTTGATGCGCTGTCTGACTCCATTCAAAGAATCGTATGAGGCAACGCGGATACCAGAGGTTGATAGTCATACCTCCAACACCCCGGACTTGTTTTTAACTTCTCACTCTGATCGGTACACCGTCGATGTGCTCTACCCTCTAGGCTCGTCGGACCATTGTGTCATATCAGCTAATTTCTCGTATATCGACCACACAGTAAGAGAAGAAATTCCGAAAAGAACCGTATGCCAATTTAAGAAAGCCAATTGGAGCGGACTTCTTTAGGGACTTTAACTGGTCGTTGTGTTTCCTCGATAACGACGTGGATGCCCCTGCTGATATGATCACTGACACTATTCTCCTTGGAATAAGATCCTTTATCCCTCATCGGGTGAAGAGTATCAAACCAAAAGAAAACGCACGGTACGACTCGAGCTGTAAAGCGGCTGTCAGGTGTAGGGAAATATTTTTTCAGTCCTATAAGACCACTCCGACAGAGGAAAACCGAAAAAAGTTTAAATGAGCCAGGAATGACTGCAACGTCTTTCTTAAACGTGTAAAATTCCAATACGACCAAAACCTGAGGCAAAAATTACTACAATGTCCCAAAGGCAGTAACTATTTTTGATTGTTAGTCAAAAAAATTAGAAATTCTGCCTAATTCTCCATACCAACGATCATTTTTAATGACATTCCAGCTGTCAGCTCTTTGGACAAGGCCAATGTGCTTGCTGAACACTTCTCGGCTAGCTCAACAGATCGTGCATCAACACCTACACTTGAGTGCATCAAATCTTCAATGGGACGAGCCCACTTTCGCACTCGTGCATAGTAGTAGTAGAGTTCTTAAAGAGCTTAACATTCACAAATCTGCTGGTCCAGATAGTATATCTCTCCTTCTTTTGAAGAGGTGTTCTTCCTCGCTGGTAACACCACTGCGTAAGTTTTTTCATCAATCCTACTCTTTATTACTCTTTCCGAGCAGATGGAAAACAGCATTTGTCCAGCCCGTCCTTAAAAAAGGCGAATCTTCTTCTTTCTTCTCCTACAGACCCATTGCACTTACGTCCCTTCTTTCCAAGGTCATGGAAACTCTCATAAACCGACAGCTCATGAAATATCTCGATACTCTCTAGATATGTTACATTGAAATGAAGAAACTTCAAATAAAAAGGGGTTTTAATTTATTTTTCTTTGCTTACCTGAGTACCATGTCTATTAGAATATAGTAGCTCTCTTTATCTGATCGCGGAGCAGGTATAAGAATATGAGTCCCATCGATACATGAGGAAATGGGTACCTCCTTATTGAATGGTACATACCATATTCATTTTCCGGGTAAGTAGTTGGCCACTTTATAGAAAGGTTTCGATGGCGGCTTATGAATTTTGTAGTTCTTGAAACAATTTTGTAGGAAACAACTCGACCTATAAAAAACCGATCGGACAAATCTCTGTAGGAACAACCATTGGCCAGTTTCCAGTAAAATTTCGACAACCCTTTTCTTTAAAAAAAAACAAAATCCTGTCGAAAATTGTGTCGCTCAACTTAATAGTGAATTATCTCCATACAATGGAATTGCGAGATAATAAGCTTTCTGCAAAATGCTGCATAGAAAAAAAAGAAAACAAAAACAACACGTTTTAAGTTAATATATTTTCATTATTCGTAAAAAAACCCAAGATTATAATAACCATTACAGAAATGAAAATTAAAGCAAAACTAGATACATAAATTAAATTAAAAAAAAAAAAATTGGAGTTACTTCACTATTGCAGTTACATTTCGTGTTTTACTCATACACGATTTCGGCATCAGACGAACGCTCACTAGAATTATTATTCTAAGGGAAGGTTTTTGTAATATTGATGGTGAATTGGTGGAATAACATATATGGCAAAAGACAAAGCATATCTTTCTTCTTTGTAGCAGTCACAGGTCTTTTTGATGGATAGAGTAGGTCCTGTTTAAGGTTGCATAGATTGGTAATTGATCGTCCTTGCTTTTTCTTTTTACTCAGATCAACTTCATAAAACGGTGTACCTGGGTTAAGGGTTTCTTTGAATTTAAACTGCAGAAGATAATCTTCTTCAAATCTGAGCCATCTAATATTAAGCCAACTAAAGTCATAGCCACATTTTGTAGTTTTTTCTGTTTGTGATGGATCCTTCTAACGCAGCAATGCTTAAAAATTGGGTATTTTTAATTTCAGTGACTATAAAATGAGGTGTTTTGCGTTTGGCATTTCTTATGATGCCGGCTATAAATTTGAACATAACGACGACTGGCGCTCTCAGTTATACCAAACTCTCCATCATTCGGAAAATAAGAATGCCCTGATAACAAGAACTTGTGGTCAATAGTCGTAATTCTGTTTTTATAGACCTCTAGAAGCTTCAAGAAAGAAAGCGCAGTTTTATTGTTTCGATTTTGTCCAATGCATGAATCCGAGTACATAATAATGTGTTTTTGTAACGCCGCATGCGTTTTTCAATGTTTGATTAGACAAAAAGCAATATATTGGGAACCTCTTCCACCTTTAACTTCATCCCAGACATTCATGTATGTGTATCCCATACTATTATTGAAGCAATGTACTCAGAAGTTGTATAAATATAGGTTCCTTTTGTAGTATGCCACTGATGTAGGTAACTTCGTAAAGGCTAAAGTTTCTGCAGATCAAAAGTGGAAACGTATGCTCCATCAGTTTTTCCGAATCATCTTGAAATCTTTGTCTAGCTGCTTCTGCTTTTCGCTGATGGAGTTCTCTTTGGGTCTATAACTGGTTTTCAATGGTTTCATTACTTCTTCCTTCAATTTTCAAATGCAAGTCATCACAGGTCTTGCAAGTGTCTTATTGCGGTGGCTTAAAATGAAGATTAAACTTTGTACTGAATATTTTCATATAGCACATACACTTGCGGTCATAAAAACCGCACCACCTAATGAGCTCTCAAAAAATGCCTAATTACATCAGATCGTAAAGGTTTTGCTCATACAAATGAAGGAGTTCGGCCTCGTATTCAGTGCAAAAAAAATCAGTTTGAATTGAGTTGTGACGGTGACAAGTAAAAAAAAGTGAAATGTCTGGTAAATATCCTCAACTGACTCGGGGGCGAAAAAGTTCAAATATTGACTTTAGTCGAAGAAGGGCTTGGCTATCGTGAGATTGCGGTTAAAATAGGATGCTGTCATTCAACTATCGTACGACTGATGAAGAAAAAAAGAAAATTTTGATCTACTGGAATGGAAAAAAGGCTCGGGACGAAAACGTAAAACAACCCACAAGACGGACAATGTATTACAACGAATTAGCATGAAAGATCGCTTTAAAAGTGCTGTCCATATAAGAGCAGAGCTGAGTGAATTTCATCAAGTTGATCTAAGCGCCGAAACCATACGCCGACGGCTACGGGAGATAGGTTTATATGGAAGACGACCAACGAAAAAACCTCTCCTAACCACAAAAATGAAAAAATCTCGCTTGACGTGGGAAAAAAAGTACGAAGATTGGACGCAGGATGATTGGCGATGTGTGATATGGTCTGATGAAAGTAAATTTAATTTGTTGTGTGCCGACAATTTGCCATACGTACGACGGTCAGCAAGTGAAAGGTTTAAGGACGAGTGCATAGTCAAAATAGTGAAGTTTCCTCAAAGCCAGATGGTTTGGGGATGTTTTTCTTTTTACGTTTTGGGCCTTTTGCACTTTGCTAATGGAACTATGAACGCTCAAAAGTATGGAGAAGTAGTAAGGGAGTTTTTGGTATCAGCAATTGAACAGCATCATTCTTATACTGACAAGTGCATTTTTCAAGATGATTCTGTACCTTGCCACCGCGCCAAATCCGTAAGTAAAGTGTGATAAATCAACTTCTAGATGTCTACTTTATAAATAATAAACAGACAAGTAACTAGAGTCTTTCAATAATTTTCAGCTCAAAACAACGTTTGATGACCTCGGAATTACCAGACTAGACTGGCCAGCTAATTCGCCCGATTTAAACCCAATCGAACACTTGTGGCATGTAATGAAACGTAAGGTGGCTGAACATAAACCAGAGAGTAAAAAACAGCTAAATGAAGTTCTGGAACATGTATGGTATACTGAAATAAACTCGATGCCTTCTAGAATAAAAGCGGTTATAACCGCCAAAGAAGGAGCAACTCGGTATTGATAATTTTTTGGTAAAAGTGGCATATCTAAACATCTTATATACACATACATAAAAAATGTATCGTCTGATTTTGTTAACCAATGACTGTATTAAAATATTTTAAAAAAATAAGAAAATTAACTGGTTTTTCTTTCTTTGTTAATATCTTTTTTCAAACATTCAATATCTGTTTATTAAACAGAAATTAGATAGAAATATTTACAAACTACTGCGGAGCACTCAACAAAAATTGCATTTCATTATAAAAATTATTATCGTAGTTATTAACAATTTTGCAATCATTTTGATATGGTGCGGTTTTTATGACCGCAAGTGTATAGTATTTTAATTTCTTAGCTTCAATCCTTTCATCAGCACATTTGTCTTTATATAGACCGTACATTTTAGTCATTGTAAAGCCTGGATTTAAATTTTGAGTATGGGCAGCTATATCCGAATCATCCAACTTTCGTGAGTTACTTGTTGTGCCTCGTTTATCCCTGGAAAATGCTACGTCATTTTTACAAACGCATCGATATAATCGTCCATCGCTGATTTGAAATGTCTTAAGAAAATATTTTTCACATATTGCTTGTGTTTTATTGGTATTTAGGAAACACTTAGGACCGCGTTTTCCTGCACGTGACTGATCTTTTAGACGTTTTCTGTTGACAATATTTTTTTTGCACTAATGCATACAGTCTTTTAAATTCCAAAACGGATTAAATATTGTAACTCACGGCTTGCATTTTCCGTAAAAAGCGCAAAACGTTTTTTTGGACACACGCAATCAGCATTTTCGACGATTTTTCCATCTAACTTCTTTCCCTTTGCAGTTAAGTATTGTATTGTTACAATAGGAGGAGCTTCCTTCTATTGACAACCCAAATTTCTTTATTAACCGACGTTTTTCTAGATATAGATGGTCCAGACTCAGTTTCAGGTTCAGGTTGAAGACCTGCCTCGCTATAAGATTTCCCGAGATGCTCATTGGTGTCTGGATCTGTATCTAAAACAAATACGCATAACCTGACACTTTGCAATTTAATCCAATAAAAATGGCAGACACCTATTCTATGTGTATGGTTAAAAAACAATGAATTTATATCGCTTACCAAATTCAGAAGAATTTTCTTCTGCTTCAGGAGACTGATACTCAGAACCAGAGTCACTGGTTTTAGTTTGGGGCGGTTTAAAATATTTATAAATTATGAGTCATGAGGAACGCCGTAAAAAGATCATCGACAAATGGCTCGAAAATACTTAGCCTCCAAACCATTTCATCGCAAAAAATTTAAGCAAAGCACGCAGTCCAGTGGATCCTGTTATTAAACGATATTTGGAGACGTTGACAGTTAAACGAAAACAGAAAATCGGAGCTAAAAGTGGAGCACATGATACAAATTTGGACAGGAAAATAGTGGGTACCATCGTAAAAAACCAGACTATGTCATCCAGAGATGTTGCTCGGAAATGTAATACCAACCAAACAATGGTACAAAGATCTAAAAAACGTAACGGTCTAAAAACCCAAAAAAAAACAAAAAATACCAAAAGTTACTGAAAAGCAAAAAAAAAGTCATAAAAACACGAGCTCGAAAGCTATACGATTTGATCGGCAACAAGAAAGCGTGCTTGCTTTCGGATGACGAAACTTATGCCAAAGCCGACTTTACTACTCTTCCAGGTGCGCAGTTTTACAACTCGTTTGAAGCTGAGATTCTTCCGCAATCAACAACATCGATTGGGATGGAAAAATTCGGGTCAAAATATCTCGTTTGGCAGGCCATTTGCCAATGTGGACACAGAAGCTCATCGTTTACTACAACGGGAAGTGTACATTAACGAGTGCCTAAAAAAACGGTTGATTCATTTCTTAAATAAGCACGATAGTTCACCATTATTTTGGCCAGATTTAGCTTCAGCTCATTATGCTCATGCGACGTTGAGGTTTCTTGTTGCTAAAAATGTCGACTATGGCCCAAAAGACATGAATCCACCCAATGCTCCACAGTGCCGTCCCATTGAAAGGTATTGGGCTTTGGTCAAAGCTAAATTTAGAAAAAGTGAGCAGTGTGCAAAGGACGTAAAAGATTTTAGTGCTAAATGGAAAAGAGCGTCCAAAAAGATCACGTATGTAACTGTCATCAACTTTATGAAGGACATTCGAAAGAAGTTGAGGAAAGAATGGAACCCAAATAATTTTTTTTATTTTTTTTAATTGTGAATGAATTTAACCCTAGATTACTAACCTATTTCAGTTGGCTGTTATTACTAATCCTCATCGATTCGACTACGAAACATAAAAATACCATTTTTTTAAAACTTTTCAAAGAAAAACGATTTTTAGTAACCTCATTATTATTAATTCATTTATTATCTATTGTTATAAGTAATAAAAAGTAGTAATACTACACAGAGTTTATCTTTTTTTTTGTTTTAAAAACAGTCTCTTCAAAAACAGGCAGTTGTGTAATAAACTATAAAATTAATTTTCAAAAACATAAAATTCATTGCTTTTATTTTTTATACATAAAAGATAATTTAATGATAAAAAAAACAAAAAAACAAAAAAAAATGTAAAGTTAATTTTTTGTGCACGCTTCAAGTTTGTGCTCGCCGCAAATGGTTTTTCCGCACTTGGCACATTGTGTTTTACTCATCCTTCTCTTTGAGGATGGACAAAAGGCACAAATCTTTGTTTTTTTATTTTCTGGCTGTCCAGAACTAGTTTCTGGTTGATTTGCAGCATTCGGTTCCAATATGTTAGTTATGCCTTCTCTGAGAGAAGTTGGAATTGATTTCTTCTGCAACCGTTTTTCCATCCATTCTTTGGTCAAAGAATTATGTAATTCCTTCGACGTGAGAGTGGCTCCTTGCTTTCACTAAACATATTTGCGCAGTAAATTATTGGGTCTACAAGTAAGTTTCCAGCGTTTGTCAGAGATGGCGCCACCAGTGGATCCCGGGCAGAAATGTCAGACCCCATGTGCTTTATTTGTAGGTTTTGTATCTGTCAACAACTTTTCAGCATTATATTTGAGCAGTTCTATCGGTGTCGTACATTTTATCGAGCAAAATCATGGCAAGTTTCCAGCCAAATAAACGTCATTTGCGGGAAAGGCTGCTTTTATTCTTTAATATGAAGAAAAGTGCGGCTGACGCCTATCGTTTGCTTTCGGAAACTTATGGGGCGGAATGTATTGGTGAATCGACGTGCCGCGAGTGGTTCAAACGGTTCAAAAGTGGTGATTTTGGAGTTGAAGACAAAGATCGCCCCGGAAAGCCGAAAAGTTTTGAAGACGAGGAATTGGACGTTTTACTGGATGAGGATCCGTGTCAGATTCAAGAAGAACTTGCTACATTATTTGGCGTCACGCAACAAGCCGTTTCCCTGCGCCTAAAAGCACTGGGATTCATTCAAAAGGTTGGAAACTGGGTGCCGTACGAATTGAAGCCAAGAGACGTCGAACGGCGATTTTGCATGTCCGAAATGTTACTGCAGCGGTATAAAACTAAATCATTTTTGCATCGTATTGTCACTGGTGATGAGAAATGGATTTATTACGATAATCCTAAACGCAGAAAATCGTATACAAAGCCCGGCGAGCCCGCCCAATCGACGCCAAAACGAAATATTCACGTGAATAAGGTCATGCTCTGCATATGGTGGGATCAAAAGGGTGTCGTATACTACGAACTGCTTCCGAGTGGTGAAACCATCAAAGGACCATTATATCGAACCCAACTAATTCATTTGAAGCGGGCATTAAAAGAAAAACGGCCAGAATATGAGACCAGGCATGAGTCCATCATTTTTCATCACGACAACGCTCGGCCACATGTTGCGGTTTCGGTGAAAAACTATTTGGAAAATACTGGATGGGAAATTCTGCCTCACCCACCTTACAGTCCAGACTTGGCACCATCTGGCTACCACTTGTTTCGTTCGATGCAGAACGCTCTTACGGGAATACGCTTCAGCTCAGTAGAGGAAATCAAAAATTGGCTCGATACGTTCTTGGGCTCGAAAGACGAGAAATATGTTTGGTCCGGAATTCATAAATTGCCAGAAAGATGGGGGAAAGTTGTAGCTTCCTATGGACGATACTTTGAATAAAGCATTGTAACAATGTTTTCATAATAAAACTTCAAATTTTGGAAAAAAAAAACGCTGGAAACTTACTTGTAGACCCAATATAATGAACTGTATAACAACAGCTGCTGTGTTTGAGTTGTTGTTCTTTTCATAGGAAAATACATGGAGCTAGAGGTCCAATTATACAATATTTAGGTCTATGGTCAGAACACATTTGTCACAATAAAACTGAATAAACTTCACTATTAAACGGAATAAAATCATTATGAAAACAAAAAGCATTAAGGACTAAAACGAATAACATCTGTAAATTTTAATACGGGCTATACTTCCAATGCGTAAAAATTGTAATCCCATTTTCTACCCAAATTAGCCTGTATATTCTCTAGTTTCAGTTTGTTATTGATTTTAGTTCGGTGTGGTTTAAAATATTTATAAAATATGAGTCAAGAGGAACGCTGTAAAAAGATCATCGACAAATGGCTCGAAAATACTTCGCGTCCAAACCATTTCATCGCAAAAAATTTAAACAAAGCACGCAGTCCAGTGGATCCTGTTATTAAACGATATTTGGAGACGTTGACAGGTAACAGAAAATCGGAGCTAAAAGTGGAGCACGTGATACAAATTTGGACAGGAAAATAGTGGGTACCATCGTAAAAAACCGGACTATGTCATCCAGAGATGTTGCTCGGAAATGTAATACCAACCAAACCATGGTACAAAGATCTAAAAAACGTAACGGTCTAAAAACACAAAAAAAAAACAAAAAATACCAAAAGTTACTGAAAAGCAAAAACAAGTCATAAAAACACGAGCCCGAAAGCTATACGAGTTGATCGGCAACAAGAAGGCGTGCTTGGTTTTGAATGACGAAACTTATGTCAAAGCCGATTTTACTACTCTTCCAGGTGCGCAGTTTTACAACTCGTTTGAAGCTGAGATTCTTCCGCAATCAACAACATCGATTGGGATGGAAAAATTCGGGTCAAAATATCTCGTTTGGCAGGCCATTTGCCAATGTGGACACAGAAGTTCATCGTTTACTACAACGGGAAGTGTACATTAACGAGTGCCTAAAAAAACGGTTGATTCATTTCTTAAATAAACACGAGAGTTTAACATTATTTTGGCCAGATTTAGCTTCAGCTCACTATGCTCATGCGACGTTGAGCTTTCTTGTTGCTAAAAATGTCGACTGTGGCCCAAAAGACAGTGCCGTCCCATTGAAAGGTATTGGACTTTGGTCAAAGCTAAATTTAGAAAAAGTGAGCAGTGTGCAAAGGACATAAAAGATTTTAGTGCTAAATGGAAAAGAGCGTCCAAAAAGATCACGGATGTAACTGTCATCAACTTTATGAAGGACATTCGAAAGAAGTTGAGGAAAGAATGTGACCCAAATAATTTTTTTTTATTTTTTGTAATTGTGAATGAATTTAACCCTAGATTACTAAACTATTTCAGTTGGCTGTTATTACTAATCCTCGTCGATTCGACTACGAAACATAAAAATACCTTTTTTTTAAAACTTTTCAAAGAAAAACGATTTTTAGTAACCTCAATATTATTAATTCATTTATTATCTAGTGTTATAAGCAATAAAAAGTAGTAATACTACACAGACTTTCTCTTTTTTTTTTTTGTTTTAAAAACAGTCTCTTCAAAAACAGGCAGTTATGTAATAAACTATAAAATTAATTTTCAAAAACATAAAATTCATTACTTTTATTTTTTACACATAAAAGATAATTTAATGATAAAACAAACAAAAAAACAAAAAAAAAATGTAAAGTTAATTTTTTGTGCATGAATAGCACGCTTCAGCTTTGTGCTCGCCGCAAATGGTTTTTCCGCACTTGGCACATTGTGTTTTACTCATCCTTCTCTTTGAGGATGGACAAAAGGCACAAATCTTTCTTTTTTTATTTTCTGGCTGTCCAGAACTAGTTTCTGGTTGATTTGCAGCATTCGGTTCCAATATGTTAGTTATGCCTTCTCTGAGAGAAGTTGGAATTGATTTCTTCTGCAACCGTTTTTCCATCCATTCTTTGGTCAAAGAATTATGTAATTCCTTCGACGTGAGAGTGGCTCCTTGCTTTCACTAAACATATTTGCGCAGTAAATTATTGGGTCTACAAGTAAGTTTCCAGCGTTTGTCAGAGATGGCGCCACCAGTGGATCCCGGGCAGAAATGTCAGACCCCATGTGCTTTATTTGTAGGTTTTGTATCTGTCAACAACTTTTCAGCATTATATTTGAGCAGTTCTATCGGTGTCGTACATTTTATCGAGCAAAATCATGGCAAGTTTCCAGCCAAATAAACGTCATTTGCGGGAAAGGCTGCTTTTATTCTTTAATATGAAGAAAAGTGCGGCTGACGCCTATCGTTTGCTTTCGGAAACTTATGGGGCGGAATGTATTGGTGAATCGACGTGCCGCGAGTGGTTCAAACGGTTCAAAAGTGGTGATTTTGGAGTTGAAGACAAAGATCGCCCCGGAAAGCCGAAAAGTTTTGAAGACGAGGAATTGGACGTTTTACTGGATGAGGATCCGTGTCAGATTCAAGAAGAACTTGCTACATTATTTGGCGTCACGCAACAAGCCGTTTCCCTGCGCCTAAAAGCACTGGGATTCATTCAAAAGGTTGGAAACTGGGTGCCGTACGAATTGAAGCCAAGAGACGTCGAACGGCGATTTTGCATGTCCGAAATGTTACTGCAGCGGTATAAAACTAAATCATTTTTGCATCGTATTGTCACTGGTGATGAGAAATGGATTTATTACGATAATCCTAAACGCAGAAAATCGTATACAAAGCCCGGCGAGCCCGCCCAATCGACGCCAAAACGAAATATTCACGTGAATAAGGTCATGCTCTGCATATGGTGGGATCAAAAGGGTGTCGTATACTACGAACTGCTTCCGAGTGGTGAAACCATCAAAGGACCATTATATCGAACCCAACTAATTCATTTGAAGCGGGCATTAAAAGAAAAACGGCCAGAATATGAGACCAGGCATGAGTCCATCATTTTTCATCACGACAACGCTCGGCCACATGTTGCGGTTTCGGTGAAAAACTATTTGGAAAATACTGGATGGGAAATTCTGCCTCACCCACCTTACAGTCCAGACTTGGCACCATCTGGCTACCACTTGTTTCGTTCGATGCAGAACGCTCTTACGGGAATACGCTTCAGCTCAGTAGAGGAAATCAAAAATTGGCTCGATACGTTCTTGGGCTCGAAAGACGAGAAATATGTTTGGTCCGGAATTCATAAATTGCCAGAAAGATGGGGGAAAGTTGTAGCTTCCTATGGACGATACTTTGAATAAAGCATTGTAACAATGTTTTCATAATAAAACTTCAAATTTTGGAAAAAAAAAACGCTGGAAACTTACTTGTAGACCCAATATAATGAACTGTATAACAACAGCTGCTGTGTTTGAGTTGTTGTTCTTTTCATAGGAAAATACATGGAGCTAGAGGTCCAATTATACAATATTTAGGTCTATGGTCAGAACACATTTGTCACAATAAAACTGAATAAACTTCACTATTAAACGGAATAAAATCATTATGAAAACAAAAAGCATTAAGGACTAAAACGAATAACATCTGTAAATTTTAATACGGGCTATACTTCCAATGCGTAAAAATTGTAATCCCATTTTCTACCCAAATTAGCCTGTATATTCTCTAGTTTCAGTTTGTTATTGATTTTAGTTCGGTGTGGTTTAAAATATTTATAAAATATGAGTCAAGAGGAACGCTGTAAAAAGATCATCGACAAATGGCTCGAAAATACTTCGCGTCCAAACCATTTCATCGCAAAAAATTTAAACAAAGCACGCAGTCCAGTGGATCCTGTTATTAAACGATATTTGGAGACGTTGACAGGTAACAGAAAATCGGAGCTAAAAGTGGAGCACGTGATACAAATTTGGACAGGAAAATAGTGGGTACCATCGTAAAAAACCGGACTATGTCATCCAGAGATGTTGCTCGGAAATGTAATACCAACCAAACCATGGTACAAAGATCTAAAAAACGTAACGGTCTAAAAACACAAAAAAAAAACAAAAAATACCAAAAGTTACTGAAAAGCAAAAACAAGTCATAAAAACACGAGCCCGAAAGCTATACGAGTTGATCGGCAACAAGAAGGCGTGCTTGGTTTTGAATGACGAAACTTATGTCAAAGCCGATTTTACTACTCTTCCAGGTGCGCAGTTTTACAACTCGTTTGAAGCTGAGATTCTTCCGCAATCAACAACATCGATTGGGATGGAAAAATTCGGGTCAAAATATCTCGTTTGGCAGGCCATTTGCCAATGTGGACACAGAAGTTCATCGTTTACTACAACGGGAAGTGTACATTAACGAGTGCCTAAAAAAACGGTTGATTCATTTCTTAAATAAACACGAGAGTTTAACATTATTTTGGCCAGATTTAGCTTCAGCTCACTATGCTCATGCGACGTTGAGCTTTCTTGTTGCTAAAAATGTCGACTGTGGCCCAAAAGACAGTGCCGTCCCATTGAAAGGTATTGGACTTTGGTCAAAGCTAAATTTAGAAAAAGTGAGCAGTGTGCAAAGGACATAAAAGATTTTAGTGCTAAATGGAAAAGAGCGTCCAAAAAGATCACGGATGTAACTGTCATCAACTTTATGAAGGACATTCGAAAGAAGTTGAGGAAAGAATGTGACCCAAATAATTTTTTTTTATTTTTTGTAATTGTGAATGAATTTAACCCTAGATTACTAAACTATTTCAGTTGGCTGTTATTACTAATCCTCGTCGATTCGACTACGAAACATAAAAATACCTTTTTTTTAAAACTTTTCAAAGAAAAACGATTTTTAGTAACCTCAATATTATTAATTCATTTATTATCTAGTGTTATAAGCAATAAAAAGTAGTAATACTACACAGACTTTCCCTTTTTTTTTTTTGTTTTAAAAACAGTCTCTTCAAAAACAGGCAGTTATGTAATAAACTATAAAATTAATTTTCAAAAACATAAAATTCATTACTTTTATTTTTTACACATAAAAGATAATTTAATGATAAAACAAACAAAAAAACAAAAAAAAAATGTAAAGTTAATTTTTTGTGCATGAATAGCACGCTTCAGCTTTGTGCTCGCCGCAAATGGTTTTTCCGCACTTGGCACATTGTGTTTTACTCATCCTTCTCTTTGAGGATGGACAAAAGGCACAAATCTTTCTTTTTTTATTTTCTGGCTGTCCAGAACTAGTTTCTGGTTGATTTGCAGCATTCGGTTCCAATATGTTAGTTATGCCTTCTCTGAGAGAAGTTGGAATTGATTTCTTCTGCAACCGTTTTTCCATCCATTCTTTGGTCAAAGAATTATGTAATTCCTTCGACGTGAGAGTGGATCCTTGCTTTCACTAAACATATTTGCGCAGTAAATTACATAACTATTAACAAAAGCAATATTTAAAATGCCGTAGAAAATACATTGAGGCCATCTTCTGGTCTTGCGGCTACAAGTCATAACAGAGCACATTTGGTCCAAAGTGTCGACCCGTCCTTTAGTTTTATTATAAAACTCAACCATATTTGGTTTCTTTGTGACTGGATTTATGTTACCCTCTTCTTCAGATGTAGATAATAAAAATACAACTTTATTAGCCTTAGGCTTATAATATAGAAGAGTAGGAGGGCCGTCAAAGCAAAACATAGATGTTCCAATAAGTCTGCTTCTACTATTTTGAAATTCGGGTGGTATTTCCCGTTTGTTAGATCGAATTGTTCCTATTTGAGTGAGCTTATATGGTTCTTTTAGTAAAGCTTTTGCTAGGGGCAATGATGTGAACCAATTGTCGGTGGTAACGTTCCGATTTGTACCATGTATAGATTTAGTTAGCTCCTTAACGTAAAACTCACCCAATGGTAAGCCACTTGAATTTGTCCCAGAGGCCAAATACGATATCGCGTTAATCATGTATTTGGTTGAATTGTCACACATCATTACAAGCTTTATCCCATACTTAGCTGGTTTGTTCGGGATATACATTCTGAAACCGCAACGACCTCGAAAAGCCACCAACTGCTCATCAATTGTCACATAGCTACTTGGCTTATAATTTCCTTCACACTTATCTATAAACAAAGACCAAATTTCTCGGATTGGTGCAAATGAATCTTGGGCACGGCGCTCTAAACGAGTGCTCTTGTCGTCGAATCTTAAGCAATTGATAAGGAAGTCGAACCTCTCCGCGCTCATACAGTAAGTACTAGTATACCAAATAAAGCTTTAAGTTCAGTTTCATCTACAGGCGATTGCGTCGAACGTATTTGTTCATACTTTTGGGATTGAACTTCAAATTCTCCGTTCGTATAAGTGACAATTTTACCAATGATATCACAAGTGATAAATAGTTCAAAACAAGTCAATGGATCCAACAATTTTCGACAATTACGAGAAGGTCCTAGTTTTACATGAATAATATTTCTGCCTGGTAATTTTGCAGGCTTAGCGCGTAAGGTGGACCACTTGTGCTTATTCTTCCCCCTTAAACCTGGGGTAGCAAAACTAATTATTGAAGTATTTACCTCTGATTTTGCGCTTTGAGTACTTTCTTGGGCGTATGTTATATTTGTTAATGTAGAAGGAGACTCAGTAGTGTTCGCACTTTCATCCAAATCGACATCACTATCACTATCCGTCAACTGCAAATTCTCTTCATAAACTTCATAAACTGCATCTTCTATGTCAATCCCTGAATTTTCTTCATTCCCAGAATCACCTGTTAACTGTTGTAAATACCTGCTTATTTGTTCGTTGTTCATCTGATAAAAAATTTAGCATAAAATTGAAAAAGAAAAATAAAAAAAATAATTTTCAAATAAGCAAAAAGTCACGTTATTACTAACCTTCGTCGATTCGACTACGGGAAGTGGATATATTTGGATAACGGCTGCGTAAACAGCGGTGTTGAATGTTTCACCTTTGAGAGATCAATACAAAATGAGCATACATGGGGAATGGGCGAGATTAGAACACTGAAAACAAGAAAAATTGAAACAGGCATAGTCGATTCGACGAGGATTAGTAATCTAGGGTTAATAAAAACAGAGTTTTAAAGCAATTATGAAAATATTTTTTTTTTTTACTTTGAAGTTTCCAAATTTTATTCGTCTCAGTCCTTATTGCTAAAACTGCTAAATGCACGACGAACAATTCCAAAAGTTCGGAATTATCTGAATACGATTAAAAAAATTTTCCGACGAGAATTTCTACGATCACTTCAGGATGTCCAAAAGCATTTTTTCTGTAAGTTATTTGTGGTTCCTCCAGCTTATCATGTAATGAAAAGTATATACATAATGGTAGAAACTTAAAGAAGAATTACAGCCTTTGTGGACAAATGCGCAGACAGGACGGCCGTGTACGAATTTGGAAGAACGTCTATACATAACTCTCTGGACGCTAGCAAATAAAAATTCATACAGGGTAATTGGAGACCGGTTTAATAAATCTATCAGCAGTGTATTAAAAATTGTCGTGAAAACTTGCAGGAGTATTGTTAAATTATTGACAAAAGTTGTGAAATGGCCTGCCTCTAATGAAGAAATTGATTCTATAGTCGCCAAGTTGCGTGGGGATAATAGTTTCCCGAACGTGGTAGGCTCCATTGACTGCACGCATTTAAAAATCTTGAACCTAAAGGAAGATAGATCTATCTATCTACTATAATCGGTAGGGGTATAATTCCATGATCCTGCAGGTACCATACACATTTTTAGTCAATAGTCTTGTTTAAATACGAGTACATACATATGTACATAATCGCTTTCTTTACATTTTAGGCGACATGCGTTAGTGATGGAGTTTTCACAAATGTGTTTTTTGGATGGCCCTGTAGATCACACGATACAAACGTGTTTAAAGAAAGTTAGATCGGGAAAAGACTGGAAAACGGGACATTGAAACTACCACCAGATATCCACTTAATCGGGGACTCCGCGTACCCATTATCCACATATTTGTTAGTGCCTGTTCTTAAAGCTAGATTCAGAATACTCGACAACCTGAATTTCAAAAAAATGGCTAATATTAAATTTGTTGGTTTGTCATGTGTTGTGCTGCATAATTTCATTTATTCTTTTATACGTCGTAAATAAATTTGTGAATTTATGTCTATAACTTTCGTGCGACTTGCTAAGAGATGGCGTAACTTGTATTATTCCATTGTTATTATTCTATTGGAACATGCGTTGGAAAGCTAGTGTCATTGTACGTCATTTCAGTATATGTCATTCATTTGAAGCGTAAACAACAATAATTTTTTTTTCACTCAAATACTCGTATGTCGAACTTTGTGCCTGAAAAAGTGTTTTTGCGGGGAGTTCTTCTTCATTACTTTAATATGAAGAAAACTGCTGCCGAAAGTCATCGTATTTTGGTGGAAGTTTATGGTGAACATGCGCTAGCTGAGCGAAAGTGCCAAAAGTGGTTTGCATGATTTAAAAGTGGTGATTTTGACTTGGAAGACGATGAACGTCCTGGGCAGCCAAAAAAGTTTGAAGATGAAGAACTGGAAGCATTACTCTATGAAGATTGTTGCCAAACACAAGAAGAGCTCGCAGAATCTTTGGGTGTCACTCAAGCAGCCATTTCAAAACGTTTAAAAGCAGCTGGATATATTCAAAAGCAAGGAAATTGGGTTCCACGTGAACTCAAGTCGAGAGACGTCGAAAGGCGGTTTTGCATGTCCGAAATTCTGCTGGAACGCCACAAAAGGAAGCCATTTTTGCACCGGATTGTTACTGGTGATGAAAAATGGATCCATTACGACAACCTAAAGCGCAAAAGATCATATGTGAAACCCGGCCAACCAGCCAAATCAACGGCAAAGCCGAATATCCATGGCGTGAACGCAATGCTCTGTATTTGGTGGGATCAGATGGGTGTGCTGTATTATGAGCTGCTAAAACCGGGTGAAATCATCAATGGACAACGCTACCGAACACAATTAATCCGTTTGAAGAGAGCAGTGGCCGAAAAACGCCCGGAATATGCGACCAGACACGAGGCAATAATTTTCCATCGGCCCCACGTTGCTATTCCGGTTAAGAACTATTTGGAAAACAGTGGATGGAAAGTCTTACCCCACCCGCCTTATAGCCCAGACCTTGCCCTTTCTAACTACCATTTGTTCCGGTCGATGCAGAACGCCCTCACTGAAATACGGTTCACATTAGAGCAGAATATCAAAAATTGGCTTGATTCATTCTTGGCTGCCAAGCCGGCGCAGTTCTTTTGGGATGGGATCCACAAATTGCCAGAAAGATGGGAAAAAGTCATAGCTTCAGATGGGCAATATTTTGAATAATACTATTGTACATGTTTTTCTTAAATAAAGGTTCAAATTTAGAAAAAAAAAAACCGCATTTTCGCAACTGAAGGGGAATCCTTGGCCCTGCGTTAGGATGGCTCTGTGGACATTACTCAATAACGTCCTCTTGGATTTTTTACCACTTTGGAACGAGGATTCACATCCTAATCTTGCTGTTATAAGTAATTTTATGTTTCCTCGCGTCCATCGTTCCATAGAATCGTCGCATACCTGGGTAGGAGTAGGGGATGGGGTTCTAATAAGCATAATATTTAGTTCAAACAAATAAATTAGCTGATTTTATGTACTTACTGTTCACGAGACTGAGATTCCCCTGAATATTCGGATTCATTCATTTTTTTTTCCTAATTTTTTTAATGCACAGCGCAGATTTATGGCTGCATTTTTGCAGCGCAGCTGACGTTTATGAACATCTGCCCTGCAAACACTGCATTATCGAACATGCTGCAATTTTTTTTTTTCGTGAGAAGGTGAGAAATCTTCATAGACACTATAGGCTCGGAGCCTATAGTAGTGTGAGATTCTTACTCACTAAAAAAACACCTCCTTTCTGCAAACCACGACTGAGTTCACACTCAACAAGCAGTTCTTCTATTGCATTTTATTTTGTTTTTATAAGATATCCTGCAGGCGATTTTCCATTGAAAATTCCTGTGTACTTTAGAAAAATTACGCGCTGCTAATCACCGCGCTAGATCGAGAGGCTTAGTCCTTTTCAGACGTCGCAATAAATTTTTCTCGTCAGGGATCTGTTGAACGGAAATATTTGCATGTCCTTGTAGTCGATTTTTGTGTTTTCGCGCAAACATTTTAATTTTGTTCTGAACGTTTTCGACTCCTAAGTCACGGCGCATTAACAATACCTCGAAGAACTTTGTTTTGGAATGTCTGTATTACATTAATGTTACTATTTTTAGTACAACCCCAAAGTTGTACGCCATATGTCCAGATCGGTTTTAGCACTTGCTTGTATAACAGCAGTTTGTTCTCTAAGCTAAGCTTGGAATACTTTCCAATAAGCCAGTAAATATCTCTATATTTGATTTCAAACTCTTCACGTTTTTTCTTGACGTGTGCTCTCCATTTTAGTTTAGCGTCGAGTATCATACCGAGATATTTGGCCTCGTTCGCGTAAGGAATTCGTACTGCGTTGATAAACACCGGTGGATTCTCAATTTTCTTGAGCGAGAAGTTCACGTGGACAGACTTGTTTTCATTAAGTGCGATTCGCCAAGTCTTTGTCCATTTGTTAATCAGTGTAAGGGCACGTTGCAACTTGGCAGTTGCTTCTTCGACTGTTTTAGCCGTTGCCAAAATGGCAGTGTCATCAGCAAATCTGGCTAGGACACTGTCGTCTGTTTGCGGTATATGGCGGGTAAAAAGTAAATATAGCAGAGGGCCAAGTACACTTCCTTGCGGCACCCCCCCCTTTATTGTCTTAAAAGTGGAATATTCGTTTCCGTGTCTCACGCGGAAGAGTCGGTCTTGCAGGTATGAACCTAAAATACAAGACAATTGCTGGGGTAGGGCTTGTCGAAGTTTATATTTTAGGCCTTCGTGCCATACCTTATCAAAGGTATGGCGAAACGTCAAGGAATGCGCTTGAACAGACTAACTTACACTCGATTGCTCGTTCAATTACATCGGTTATTCGATGCACTTGGTCAACTGTAGAGTGTTGACTTCAAAAGCCAAATTGATGATCAGGCAAGAGGGAATTTGTGTCGGTAATTGGTTTAAGACAATTAAAAAGGATTCGCTCGAAGACCTTCGATGTAATCGGGAGAAGCGATATTGGTCTATATGACTTGACTTCAGTCAGCGGTTTACCGGATTTCGGAACCATAATAACTTCGGCTACTTTCCACTGGTGCGGTACATGCTCTAATCTAATGCTGGCATTTATAAGATAGAGCAGCTTTAGCAAACCTTTTTTCGGCAACGCTTTAAGTATCTCTCCCGTTATTAAGTCTTATCCCGGGGCTTTATTGGGCTTAAGCGTGTCTATAACTTGTTTAAGTTCCCTAAGTGTAGCCTTTTCTACTGGAAAGTTTGTCGTCACGTCTAGCGTATTGACATGGTTTAAACGTTTCTGCAAGATGGTCGGCGAAAACATTAGCTTTTTCCTTATCTTCTTTCGCCCAGTCATCCTGGTTTCTTCTTATTGGCGCCACATGTATTTGGGGCTTTCGAACACTTTTAAAGGCTCACCATATGGAGTAGTTGGTATCCTTTGTCGCTGTGAGTCTTTCAAGGTAGTTATTAATACCTTGATTATTGAAGTCCTTGATCGATTTTTTCAGCAAGTTGCAGAGCCTATTGAAGGACGTTTTATCTTGCGGTGCCCGGGTTTCATGACACTTTTTCCGCGGTCTTCATTTATTCCTTATGATTTCTCTGATTTCCGGTGGGTATCTTATGCCGACTTTGGGAACTTTGTTCGATTCGCGGGGAGTGTTCTTCCAGGCCGCTTGCTGTATGACTTCAACAAAACGTTCAACTTCTTTTTCAAGTTGATACGGCGTTCTAAGTGCTACTTTCAACTTCCCAGTGAGTTTTGCTGTTAGTTAATCTGGGTGGTGTTTGTTTCTTAACCAAGGATTCGCACAGTGAAAGGATAACTGGAGAATGATCGGAGGAAAGATCGAAGCCCTCTTCAACTTTGACGTAACTAGCGTTTACTCCTTTTCCGATAAAGAAGTCTATTAGATCGGGTATTTTGGCGACATCCGAGATCCAGTATGTCGGCTTGCCTGTTGAGTAAAAATAGCAATCACATTCCATACCAGCCCTGTAAAGAGTTTTGCCTTTTTGAGAGATACATCTTGAGCCCTAAAAGGTGTGCTTCGCGTTAAAGTCGCCGCCAATAATGAAGATTGGTCCAAGAGAGTTGAATAGGTCAATAAATTCGTGTTTTTCTATTTTGCAGCGCGATTGGCAATAGATTGAGGATATATTAAAAGAGTAATTTTTATTTTTAGCGCGCACCACGGTCATTTGAAATTTGTCAAGTTGAATTATTGCTTCCAGAGTATGTTCAATGCAGTCTTTTATGAATAGGGATGACCCGCCTCTTGCGTTTCCCGATGATGAGCGCGGTAGTCGCGGTAACCTTTTAGTTCCACTCGCTATTCTGTCGCCAGGTGAGTTTCAGAAATTAAACATATGTCAATTACTTTTTCCTGCATGAAAATATTTAGTTCATCAAGCCTTTTCTGTAGCCCGTTGGCATTCCACGCAAGTATATTGAGCTTCTTTGCCATAATTAGTTGCAGGAATTGGCTTCGAACTTAAGAAGCCGTTCGACTATTTTCTTATTTATTTCAGTCTGTTCTTCTAGTCTCTCGAGAATTACTGAGAACACATTTGAGGCAGGATCCGGTGATACAGTTAGTCATATTTACTCGCGCCGCTATTTGCGCGTAAGTTTTTCCACTTTCCGCTTGCTCATTGTTATTTTTGACGTTGTTGTCATTGGTGATTTTAGCGTTTGTCACCATTACCTTCTTTAAAGGCCTTGGAGTAGGACCGCTGTTGTTATTTCTCATTCTATATGCCCCTGCGTTTTTCAAAGGCTTCGTTTTTGATTGATCTCGTAGCTTTTCCAACTCCTTCGCGACTTCGCAGCCTCGATAATTAGCTGGATGTTTTCCCTTGCAGTTAGTGCATATCGCTGGGGACTCTTTCGCGGCATTGCACTCTCGAGTCAGATGTTTGCCAGCGCATTTTACACAGCGAGGTTCCTTCTGGCAGTAGGCCTGAGTATGACTGAATCCCTGGCAACGTGTACATTGGGGAATAAGCCTAAAGTTTTTCCCGTGGAGGTTCAATTTTGACAACAAGTCCCGAAATTGAATTTATGGCATAAATTCTTTCTAGGCGTTCGGTTTTGTCGAAAGTTAGCTTAAAGAGGGGAAGACCGCGTCTTGGGGTCGTCCTCTCGCTTTCAACATTGCGCTGTTTTTGCGCAAGTATATTAACTGCGTCTTTATTTTTAAGGTCATTTACGATGTTTTCTTTAAGGCAAGAGAGATGCAATCCTCTAGCTACGACGCGTATGGGTCTTTCCATTTTATTTTCGTACGTAACTATGCCATTGAATCTTCTCGGCATTTAATTTTTGCGAAAGCGAACTGTAGTTGTCTGGATTAAGGACATTAATAGTCCATGTATCATTATTACGAGATCTTACTTTATAATCGGTTCAGCACAGTGATTTCAGGATTATGTGCAACTTGTTGTAGTCCGAGATTCCAAAAACGTTTATTGGCGGCGGTGATCTTTGTTTGGGTTGCTTTGTTGCCTTATCGACCTCAGCGGTGTTAAAACTGGCTTGCTTCTTTGTTTGTTCGATATCAGGCGGGAAAGTAGCTTTGCGCTTCTTAAACTTCATTGAAGTTTCCAAATTTTATTCGTTTCGGTCTTTAACTATCGAAAATATAATGCGTATTTGGAGTTGATTCCCTTGTATTATTGAAAGATATTAAAAGCTGTGATGCCATTAACCAAAAAAAAAATCCATTTTTTAAAAAAAATGGAGTTACACCACTATTATAATGAGCGACACAATTAAGAAATAAAAACAACGAATTTTGGTTTGCATTTTTTTTTAGATTTTTGTTTTTTTGTTTTTTTTTTTTTTGTTTGTCTCTTTGCAATCTTTATTTGATTTTTGATACGATTGAATATTAACTATTATTTTATTAATAGTAATTGTAGCTTTATTAATAAGAAATCGTTAAAACTAGTTAATTGTAAGATGGTTAAGTTAATTTTTATTCTCTTTTCTACGTCTATTACTTTCCCATTTCTCCGCAATCCGTTTTGCTTTGCAGAAAAAATAATATATTGTAAAAAGAAAATAATAATTATTGTAATAGTATAGACAATAAACGTAAATAAACAATAAACCATTTCGTAATGGTAATACTTATAATAACAATATTAATCATAATATTAATAATAATAGTTTACAATAATTAAAAATTATAATATAGTAGGGAGAACAAGAGAATTTTGTTTATACAGTATTGTGTTGAATGTCCTTTTGTTAGAATCCATACGAAGGCAGTTGATACTTGTAAACACATATTTTTGAATGTATTGTACTTTCATGTATACAAAAAGGTAACCAATTTTGTGTAACTTGTTCTCCTTTTTGAGTTTTTATTTCTATTTTTAGTTGTGTATAACAAGCGCATATGTTAAGTATGTATTTTTTTTACAGAATTATCTTTTTTTTTTTTTAAATATATAAAAAATTGTTTCCTACAATCTACAGGTGTATCTAAACTACAATAAAAATTAAAGAAAAAAAAAAGTAATTGTTAAACTTGAAACTTTGCAAAAATGAAATAGTCGGTCTTCTGCAAATTTCAAATGTGTCCTGTTTTTTTTTTTTATTTTTCAAACGGCAATGTAAAGGTACAAAATTTTGTCACCTTCTTCATATTGTTTAATGTTTTCTTCTTTTTTTTTGTTTTTGGTTTCGACATAATTTTGTTATTTTCTCTGCGTCATCAGAAGAAATTTTAGTGTTTTGTGTAGTTGTGCCATTTTTTACTAAGTTTGTTAAAATAAATATTTAATTTTTTTTTTATAAATTGTAATTTCCGCACTTGAGTGTGAGATAAAAGGACGATTCTTTGGTTTTTTTTTATCTTCGTTTTTTTTTTTATGGCAAGAGATGAGATTCAGTCTCTTGCGGGGATTTGTTTGTTTGTTTTTTCGTTTTCGTTTTAGGAATGACTATGTGTAGTTTGTGTGTATATTTATTAGTGAAACTATATAAAAAAAAAAAAAAAAAAGTAAGTCAGTTTATACATATATTTATATTTTGTTTAGATTAAAGCGAGGTTTTTCACAGATCCTTTTATCTCGGTTTTTCGTTATAGACTATCACTCAAGTGCAGGATTTTCTATATTTTTTTTTGTTGTGACTAAATTTGATGAAGAGAAGAGATTAGGCCATTTGTGGATATCTCTCTTGTGGGTCCTCTTCATTTTCGTTTGATTTACTACAATTTTGTGTAAAGCGTAAGGAAATGCCTTCCCCGTGGATATTCAGGATTGCATTTGTTTCTATATATAACAGTTATACATTCTCTTTTTTTATCATTACTATTATTATTATTTTTGTTTTGTTTTTTTTTTTTTTAAATTAATGGTTATATAGTGGATTTGTTTGTGGTTTACTATGTTTCGAATTTTCATAACTCAGTCATTGTTATTTACTTTATTTTTCGTTTTCTTTTCGTTATAAAATTTAATTTTTTTTTTTTTATTAGCGAGGAGTTCAAGTTCCAGGGTTTTTTTTTTGTTTTTAATTTAAAGAAAAGTTGTCTTAATTTTTTACATAAATAATTTAAAAAAAAAAAATAATATTAAAAATTTTCGTCAAAGTGGTCTCGAAACATTTTCGTTTCAATTTCGTTTGTTTCTTCTGTATATTGAGATTAATCATAAATTATAAATTAGATTTGTTTTCTAATTTTCGTTTTAAATGCATGCAGTACTTGAAAAAACCAATCCAGTCTCTCGAATCACGGGATTTTATTACTAACGATAAAGGGTTTCGAGAAACCACGGATCCAGAATTTATACAGAACTTATAATAAAAAAATTATATATAACATAATTAGTATAATATACGTACATATACTTGTATAAATGATAAACATAAAACCTAAATGCATGCATATGAAGAAAATTTATATCATCATCATAAATTGGCATTTATATTTTCTTTTTTTATACAATTTTATCATAAATTTAACTTATAACATTTACTGTAAAAAATAATTATAAAAAAAAACTAGGTACAAAATAAAGTGTAAAAAAAATATAACAAACAAGATTATTGTTTTCATTTGATAGTGCTTTTGTTTTTTGTTTCTTTTTTTCTGTTTTATGGAGAAAACAAAATAAACATAAAAAGAAACAACTGGTTGGTTGGTCTGAAAGAAGTATTTAGGTAGTTTGAAGCGGCAGGATGTTAATCGAGAAAATATTTCCAACGTTTTTGGGGGCATTTACCGAACTTGAAAAGGAATTCAGAGTTTTGACTTCGACTTATTATTAAGTTGTGACAGCGTTGTCTTCCAGTTTGTTTCATTTTTAACCTAGGAGATTTGGATTTTCAAACAAATTTAGGAAAAAAAAAAACGTACAATGCAGAAAGTGTAACCTTGTGGGATTCTACTAAAAATTGTTTTTTTTAGATCGGACGTCTTGTAATAAATGACTGTTCCTTTTTTTTTTTAAAGGAACAAACGGGTGCTATTTTCGACACTTAACTTAACTTTAAGGGGCGGTGCACAGTGGTGCCATAGTAGGTCATAGGCCGCAGATTTCTGTGATTGAACTAAGCCCTGCTTAATCATTAATTTTTTTATCTGGTGCTTCGGCGACATATTTCTTACGTGTTGTTTTTTTGAAATTTGTTTTGAATATATGCTTTTACTCATATTTGTGTGTAGTTGTAGGATTGAATTTGATATCAAAATGTAGCTTAGAATTTCTATGTTTTGGGATAATTAAACTTTGTTGCCTTCTCCTGCCTTTGCAGGAGTTAGTCAGCGTCTACGCCACGTACTCCATCCAAGTAACACTTGCTACAAAATTTTAATTAATTTTTATTCCAATTTTTACAATTTCTTTTTTTGTTTTAGGTACTCGTACTAGTATTGAGTGCTCTTTTAAAAGAAAGCTTGTACTAGATACTTGGCTGTCTATCAAAGGCAGTAAATCAGAACTCGAGCGGTGGCGTCAAGTTTTCCAAGCCACGTTGCAGTTTTTGCCTGATGTGGAAAATGTGATTCCTGACGACTTGGAAAAACGAATCGAGAATCTCTGTATAAGATTTGTAGCACTTTGGAAGCAAATCGGACGAACACATTCACTCATGGTGTCGAAGTACTCCGAATGGCTTGAAGAAATTGAAGTGTGCTTTCTACCAACTTCTGTGGCAGATGTCAACAGTCAGCGACCAGCAGCAGTAGTGCCTTCTTCAAACAGTCAACAGGATCATCACAGAAAGGACTTTGAGGAGTGCAGCAAGAGATCACAACGACGCCGCCTAGCAGATCTAAGTAAAGTAGATAACTCCGCTGTTAACTCACTCTTGAATAATTCCAGCAGATCTAACGCCGCTTCTGTAGAATTCAATACTGACGAAGTGTTATCTCTAATCACTGAGTTTAAGCTTACAAAACATCAGTGTACCTAACAATTGAAAGACTTTATTAATTCAAAATCCTCAAACGTGTTACCATCATACGAAAAAGTATTGAAGGCTAAGAAGCGGTGTTAGGCATCCGAAGTGTTGGTCACGGAATCGTCTGATGAAGTAGAACTACAATCTTTATTAGATCATACTGCAACTCGGATACTGGAATCTCAAAAATAAATTCTTGATAGTATTGATATTAATGGGGATTTGGTTTTGATCGGTAAATGGGGGTTTGATGGCAGTACCGGCCACAGTGAATACAAACAGTGTTTTGGAGTTTCTAGTATCGAGGATGGTTTTATGTTTGTTACTTCTTATTGTCCTCTACAATTAATTTTTAAATCAAATACTTCCGACCCAGATCGATTAGTTTGGAAAAACAAACGGCCGTCCTCCACAAGATATTGTAGGCCTATTCGATTTCAATTCGCGAAAGAAACAAAAGATCTATCTGTGCAAGAAGAGGCTTATTTCAAGAACAAAATAGATAACTTGCAACCATCCTCTTTCATCTGCAACGGCCGAGCCATAAATGTACTGCATTCTTTATAATTAACTATAGTTGACGGCGGTAAAGTGTGTAGCGCCCTTAGTAACATGTCTTGTACCAGATGCTATATCTATGGTTTGACTCCAAAAGATATGAAGAACATTGAGAAATCATTGAGTAAAACCATAGATGCTAGTACGAGTAGATATCAGTTTGGCTTATCTCCTCTTCACTCAAACATCTGTTTCTTTATCTTTCGTACAGGTTAGATTTTCAAAAGTGGCAGGTGCGTTCAGCAGAACATAAAGCTCTTCTTGCACAGAAAAAAACAACTCGTTCAGCAAAAGTTTAGGGAGTAGTTAGGACTAATTGTTGATAAACCGCGAAGTGCAGGAAGCGGTACATTCAAACAATGGGAACACTGCGAGAAGGTTTTTTTCTATTTCAGCAGAAATCACTGGATTTGACAAGGACCTTGTTGATAGATGCCACCATCTGCTGCAGTGTCTCTCGTCAGGATACAACATAAATATTACAACTTGTTGCTGCCTATCCGTGGTACAACTTGCCGTCATCAGTACATAAGGTACTGGCTCATGGGTCGGAAGTAATTGAGAACTCCCTATTGTCAATAGGTGAGTTGTCGGAGGAAGCAGCCGAATCCTGTAATAAGTTAGTTAGGCAGTTTAGGCGTGACAACACCAGGAAAATGTCTCGGGTTGTCACAAACACTGCCTTGATGAACAGGCTTCTTCTCAATTCTGACCCATTTATTTCTGGTCTCAGGAAGTTGCCACCAAAGAAGAAGTCTATTCTATCAAAAGAGGTATTACATTTGTTAGCTGTATAGATAGAGTAGTAAATTTAGTAGTAGATTAGTTATAGTTACGATAGCATTTAATTTTGGATTAGCTCGATATTTAAATTTTATTTTCTATAAGATGGGTATTTCCACAAAAATCGGCCCTTCACACGAAAAAAAAAAAAATAATAATTGTAAAGTCAAAAAAATGTCAGTAAAATATCAACAAAGGTTCAGTGCTTCAGTTTCAAAACGAAACAAAATTTTAATTTTATTGGTTTCTTTGTTTTTCGTACCTCGAACTTTATGGCTGTTAATCAGCCTAAAAAACATTTTTTTATTGCAAATTTGGCAACTCTGTAATTATTAATTAATTGTCTGTAGGTCTAAGAACAATTATGTTATTTTACGATACGTTCATACGAAACGTATCTGCTCGAAGAAAATGATTGTGAAAGCATCATCTTGGCAGAGATTCCATCCGACGGCGATTCTATAGTTGACGTTACATTTGACAACAATGATGAAGAAAACAACTTTCAGCGTATCTTGGACATAATTATTGAAGAAGATATCCAACATCTAGATGTTCTTGATGCAGTTGACAATGGAGAAAGACAAAATCTTTCCAACTATGTTTCCCAAGATGATTTTGACAGCGAAGTCGAAATTGTGCTAATTGAACTAAGAAAAAGCTATTTGTTCCACCAAATTGGAAAAAAAAAAATTATTCAAACAAAAACATGGTCCAGCTGAAGAAGTTGAATGTTTGGAAAACCATGATGCTGCTTCAATATTCAGTAAAATTTGAACACAAGAAATTATTGATCACATCGTGTTCCAAACCAATTTGTTTGCTGGGCAATCAGGCAAACGTTACACTTCCACAAATTGTTCAGAGATAAAAGCTTTTATTGGAATCAACTTTCTAATGGGTATAAAGCCTCAGGAAATCTACAGAGATTATTGGTCAACTCGCCCTGAATTACGAGATTCTTATATTTCAAACGTTATGCCCGTCAAAAGATTTGATTGGCTTATGAGTAATTTACATTTGAATGATTCATCACTGATGCCGAAAAGAGGATCACCAACAATTCAGTAAACTATACAAAGTACAACATTTTTTGGATCTTTTGCAAGACAAATTCCAAGTGTGCCTTCATCCCGGCCAATTTCACTTTTTCTCTTTTTGAAGGTCGTTCTACTCTTTTACAGTAACATGCCAAAAAAAGCCACTCAAAAGAGGTTTCAAAGTTTGGATGTTGTGCGACAGTATTGGCTGTGTCCTAAAATTGAATATTTACACGGGCAAAAAAGGAAACCTCGTTGAAAAAAGGCTTGGTGAACGTATTGTGCCAGACTTGACGTCAGATTTTGCTAATAAAAATCATAAGGTTTATTTTGACAACTTCTTCACTTCATATACCATATGTTGTTACTTGAACTAAAAAATAAACGCTTGCGGAACGGGGTTCAGCAAAACAGAAAATTGTGGCTGAAAAATATCAAAAGCGACAAAGAATTGAAAAGAGGAGAAAATAATTGGCAAATCAGCTATAGTGGATTGATATTTATGAAGTGGATGGATAAAAGATCTGTTACAGGCCTTTCGAACTTGCATGATCCTAAAGTTTACGTCAAAGTTCAAAGACGACAGAACGATGGTTCCCGAAGAGAGGTGGAAATACCAGAAATTATATCAGATTATAATATGCACATGAACAGCGTCGATAAATTTGAAAAGTATAAAAGGGTGGCACCGAATTTTCTTTCATTTTCTGGATGTAGCAGTCATGAATGCATATATATTGCCAAAATATACAGGGTATACCTTACCACTGAAAGAATTTAAGTTAGATCTTATATTAGATCTGTGCCAACGTTCTAACTTACAACAAAAAGAAAAAAAAAATAAGACCACCGCATGCGTGAAAAAAAATAAACAGGTCCTTCACAAAAGCATTCGATCCTCTTCGTCACATCAAGCTGTTAGAACTTCATTGCGAAGATGTGCACACTGTAGCAAGACAGGACACCAAAGGCGAACACAATGGATGTGTTCTACTTGCAATGTTCCATTTTGTCTAAGCAAGACAAAATCTTGCTTTAAGGAATTTCATAAATAAAAAGACGTTTTGTGTGCAGTGGTATAATTTTCGTACCATGTCCTTGCAAAGAATTATGTAAGGATAATTTTTTTTTGTTTTGCTATTTTTTAATAACAGGAAGCAAATAAATTGTAAATAGTTATGACTGAAATGACACAAAACTGCACGCTTTTCAGAGCTGTAGTTGAACATGTTTGAGAACGACCTAAAGGGAAGCTCTAACCAAAAACAAAACGCCCGATGTCATATCATAAAAGGATACAATAATTACTGACTGTTACATTATCTATTGGAAAGATAACAAACAAATTTTTAATGAAACATTCGATAGATTTTTACTTATCATCTTCCAAGAACTGAATCGTAGCTAACTTACGCACGATCTGCAGGAGCATTACGTGTAACTCTACCGTTGGCACTGTTTGTTTCAGACCCATCTTAATGTCCTTCTTATTATTTTGTATATGGAGAAACGGGACCTACGCTTCTCTTTCTGATTTCAGAATGTCGGGAAGCCTTTGGGAGACAGCGAAGAGGACATTACGTGTGGACCGAGCTTCTCTTGCTGCCGACTACTTATGTACATGTTCAAATTTATTTCCAAATCATAATCAAAGAACTTCTTCAGAAAGGGTTTTTATCATCTCATGATCTGGACGTAGCTGCTGACGACTCCACGGACGGTATACAAGCCGTAATCGAAGTGCCAAATTGTTAAATGATCATGTCGTACGATAATGGGTTTTATCAAACAAACCATAGAACATTAGCCAATTTTAATTTTTCTGAAAAGACCCATCAAATATGCTTAATTACTTCCATTGTCCCTCTTTAAATATACATATACAATATTTTTGTCCGATTTATGAAATGAAAGCTTTCTTTTGAATGTCAATTCCAAGCCACTTTCGATAGCATGGAACACATTGTTTAAACCAATCACAGCTGGTATTTATATGATTTACATCCACATTACAATGAGAAAACTATAAAACTCATTTTAATCCATAGAACTAATGTAATTCGAAATGATATCCTTGCCTATATTCAGTAGAAAATATCTCCTTCTTTAAACTTAGCATCTGAATCGGTGTTCCTCTTTTCAGGGACTTAATGCATTTTACTCGGTATGAGGGGTATGAGATTGAAACTATCTAGATACACCAAGTTTTTACATTGCTTTCTATTAATAAATAAAATTAAAAATATGTAAATGGTTTAAGCGGATCATTTGTAGAACTTAAACATTGGGCCTTTTTGGAGTAAAGGTTTTTACATGAAGAAATCATCTGAGAATCTCAAAAAAAAATTGTGGTCTAGTAGAAACATATCCAATCTTTAGTTAAAATAAAAGTAGGACGGAATTCAAGAAATATACATGGATGAGACGTTGTACAATCAAACATTGTTATACAAGTGTATAGGACCACTAGCATTTTGTTGGACACAGAAATTTGGAAAAGAAGAGAATGTGCATTTAGATATTTCATAGTACTCGTATATATTCTGTACGCAATTCTGAGAATCTAGATGCTATAATACGACAAGAAACCAACCAAGTAATAGAGGAATGTCTCCCAAATACAGAGGAAGAATTGATCGAATTTGACCCAGAAGGAAATATTGACTCAAGTACCTTATTCCCTTACAAGAAGCAAACAGAAGAAGTGAACCATGCCGAATGTAGATATATTGTAATCGAAAGACATCCACTGGATCTACATATACTCCAAAGAACGTTTGCAAAATAAAACAAAACCAAGTTCATAGAAGTAAAAGTCTCAGCTAATACCTTCGCAAGAATAGTAAAATATGATCAATGTAAAAGTGAGTCCACTTCCCTTACTGTATGTGACAGTATACACGTCCATCGATAAACCTGAAAGTTTGCCGGGAGAAGCAAAAGTTGTAGCTAGCTTTTTTACAAAAAAGTTTACTAGAAAAAGTAGATCTGGGTGATGAAACCTACCTATACAGAGGATGTTGATCTCACGAAACTGGTATTCTCTAATACCAAGTGTTAAATGCAGTCTTGATGCTATATTCGAAAACTTCACAGGGCCTTCGCATACAAAATGACGTCCTTGATAGGTGTATTTGAGTGTGATTAACTATTTTCATTAGAAAGGTAAAAGGAAAGCTGAAAAAGTCATAGATAGACAATTGATCACCTAAGTAATGAAATCTTTGGAAATGAAGAAGGAATCTTAAAAGAGCTGGCAGTCTACACGTGGGTGCTTTAATAAATGAAACTGAAAACATTTACTCTAGACTAGGTATCTCATATATGTAATGAAGAATCTAGTACTTTCAAGGCTCAATCAAACATAGGTACCCTTCTACACTTAAGCAAAAAAAATATTATAGCAGATGTTGTGTCCGAGGCCCTCAAGATGATAAGACTCCAACTGAATTCGTGGCTACTTAAATCTTTATGTTGAGGACCCCAAAATTTCATAAATGGATAATGGGACCAACCACACTTTTCTTGTCGTCACTGCTTTCCTTTTGCCCATAAATCAATTAGGTGATTTGATTTTGCAAGCCCTGAATTTGAAGACATGAAACACTCAGGTAGGTTGACTAGAGATGATGATCAAATTGAATTGATTGAATGATTTAAACAATGGAATTGTAGAATTTAAACGGTAGGCCTATCGGAGTAAGAACGTCATTAACTGATCTCGATTAGTTTATTAAACATTTTATAATTTTCGAAAGAATTCCACCGACCTATCGGAAAGAATACTTCACACAATTTGTCTCTAGGTACTCAACTCCTCCTAACAAAGAAAAAATTCTAGAACGATGAATGGTGAAAAGTCGGAAATGCCTAAAACTTCTTACCAAATGATTCCTAATCGAAGCACAAAGTCTATGAATAGACAAGTCTTAAATTGCTAAAATGAAATTAAATCATTGTATAGCATATTCTAACCTTATCCAAGATGATCAACCCACAAGGGCAAGGGTTTCCTAATATTCTACAAGGAAATCATACCGCATATTGCCCAAAATCAACCAGCTCTTGAACACTTTGCATTCATGAGCAAAATGCCTGACACTTGGTACCTAGTTACCGCTCAAACAGAAATTGATCAGGATGACTACGATTGACAAAATCAAAAGCCGAACTTTGGGACATTTATCTCATTAGGTAAAAGAGAGAAATTTCTTAAGTGATCAACATTCAAGACAGGAATCAATGAGAACGGATATGGTTAATCAACAACATCCAATCTCTAGGATGAAGTTTATGATTGGCATGTCAGTGGCGATGTATGGTATTGCTCATCGACAAAATTCGGTGCCGGTGAAATAAGAATAAATTCTTGGTAAATTTAAGTGTCCTCATTACGATTAAGATCACTGTATGTTGGGAAATAAATCAGAATTGATATAAGTTTTGGGTACGGGAAACAGATAGTCCTCTAGTGTAAATCCGCACCCCGGCTATCACATTTTCTACCCACAGTTTCAAGGATTCTTTCTTTAAATAGTTTGCAAGAGCTATCGCAAATTCCAAAAGTAAAACTCTGATGAGAGAGCTTTAAATCCAAAAAATAATTTGTCCCCGGTCAACTTCAAATGACTCCGAGAAAACCCTGAATGAACGACTTGTTAGACCTGGTAATGAAACTGAACATCCTGTCTTTGATAGGCCCTTCAAGATTAAAAAAAAAAAATTGTTTTTTTCTTATCCAAAAATAATAGTTTGAGGCCTAAAAATCCTCTGGCAAACTAATCTTTTCCGCAAGACAAATCATATTTTAATCCTCTTTTCGTTCGTATCGATATGCCCGGTTAAATTTTCTCTTATCGCCTTCTAAACTACTACCTCCCATATGTTCGGCTTCGTTTTCATTTCCGTTTCTATGTACAAATATCTATTTTGGAAAATTTATTTCGTTGACAGTCTCTACTGGTTGTTGCGGGTTTATTTTCTTTTCTTTTTCTTTTATAATTTATAGAACTATTTACAATTGTTTTCGTTTTTTTTTTCTCTATTTTTAAATCAGTTTCTTTTGTTTTTTTTTATTTAGTAGTAAGCGTGTGGAATTCTCAGTCTATGTATTGTAATTTTTTTTTTTTTTTTTTTTTTTTAAGTCCTAACTTTACAGTTTCTTTTTTTACTACAGGTTTATTTCGAAAAAAAAAAAAAAACATAAAAATAATAATAATATTAATCACATTTCTGACAATTTGTTTTTCAATAAATTTTTCTTTCTTTTTAGGTGTTATGAATTTTTTTTAAGGGGTTTTCGTTGCTATATACAATATTTTTAATTATTTTAATTAAAAAAAAAAAAAGAAGAAAAAAAACTTAGTTATACGAATTCTGGTTATAGAAAATAATAAATGAATAATAATTTATTATTTATAAAATCTTTATTAATTTAATTAATATGTGACTTTTATGTCGCGTGATTAGGTTTAGGGTTGATAAAGTTGATAAATTTCCATGCTGTTTACTAATTCTCTTTTAGTAAAGGTTTTTGTTTTTTTTTTATAAAAAAAAATACAATATATAATATTTATATATATAAAAAACTATAAACTAATATATAACTCTTTTAAATTTTTTTTTTTTTGTAATTTTTTCTTGCACAATTATTAACTAATTTTTATTTTTTATAATTTTTTTTTTTTAGATTTTTAGGTGTGTAAGTTTTTTTTTCAGTTTTATTTTGTTTAACGCATGTAAAAAAAAAATAAAAAAAAATATATGTAAAGAATATAAATGTTTTAAGCACCAACAAAAAGAAAATATTAGAAAAAATCTTTTTTTTTTCTATAAACAAAACAATATACAAAATCCTTAACTTCAGTTTGGGAGGGGGGGATCGGGTATAAACAAAATTAAAGTTCATTGGAAACAAAAACTTAATAGATTTTCACTTTTTTTTCTTTTTAATTTTTCATTTCGAAATTTCGTAGTTCTAAGGTCGAAATGCGACTTCAGTTCGAAATTATTCGATGTAGTTGGTAAGGAGATGAGTTTTTCATGCTTTTTGTTTTTTTTTTTTTGTTTTGAAGAAAGAGACGAAAAAGAGCTACGGCGGCCGGCGCAATTTCCATTAGAAAATTAACAATTGCACGAAGTTAACATGCTTCATACCGAAAAGTTCTCTCAAATGTCCAGCTCTTTGCAAAGCCCCTATTGCTTTCGACTTCAGTTCGAAATTATTCGATGTTTTTTTTGTGTTTGTTTTTTTTCTTTCTTTTCGGTTTGTTTTGATTCAAAAAACAAATATTGGCATCACCACTAGAAATATGAGGTGACGGACTTAGAATTTGATGTCGTGAATATCCTTTTGGGTATTCGCTTGCATTTTACAAGTTTGCGTTAAGTCAGGTAAAATGGAATTTGTAGAATTATTGTTATTACCATTCATTGTGTGATGGTGCTGTTGCTGAGCATCCATTGTGACTATGTAAGGCTGCAGGTTACGACTGTGCTCTTCGAATATTTGCTCCATGCGGATCATGCATTGATGGAGGTAGTCCTTAAAAAGAAAGAAAAAATTTTAGTTAAACTTTGTAAAGATTATAAGAAACAGCAATATTCTCAATATTCTTCAATTAGCTACTGGCTTTTCCTCTTACGGGCCCATGCTACAAGGAAACAATCACAACTTCAAAAGTACGTAGGGTCTAATATCTATGGATGATACTAGGAACCAAATAACTATAATTTGCCAAAGGCTTTCAAATTGAAAATGAATACAATAAGTTCTACTCATATCTGTTGAACAGGATCGATCCATCGGACGTTACTGATAGAAGTAATAGCGAAAATTAAGCAAGACTACCGAAACCCGGAATCTTTTTCAGTCCAATGGATGACGCTCACTCATAACTTTAGACATAGTTTCGAAGAGTAAGCGATTTCGAGTACGCTTTGTGACTCTTTGTCTTAATCTTATCCAAAACAACAAAGCACCATCAGCCGGCAACAGATGACGATATCAATAAATAGAAAGTAAGATGGCTTTTAAAGGGTGTTTTTCTTAGAGGTTTACTTTTTAAACTGGCAACACTGTTGCAACAGATGGTCAATTTGACAGTTGAAAACTGATTTGTGGTTAGTACATTTTGCCATTTTACGATGAATAGATTAACGCCAGAACAACGTGTGCATGGTTCGGTTCGCCAAACTTATCGTACGGTCGGCGGCATAATCGTCCATCTGAGCAAGTTACTCGTATTCGGAACACGATGATTCGTTTTCACACCACGTACACTCTAGTAGACAATTCGCATCCCCAGAGACGACAAACAGTGCAAACAGAAGAAGTTATTGCCGTTGTGGAGCGCAGTGTTGAGGAGAATCCGAATAAGTTGATTCGCCATCGTGCAGAGTAATTGGAGCTATGCCCATCCACTTTGTGGCTTAAAAGCTATAAGATCCAGCTTGTGTAAGAGTTGAAACTGCGAGACCATTATACGCGTCGTAAGTTCGGTGAATGGGCCGAAAACATGATTCAGCTAGATCCTCATTTTCAACGCAAAATTTTGTTCTCCGATGAGGCCCATTTTTGGTTAAATGGATATGTAAACAAGTAAAATTGCCGAATTTGGAGTGGAGAAAACCCAGAAGTCTTTGTCAAAACGCCCTTACAACCATTAAAATTCACTGCTTGGTGTGCTTTATGGGCTGGTGGAATCACCGGCCCATATTTCTTTAAGGACGATGCCGGCCAGAATGTTACCGTCAATGGAGAGCGCTATAGAAACATGATTTCTGACTTTTTCGTTTCCCAATTGAATGGCATTGACGTGACAGAACTTTGTTTTCAACAAGATGGCGCAACATGCCACACGCGCGCGACACCATCAATTTATTGCGGGAAACATTTGCTGAGCGCATAATTTCGCGTAATGAACCTGCGGAACCTGCGAACTGGCCTCCACGATTCTGTGATCTCACAATTTTAGATTGCTTTCTTTGGGGGTATGTGAAGTCACTAGTCTATGCCCATAAACCAGTTGCTCGATAAAGTTGTCGAAAATTGGAGTTCACGATTGCGCGCATATGCCCGATATTTAAACACCAATGGCATAAAACTGTCCATTAAATAAAGCTAATATCATATACATGAAAACTAGCTTCAAGTGTTTTATTTCGTATTGAATTTGTATACCCCTAAAAAAACATCCTGTATATCAAACCTGACCTACGATAGAACAACCCACCACTTATTCTTGAATTGCTTCATAAAGACCTGGTGAACAATAAACGGTTTTATAATTCGGTTGGCAAAGATAATTATTCCAGAAAGTCTCTAATGAAGCAGCAAAATTCACGGATAGCCCTTTAGAAAGCGTTGAAGGAAAAAATAACGAGACTTGCTTAAGAACATTCCAAAAGATCGATGAACGTGATCTGTGTTTGTAAAATAAGGCCCAATTCCGAAATGAGTCTTTTTGTTGAGGATGCATATAATTGGTCTGATTGGTGTCAGTGCAGTTACGTACATTTTCCTGAGCTTGGTTTAAGGATAAACTGTACTGTGTCGAGAACCTACCAAACTAAGGGCACAGTTTCAAAAATATGGCAGTTTTTAACCGCGTGCTCGAATCCAGATGGATATTCTGTTCCCTGCCTACCGACCTATTTCTGGGATCAGAATTTAATCTTTACTAGGTGGGGTGAAGAGTAACCTACTTGACAACCAGAAAGCGCTGCTACTGCAAAAAAGGTTATGCTGCCTTAAAGTCCGTTCATATTTAGGCAGACATGCTAAATTTCAGTGCGATACTGTCTTCAGCTTTATTTTGACAGCTGATTATTGTTGACGTGTTTGGCATCATGTTGAGTATGGACAAAAACGATTTTCGTTCTCTCATAAAACATTATTTTTTGAGAGGCAAAACGGCGAAGGAAACAAAAGAAAAGTTGGATAAATATTGGTTTCGGGAGTTTCGTGGTGGCCGCAACTCCACTACCGATCAAGTCCGCAGCGGCAGGCCCTCTGATGCGGTCATAGAGGACAATGTCAAAAAAATACATGAAATGGTGTTGGCTGACCGGAAAGTGAAGGTGCGCCAGCTAGCAGATACCACAAAGATTAGTACTGAGCGCACACGCAATATTTTGGGCAATATTCTGCATATGAAAAAGTTATAATGCCGCTGGGTGCCGCGAATGACCAAAAACACGAAGGCGAGAGCACTTCGAAAGGACTTTTGGCGTCGATTGGTAACTGGATTTGGATCCCTCGGACTATTATCTCTTCCCAAACCTCAAAAGACGGCTCATCAATAAAAAAATTCAGCTCACGCGAGGAAATCATCGACGCCACGGAGGAGTATTCTGCAGACCTTCCGGAAAATTACTTTTCGGACGGGATCAAGAAGTTGAAAAATCGCTGAAATAAGTGTATCAAACTAAAAGGGGGCTGAATAAAATAAAAAAAACATTTAAAAAAAAAAATTCATTCCCAAGGAGGCTACTTTTCACCCCACCTAGGAACAAGAACAATGTAAGATACTCGACTGCTGACCGATGCTTGATTAAACGTGTGGCGCCCCTATTGTTCCGATTTGAGTTCTGTGTTTTTTGTTAAGTTGATAAATCTGTTGTTGACAATCCCTATAAATCTTAGCTTGACATTTGCAAAAGTTACGTAGCCAAGAGTACATCTAACTCTGTGCGTGTTGGAGATTTTCTACAACTTTAGAAATGGATTTAAATTTGCAACAACGAACTTGTACTCGTATTAAATTTTGCGTAAAAAACGGATTTAATGGTGCGCGAACGTTGCAAATGTTGGAAAAGTGTTTCGGCAACGATTCTCTAAAGAAAACGGTCGTTTACCAGTGGCACGAGCGGTTAAAAAGTGGTCGTGAATCAATCGAAGATGACGAACGCAGTGGCAGACCATCGACATCGAAAACCGACGAAAACATTGATGAAGTAAAAGAAATGTTGGTCAATAACCGCAAATTAACAATCAGAGAGATAGCGGAGGACTTGAACATTGCCTATGGATCTGTCCAAGACATTTTGTTAATGATTTGGGTTTCCGTCGTGTAGCAGCAAAGTTGGTGCCAAAAGACCTCAATTTCATGCAAAAAAGACACCGTGTTGACGTCGCAAAAGAGATGATTTGCGAGGCTGAATCCGATCCCACACTCATCAAAAGGACCACACTGGAGACGAGACGTAGGTTTATGAGTACGACACGCAATCCAGACATCAGGCAAGTGAATGGCGTTCACCAAATGAGCCGAGACCAAAAAAACCACGACGTTTTCAGTCAAAAAATATGGCAATGCTCACGGTTTTCATGGATTACAACGGCGTAGTGCGTCATGAATTTTTGCCAGAAGGCCAGACAGTAAACAAAGAGTATTATTTGGGCATTATGAGACGTTTGCGTGAAGCCATTCGCCGAAAGAGACCAGAATTGTGAGCACCATGATAACGCACTGTCGCACAGTGCTCTCATTATTCGTAATTTTTTAACGAAAAATGCAACAAATACCATCCAACAGCCACCGAATTCACCTGACTTGGCTCCCCGTGACTTCTTTCTGTTCAATAGAGTTAAAAAAAGCACTACGGGGAACGCGTTTCAGCAGCCGAGAGGAAGTAATGGAAAAATCGCAGGAAGCACTGATGGACATACCGAAAACCGAATATAAAAACGTTTCGAGGATTGGATCAAGCGCTGGCATAAGTGTGTTATAGTCAGTGGGGATAACTTTGAATAAACTTGTATTTTTAATTTTCTGAATAAATTCCGGAAAATTTTTGATCAAGCTGGTATTTCACATACCATTCAATACGTCAATTGTTTTTGAGTTTTACAGGTCTCGCGGTAATTCTAAAAACAAACTAAAACCTAACGCCGTAAGATGGATAAGCAGCTTACAGACATTGGATGATCCTTAGATAATCTACCCAACACCTCGAAATGCGAGAACGATCTTCAATCGGGTGATCGCGATAGTAAATCTGTGTGACGAAGATCTCTTACGAAAAAGTCTAGATCTATACCAAAGTTTTGAAGAAAGAGGACAAAAACGAGCAGCGGCCGCCGGCGCAATTTCCAGTAGATAACTAACAATATCACCAATACTTCATACCGGAAAGTTCTCTCAAATGTCCAGCTCTTTGCAAAGCCCCTATTGCTTCTCGTTGGATTTTGTTAAAGAATTTTTAATCGTAGTGATGCGCACATCTTTTAATTTTAAAAAAGGGTAGTGTCTACCCAGCGCATTCGCAAAGAGCACCTCACCCTCGTCATAAATTGAAAATATCTTTAAAGGTTCCCTTCGGCCCCAATTAGTTAGGAAAAGAGCTATTTTCATACTAAGAATAGGCGAGTCTCCACAATTACTACTCTAGGACCTCAAAGCAATAAGTCTGAGATTTTATTTCAATAAGCTGCAAACAATTATTCATAGCTGCCCTACTGAGAACTATCTACTGTCTACAAAATCTAGGAAGCCGTCTTCATCAAAAGAGTTCAACATGGTGTTTTTCGCGGAGATTTCAACTACATTGAGACTGTTTCGTATCGTCCATATGTCCATATCGATGCACACTGCAAGGATATGTGCTTTTTTTACTATTCTGAAATATGATCCTTAACGAACCTGGCCCATTCGATTGACGTCGCAGTACCGACTGCAAAATATCTGCAGACAATTCCTGATTTTCTCTAACGTTATACAGAATGGCGCATAAGGATTATGGTTTAATTAATGAATACAATTTTTATTAATTTTTTTTTTTCAGAATTTGCTTTGAAAAATTGAGAAATTTATGACGGAGGAACTCAGCATAGAGCAAAGAACAAAAGTTGTTCAATTTTATTTTGAGAGGCAGCATTCGATTATTCTTTAATGTTCGAAATGCGCCTAGTACTCCAACAATTTATCGATTGGTTCAGTGATTACATGATTTTCCGCGTGCCGGAAGACCTCATGCCGTTCGAAATGAGGTAAACATTGCTCGAGTGCGAGTAAGCATTGAGGGAAAATCCCGAAACTTCCCCCATATTCTCAGCAGTTGGTGATATCTAGGCGGTGTTTGAAAAGAATTTTATGGCAGTTACACCTTTTTCGCTATAAGATGCAATAGGTTTACGAGTTAAAACGAAATGATCCACCTTCAATATGCTCGGCGTTTTCAAGAATTGCTTCGAGAGAACAACGAGTTAATTCACAAGTTCGGAATGAGCAATGAGACGGCTCATATTCCGCTAAATGGTGAAGGAATAAACAAAATTGCAGAATAATTGTTAAATATAAAATTCATCTAGCTAGGTGATCGGTATGGGATGGAGTAACCTCAGAAAGGATCAATGGACCATACTTTGCGAGAACTATTAAGAAATTGCGGTTAATGTGGATGACATTCAATACCGTGCAATGATCGACAATTTTTTAAGGCCAGAAGTGGAGAATACTTCAGAATTGTGGTTTCAAGAAGATGGAGCCACATCTCACACAGCTATTCTGAGGGAAATTTTTAGCGATCGAATTATAAGGCGATTTTCAAATTTCATCTCGCCATGGCGTTCGCCCGATTTTTTTCTTTGGAGCTACCTAAAGCGTAAGGTGTATGCAATAAACTCCTCATTATCGGTGTTGACGCCAATGCAACCTCCCCTCTTTGGTTCAGTAAGGAATCCGGACTCCCAATAGAACCGGGGGAATGTTCTTGGTGAATGGGTCGTTGCGCGCAATGCCTATGTTATCAACGAGCCGTGTGAGGTGCATACCTTTGACGCGGTTAACGCTGCTAATGAGGCAGCACTTAGGGCGTTTAGCTTTAGGTGGCGGGTTAGAGTAGGGGTGAGTGATCACAACTGGATTCAGTTTGAGATCGCTCACGCAATAGAAGGTAGTAACACAGTTTCTAACAGGAGATGGTGTGTGCGAGGCGCTGATTGGGGTGTTTATGGTGCGCGTATACTTGCGTAGCTTAAACATCGACCGGCAAATCGCGCACATCAATGAGTGCGTATGGCGGGTTAATGACGAACTCTTTAAGAGGAGCCGTAGGGCAAATCCAAAAAGGGTAAGTTGATGGAACCGCTGTCTGACAGAGAAGCGAAGGGTTGTTAGAAATCTAAGGAAGCGATTCCAAAGGGATGGGCGGCTAACGCTGAGAACCTGGCTCAGCTGGGCATTGCTTTTCGGCAAGGGCTCGCTGAGTATAAGCGTCTCATTGTCAGCGCAAAGGAGTCTCACTGGAGAAACTTTGCCTCTAACAATAAACATGATCCCTGGGGCAAACTCTATAAGATTTGCCGTAGTACTAAGATGACTGCTGACATTGAAGACATTCGTGTGGATAATACGGTTTTATCCACATGGAAAGATTGCCTTACTACATTGCTTGGTCAGTTCTTCCCGAGAGAGGAGCGCTTTGAGGGTTCTTCATATGAAGAGTTTCCGATCCCACCGGAGTTTAAATATTTTACTTCTTCGCTCCAGGAGATCTCCGCCAAAGTGGTTATAGGCATCTTTATTGCTTTCAAAGGTGCCTTTGATAACCTGAACTGGCAGAAAATAGTAACCAAGTTGCAGGAATTGGGCTGTCGGGAAATTGGGCTTTGGGAAGCTATTTCTCCGACAGAAAAGCGAGTGTGGTAAATGCGCATCTGTGGTCCTTTTATTTGGAACCTGATGATGGACCCACTTTTGTAGCGACTAAACGAGCTCTGTGGGTGCTGCGCCTACGCAGATGACCTGCTCCTCATCCTTGAAGGCCAGTCCAGGGCCCAAATCGAGGTATTAGGAGAAAGAGCTCTAGCAGTCGTTGCTGAATGGGGAGAAAGCATTGGGGTAAGTGTGTCGCAGGATAAGACTGTTTCAATGAAGCTCAAAGGCAAATTGAATACAAGAAATCGGGCTTCTGCGATACATTTGAACAGCGTTAGCATTAGATGTGTGACCGAGGTCACATATCTGGGCATAACGTTGCGTGAGTGTATGAACTTCATGCCTCACCTGGTTTGAATCAGATAACGCATGCTGAGTGCTGTAGGCCAGGTAAGGCGCATTTTGCGATCCGATTGGGGACTCAACAGGCGCTCTGTCCGTGTTATTTACGATGGCCTTTTTGTTGCTTGTGCAACATATAGAGCATCGGAATGGTACAACAGGGCTATGACTCTGGATGGTCGTAAGCGGATCTTGTCTTGCGAAAGAGTCGCCTTAGTTGGGTGTTTACTTGTGTGTTACACTGTCTCCACAGAGGCAATGCAGGTGTTGCTAGGAGTGCCACCTCTGGATCTGGAAGTGATACGTCGTGGTATTGCTTTCAAGATCAGAAAAGGTCCCCCTCTAAATGGGTGAGATTGGGTTTCCCCGGAAAGGGATGTGCTAACCATGAGAGTATTTCCTGAACGGAATTTTACCCGCAGCCTGGGCTTTTTGTTGACAGGGCATGGTTCTCTAAATGCATTCTTGCATAAGAGAGGGCTTAGCGGGGTTGCGAGCTGCTCATGTGAAGCCACCAATTACGCTAACATTAGGGACTTGCAGGCTATAGGCATCATCTTTAATAGTGAGGCCTACGATGTCAGTGGAATTATCACGAAAGAACCCGTAGTTTTGCAAAAGAGGTATTTAATAGAAGACGCAGTAGGCAGCTAGCGGGTGGAACATAGGAATTTTTAATTGTGTTGAAAGGCCGCCAGTCATGGGCAGTGAGGTGCCCAACTGGAAGTGACCGCAAGGTTACGAAGTTCGACCGGAAGCTATATTCTGGCACCACGGGAGGTCAGGAGTCCCTGGAACTATGGTTCCGGCCTGATCTAGGAGTTGGCCCCCTTGTGTGAGTATCGTGCTGGCTGTGGGTTTGTACCCAAAATCGCGGGGAGAATAGACCTAATGGTGCTTGGACATCTCATGGCTTAGCGTATGTGTAGTGTACTACGACCTGTGCTAAACCATGGAATTGCTATGGAACCAATTGGTCTGCTCGACGTGGAGTTACATTGCAACCGGGTGCCAGGATCCACAGAATGGCTGAGGTATTAGATAGGCCTCGATACTTCACCAAAGGGGAAGTTTGTGCCTTACACACGACTTCGAATCTGGTACTGGTGGTAGTTCTTGTACTACCCGAAGGGCGTTTTGATATCTTGTGCGAAGATGCACCATAGGCTTAAGCCTTCACGGCAGATACCTACGTAAAACACAAGAAACAATTGTATGAAAATAAGCCAAGAACCATAAGACCAATATCCGAGAAGAAGAGAGGGTGTTGGGACCTGAAATTCTATGGGAAATGCTCCGGATAGAGCACGGCAGGTCGAAGCTACTCGTACTAATGGGCACTATATTCAAAACATAATATAAACATATTTCCAAACTATAAGCTAAAGGTTAATAAATGCAAAAGTTAAATAAAATCAGAAAGGAAAAAGTTATTCATTAATTACACCATAACGCTATTTACGCGCCACCCTTTACAAGTTTATCGTCTCAATTGAGCACATCACCCTTGATCTCACTACCAATACTTGGATAGACTATAACTGAACAGGAAGCTTATCTGGAAGGAAAACCCACTTGAGTATGATAGAAATTCTCTTGGTTTTGCATAATCCCTTCTCCAAGGAGGAACTTATTTTAACTTTTGGAATTTCGCTCTTTTATTTGTTTTAGTGGTCACAAATTACAATCGAAGCATGTAAAACAATTTGAAATGTTGCAAATTTGCTGTAAAAAAAAATTCGGAAAAATATTAAGGTGTGGGAGGGTGTGCAAAGGTGTGAGAAGGTGGTTTTGCATGGGTTACACGATTCCTTCATAAAAAGAAGTATTTTTCCTACAAGTACCACGTGTGCAATATGCTTATTTACAATACATGTGTATCAGTGGATGCAAGTATTCATAGATACGTACAATAGATGTGGTGCATATGTAAGATTGACTTTTTGAAATTTGAAGATCATAAGTTGATGGACAATTGATCTATTCACTTCCGTTTGCATAATTCGAGGACACTAATTGCCCAGTTTGGATTTTAAACTACTTAAAATGCTGATGGATGAAGCACTTGTAGCAAATGCAAGTAGTATAATACATCTAACTAATAGATCTTTCATGAGTGTTACGCATCTGAGTAATTTTGTACACAAACGTGGTCCCATTAAATCCTCCCATTGCCTTCCCAAAAGACAATACGTATGTATGCACACACATATGTATGTATCTCTTAGGACACAGCAAAATTATAAAAAAAAAAAAACCTCAAGCCATAAATTTAAAAGTTTTTTTCCCTTTTTGTCTTCGCTGAACTCGCATGTGACACATAGCTTCCTGTAAGCTGGTTTCATTCAGCATCCAACAATCATGGACCAAATTAAACGTACCATTTACTCTCTTTCTCTGGAGACTACTTTCATGCGTACATAGTACATACGCGCGTCTTTGACTCTGTTCATTCTTTATGGTTGACCCATTGAATAAGTCGTCATCTTTTTTCTTTTTTTTTCGCTTTCATCTACAATGTGAACTCTGAGGGCAGGAGGAAGCTCGAGAAAGATACAAATTTCTCCAAACCCCCAAAGGCGTGCAACTACACAACAAGGAGACAACAACGATCTTCAACAACAATATTTGAGAATGTCCCCGGCGATAGCGATGACGAACACGAGCAAATGCGTAACAGCAACAATAACAACAACAGTACACATTCGTTGATCTTTGTTAACTTTTTAAAATTAAAAAAGAAATGTACATAACAAAAAAAAAAAGACCGGCGTCTTGTGTTTTTTTATGACATTTTCGCAATGATGTCGCCGACAGTCGTCTGTTATTATTTTTTGTTTTCTTTTTTTGACTGTCTTCATTCTCTTCTCTTGTATTTGGGAATTAAAGTGATATCATCTTTGGAAGCGACTGGCGAAGGGTCGATGGTGTGGTGCTGGAATATTTTTTTTGTTTTTTTTTTTTTTTGTTTTTGTAAAAAAGTAGTTGATACATTTTTGACTGAAATTTATTTGGTGTAGCATTTTGATCAAGTCGGTTACTATCATCTCAGTATGGTGATCCTCTACACGACAGTGACACCAGAAAACCACCATCAACATCACCACCGCCACCGCTACCGCCACCGCGCATTTTTGATTAGAGACAAGAAGCGATCTTAATTGAGGGATTACAATCAAGTAGCGACAGAGTCAAATGAGGAAGAATTTTCAATAGAGTCAAAAGACAAGACGGAAATTGTATGACTCAGTGGCGGGAGAAATTTAAAAAAAAAAAAAAAAAAACAACAAAAAAAAAGTTGGGGGCGCTTTTGCATTTCAATTGGTCCCTGCGGGTCGGGTCGCTTTGTTTACCCTTTTTCTAATTAATGTAAATTACTGAGACGAATGCTTTTAGATGACCTTGGTTCAAAATTAGAAAGGGAGTTGCTGGCGGAATGAACTTTGTTGAGTGACAAATGGATTTTTGATAGGGTTACTGAGGTCAGAAGATGATCTGAATAAAATGACACAACTTCCATGGAGTAGGGTGTTTTTCAGTTGGAACATGCACTCCTTCGGTTCTCAGATGATAAACGCATCAAAGAGCAGACAATTCCGGCCTCTTATTTTTAATTGATTGTTTCAACCGCATTAATTGCTGGCAGTCGACATTCGAATCAATCGTTTAATGACCAGGCGGTAAAAGCTCATGATGGATGATACCCTTTTGATCCCACCAAACACACAGTATACCAAACACACAGTATTGACTTCCTTGATACCGTTTGTGGAGTTTCGTCATCTTTTCTCGATCAAGACCGCTTCCCACAACATTGTTGTATGTGACCCACTTTCCATTACCCATTACCATTCGCTTCAAAAATGGCTCGATTTCGTTTCGTTTCAACAGCGATAATATAAGCTTTTCTATGGAAAACTAATTTTACCAGAATCAGAGCGCTCACTTTAAGAAACCCAAAAAAATGGCGAAAGCATTCTGCACACCAGAAGCTGTTAGTGACTGCAATCGTGCCGAAATTGAGGAACACATAAACATCAGAATGACACGTTTTACAGATATTCCCGCCCTATTTGGTCATCTAGAACTGGTTGGCGGCTTTCCTTATTCTTATCGCTGGTTTTCCCAGTCTTTCAAGTATTCCAAGTCTTCCAAGTGTCTTTGCACAGTGGGAAACCATATGAACTGTGGGTGACATTTCGGGTTGAAGCAAGGTTGGTACACTATTTTCGAATGGGATTCAAGTCACAATCAATTACCGACGTCAATGGCCTGCTTAGGACATACTTGTGCATATGTTTAGTCAAGAAGCTTGTTAAATCAATCTTAACGAAATATGTAAAGGGTCTTTCATTAAGCGCTTCTTATCTTTAAATTTAAATAAAACAAAGTGTGTGTGAGATATCATCAGGCCTATCGATGCCATTATGTATGGAATATCACATCGTTCAAATGTCCGTCTGGGTGGCATGCATCCGAAATGTCCAATTTTCCATGACTCTGGCGCATAAATCAGGTTGAATTTGACCGTTGGCATAGGTTATGTTGGCTTTGAGGGCTTATTCGCATAGATCTGCGATTTCAGAAAACTCCACAAGAAAAAGTCTAACGGGTTCAAATCGCACGATGTCGGTGGCCAGTTCACATCACCTTCACGTGAGATGACCATGCCCTCGAATCACTCGTGCAGAATTTCCAATGTGGCGTGAGCTGTGTGGCACGTAGCGTCATCCTTTTGAAACCACATGTCGTTGGTGTATATATCATCCAATTCAGGCCAGAAGAAGTTGGTAATCATCGACCTATAGCGCTCGCCGTTGACGGTGATGGCCTGGCCAACGTCGTTCTCAAAGAAATATGGACCGATGACGCCTCCAGGCCAAAATCCACACCAAATTCGGACGCTCTTGGATCTCGTGTGGATTGGTATCATCCCAAATTCGACAATTTGCTTTGTGGACGTACCCATTCATCCAGAAATGCGCCTCATCGCTGAAGATGATTTTTCGTTGAAAATTAGGGTTAGTTTCCAACTGCTCCAGAGCCCATTCAGCGAACACACGTCATTGTCTATGGTCGTTTATCTTCAGCTCCTGGGTCAGTTGAATTTTGTACGGATGCAGGCCCAAGTCACGATGCAAAATTCGCCAAGTTTTGGCCCGAGAAAGGCCGAGTTCGGATTTTCCTGCACACTCTCATGGACAGCGGCGAGTTTTCGGCAGATCTTACGTTTCATCGACGTACGGGTGTTAGTTTGTCGTTTACTGAACTAGTGGACTCAAATTTATCCACCACACTGCGAATAGTGCTCTCGGTATGACCATTATGGCGACCGTAAAATGGACGAAGCGCGCGGAACGTTGCCCGAACAGAGCACCTGAATAAATGACAGCAAATTTGACAAATGTAGCTTCAACAACATGGCTGCTATCAACTGTCAAAATTCGGTAATCCCTATTGGAAGACCCTGTACAGTCTGGATGGCTCGCATATGATGGATTGTTTTCGTTACGATTTTTTTTCCATTAAGTGAGTTCTGCAGAGACTGGAATAGATGGCAATCGAGAGGTGCAAGATCAGGTGAATACGGCGGGTGGGGTAAGACATCCCATTCAAATTGCACCAACTTCTGTCGAGTCTGCAAAGAGACATGTAGTCTAGCGTTGTTCCGAGCATTCTTCAGTCTATCCAATTGAGAGCAATACTCTAAATACAGACCACAGCCTTCTTAGGGTGAAGACCATATTTTGGAATGGCGAAAGGTGGGTCATCTGTATAAAAGCGACCCAAAAAGATGGAATCAAGAAAACGAGAAAAATTAATTTTCTTGTCCTTCTGCTTTAAATGGTCACGGTTCTCAGCCTTGAGGGTGCGACTTTGGAAGGTGATAGAAAATATCGTGGACTCTCTAAAATTCATTGAATAACATGCTAACATGCAGCCATATGCTCTAAATTTTTTGTTCACGTTATCGAGTTTTTCACGCTACAGAGTACTCTGTATAAAAAAAAAGTGAGTGTTCACACGTTACTTAGACTTCACAGTATTTACATATTGTCTGTGGTGACTTTTGTTTATGATGGTTTACATATCTATGGCTCAAAACTTGTTGCATAGAAATCGTCATATAAGAAGTTAAACTTCTTGGATGTTCACTTGTTGCGATCTAAGGGCTAATCTAATTGTTTGACGTTGTTTTTCGTTTGCTGAAGTCATCAGGTCGTAACCGCTTATCGGTTCACAACAAGTTGTAGTTTAATATGGTCGAACAGGGGATCCCACGGATAGTGAATAGCGCCAATAGCTCACACAGTATGAGCACTGCTGTTGGTTCACTGGTAACTCTTCTTTGACCTTCTTTCGATATCACAGCTAGATGCCGAAGAATCGTGAAATGTTTCGAATATGTCACCGCTGACTGCATTGAGATTATTGGTCCGGAACGACGTATTGCATGAGACAAGGTTATGCGCTGAAGTTCATTCAACTCCGACTCACTAAATGCACTGAATGGTGTCCGATTGTGTTATGTTCTACTTTCTCATCTTCCTTTGGGTTAAGATCGGATACAGAATAGAATTTTTTTTAAAACGAAAAAGAAGAAGGAATCAATTCGGTGAGTGTGGTAGCCAAATTTGCTTGAATACAACTTTGGGGGTTCATTACCTCGTTGAAATACGAATGCTTCTCTAATTAAACACAGAACACATTATCACCTAGAATAGTTCTGTAGTCCAATTTTTTCAAACTACTTTCGATACAATCAGAGGAAAAGCCTCCCTAGGCCAAAATCGTTCCACACCCATATTTAACGGTGGACACAATATACCATACTAAGCAAAGTGGTGTGCCATGGAACGTCGAACGAACGGTCTTTAATTCATGCTGGACAGAGTAAAGTCCGGTCCGCAATTTATCGATTTTGATTCAGTTAAGCCCTACACCTTTTTTCTTTTGGGCAACATATCCAAACAAATTTATTTCGTAAAGATTTCACTGCTCCTGTTGATCTCTCTGTAGATTTCTATCATAATTTTTAAATTACGAGGGTAGTCCCAGAAATACCCGACCTACCAAAGAAAAGACAAAAAAATGCTGGGAAAAATTTTGTCAAATGCGGAAATAGAAAATAATCCGAGGGGATATATCTGGCGAATAGGATGTCCATCGATATGACAGATGAGTGAACTGGTGCATTGCTTTGATGAAACAGAACTTTTTTTCTTTGCCACATCCGGCCGGTTTTTCTTGATTTCATCTTTCAAACGCTGCAAAAAGTTCGCATAATACACGCCGTTGATTGTTTTCCCCTCTGAAGATAATCAATGAAAATTTACCCACGCGCATCCCACGAAACTGACGCCATGACCTTGCCTGCAGATGGAACTTCGCCTTCTGTGGAGCCGATTCTCACCTTTAAGTCCATTGTTTTGATTGTTCGTCCGTCTCGGGTGTGAAGTGCTGGTCCCATGTTTCATCTATGCTTATGAATCGACGCAAAAACTCGGATTCATTGCTGCGAAACTTCACTAAACACTCGATTGAAACATCCTCACGACGGTGTTTTTGTTCCATTGTGAGTAATTGCGGCACCAATATTGCGCATAGCTTTTTTATGCCCAATTTTTCAGTCAACATGCGATGTAGGCCTACCATATCTGCTGGTTCACGCACTTTCAATCGACGGTCATCCAATACCATTTTGTGGATTTTTTTCAACATTTCTGGTGAACTCACCTAAACGAAGGAGCAGACTCAGCCAGAGTAGAATCCAGTTCCGTTTTGATGTTGATTGGATTGAGGCCTTTCAAATGAAAATTTTGTATCACATAATGATGACTAATTTTTTTCATATTAAAGAATTCATTGAGAGCGTATACTATTCATGGCTGCCGAAAAAATACTAAAGAACATAGCGTCGTCAAACTTCAAATGTAAGCTTCATAAGGTTGGTACAACCGCCATCTATACGTCAGGTCGAGTACTTCTGGGTCTACCCTCGTACGATGGTCGATCAATTGTTTGTATTTTTTGAATTTCCCATCAAATTTTGAAGAAAACTGTGGCACTTTGTTTGTATGTGGACAGCCATTAAAAGCAGATAACCGCGTTAATGAAAAAATAATAATTCCGCGTGCTCAACTTCTAAAGAGTTCAAAAACAATTTGAGCGAGTTTTTGCACTATTTCGTAACCGTGTACGAAACTACAATACACCGGAGGCCAAGCAGCAGTCGAAACAGTAGGTTTCTCCGGCGAATCGCCACCTAAGTAGACCAGTGGGCCTTTCAACCAGCCAGTTCATGGAGATAGTTTGTTAGAGAATATTATGTACCTAACATATGTCAACTTATTCGACCAGTTTAACGACAATCTGAAGGAAAAAGGACAGCAGTTGGCCAAGAAGAAAGTGCTCTGCCCTTAAGATTGCTCGTGAATGGTCACCATGCTGGAATTGCTCCCTCATCCGTCATATTCTCCAGATTTAGTCCCACAATGAGTATTTTCTGTTTGAAAATCTGAAGAAATCATTCAAAAAGTCACACACTTATTGATTCACTTATGAGACAGGGTTTTCAAATTGTTCATGCGCACTCATATGGAAACATGAGAATCACAAAGAAGGAACTTTTTTTACTAGAGTAAGAAAATTTTGTGTAATGAGTTTGTTGTGTGCAGCGACATTGTGAATTTTGGATTTTGTCTCGATCTATTGATTTGAAATGTTGAACATCATACTCGTAATTTTGAAATGCACAAGCCAAGGACTCGATTTTTTTAATTTTAATTTTAAAGCAAAAGAGGGTGATGAATTCAACAAAGGTAAAAGTTGCTCTTGAAACAGGGAGATGCCCTATTTCTTCCTTTGTTGGCAGACCTCTAGATGAACAGGTTTAACAGGTCGAGTTTTAGAAATGATATAATACGAGTACTATCGAATTCCTTAGATCACAATGTTGAACGATTTTATTTGAACAAAACCTTGATTCAGTTGAAGAATAAGTGTGTGCGCTCCTAAATTTACAACAAACGATGAATACCATATACTCAAACATAGTTATTATTCTATTCATCTATGTGTTTGTTTGCAATTAAATTAATATCAGAAATTAAATTGCATTCCAATTGATACTTTAACTGAAAACCCATCACACTATCTAAAACACCGTTCCGTTCTGATTCTTCACACGCAAGTTCGAAGGTGACAATGGACCTATTCATTATTATCACAAATAGTCTTTCTAATTCAATTAAGTATTACAAAAAAAAAAAAAAAATAAAAAAAAAATAAAATAAAATGGAAAGCAATTACAGAACATCATTCAATTAGCCGCAAAAATGCGAATTCCAAAGATACATTGCATAATTACTCGTAAAACCTCTTTGTCATACCACAGAGATTTTTCCAATGAGCAAATAAAGTTTCATTTTAATTGCATTTATAGCCATTGACAGAGTGAATACCATTGAGTTGTCGGTTGTTATTGAACGTTGGCCGCCCCCTTTTTATCTTGGAAATGTTAATGCAAATTGTAGCTTTTTTTCGAATACGCTGAATACAGTGAATACAGTCATTACGATCAACACTCTGCTTCCAAAGAGAGATCAATTTAAAAAAACAAAAAAAAAAGAAGAAAAAACACTATCTTCAACGTCCCTCGATTATCCTTTATTGAACACGTTTCGAACAGCGACTCGTTGTCGTCGGCAAGATCACCAAAAGATCAGCTCTTGGCACTTAAGTACTGGGGGGAAAAAAAAAAAAGAATATGGCAAAGAAAATTATCTGAATGACGAGTGTCTTCTTTTAGTCTTGACCATGCGGGGGCATTATCTGAGAGAAAACACACGCCCCATTTAGCATTTTTATTTTTACCCCAAACGGGATAATGGAAATAAAAATATGTTATATGTAGTCGTATATGTACCAGTAGTTGCAAAAACAAAGCTAAACTAAAAGCAAACGGAACGAAATATAAGTACCACACACGATTAATATTCGCAGAAAATAAAAAGTCTGCCTAATGTTTCGCAGCGATCGGCAATTAATCCCATGGAACCATTATTATTTTTTTTTTTTTTTTTCAAAATTTGAATAACCATTTAGGTTGAGGAGGGTAGATGAGTATCTGTGTCAGTTTGTACAAGCATTTAATCTTAATTGCTCAAGAAATACTGCTTCGATTTTAGCAAAGCGTCTCTATCGATGCGGATATTTGTGGTTCAAGAGAAAGATGATAGCATGCCAAAATTGGTCATGTTCTCTAAAAACATAAAAATCTGACAGGCTTTGTTATTCTTGAGTAATTCAAATGTATTCTTTTACGACTGTTGTTCCTTTGTCGCCTTGTTAATTTTTGAAATCATTAGAGACGTTGGTAAGAAAGAACTTTGAGGTCTTTGTTTTAAGATTCGTTTTAAGTGTGTGGTCTTGGTTGATCAGCAGATATCGAACTCATTTCCTTGAAATCATTTGTGACGATGATTTTTCAGATCTTGATGGGCATACATATGTACATACGTAGAGTAATATTCTGAAATCCAGAGCTGTAAGATCAGAGCAAAGTTTATATGTACTCGTATGCAAGTCATAGAAGTATTTTACTACTTAGACTCTACTCTAATTTGATAGTCAACCCCGGACGACTTTATTGAGTTTAGTACAAAGTGGAACTAAAACTAAAGGACTGGAACTAAAGATCAGGGTCGGGGACGCCAAAGAGCCTTTCTTTTCTTTCCCGATCTCCAATGTATAGTCAAACAACGCTTTAACCGTATAGATCAAGCGAATCACTCTTCCCATTTTTTTCCCATCTCTAGACACACTGGCCATAACCAGAATACATACGTCAAAAATTGCAGTACATCTATAAAAACCCTCTAGATCAGCCTACACCATTGCAGTCCACTGGGAACATCAATCAAGCACCTTTTCAGCTAAGCGAATCAATCACATCATCCTTCAGAGCTAGTGGTAAAGTCAAAACTGAAATGGATAAAAGGTGCGTACCATGGTTGGATAAACAACTAAGCAGCAGAGTGAGAAATGCTTCAATAAAGCAAAATACATCGGTTCATGGGACAGCTATAGGTCCACATTAACCAAATTCAACACAGAATTGAGAAAATCAAGGAAAAGATAAAGGACTACGAACGCCTAGAAAAACTCCTGGCCATTGCATGTCTCGAAAACGTTCGCTCCCAACAAACAGCATGCCTCTTTTACTCAAATCAAATCACATCTACCATATTCGAGAGGAAACCCTAAGAACTCGACTTGAGCTACACTTTCCAGGTTCGAACCTGACTCAATTTACGTCAAATGTTAGTTCTGCTACTAAAGGGTGATTTTTTGCTGTTTGGTTTTTCAGTGTTCTATTTCTGACAGCTTACGCATGATTCGTGACATGTATCAAACTCAAACACGCTCAGTTAGCATTGCCATTTCATCAAAGAAAGACTTGCACCTTTACAACGCTTACAAATTATTAACCTGCATGCTCTGTGAAAAATGTGTTTCGCGCACTTCGATCATTTTACGGTCGTTATAATCGACCTACTAGCAAGGAATTCAAGCCATAGGGACTAAATTTCGCACTAATTTCACGGTGCTGGACATCAAGCCACCTATCCGTATGCGTAGAGTGCGTCCATAGGAAAATATTGCTGCAGTATCCGCCAGTGTTAATGAAGACCGTGATTTGTCCATTTTTTTTTTTATGAACGCGAGCTCAAGGGGTTTTTGTACCCTGAAATGTTTTTACACAGCGCGGACAAAGGAAATTTAGGGAGGAGGAAAGGACAGGTACCGATGTACAATACATTGTTTTTAAATGTTTGTAAGTTATAACGACCAGGAAACACAGAGATCGGCAGGGCATTCCATAAGCGAGTTGTACGGCTTAGGAAAGCATCGCGATATTTTAGAGTACGTCCGAAAATGCGCTTGAGACTGATGAGTATTTATAGCGAAACGGGTGTTATGGTTGAAAGTTTGAATGGGCGGAATGTTACTGGCGATTTCAATGGAGCACTGCTGGTGGAAACAGCTGTAAAACAAAGTAAGACAGGATATTAGTATCATCTATGAGTTTTATCGCACGATTTTGAATCCTATCTAACAGGTGCAGAGATGTTTTAGGAGCACCTGACCAGATGTGGCCATTGTACTCCAATTTGTGGCGGATGAATGCCTTATATATTGAGGCCAGATCAGAGGGGGGGAAAACATATCTTACATCGCTTGAGGAAACCTAGACATTTCGCAGCATTTTTGAATTCCGCTTTAATGACAGCAGACAGCATTGAGTTTTAGAAGCATTAAATTCCACTCGGTTGATAGTTCCCCAATTGGTTATGCTGTTAATATCGGAATTTAAAGAGCTTAAAATACGCTGCCGTTCCCGTTCTATAGCCGAATTGCAGTAGCGAGCGTCCGGGAACGAATATGAAAAGCAGAGAGTACTGTCATCAGCAAAGGAATATATTGGATGAGATGTAGCAGACAAGAAATCATTAATGAAAATAAAAAAGAGTGTTGGAGACAGAACGGAGCCTTGGGGCACATCAGCATTTATTTTATGAATACTCGTATCAGACTTGAAACCGTCTAAGACATTATAAGAAAGCCTTTGATACGGTACCACACAGCTGGCTAATACAGGTCCTTAATTTGTACAAAACCAACCAAATAATATGGTTCTGCGGAGCTTTAATGGCTAAATGGTGTACGAGGCTAAAACTGGAATCAATAAAATAAAGATTGCAAGGGGTATATTCCAAGGAGATAGTTTGAGTACACTCTGGTTCTGCCTTGCACTGAACACGCTGTCCACACTTCTTAGCCAAAGCAAACATGGATGGATATCAGACTAACTCATCTCATGTATATGGATGACATTAAATTGTACGGCAGCACTGTTAGTAGCCTATAACAACTACTCCAAACTGTCGAGAGATTATCCAATGACATAAAAATGGAGTTCGGTGTACAAAAGTGCAAAACGATCGCCATCATAAGAGGCAAGATAACTAGAGGACTCCAGTATACAACAGCTGGCAACGAAAAGATAGCACCTCTGGAGGAATTAGAAGTATATAAATACCTCGGAATGGAGCAAAGGAAGTTGATAAACCACACCTCTGTCGAAAGTCTCTGTTTATGCGCCTGGAAAGAGTACTAAAGACATCGCTGAACGCAAAAAATTTGATAACAGCAGTAAAGACTTATTGCTGTGCCACTAATAACATATTCAGCTGGTGTTATTAAATGGAGTGCAACCGACCTTGATGAAATGGATAGGAAAGTACGTACAATGCTGACCAAATATCGCTACCATCACCCGCAAGCTGCAATTCAAGGTCTCTTTCTCACCAAGGATACAGGAGGCAGTGGGATAGTCAACATCAAGAACCTGGTGAATAAGCAAACAGATAACATCTTCAGATATTTCTCCAACAAAGTAACAACATCGCCTCTTCACTGCGCTGTTTTCAATGCCGATGATAATTTCTCCCCCAGTTGACATGAAAATCGGAGACCATCTAGTAAGCGCAGTGTATACTCCCCAAGATATATACACGCAGTGGAAAGCCAAGCCACTGCACGGTAGGCACCCCAACGAGATGGAGGAACAAAATGTTGATACAGCGCTATCAAACTCCTGGCTTCGATCTGGCAATCTGTTTCCAGAAACGGAAGGGTTTATGTTAGCCATCCAAGATCAAATTATAGCAACGAGGGACTACCTTAAGTTTATTGTCAGTTACCCGTCAGTCCAGTCAGATAACTGCCGCCAGTGCGGAGCAAAGCGTGAAACTATACAGCACATACTTGCTGGTTGCACAACGCTTGCAAATGACATTGTTATCCACAACACAGTGAAAAGAAAAATCATGCTCCTGGATTTTGCAGTTGTGAACAACAATAACATTGATTCGACATATTTTGGTAAGGTACAGAAATACACAGCCCTATGTCAAGAGCTGAAAAAATTGTGGAGATGTAGCTCTGCAACAACACTACCGCTAATGGTATCTACTACTGGACTCATACCTAAGTCAACGGTAAAAAAATCTGGAAAAACTAAACTTAGAAGCGAACATCATAAAGGGCATGCAAAAGGCTGTAATATTGGAGAGTTGCCGAATCGTGAGGGAATTTCTATTGCTATAATTTAGCACGAAAATGGTTGTACTTGGTCTTAGACCCACATACCCAGCCCATCCGAGCCTAGTTTTTCTAAACAATTAAATAAGACACATGAATGATATCCTACGAGATGTAGAGATAGTGCAAACTAATTCAATGATAATAATAATAATAACCCCAAAGGATAAGCCGTGAAGGGGCAGGGCGCTTAGGCGTTTCATTTCTGTGAAGCAGAGAGCTGTGTTGACTTAGCGCAACCCATGTCAAATAGGTCGAAGCAGAGAAATACAACGTAACTAATTATCTCACCCCATAAATAAACATGGAGACACACAATAATAATTCACCAGGAAGAATGCTGCTACCCGAGGTCGTCAAGGCATTACCTGGAGCCAACGCTGTGAGTGACAGCATGCAAGCCGTTGGTGGTCACAGATGACTATGAGGACACTGACCGGTATACCCGAAGAAGCAACAAGTCCAATAGACCAAACTTTGAAAACCCTCAAACATCACAATCTATACCTCGACGTGTTTTGCAAAGGACTACCATGGCAATAGCAGGTTTACCTAGGCAACGTGTTAAATCAGTTATACATTCCTACTTCATTTCATCTAATATGGAAACGGAATGGCATGTATATAGGACACGAAGTAGGGAGTTACTTTTCAACCAATTTCCTGGTCTAACTAGAATAATGGAACAAAATCTTGCGGATAGGAGGAGAGCAATTATGGTCAAGCAGGTGCACAAGAAATCCAAGATATCAAAATACAAGCAGCAAATCATATATCTAGCGAAGCAACTGATCGAGTTGCGGTTCAATCAAATGACGAACAGTCGGAAAACAACAACAGTTTCGAAGAAGGAACATATAACAGAGAAAATACCCATGCCATTCTGGAGATTCCTATAAGTCAACAAACAGAAAATATTAACGCAAATCGGGATGCAGTAATAACTACCCAAGAGCAGGCACATATAACATATGTTTCGTATCATTCCCAGAATCTATAGCAACAAAAAAGTAAATGAACTAACAAACAATGTTAAGCGTGACATCTTGCCTACCTATCTGGCTTCAGCAACAAACATAAAACATCTGCACTGCTTGATAGACTCTGGCGCTATAGCAGTAGTTAAAACTATGGGCAAAAAGACAATAACTTGTACAGAAACCCATGCACCAAAAGTTACTTCAACCATGCCAGCCTGGGAACATCATCTAATCAACAAAATAAACAAGCTTAGATAGGATATATTTAGGCTCACAGCTTACGCCAGTGGAATAATATCGTGGAAAATTCGGAAATTACTGAAAGTCATCATCAGCCCACTTCAAATTGAGCAGAGGATAAGAAAATTCAGCAACTTACGGCCTATTCTAAACGTCTTGCAAGATATAAAGAAAGCAGAGCGAGAAAATTGGAAAATTCCCTTTTCGAAAGAAACCAAAAACTGTTTTTCCATCAATTAGATCACCCTGGAGGAAACCAACTTAACTTGGAAACCCCACCGATATGGAAGAAGTTATGCGCTTCTGGGGCGAAATATGGAGCAAATCGAAAAGCATAAATCTCGATACAGAATGGTTAGCCCAAGAATTTGAAAACAGCATAGGTTACACAGAGATGCAGAACACCGATGTATCCACTGAAGAAGTCGCGAAAGCAATACGAGAGAACAGTAACAGTAGCATGACGCATTCACTACTGGCAGCATTCTTCACCAAGATTTTGAGAGATCCACATAAAACCCCTTCGTTTATCTTGATGGGGAATACGTTACCTTATTTCAAAAAGGAACAACGCTTTGGAACCGGCAAACTACCGACAAATCACATGCTTATCGACGACATATACATAAACTTATGACGAAGATTTTTACCAACCGTGTTTATGATCACTGCGTCAAATATAATATCATTAGGCAGGAACCGAAAGGATGTGCCAAAAATTCAATGGGTTGCAAGGGACAACTAACAATTGACTCCTTGTTAGTTCATCAAGCTGTGCAGGGCAAGCGCAACCTCAGCATTGGATACATAGACTACAAGAAGGCATTTGATAGATACATTCCCACTGGAAATTCTTGAGACATACAAAATCGATTCAAAGATTATAAATTTCATGTAAGTAACAATGAAAACGTGCAACGTAAAACTACACTTTGGACGAAATACTAGTCAAGCTGTACCCATCAAATGCGAAATCTTTCAAGTAGATGCCTTTAGCCCTCTTTGGTTTTGCCTCTGTATGAACCCGCTGAGTAGAATGCTGAAAAGCCTTAATCTTGGTTTTAAATTGTAATCTGAAACTGGTGCCTTCGGATGGTTTTCTAGTCAAAAAATTTAGTGATGACATACGAATGGAATTTGGTATCGAGAAATGTAAAGTGACCAATATCCAGAAAGGAGAAGTACAGAACGACAATGAAGGGTTTCATCTAGACGAAAACGAAATCATAGACCAAGAAGAAAGCTGCAAATATCTTGGCCTCTTACAATTGAAAGTAACACAAGAGTCGGAGCTGAAGAAGGTACTGCGAAACAAGTTTCAGCAGAGACTAACTTAAGTTCTGAAGTCTCACTTAAATGCTGGAAATAAGCGCAAAGCCATCAACACCTGGGCTATTCCAGTATTTACGTATTCCTTCGGCGTTGCTAATTGGTCAAATACAAACCTAGATGAGATATCAGTATTACTAAGAACCACCCTAACTAAATACCAATGCCACCATCCGAGAAGTGCAATCGAAAGAGTCACACCCTTTCTTATGAAGACGGTGGAAGAGGTTTCCTGGAAATACCAAATCTACATTTTTCGCAAATTAACAACTTGAGAGACTACTCGTATTTCAGAAGCCAAGTCGAACCTTCAGATCTAATTCGAACAGTGTGTCTAGCGGACAAGAACTATACTCCGCTTAAATCAAGTGAGATTGAAAGACCACCCAATGTTCTCTCTCGGGAACAGTGCATGGACGCATGAAAAAGCAAAAACATACACGGAATACCCGTATACCCCTTCCAGCTGTCACAAAACTTTATCGATGTACCCAGCTCAAATTTATGGCTTCAACGTGAGTCTCTTTTCGCAGAAAGGGAAGGTTTTATCATTGCTATGCAAGACAAGGTTGTAGCAACTACAAACTACCGCAAGTTTGTATTAAGGGAAGACTTACAAAATGACTCATGTCACCGCTGTCAGAGCAATGCAAACTATTGACCACATCGTAGGTGGATGTACGAGCCAAGCATCACATGATTATACTATACTCGTACCGCAAGACATAACCGGGTAGCGAAAATCATACACCAAGGCCTGGCTATGCAAAATAATCTTGTTAAGCAATAACTTCGGTGCCGTGAAAAAGTGCCGAGCGCGTAAGGCCGAATCGGTCAAATCGACCAATTACAGTTACAACTAAAATACCACCTTGATCAAAAAGTTTATTCATCTAAATTTATACTTGTTCCCTTCAGAGTAATACCCACGACTGCAACACACCTACTCGTATGCCAGCGCTTCATCCAATCCTCGAAACATTTTTTATATTCGGTCTTCGGTACGTCCATCAGTGTTTCCTGCGATTTTTCCAGTACTTCCTCTCGGCTGCTGAAACGCGTTCCCCGTAGTGGTTTTTTAACTCGATTAAACAGAAAGATGTCACAGGAAGCCAAATCAGGTGGATTCGGTATTCGGTAGCTGTTGGATGGTATTTGTTGCACTTTTCGTCAAAAAATTACGAATAATGGTGGCACTGTGCGACGGTGCGTTATCATGGTGCAAAATCCACGAGATTTCTGCCCACAATTCTGGTCCCTTTCGGCGAATTGCTTCACGCAAGCGTCTCATAACGCCCAAATAATACTCTTTGTTTACTGTCTGGTCTTCTGGCAAAAATTCATGATGCACTACACAAAACCGTGAGCATTGCCTTCTTTTTTGAATGAAAACGACGTGTTTTTTTTGGTATCGACTCACTTGGTGAACGCCATTCATTTGCCTGATGTCTGGATTGCATGTCGTACTCTAAAACACACATCTCGTCTTCAGTAATGATCCTTTTGATGAATGTGAGAGCGGATTCAGCCTCGCAAATCATCTCTTTTGCGACGTCAACACGGTCTCCTTTTTGCATGAAGTTGAGGTCTTTTGGCACCAACTTTGCTGCTACACGACGGAAACCCAAATCAATAACCAAAATGTCTTGGACGGATCCATAGGCAATGTTCAAGTCCTCCGCTATCTCTCTGATGGTTAATATGCGGTTATTGACCAACATTTCTTTTACTTCGTCAATGTTTTCGTCGGTTTCCGATGTCGATGATCTGCCACTGCGTCCATCATTTTCGGTTGACTCACGATCACTTTTGAACCGCTCGTGCCACTGGTAAACGACCGTTTTCTTTAGAGAATCGTTGCCGAAGCACTTTTCCAATATTTCCAACGTTCGCGCACCATTAAATCCGTTTTTTACGCAAAATTTAATACAAAAGTTCGTTGTTGCAAATTTAAATCCATTTCTAAAATTGTAAAAAATCGCCAACACACACAGAGATAGATGTACTCTTGGCCACGTAACTTTTGCAAATGTCAAGCTATGACGCTAAGATTTAAAGGGAATGTCAACAACAGATTTACCAACTTAACAAAAAAAATACAGAACTCAAATCGGAACAATGGGAGTGCCACACGGTGGGTTTTCCCCGGGAACTTTTTGATCAAGGTGGTACAATTGCTAAGAAGTTATGGGCACCTGCCTGACAGTTGTTGACATTCCCATAACGGAGCGACGAAGTCGCATGAGCATCTTAACTCTGCGGAGAAAAGGGTGAAATCCTGTTACTAGCGAGCGAAGCGAGCTACCTTCTTCAAATTTGAACTGACCACATATTTCAACATTCAACAATTCGGCTTCATTTCACAAGCAATGCTCGGCGTTTTTTCACTTTGTCATTGTGTCACTTTATTGCGCTCGGCGTTATTTCACGGCACCAAAAACTTCCATACTACTCGTACAAGTACGAACCGCCACCTGTACTTGAAAACAATAGTTCTAAGCTGTATTAGAATAGACCGATGATTACAGACCGTACAATACGAGCTAACAAGCCAGACGTCGTCTTATTTGATAAAGTTGGAAAGAAAATAACGTTCTTTGATGTAGCTGTTCCCCTCAATTACAACCTGCAGTCGACCTGTACTACAAAAATTCAAAAATATGCTGATCTGGCAAACGAACTCAAGACAATGTATCATGTGGACATGTGGACAGAGTGGATATCTCGCCAATAATTGTATCGGCTACAGGACTGATACCAAAACACCTTATTGTCTAGAGATTATGCAGAAATCTGTAATCCCGAATACATGCAACATAGTGCGACGATTCCTGCATCTAGACAAAATATAAGAGAAAAAGGCCCATGTGGTGGTTACTTCTTTGGCTACAAAAAATCTCTTGCTGAATTGTTGTAGTGGGCGCAACCAAACATAAACTGCAACCACTGGGAAAAGGGACTCTAGTGCATCATACAATTTTTTGAAAAGCAGCAATAATCACAATCTTATGATTATCGGTGACCTAAACACAAGAATGGGAAAAGATGAAGGGAGGGAAAATAGATTTGCGGGTAAAATGAGAGAATTTGAAGATTTCATATCTTCAACACAAGAGGATTCAAATTTCTGGATTTATGTGACTCTTTGGGATTGCGGGTTATGAATGGAGTGACCAATGCTGATAAATGAAATGGTTTGATAAGGAGTGTGAAATAGCAAAGCAAAGATCATTTGGTTGGTTTAAAATATTTCGAAAATGTAACAACAACTACTTCAAAGGAATATTCAAGCAAACAAGAGATTTAATATTCGATTTGATGAAACTGAAGCTTACGTGCCATAAGGACTCAAAATAGTTTTGGAGGGCAGTACAAATAATCAACGGAAGGAAGTTATAAATCAGTGTAGAACTTAGCACCAATGTACTCGTACATCACATACTCGTATATATCGCGGATTCACTATGCAGTACCATCATAGTGTGGATGCTTCGCAAAAAGTTCGCCGCCTGTTCCTCAGGATGCCTGAGCAATGATAACAACCCAGCGCGGAGCGTTGATCTGGATGTCGGTGATGCTGCTAATAATGTATTCGATGTTATCACCGCACAGTGGCTCATTTCGGCGAAATTCAATTTTCGGGTGCAAAATTTTTAAATTCACATTCAACAAATGAAGCTTTGGAGCTTCGGTAATGCCAGAAATTTGGATCAATAGTTTTGCTTGTAGAGCCAGTGAAAGTTGAGTCATTTTTAAGATCACCTAAAAATTGAATTTTTTTTTTAAATTAAGTGTAAGAACTAGGCAAAGGATTCAGCAAAAATCGTTTCTTTTTCGTTTTGTGTGATATAACCTGCTCATTTCTGAACGCAGTTTTTTTTAATACTATTTAATCTAAAGTTGAGTTTAAAAAAAAAGGTCCGAAAGGTTCCGACATAAACTCCTATATATCTGTACTCGTAAATATTGGCCTAAAAACTCAGTTGTGCAGCGCTGTACAAAATTATAAACTGAAACCGAAACCCGAATTTTAATTGTTCTTGTAATGCTCATAAACATTTATTATTGGTTTTGCCCTAAAAAATTGTCATACAATACCAATTCGGGGACTACGATTTGGACTCGCGGTTAGAAAAAAGTATTACACCATTAAAGCAAACGCTTGTTTTAGAAAATATTAGCTAAAAAGTAAAAACGGACATTTCATACAACAATTCATTTGAAATTTTTGTCCATGTCTCAATTAAAAAAAAAGAGTTCATAGGTGCCATAAACAATGATTGCCAATTGCCTGATGGAAATTTGTCAAACGGAAAAGTGTCTGAAGTCTTCAAACAAAATTGGCGGCAGACCATAGAGCGAGAAGGAATTTCGAAAAGAACAGGGAATGTTTGGAAAATTAACCCCATATCGATATTGAAAGAAGGAAGGTCAAGGATATCAATAACTAAGTGCTCGACGTTTGCCAAGAAACAAAAACTAATAAATGCTACTCAAAACATAATCACTGAAGATCCTTCTAATGCCTTAGCAATAAAGTATAATAGGTCAGTCTCTGTCGCAAGTCCACTGCGAGTCAAAGGAATAAAAGAAACCATTTCTACTCCACAAAAGGATCCTATCAATTACGAGTATTATATAATAGTGATAATGCATTGGCTTTATTTATGTTTTTGGATGGTTCAAAAGGAAAATACAGAATTAGAACACTTGCCGAAAAAGAGCCAGTTTCAGGAAATTACAAAATCACGGATATATCAGCTAAAGTGAAACTTCAAGACATAATGGATCATACTATTGTAGAAGGCGTCTTTTGGAAAGCAAAAGTGAGGGGGAATTAATTGCACTTCCAAGAATTCTGACATCACAAGGTACTCGTAAGTGGGTTTGTGATGGATCATCTTAGCAAGATGCTTATAAGTAAAAAACCAATACACCAAATGGTGAAACATATGTAAACATGTTGTTAAGAGTTGGTGAGCATGGTGCACGTTGGATTAACCCCCGTTCAACATCAGTTAATTTTTGCCGGCCCATAATCTTCCAATATACAAAGGAACTGGAGAACTCATAAAAAGCACAGTCAACGAGCACGTGTTCTTTTTAACTATAATAATTGACGGAAAAGTTCTAAATGAAATAGCAGATACAAAATCAACGTGGTCATAAGAACACAAAAAACCTTCAACAATCAACGTCAATCAAATGATGACGAACATAACTACGAATATGGAATCTCTCCATTACATGCAAGAATCATTTTGAAATTTCCATATACCACCTTGATCAAAAAATTCCCGCACCACACCACCGTGTGGCGCTCCCATTGTTCCGATTTGCGTTCTGTTGCGTTTTTTTTTTTGTTAAGTTGATAAATCTGTTCTTGACCGTCCCTCTAAATTTTAGCGTCATAGCTTGACATTTGCAAAAGTTACGTAGCCAAGAGTACATCTATCCGTGTGTGTGTTGGCGATTTTTTACAATTTTAGAAATGGATTTAAATTTGCAACAACGAACTTTTGTATTAAATTTTGCGTAAAAAACGGATTTAATGGTGTGCGAACGTTGGAAAAGTGTTTCGGCAACGATTCTCTAAAGAAAACGGTCGTTTACCAGTGGCACGAGCGGTTCAAGAGTGATTGTGAGTCAACCGAAGATGATGAACGCAGTGACAGACCATCGACATCGGAAACCGACGAAAACATTGATGAAGTAAAAGAAGTGTTGGCCAATAACCGCAAATTAACCATCAGAGAGATAGCGGAGGACTTGAACATTGACTATGGATCCGTCCAAGACATTTTGGTTAATTATTTGGGTTTCCGTCGTGTAGCAGCAAAGTTGGTGCCAAAAGACCTCAACTTCATGCAAAAAGGAGACCGTGTTGACGTCGCAAAAGAGATGATTTGCGAGGCTGAATCCGATCCCACATTCATCAAAAGGATCATTACTGGAGACGAGACGTGGCTGTGGATTTATGAGTACGACACGCAATCCAGACATCAGGCAAGTGAATGGCGTTCACCAAGTGAGCCAAGACCAAAAAAACCACGTCGTTTTCAGTCAAAAAAGAAGGCAAGAAGACAAGCCCAGAACTGTGGGCAGAAAACTCGTGGATTTTGCACCATGATAAAGCACCGTCGCACAGTGCCATCATTATTTGTAATTTTTTGACGAAAAGTGCAACAAATACCATCCAACAGCTACCGAATCCACCTGATTTGGCTTCCTGTGACATCTTTCTGTTTAATCGAGTTAAAAAACCACTACGGGGAACGCGTTTCAGCAGCCGAGAGGAAGTAGTGATGGACATACCGAAAACCGAATATAAAAATTGTTTCGAGGATTGGATCAAGCGCTGGCATAAGTGTGTTGCAGTCGATGGGTATTACTCTAAAGGGGACAAATATAGATTTAGATGAATAAACTTGTATTTTTAATTTTCTGAATAAATTCCGGGAACTTTTTGATGGTATACTTCGACAATAGGGAGAGGATATTGATGAATCTATTTTCAAGCAATCAGAAAAAATTAGAAACAAAAGAGATCCACAAACATTTTCAAAATGAGATTTGGCTTGATGTGGATGGATCAAAACAAGCATTTGAAAATACTTCGAGGAAATTTTTTCAAGAATCAGAGGCAACAGCTTGTATAGCTGGAGTCAATAAAGAGGTAATAACGACGCTTGAGGTAATACTCAATGTTTTGAAGCGAACAGAAAACAGCAGAGTTATTAAAGCAGAAATATCCCGAAAAACAATTCACACCTACTCTTCATAAAATGTTGCCTCATAGTCAAAGTAACTGGTGACCCGATAGCAATAATAGTTTTTCCAATTGTTATGATTCAACAGGTGTCAGAGTTACCAATGACAATACCAAATATTCAGTAAGGTTTGCCATTTCATCATGCATCGTTTTACGCTTGCCGAACGTACGGAAATTATTAAAAAATATTATCGGCTCAGTTGTAAATACGCAACGTGAATTTCGTCGTGAGGTCGGTCATCAACATGGCTTCAGTTTGCAGAGACAGTTTGTAACGAGACAGAGATTGATGCGAAAAGAAGAAAACATAGCCGCCGTAGTGGTCAGTATCGAAGAAGACACAGAAATGCCGATAGGGCAGCGCCAGAGTTAACCCGACTTATTTTACGGTTGGATTTGGGCCTACATCCGTATAAGATTGTGGTGATGCAAGAAATGACGACGACCATGAGCGCTGGAAATGTTGGTCGGAGATCTGGATTTTGGCCAAAAAATCATTTTTTCAGACTAGGCCCATTTTTGGCGCAGCACCTAAGTCAACAAGTAAAATTGCCATTATCGGAGCGAACGCAATCCACAAGTGTTCGACCAAGCGTCAATGCATCCACAAAGATTACCTGTTTGGTGCGGTTTATGGCATGGCGACATCACCGGACCTTATTTCTTTCGGCATTGACATGGTTATCGTCATTGGTCTCAGTTAACCGACTTTCTGTTGTCAGAGCTCGACGACATCTATATATCCGAGGAGTGATTCCAACAAGATCGCACTACATGCCATACAAGCCCGAAGTTGTGAAGGAGAGATAAACTGCGCCGAGGAGGCGCCCGCGAGATACATATATCGCTTTCTTCTTTTAACTGGCTCTCGAACAAACTTGTTCTTTTAAACCAACTCAGTCTTCGATCAACACTTGCGAGAGACGGTCGTTCCGGTTCGGTAAGGACCACAGTTTTCTTTAGTAATGGCAACGGGTTGCGCTCGAGATGCGCATGTTTGTCTTCTGTGTAACTTTTGTGCAATTTTTTGTTATATTTTTTTTTGGTATTTTGAACTTATATTCTACTCATGTATGGGTTTTAGGAACATTTTCACATCATGGCGTCTAGAATAGTATTGGAAGAGGGAGAAATTGTTTCTTTTTTGAATCAAGAAGACGAACTTGCAAATGATGGCAGTGACAGCGAGTTTGAGGATCATATAAGTGAAGATGATGTTCAAAGTGAAACTGACGACGAGTACGTAGATGAAATGTCGAAATATTTTGGAACCACTTTTATGTTTTAAGTTATTTATCACGGATGATATCATTCAAGAGCTCGTTCAGTGGACAAATGTGGAGATATCAATAAAACGTACTAATAGTATGACTTCTTCGACATTTAGGGATACGAATTTTACTGAAATCAAAGCCTTTATTTTAATACTTATTCTAAGTGCTGCAATGAAAGTTAACCATTTATCAACCATTGAATTGTTTGATAGTTCATTTAGCGGCACGAGATATGTGGCAGTAATGAGTAGAGATAGATTCGATTTTATTATCAGGTGTCTAAGAATGGATGACAAGACTCTACGCCCTGCTCGTCGTCAGCAAGATCCATTTACTCCTGTTCGAAAGGTTTGGGATTTGTTTATAGCTCAATGCAAAAATAATTACTCTCCTGGAAGCAATGTCACTATTGATGAACAATTACTTGGATTCCGAGGTAGATGCCCATTCCGAATGTACATACCTAACAAATCGAGTAAGTATGGAATACAAATCCCAATGATGTGCGATAGCGGAACCTATTATATGCTGAATGCTATGCCATACATTGGAAGAGCAACAAATACAAATGGTTTGCCGCAAGGAGAATGCTATCACGACCAATTCATGCCGACCGCAACATAACGTGTGACAATTGGTTCACGTCTATCCTTGCCGCAAAATCATTGCTGCTTAAACCCTATAAATTGACAATTGTGGGCACGGTAAGGTCAAACAAACGGGAAATTCCTGAACAGTTAAAAAACGCCCGTTCTCGACAAGTGGGAACGTCTATGTTTTGGTTTAATGGATATTTAACCCTAGTGTCGTACAAGCCGAAGCCGTCGAAGATGGTATACTTATTATCCTCATGCGATGAAGGTCCCGTTACAAATTCTACAACTGGCAAACCTGAGATTATTATGTTCTACAACCAGACTAAAGCCGGCGTACTTAGACACGTTTGATCAAATGTGCTCTTCCATATCTTGTTCTAGGATGGCAAACAGATGGCCAATGACAATATCTTATGGCATTTTAAACATAGCCTTTGTCAATTCGTATATAATTTACACGCATAATGTTGTACTAAACGAAGAAAGACCATTGAACCGTAGAGAATTTATGAAGAAGCTAAGCTGTGATCTATCAACACCGTGGACAAGATCCAGATTGGAAATCCCTACTTTGCCAAGACGTTTGAAGGAAAATATTCACAATATCTTGCCACAAACCAGTCAAAAGGTTTCTGAAGGACCTGATGAGGAACCTCCAGCTAAAGTTTGGCGTTACTGTAGCCTATGTACAACGAAGAAGAAAAGAATGTCTAAGATGACATGCACGAAATGTAAAAAGACAGTGTGTGGTGAACATAAACATGATGTTTGCAACTGTATATAACTATTAATTTTTTTTTTTTTGACTGATTGGTATTATTTCAGACTGATTATATTGTAATCCATCAGTTAATAAGGCAATATAAATAATAATTGATATTTAAATAACGAAGATTTATAATTTTGTGTTCCTTTTTGCTATGGATTTATAAAATCCCACTTTACTGAAAAAAAAGTGAATAATATATATTTACGTTTTAATTAATTGCTAATAATATAACAATATTTATTTAATTTTGTAAAAAAAAACGTTTTTTTTTTTTTGATTGTACGCCTCGCAGGCGCATGTTTATCTTTTCAGTACTAAAAAATAAGATTATCCTTCTAGGGTTAACAATGATCGTATGTATTGTATTTTTCAGGCAGTTATGTCCCCTCCAAGAGTAAACCCGACTGTTATGAAAATTGAATTCGCTAATAATTAATTTATGTTCACTTCAGATAGTTTATGTATATTAGATGACTTTAATCTTAATGGTATCAATTGGATTTGGTCGGTATCTTGAAAAAATCCTTATGGCGTATCATTTTAAATATGCTCATGAGTATTGCTTTGTAGATTTTATTCACTCGCTAAATTTAAAGCAAATTAATTCAATCCATAACTCTTTTTAAATATATTAGATTTAATTTTTGTTTTTTGCGGCGAACTTAAAGCTACTGTTACACTAGTTCCTTTTACTGCATTGAATGAATCTATTAACCATAAAGAATTACTAATGGAAATTTAAATGTATACTTATTTAAATCTCAATCTACCACACGATAAATATCGTTTTAGCTTTTTTTGGAATTTAACAATTTTTTGGTTCATTGAAATATTATGTAACTTGAATTTAGAATGTATGGTTCCGTGAAATATTAAATAAAGTATTTAAGATAGCCAAGAAATCGAATAAACAAAGCCATCAGGAGAACTTTAGCAAACTTCGTAGAGACTTCAGATGGATTAGAAAATTTTTTCACACAAGGTCTATTGAGTGCATCATTAAACAGAATAGTACATCGTTCTGGCAATGTATAGATTTTAAACGAAAATCAGTTGGAATTCCAAAAACTTTACAAAAACATGGAATCGTCTAATGTTGAATCAACTCTAGACCTTTCGTTACCTTCTTTGAATCATTCTAGTCAAACTATAATTTCCATACCAATGCACGAAGAAATATTATTGGGTTAGGACTTAATTAGTTTTCCACAGCCAACTTCACACTTAAACCGCATAATCATAGTGGTGTGGTTCCGCGAATCGGGGGGAAAACAAAAACAAAATCATAGTGCGGGCGCTCCCACATCCCCTGCCCCTGGTCATAGAGGCAGTGACTGAGTGCATGTAACAACTGAAGAATAGCGGGTTGCGAGTATGAATTCTGTTGGTGCACTGTCTCATGTAAGGGCATAACGCCTACAACAATCTGATTCGGTAAATCAACGTCAGAATTTTCACCTTGCAGCCTTGCTTAGCATCGTTGGTGTTTGTTAATTTCTAATGACTCGGAAATTTAGAGTGGACATAGCAAATATACACGGGCTAAAAAGTAATCATTATTCCGCGTACGCCCATGTCTGTAAATTCAGACCAGCTCTTTTGGCACTTAGTGAAACGCAGGTAGATACCCCCGCCCAAACCCTCAGATCACACTGCTCTGATGCTACCTGGCTACGAACTAGTGCCACTATTCTTTCCTCCTCGCGGTCTCGCTATTTATGTGCGTAGTGATGTAGCTTACCAAACTCCAGCACAATGTAGTCCCTGTTCCAATCAGGAATTCAATTTCATGTGGTTAAAATTCCATCTCCGTAAACAACTTATCCACTACTGCTTTATTTACAGAAGCCCCAAACTAGACAGCAAATCGACCTTTAACGAGTTTGATGCGCTGTCTGACTCCATTCAAAGAATTGTATCCCTGTATCTCCATACTGAAATCATTATTACGGGCCATTTCAATATACACAATTCTGGGTGGCTTCGACATTCTGGACAGATCTGAGATCTTCGCTGCGGAGAACAACTTAACGGAGCTTGTAAATGAGCCAACGCGGATACCAGACTTTTATAGCCATACCTCCAACACCCCGGACTTGTTTTTAACACTCACTCACACCATAAAATGTAAAGATCTCTTTTGATCTTCTTGAACACATCTTTTTGGCACAAGTGACTTTATTGAAAAATTTAATTGGCTTAAATACTAATTTCTAAACTTAAATCGTGGGAATGGGGCCGGAATTTGACATAGGAGTTAGCATGGGAAACATATACTAGGTCTCCAATTATGCACCTGTCTGGAATTGGCGTGTGTCATATTCGCTGATTCGGCGGAATAGAGTTTGGGAATGCCGACAGGAATAACATGACGTATGGGAAAAAGTATTGGGAATATTGGATTATATTTAATAAAGTAGGGCAGGGGTGGCCGTGGCTCAAGTGGTAGTGAACTGCCTTCCAAATCGGAAGGTTCGGAGTTCGAATCCCAGCCTCGTCCGAAAGACATTTCATCCATTTTTCAGTTAACGAAAATCAAGTAAGACGAGTAGTTGACTAGAAATCAACATCAAGCCAACTTCCACTAAGAATTTAGTTTCCCCATTAAATGTTGGACGCCACCCATGAAGCGAAATATCCAAATAACTACTGAGCCCAAACATCTTTCTTTCTCTCTCTATCCCATTTTCCAAAAAAACTTAACACATGCTGCGGCATTATAAGTGTATTCATACACACTCTAGGCTCGTCAGACCGTTTTGTCATATCAGCTAATTTCTCGTATGCTGACCACACAGTTAGAGAAAAAATTCCGAAAAGAACCGTATTGCAATATAAGAAAGCCAATTGGAGCGGACTTAACACCTTCTTTAGGAATTTTAACTGGTCGTTGTGTTTCCTCGATAACGACATGGATGCCGCTGCTAATATGATCACTGACACTATTCTCCTTGAAATAAGATCCTTTATCCCTTATCGGATTAAGAGTATCAAACCAAAAGAAAAGCCATGGTACGACTCGAGCTGTAAAGAGGCTGTCAGGTTTAGGGAAATATTTTTTCGGTCCTATAAGACCACCCCGACAGAGGAAAACCGAAAAAAGTTCAAACAAGCCAGGAATGACTTCAATGTCTTACTCAAGCGCGTGCAATTTCTACACGACCAAAAGCTGAGGCAAACAATACTACAATGTCCCAAAGGTAGTAAAAATTGTTGGTCCTTCATCCAAAACATTAGAGATTCTGCCTCATCCTCCATCCCAATGCTCACTTACAATGACATTCCAGCTGTCAGCTATATGGACAAAGCCAATCTGCCTGCTGCACACTTTGCGGCCAGCTCAACACTCCCAGACTGTGCTTTGTCCCCGCCTACACTTGAGTGCGTCGAATCTACAATGGGACGAATCCACTTTCGCACTCGTGTAGTAGCAAGAGTACTCAAAGATCTCAACATGCATAAATCCGCTGGTCCAGATGGTATATCTCCCCTTCTTCTGAAGAGGTGTTCTTCCTCGCTGGCAAAACCACTGCGTAAGCTTTTTCATCAATCCTACTCTTTACGACTTTTTCCGAGCAGAGGGAAAACAGCATTTATCCAGCCTGTCCCTAAAAAAGGCGAATCTTCTTCTTTCTCCTCCTATAGACCCATTTCACTTACGTCCCTTCTTTCTAAGGTCATGGAAACGCTGGTAAACCGTCAGCTCATGAAATATCTTGAAACACGAATACTTCTCAATACGGTTTTCGTAGCAACAGCTCCACTGTTGATTTGATGGCATGTGGAACCAAAGTGTAATCAATCTGGCGAAAGCAAGATAGTTCCACTTGAGATTTCTAAGGCATCTGACAGAGTTTGATATCAGGCTCTTTTGCCGAAAATGCGTGCATTTGGGATTGGTGACTCTTCTTCTTCAATGAATTAGAAACTACCTTTCGGAACGTTCAATTCAAGTTGTCGTAGACGGTTTCAAATCTGATATTCATAAAATAAATGCTGGAGTGCCCCAGGGCTCCGTTCTGTCTCCGACACTTTTTTTAATTTTCATAAACGATCTGTTGCCTGCTACTTCTTATCCAATATATTCCTTTACTGGCGACAGCACTCTCTGCTTTTGAAATTCGGCCTCATGTCTCTGCTCTTCGGCTGTAGAACGGGAATGACGGCGTACATTAAATTCCGATATTAATAGCATAACTAATTGGGGAACTATCAACAGAGTGGAATTTAATGCTTCCAAATCTCAATGCTGTCTGCTTTAGTCAAGTCTAAGTACCCAGCCATTGTCCATGAATGGCACTTACATCGCCGAAACCAAAAAACTTTCCATTTTCGGTATGTGTGTCATTGACAACTTACGTTGGAATGACCCCATTCGATGTTGTCAAAAATGCTGTGAAATGTCTAGGTTTCCTCAAGCGATGCAAGAAATACTTCATTCTCTCTGATCTGGCCTCAATATTTAAAGCATTTAGCCGCCCGAAATTGGAGTACAATGACCACATCTGGTCGGGTGCGCCCAAAACTTCTCTGCATCTCCTAGATAGGATCTAAAACCGTGCGGTAAAACTCATAGGTAATGTATACTGTCTTACCTTGTTGTATCGCTATTTTCACCACCGCTTCACGGAAATTGCCAGTAGCATTCCACCCCTAAATAACACCCGTCTCGCTATGAATGCTCATCAGTATACCCTCAAGCCCAGTTTCGGACATACTCTGAAATATGGTGATTGGTTCCTTAGCCGTATAACTCGCTTATGGAATGCCCTGTCGAGCTCTTTATTGCCTAGTCACGATAACTTGCAAACATTTAAAACCAACGCACATCGGTATCTCTCTTTTTTTTCCTCCCTAACTTCCCCTCGCCCATAGACGAGCCTATGATATGTGAAACAAAAGGGCCTAACAAATCACTGCGGAAGTGATCTCCATTTGTTGGAGGCATATATATTGCGTACATTAAATGGCCTTGTATCTTAAGTACAACAGATGAACAATATAGACAAAACTGCAACAATCAGGCTACCTCATCGTTCAATACACAACCACCTTAACAGGAATTTATGCGAAAAAAATTATTCCCGAAGCGAGCAGAGTTAAGAATTGATTTCATCTATTTTTAAAATGAGGGATGAACTGGTAAAGCTTAATTTGGTATATAATTATTATCAATTTATTGCACCATATGTAACTTATAGGAAAATGCCCGACACTGAGGGAAACACGAAGAAATCTCCTCGGCAGTAGTTTCAAATCAGGGACCGATTCAGAGCCTGAAATGCGAAGACCACATACGAGGGTGGGTCAATAAGTCCCTGAAAATTAAAACAGATGGCATTTCCACCTCAAATCCAAAAATTTTGCTTGTCAAGAAGCATCTTCCAAATGAATGCACCTAAATTTTCAGACAGATCTGTCAAATACAGCCACACAGTTGTGACAGCCGTTTGAAAAAGACGCCTACGAGCATTTTCATGGAAAAAAGTTAATTTCGTGTGCTCATTATTTTTTGTGCAAAAAAAAAAATATCACGCAAGTCAAACAAAAGGATGAAAAGTGTTATGGGAACTCTTCACCATCGATTAGAACCATCCACCACTGGTTTATTAAATTTCGGTGCGGTCGTACCAGCAGAAATGACGCCGTTCTGGTCGCCAAATTAAGGTCAACACAACAGTAATGATCGATAAAATCCACGGTATGAATTTGGACGAGTGAAGGCACGCGAACTTGAAGCCGGCACAGGCTTATCAAAAATATTTTGATATGAAAAAGTTAATCGCCAGATGGGTGCCGCGTTTGCTTGCAATTGACAACAAACGCAATCGTTTGACAACTTCAAAGGAGAGTTTGGCGATGTTCAATCACAATCCGAACGAGTTTTTGCGCCGTTTCGTAACCACGGACGAAATATGGATTCATCACAACACACCAGAACAATCGAGACAGTGGACTTCTCCTGGTGACAGTCTTTTTTAGAATGCGCCCGGTGTCATTCACATCGATTGTCTTGAAAAGGGTAAAACGATCACCGGCGCCTATTACGCAGAGCTGTTGGATCGATTCGACGCTAATTTGAAGCAAAACCAAACGAATTTGGCGAGAAAAAAGTTCTCCTCAATGGCAATGGCAAAATTGCATGAATTAGGTTACGAATTGCTCCCTCATCCAGCATATCCTCCAGATTTCGCCCCCTGCGATTTTATCCAAACCACGGAGAAATGGCTTGGCGGTAAGAGATTTGGGTCGAGTGAGGTCTCGAGGGCCTCGAGAAATCGTATTATTTGAAGGAAATCAGCAAATTTTATGCCAGATTTCAGGGACTTACTCGTATTTGACCCACCATCGTATATCAACTTTGCCATTAACACCAAATTGAAATGGCTTATCGAGACCAAATTATAAACGGTGTGCTTTAAATTTATTGTCTCTACTACTGTACCAACCTTATTACTTATATTTGATATAACGAAAATTAAATCCTTAACCTCCTCTGGCAGACGGCATAGACAATTTTTATAAAAACAATTTTGCGTGTTCTTAAAAGAAAAAATAAAACCATCTGCCTATCTCTGGTTGTCGAAAGTGAACGTGCAGACGCGTATCGTCCTAAATGAGGATTCGATTTGCTTCATCTTTTACTTAAGTATTTTATCTAACATATACGTAGTTTTTACAGAAAGAAAAATATTTACTCACCTGTTCGACACTAGTTAAATCGGTCAATTGATTCAGCAGATAACGTAGATTCTTTCCAGTTCTCAGATGCCAATTGAGACCGCTCAATGCAGCTGCAATACTCGATGCAGCTATGGTGCTGGCTGAATAATTTGAAAAATAATGCTCTGAAACGAAACGACATACAAAAACAAATTAAAATCCAACAAAATCCAACAAGATAGCATGGAATTCAATTAGAAAACCCAAATAGATAGATGGAAAAATGTATTATTAGCACACATATGGGGACAGACACATCCTGCAAGGAAACGAAAGAAAAAATCTGCAAAAGAACAACACTGCCTGCGGAGAGGATCATCACTTGAGGATCATGTTCCTATTTCTACATTTCGCCTAACAAAAGATCAATCCTAGGTAGTCGAAGTATTTCAACTCAAAGAAAATGAAAAAAATCCATACACAACAGATTTTTTTTTTTTTTGTTTGGTTTTGCCAGTCAAAAACAGGAAACAGATGGTTTTTCTAAAAACCCGCATCTTCTTCCAAAAAAAAAAAAAGATACAATAATTTTTCCCAAAAGTTTTGGCATCAAATAATAATAATTTTCTCCTAGAACCCAGATTTATGTGGGTGAAAGGGAAAGGTGGAAATGTGGGACACACATTTAACTTTCTCTGTGTAGATTACGTTGCCGAGAGTATCCTTTTTTCCACTTAAATAGATAAATACCGTAATTTATTGTATTTGCAGTGTCTGTCGTCGTTGTCGAAATTGAATTTTCTGCTCGAACTCAATTTTCTCCAGTTGAAATGCAATTTCTATCTGAATCACATTTTCTGATCGGCAGCCATCTGTATGTCTAGATCAGTGATCTGTATCCATTCCATTGATCGGCGAAACGGAAGAGGGCGTACTATGTACTCGTAACTCTAAAGAAAAGTGTTAATCATCCAAAGGGATGCTGAGAGAAAGAGGAGTTCGTAATTAATGCCAAAGGAAATAGATCGGCTCGTTCAAAAAGTGGTAAAGTATCACATTGCGGATCTTCATTAAAGGCGTAGAGATAAAGATCGGTGCGATTCCATTTTCACACATCTCTCAATTGAAATGGATTATTTATGAGTGCAATTTGTAGGGGTTGCTGATGTAGGGTGTTTACACAGTCACAGATGGTCTTTAAAGAGCCGTAAAATAGGAGCGATCTCGTAGACGATCGATCCCCTCGCATAGGGATCTTTTTAGCAAGAGGGTTTATTGCAGAAGCATTTGTCTGATGTTTTTATTAGAAGAAGTTGTAGAAGTGAACCCCAGGAATGGGATGTAAGAACTACAATAGAATGGATCTGTCTAGATAGGATATGCGCGGCGTTTGATAACTTGAATTGGGCAAGCAGCAGCGCAGCAATAAAGTTCGTAGCTAAGTGATGGGCTTACCTTCCAATGTAGTAAATCTTTACTAAAATGACAAGGGCATGCTCGACCAGTAGCATAATACTGGTTTACACAGTCATATGACTCACGTCCCTTTACAGAAGGAATGAAAAAAGATGTTACGAAGCAGCTAATAGCATAGAATAAAAGCGGATTCACTGTGGACGACAAACGATTAAAGAACACCGATCTTCGGGATTGCACATGGAATGTTCGAACCCTTAACAGATTGAATACAGCCGCACAACTAGACATAAACACCATCCAAGAAGAGCGATGGGATGGACTGGACAAAAAGCGGTTAAAAAAACCTTGATATCTATGATACTAAGCGCGATAAGAACAGCAGTCGCCGCATTTATTCGAAAGCAGTAAGAGGAAGACCTAGGGAATAAATTTTGAGATACAGGCATGTAAGTGAACGCCTAACGACGATTCTCATCAAGGTTAAATTCACCAACATAAGCCTCATGAACCCTCACTTCCCCACCAGAGAAGGTCGAGCTCCCCAACAAAATCTACAAGTAATGCCCGAAGTATAACGTGAAAATTATCCTTGGCGATTTTAATATCAAGCTAGAGAAAGAGGGTATCTTTGGTAACACAGTGAGGAGGCACAGATTCCACGCCATCACATCCGGAAACGGTTAGAGGCTTATTGATTTTGCGGCGGGACGTAATATAACTATAGTCAGCAGACCGTTTCCACTCCTTGATATCCCTAAAGATACTTTACTGTCTCCTGATCAACAAACCGTCAACCAAATTGATCATATTGCGATCGACGCATGACACCACTTCAGTGTTTTGGATGTCCGAGCGCTCCGAACAGTTAACATCGACACGGGCAATTACCTTGTTGTATCCTAGATATGGATGCAGATATTCGTAGCAGCCCAAGGCCAGCGAACCATTCTGAGGATATTCAACTCGGAACGACTACAATCGCAAGAGACCGCAAAGGCGAAAACGCGATAGGGTTTCCCTTAACCTCTCGAGTGGTCCGTAGAAGACCAGACTGCCAGATAGCAATCACAGATGCCGTCTCTGGTGTACTAGGTTTCAACTCTCCCTAACAAAGAAACCCTTGATTCGATGACGAAGGCAGACAGGCAAATCTAGAAAACAGCAGAGAAGAACGAGGTGCTCGCGAGCTTTATGAGCAGAAAAGAAGGAACGAATATAGAAAAAAGGTTTGATCGAGGCCTTAAAGAAGTGCTACCAGAAGAATGAAGTTCGGAAGCTATAAAGCCCGAACAGAAATCTACAAGGATGGAGAAGGAAATGTCATAGTAGAACCACAGTCGGTGCTGAAAATCTGGAAACAAACGGTGATGAACCATTTAATCTAGACGAAGACGAACAACCAGCAATTTCCAAGCTTAAGTCCAACAAAGCTGCTATACCCAATGGCTTAACTCCCGAGCTGCTTGAAGCAGCGGGTGATAATTGGATACGCAGTATACATCAACTCATCTCCAAAATCGACAAAAGTACGAGTATATCCAACGAATGCTTCCATTGTTTGTCCGATCCTAAAGAAGGGATCAACAATCGCCTACAAAATTCTGTCTGCCGTATTATTGTATATAGACGGGTAAGATCCTTCGTAAACAATCTGACCGGTGTCTATCAGTGTGGTTTTAGACCAGGAAAGATAGATCAAATTTCCACATTACGTCAGGTATTGGGAAAAACCAGAGAACTCCAAGTCGATACACACCATCTCTTCATCGATTTCCAAGCCGCACATGACAGCATCTATTAACTATACAGAGCCATGTCCAGTTTTGGTATCCCTGCAAAGCTCATTCGATTATGCAGCATGATGAAAGAGACTGCACGCTGCTCTGCCAACAAAGAACGACACACAACATGGACGGCTGGGCCAAAAGGTCACGATTTATCTACATCGGTTTCGGTACCACACAACGACAACACCAGGGCAGAAGTCATGCGAAGAATCACTCTTACTAATCGCTGCTTCTTTAGACTTAGAAGGCAATTGAGTAGTAAACACCTCTCTTCAACAACCCAAAAGACATTATACAAGACACTGAATATCCTTTTAGCGCGCGGAAGCGTGGACACTGAAATGCTCTCGGACGCTTCGGGAGAAAAGTTATTCGGGTAATTTTCATTTGCATCAATGTAGTATGTAGGAGGCGTTTTAACAGCGAACTGTACCGTCTGTATAACGATGCTGCTCGGATAACTCGGCTTAGATGGCTAGGTCACCTTTCCGCATGCGTGCCTGCCCGGAAGGTTTTCGACTCCAACCCAGAGGGACAACGCAGTAGATGGCGGCCTCATCTTAGGTGGCACCCATAATTGGAGGAGAACCTCAGCCAACTGGAGGCAGCTGACAAAAGATCGCACCAGCTGAAGAGGCATGTTGTCTGAGGTTCTAGTTCACCCCGGACTCTAACGCCATCTAAGTAAGCTAGTTTTTGAAGACTGAAGTCTCCGATCTTTGCTCAGAGAATTTCTTCCTCGAAAAACTTTATAATTTTGTATCTCGTTGTTCTTCTTTTTTTTTTGTGTCACCCGTCATTCCATCGAAACCAAAGTTCGGAGCAAGCATAGCGAAAGGAGATCTTCTATTTATTATCCATTCAACGTTCCGTTCATCATCGTACCCTTGTCCCATACCGCACGTTCAGAATACTACCAAAAGCAGTTTCTTGTTGAATGAATGCTGCCGTCGACGTCAACTTCGATTTCTTTAGTAGGAACCTCGCCAATTCTCAAATTTCCACGAAACCTTCTAGCCGGTAAAAGACATAAAATAAAATAAAAAAATACTTGAGCGGGACTAATATGCGAAATTCCTACACACAGGCGGCGGCGCTTGTACCCCTCAAATAAAAGTAATTTTTGCGCTGCATAATTAAATCAAATTGACACCTGAGATGTGTGTGATGTTCTAAAAAAAAAACAAACCGAGAGACAAACCCAAAACCGACACAAAACAATTTCTATTTTTTATATTTTTTAATTTCGTTGAGGGGGTTCCCTCTTTCCTGACCACCACTACCTGCTGTCAAACAAAAATCCAAGATACTCGCAATACTCGTGCAAAGGAATTTTAACAAACAAAAAAAGCATATCGCCTCCCGCTCATGCTAAAAGTGTGGGAACAAGCCGCTGGCAAAAATATCTTTACCTTCCCTCACTTCAGTCTTCGCTTACGCCACACATGCTGGGATAGATATTCTCTCCATGGAGGGTAAATGATTTAAATTTTTGCACCACAACCTGCCGAAAAAAAAAAGAAGAAAAGTCAGCAAAGATACAAATACGAATACGAGTATTCGCCTGACCATCATGGTCTTCGGTTTCGTTACCGTTGAAGTACGAAAGGCATAAATTTGTCGATTTAATTTCTTAATTAAGTCGACCCGATGAACGAAGGCACATTTCATGTACTTTACGGGGGACGAAAATGCATCTAGGCACTAGGCAGGCCGACTGTGGACTGAATGAAACCATCATCATCATCATCATCATCATCAATGAGACAGAATGCCGTCAATTTGCATGCGAGGGGGGCGCATTGAGGATGCAAAGTGGACAGAAAAAAAGAAAAGAAACAGAATAACAAATGGACAAAGGACATTGCCTGGCAGCAAGGAGAACAAAAAGACCACCTTCAGGTTTCCGTTGCCATGGTCATCATGTGATCGTCCTGTTAGGTGGAGTTGGCTTGTTTTTTTCCGTTTCTTCTCCCGATTTGGAAATTTGATAATTAAGGTTTGAAGTTGCTAAAGCTGCTGAAGTCTCAAGAAGGACAAGAAGTCTTTGGTCTTTGAAACAACATTCCTATTGGTCTTGATTAGCAGGCGTAGAAAGAAAAAATAAAAAAAAAATACAAAAGGACAACGGCGCTGAAACTTGAGTTGGTGTTGGTATTTTTGCAGATTTTTGCTGCTCGAGACGTTCAGTTACTGAATCAGGATCATAATTTAGTTTTAATTGGGATGGTATGAGGAATGTGGATATGTTATATGGCATCCTTCGGCATATACTGGTTTTTAAATATAAGGGGACTTTACTGCAAGATACATGCATTTCAGTGGTTTGGCGAACTTTAGAGGACTACGATGCGCGGTAATTGACGTATGTTTCAGTAGGTTCCAGTTCATTTCATCTCTGATTCCTTTTCCACTGTCCTGGGACAAATTCTTCCTCCATATCAAGTGACTTATTTACACTACACAGTGTGTTTAGCACTGCAAGTATCGTACCACATTATTCAAAAAAAACTATCAAGGTGCTACGCAAGCAGACACAAATTAATGTCTCCTCCACAAGTTTAGCAAAAGTTTATTAGAAAAAAAAAAAAAAAAAAAAAAAAAAACGTTTGGCGGAAGGTTTCTCAAGATAGCGTATGCCTCTTTCGAGATTTATGTAGTCCTTTTGACATCTCCAAGATTTCTTTAGCGTGGGTTACAATCCGATTACAGCCATCGCTTTCATTACTGTAAGGAATAAAAAGGGCAGGAGTGGGCATGGGTCTTAAACCAATAAACCTCTTCACTTAGTCTTTGGATAACTGCCTCCAGATGCGTACTACGAAATATAGAGGTCCACTTATGCGTGCCTTCAAAAGCGATATCGCCCTCTACAACTTTTGAGGTTGGAATTGAATACACTTCAAGTCGGACCGTTTGTATTCATTCGACTCCATGTAACAGTCAATTAGACGACCTACATGCTGTGCACTTTACTAACCATGCTGATACCGCTGTGGAGCCCTTAGTGTTCGCTGTTGAATCTGCTTCAAATCCTATGCAAACGGGACCAAAAATTACTCGAATAATCATTCAATTCGACCAACATTCAACAGGATTGAAGAGGATCCTATATAGCCTAGTGTTGAGGCAATTGACAAGAGTTATTCTTCGTTTGATGTCAGCGCTGGTATCGTTGTCTGAATTGATAGCGAAGCCTAGGTAGACAAAGTGCTTAACTACCTCTATCGAGGGTGATGTTCTGTCCGAGACGTCGGTGTTGGGTGTTTTACCTTTGTCTTACCCTCGTTAACCGTTAAAAACATCTTTGTCGCTTCCGTCTCAATACTCGCGATACTGGCATCACGCTGCTGTCTTCCGATTATGTCAGTATCATCGGCGTATGCGAGTAATTGAACGGACTTTTGAGAGATTTTGCCTCTTGCGTTGGTTTGATGTTAAAGAAGTCACACGACAGCGCATCGCCTTATCCAAATCCATTTTTGACATCAAAAGTCTCGGTGAATTCTTTACGGACTTTGATAGAGCAGCGTGCATTCTCCATCGCCATCCTGCATAAATGGACGTATCTGGCAAGGATGCCAAAACTCTGTATAGTTCTTCTCTATAGAAGCTGTCATACGCATCCTGAAAATCGATGAATAGGTGGTGTGTATTGTGAATATTTGGTCAATGGTGGACTTTCTTGGGCTAAAGCCACATGGACCATCAGGATGTTGACGAATGGCTGCAGACGTTCACACAATACGGCAGATGACTCCGTAGTTAGGACAGTTCAGAGAGTCTCCTTTCGTACTTTTGTCCGACCATATTTTAGATGAGTTGGAGCATGCTCCTTACCAAGTCATCGCCTGCCGATTTAAAGAGCTCGGCAATCAGGCCGTCCGCCCCAGCAGTTTTGTTGGATTTAAGCTTAGATATGGCTTTCTTCACTTCATCCAGGTCGTCATCGCCGTTATACTCTACAGAAATGCTCTTTCCAAATCCTCAACAACGACCGCGACTCTACTACTACGTCCTATTGTTCTTCTCTACAGGCTTCGGTTCGGGATTTGTAACCGTGGCATGTTTTTTTTTTTACCTTTTGGTAGCATTTCTCAATTTCCTCGACCGCGCGCTTCTCATGCTCGTTCTATTTCCTCCTGAGAAGCAGGTGTTCCACTCTCCTCCTCTGATCGTAGAGCTCGTGAGAAGCTCTAGTCCTTCCATGCAGCGCTGCTTTGTATGAATCGTGCTCAGCTGCATGTTTTTGCCGGCGCTCGTCGTCAAACCAAGGGTTTCGTTGTGGTGATCGAGTGTACACCAGAGCATCTCTGATGACTTTTTTGCCACTGATCTTCAATACTTGATGCTGGTGGCATAGAAGATTAAGGGAGACTCGGCGATATCTTGCGACTGTAGCCGTCCGACGTAAAACTTCCCCATAGTTTGCATCATTAGAGTCAATCTGGTTGACCGTTGATTGATCAAGTCCCCCCTTGCGAGTATCGAGTTGCAGATTCGCCTGAATCCATTATCGGAGGTGGTGTCGTGCAGGCTATACCATCCGAGAGTACTCCTAAAGATGCCCTCTCTTCCTAGCTTGGCATTGAAATCGCCGAGGAGAATTTTAATGTCATAGCTTGGGCACTCCTCGTAGGTTTTGTCCAAGAGCTCGCAGAAGCTATCTTTGGTGTTGTCATATTTCTTTTCGGTGGGGGCAATGCGCGCATGCCTAATCTTGGCTAATGTTGGAAAATTTAGCCTTAATACGGATTGTTACGAAGCGCTCGTTAACAGGTCGGAAAGCCACGACTTCGCCATAGTAGATGTCGCAGTTTTTCATTTTCTCTTTACCCACCCCGTCCTAACATCCTATCGCATTTCTCCGATGGCAGTAATATCTACTTTGCAGCTGTCCAGGACCTCCGCTAGGTGGTTGGCTGCACGTAGGCTATTAAGGAAGGGACCTCACATTCCACGTAGAGATCCGAAGTTCATTGTCCTCGTTTCATTTGTATGAGTTGTCAATAGTAAATCTGTCCATATCCGAGGCTGGTTGCTGCTTTGTAACCTAACTTTTCTTTTCCATGGCCGTGCAGCTCCACCGGCGGCACAACCCCCAACCTGGAGAACCTGATGCTATACTCGTAGATTCATTAAAGAAGTAGGCTATACCGAGTATATGATACCAAGTACATAACAAAATGCAATGATAAACAAGAGCAGTGAGCCAGGGGAAGAAAAGAGTCCAAGCTTCACCAAGATACCCGTAACAGGTACAACAGCCAAAGTTTGTCTGGAGCTCTACAGGGCAGTCGCTGATGTCTTGATCCGGTAAACGTAAAACTGATCCAATTATACTTCGTCGCATTAAGTAAGTAACGTATGCAAGAAAGGTGAATAGAGAAATACGAGCAGTATCAAGACGTAGATATAGGCCAAAACCGATGACTAGGCCATAGTGAGCGAATGGACGGCAAACTTTTAACTGTCAAAAAACACAGGAAAATTGCAAAAGTGTGCAAAATTTTTATGTGAGTTGGTCAGTAGTCAATTCTTGCCATTTACTTTTTAGAGATTATTTCATGTAAATGTTGACCACGATTACGTTTAAAGTGGTCCATATGGAGGGTTCAATTTTGAATCGGTTTTTCGAGCATATTGGCTGGTATCTCGCTGACAACACGGGTAATGTTGTCTTCCAAGGCTGCAATTGACGAGGGTTTATCGGCATAGAAGAGAGATTTGACGTTGCCGGCTACCGAACTCATTTCTTAATTGGTCCATCGATTCGCGTGCTGTGTATGATGTAGCGCTGTCTTACTGGAATCACATGTCGACCAGGTTCAGCTCGTGCATTTTGGGCAAAAAGAAGTTCGAAATCATTGAACGATAGCGGTCTCCATTGATGGCAACGTTGTTCTCACGGTCATCTTTGAAAAAATACGGCCAATGATTCGGCCGGACCATAAACTGCACCAAACAGTGCATTTTACCGTTTGCGTTGGCAGCTCTTGTATTGTCTGAGGTTGCTCATCGGACCAAATACGGCAATTTTGTTTATTAACATATCCATTCAACCAGAAATGAGCTTCGTCGCTGAAGACAATATTTCGATAAAAAAGCGGATCTTCCGCCAGCTTTTCTAAGGCTCACTCATCGAAAATTCGACTCTGTGGCAGGTCGTCCGGCTTCAGTTCTTGCACGAGCTGTATTTTGTAAGATTTTAGACCAAGACCCTTGCGCAAAATCTTCCACGTAGTCGAGTAACACAATCCCTGCGAACGGCGACGAATGGACAAATTATGGTCTTCATTGACACTGGCGGATAGAGCAGCAGTATTTTCTTCTGTACGTTCTCTACGGATACAGGTAGGTGGCCTGATGTCCAATAGCGTGAAATTAGTCCGAAATTTAGTCACTATGGCTTGAATTGCTTGCTCAGTAGTTCGATTATGACGAACGTAAAATGGTCGAAGTGCGCGAAAAACATTTTTCACAGAGCACGAATTTTGATAATAAAATTCAATAAGTTGTAAGCGTTGTTCGGGTGTAAGTCTTTCCATGATGAAATGGCAATTCTAACCGTGCATGTTTGACTTTGACACATATCACGAATCAATATACGAGTAAAACACTGAAAAACTAGCAGGAAAAAATTCGCCCTTTACATCGTAGGAGCTTAGAGGAGCTCGTGGGAACTGTTATTTAAAAGGTTTTTTGGAAAGGATTCAAAGATACCTAGTGTTGTTTTCGTGGCATCGTGCTTCATTCAAGGAATTTTGAAATTCCCCTCCTTGCTGGGCTCATTTAGGCCTAGACCAATACCAGTCCTTTAACGTGCTACTTGAGTTTGTCTGATAGAGGCTACCCGCTTAGGCGCATCTTATAGTTCCTTCGGCGGTTAAATCCTCAGCTCTTTAAACGCAACGTTCTTTTTAAGGTCCTTGGTGTTCTGTCATTAATTTCACTCCATTAAATCATCTTCGGATAAAAGCTGTCACTGAAGGGGTTCCCATTCATTGAATATGCAAATCTAAACACATGGTTATGACTAAAACCACTTGTATTACGGACCAGAGAGATAATTCTAGACCCAGGTTTAGTGGTGGTGGTGTAGGGTGGGAAGTAGAGCTGACACTGTATATTCGAAAACCAAGTACTCGTACACCAGCAGCCGAGTGCCACTGAAAAGCAAACATTAGATCAAGCTCAGACGTTTGCAAAACAAATTCCGTCACTGAACACAACCATTTAACTCCATTTAAAATATTACCTCGATCTCAATTATCGGATTAATCAGGATTCCCAACAATGCCCCCAGACTGGATAATCAATTAACCGAATCGCACAAATCATCTTTAAACAGTCATTAGTGTGAAATGGATACCACCACTTAGACAGTCAGACAATTGTACAACAAATCGTTTTCTCGCTTAGACTGTCGATTTTTACTCGCCTCACTTTCAGTCATTCTAAATTACACACCATAAAAGTACATGTATTTTGCAATTCCCCAAATTTCTTCCATTTATTCATCAGATCACCTTTTGGTATCTTCGAAACAGGAAAGTGAAACTAATGCGATAATTTGACCAAAAAAAATAAATAAATTCCTCCACGAGTCGAGAATTACGTAAGCCCCTTCATCACCGTCTTTTGTTTTCATTTTTTGGGCTTTTTTCATATTTTTTTTTTGTCTGTCGGATACTTATAGGTTTGCTGACCTTAACTTTTTAAATTCTCTTGTCAGGTTAATCACATTTCCACGAATGAGATGATCAAAGCGAAAACCAACACATACAAATAAAACAAAATAAACTGAGATACCTCTATAACAAAATATGGTCCAGATACGAGTAACTTTCACATCCAATGGATGTCAGCATAGGTCTGCGCTATTCTTGTGTAAGATTTGACACGTTCCAATGTTCCGACCACGTGGATGGAACAATAACAAATCATTAGCCCCTTCAGATACGGCTATTACAAATTTACAAGACCATCTAAAGCAACACCAGCTACAATGAAAAAGGGTCTCCCAACGATATGTTTCCTGGGTGTTGTATCCGTATCGTATCCACGGAATAGGCTTAGGAAGTTGGATATCCCTCAGCCGCCGATAGAAACGATTAATTATGGCTCACCTTCGGGGCTGGTGAGCTGTCGATGATTACAGATACTTAGTTGGGCGAGAGAATAGTTGTTAGTTAGCTTGGTTTGTTTGGATGCACGATTACAAGTCATTATGCCTTGAGATAGATTTAATTTGTCGCTGATTAATGAACGACTGACTGGTCATCGCATTAGATAAATTAACTAATTGAATCGTAAGATGGTTAGGCTTTTTTGTTCGACAGATTTCTTATAATACTCCTATTTTTGGGGATTTTCTTTTCCTTCCATCGCTTCTTTCTTTTCCATCACATTGCACTCGGTTTTCGATTTTATTTTCCATTCGTTTGAAATGAGCTAAGCAAGCTCAGAAATACGAATACAGAAAGACGAACGAATTTTTTTTCTCTACGCTTGGCCTTGAACTTGACGTGGCAAGTAATAAATAATAGGGGGGCAAAATCTTCGAATGAAATCGATGGAAATTGTGAGAATTCGAAGGTCAATGTTAAGAAGTAGCCATAGAGCTGCTTGAGATTTTGAAAATGTTAATTAAAGCCACAAGAACATTTAACAGATACGAGCATATGAATGTGGAGCTACTATCTCTTTTACCAGTATGGGCCTCTGGGGAAACAAACAACACCTGCGGTTACGATTTGGTGGGCTACGTAGAGATGTATCCACATTTTATTCTCAGCATCCAAATAAAACGATTAACGAATTTTCTTCTTAAGTAGGGCGCTACAACACACAGGGAACACATTGTGCAATCTTTGAGAAAATAGGTAATTACTGTTTTTGTTCACTTAACTACCACAAAGAGGTAGGAGTATCTTTTTAGTAAGACGAGGTTTTTTCCTACTACGTTGGGCCCCTATGTTAGAATTAAAATCTTCGGGCCGAAGCATTGGTGTTTATGCGATCTGCATGTCATATTCATTTCATTCAGTATGTAGTCGGCTTTTTTTTCGATGTTCTCTTATATTGTACTCGTATTTCGTAGAGTCTTTTATTAAATTTCCTTTTCCAAAACTATAGTAGTCTTGGTCTTACCAAAATATCTTCGTCGACTCTTCGATGAGGACCAGTGTACCTGCCTAACAGTTGGACTAAAATGACGAGGATCTGGGTAGCGAACGTCCTCTTGTGTATAGTAGTCGTTAACAAAATATAGAATGTTTCGCAGCATACCATATGGTGCAACCTGGTTGTTTAGAGCACAGTAGCAACCAACAGCAGCTTATAACAGAGTAAATGAAGAATTTGGCGCACGCAATTGGAACCGGAACCACAACCAACCGGCCGTGCGTGATTGAAGGACCAAGCTGGTTAGACAATAATGTTAATTGAGGTCCAAGACCGTCCCAGTTTTTAAACGGTCATCGAAACTAAGTTAGTAAGTTACACTTTTTAAACAACCTCTCTATTTAACACGATTAGTGATGATATACCTCAGGGATCCATCTAAGGGCCTATTCTTTTAGATGTAATCAGTCTAGTTGCAGATATGCTTCCACTCCCATCTTGTATGGCTGGACAACTATTTTTTAAGCAGATGTTGACAGAAAGCTATAGTGAATCGAAATGGAAACTTCGAAAAGTGATCACCATGTCGCTAAGGCCCTCGAACGAGAACATATAGTGAATTCTTTTAGAACCATGGGCATTCTTCGTTTATTCGTCATTCTTCAGAAAGCAGGCGCTTTTGGTTGAATATGGAAAGACCTGAATATGCTCCATGTACCTTTATCTATACGTGCGACTAAGTATCATACTCATATAACACTAGATATAATGGACAATTATCGACTATTCGCTTTAAAAACCGAGAAAGGAAAACCATCATCAAGCACCAAACTACAGAAAACATGTTAAGGAAAGTTTGTGTGGTTCTCATAATTAAGCCAAATGAGTTTCAGATGATATTCCGATTCTCAGATGCAGATCTTACTTTACTGACAACACCAACAACTTTAAGATCTCCACGGAACAATGCAGTGAATGCAGATTTCGAGAAATTTCCATTCCATCATCAGTGATGAACGAACTGAGTCTTATTTGTGTTATTGCCATTTCCTAAGCTGAACAGAGCAGCAAATTGTAACGTGACCTTGGACACAAGCAAGACTCAAGTCTAAAACGCTTAAACTAGTTTGAAAGTTGTTAAAAGGCTAAGTAAGTTAAATCTTAAGAGCGACTTTCGTACTGTACAATTGGAAAGTGTCAACTCTTTTTGAAAAAAAAAGTTATTTGAAATTGGTCCTTCGAGCCGGATAGACATCAGTAAATGAAGCAAACAACGACGTCAGGGCTAGACCAGCGATAACTTCATTCGAGCTCTTTCTATCTAACTATCCAGATGGTGACGGATAAGTTTCAATCGAACCAATGGCAATAAGAAGTATGTCAGCAAGCACAAATGAGAGCCATACAAAGAAGCTTAAGAAGAACCAAAACTGCTTATGAACTCTATGAGAAAGCGAGGAGGAACATCGGCTTTTCAGAAAGAAGCAAAGAAGCGCCTGATGGGGTCCTTGGACATAGTCTCCGGTTTTTAACGTAAACCACCTGTCATGTAGACTTATGTTTACGGGATGCCCATACATCCATGGGAGCAAGGATACGGCTTGCCATCGCTCTCCGCCAGTACCAATTCGGAACTGTGTTGGAGGCACAAGTTCCACCCTTGGTATGAGTCGAGGCCGATCTAAAACCTCTTACTGCCTTTAGGATCACAGCACCTAGTACTTATTTGCAACTCTACAATGGGTCAAACCAAAAGGAAGACCCTTCCCGCGATTTGGGTTTAAATCACAGCCATCATGACGCTCCCACAAGGGGGCCTACCTCAACAAGCTAGGCCCGGGCCGAAATCCGGGGGGCTCCTGACTCCCATGATACCGTGATGTAAGTCCTGGTAGGGACTACCGGTGGTCTTGCCGCCAACAAGACCTATGACCGGCAACTTGTAACTGGTCAAATCGTAGCAACCTTCGGAGGCGCCATCTGAACATGTTTACGATAAAACCAGTAATATGCTCTCCCCCCGCATTTTATTAGACAACGTCATTGATGGGCGAAGCCTTGGTAATTGGGCGGGGGCCCGGGGTCCTGGGACAGTGATTTTAAAGAGATGAGGCAGAGATAGGGACGGGATGGATATTTGAAAGGATTACTTCTGCAAACTGTTTAACGGCGAAAGCGCTCACAATATTCCGCTGTCAGGCAGAATAAACCATTCAATGTGGATGTGATCGATCGAAAACTACTCCCTGGCTAGCTGGCTATTTACAACACGAGATTACAATATGTTTGAGATATTTCGATTAGAACTGTATCCATGCCAACAGACCACGCAATCATATTGTTTCTGGTGCATTTAAGGTGCATTATGTTGAAAAAAACAAATACCCATCCACCGTTCAGTGAGACATTTCCCATAATCGTCTTAGCTCCTGGACACTTGTTGATTTCAACCATTTGAATGTGAATATTTCCACGGGATAAGGAACAGAATTTCTTGAATGCAAAATAAGTGAACAATTTCGCAGTCACTTTAAAACCAAATCACAGTCCAGATGCTCTCCTAAAAATAGTTGCAAATAGGATTCACTCCCTCTTGAAACTCTTGGAAGTCTTCACAATGTGTGTCCATTGCGCCAAAGCCCATTTCCGAGTAGTTATTCATTAAATAACCAACAAATAATAAAAAAAATAAAACACCCTCAACAAATCTGCAACAGAAAAACCGACAAAACTCACGTAGGTACTGTGTGCAATTCCAGATCATCGGTGGAAAGTCATAGCCACAGAAGCGCAGAAGGAGTAGTCTTCATCGTCAGTTGAAGGTATAAACTGCTGCTTCAGTTGCCGTTTCTGCCGCTGTTGCTGATAATGACGATGATGATGATGATGCTGCTGCCGTAGATGCTTCTGCCTCTGCCTCAGTCTCAGGTTCAATCCCAGCCTCAGTTACTTACTGCTTCTTGGCAAAAGCCTTTGTGAGTTTGGTTGATGTAAATTGCTTCGCATTCGTAAGTCAGGGTCTTTCTCAGCTTTATGTTGTCTTGTTGCTGCCGCCACTGCCGACTACGAATACAAAAACGATGTGTGGACGCGACTGGGTCATTGTTTGTCTGGACAGGACGCCACCGCAATCGTAATCGTAATCGTTGCTGATGCTGCGCCGCCTTCGCTTTAACCATCGCCACAATACTTGTAACTATGTGCGAGTATTTCATACTCCAACGGCTGCTGCTGATGGTGATCATCTAGTTGCAAAGTTGTCTTTTTGCTGCGGACGCCGAGACATAGTAGTTGCTTTATGGTCAATTTCAGTTGATCACCTTTCAGAAAAGGGCGAACGAATGGCAATACTCGACTCTGGCAACAGACAATTGCTGACCTTCGTATTGAGAAGCGTTCAGTGTTCGAGTCTTTGTTGAGACGACTATCTTTGACATGTTCTCACAATAGCGAGGCTCTTCTTGGGAACGGGAGTAGTGACTTGGCTGATATAGTAAGGTCTCACATAAATAATCATTTTTATGATAAATGTTGACAGAAATCCATATTTTGTGCTTGAAGTTCTTCATCTATTAAGAGAACTCTTCATCAGGTTTTCATCACGTCTTGAGGTAACTTTTGAGAAGCAGTTAGGTGTTAAAAGACACTGAAGATGTATTCATTTGCAACAGGAACTGACAACTCAATTTCAAGGGACATTGACTGACAACTGTCTTTTGTAAATTATTCTTGGAAGCAAGTTGAGCCATTGATACGACTTTGACATGGCTTTTGTCATCCAATGATGACTTTCTGTCACGAGAATCTGCAAGAAGTTGTTTAGATTTTTTTTTCTCTTTTCAAATAAACCTCCCAACTACCGTCTGCTTCAAACATTCGCATCTTCCTGTTGTTCAGTTCGTATTTAAAAATAACGATTGAAACTCAAATTTCTTATTTTTGTTTTTTTATTCTCGGTGGTTGCTCCTGTCAGTGGGGCCTATGTCTGGGTATTGGCAGATTCCTTTGGTTTCATGTTGCAATGGAATGAAGAAGGCAATCACAATCTGTGTAGCAGCAGACCATTTTTCACGATTTTTTTTTTGCCCCCTCCTCAACATAATCATCATCAACATAGTTTTGCGTCTGGCGGAACGTCGACGGTGGATATAGATTTCGTATTCCATTTTTACCTTCTCTGCGTCTGCCGTTGTCGTTCAATTGCGATGAAAAGGAAACCCAACTATGCTAATGAGATCGTGAGTTGGGTACCCGCCAACGTCATCACCATTTTGGGGGGCCAGCAGGAGCATAGGAAATTCAAAAACAAAAAAAAAAAATTATAAATATTCCATAAATGCTGCAAGAATAATACTTGGAATCGAAAGTTGCGGTAATAACGGGGGCTGCAGCTTTTCCGGTGGCGTTCTGCAAATTCAAGAGGTGCTATTGCGGAATATGTGTTGCGGTTAGTTCACTTTCATTTGCGTAAAATTAGCTGATCCGGAAAATGCGCGTATTGATCAAATTTTATATAAGACAACATGTTGCTGCAGCATGTTGGTAGATTTTTTTCTTTTTGTAAAAATCTGTTATAGAACAAACACTGTCACTGAACTTCGCTATTAGCGATATGATAATATTTAAGTCATTAGGATCTACCCTCTGTGGAGTCTTTAAAAATAAAACCACGGGAAGCAGACATCTTGTTATGTAGTGCGAAATGGGAAAAAGATATCTCCAGGACTTCAGAGCCATCCGTTCGCAGGTGAATCTTGAATCCATTCAATCTGGGCACTTGTTTAGCATATGCTCAGCTGGTTCTTCCTTAACCTTTGCAGGTGCAGGTGGTTCTGAGGGCAAGTTTATGAAATATAGCCGACGCGACGCATCAAACCAATCGTAAGGTGAATGTGTGAGCTGCAAATATGCATTCTGCCAAGAGAAGGATCAAGTTAATAAATGAAAGGACCAAGTATCTTTATTCATAGTTTAAGTTGCCATACTTTCTACTCATAGAAGTTTCTTATCTTAAACGAAGCCGTCTTGCAGCCTTACCGATTCTTGGAACGCAGCTTTAGAGTGTCGTATATTCGCATCTGGCTTTCTGACCCTTCTTTCAACTCAAAAATGCTGTCACACTTTACGTCTCGAGGCACGAGGCCCTATGTCTTGTGTTGCAGAGTCAATTCAGTCAATTCAAGTGTTCTAGGTTGTGTTTTTAAAAGCCCATTCTCTCAAAGCGCCCTAATATCAGCGCGGAGTCTGTCGGGCTGTTCTGCTAATCATCCAATACTGTACACAGTAGAGTAATTCTGTGACGATTCAAGGTTTGTGAAGCGCAGTCATGGCAGTATGAGAGTTGTATTGCCAAATCAAAGTACCAACAGTCTGCTGGGACTAAATTCTTTACTACGTCCATCGAATTGTAATTGCTCAAAGACTGGTGGGACGAGGTAAACGGTGCAGCTACGAGTATCATCTATATTTTGCGGATTCAGCAGCCGCCATAAGATATTGGTCAAAAGTGTAGCGCCCGTTCGACATTCAATGATCCAATCATTCCAATGATCCAGGGACGTTCAAGTTCCACGCAAGCAAATTATGGAGGGTCTTAACGAAAATGATGGAACGTTTTTGAACATCAAGAACCGTACGCCATCAGGAAAGCTTGTATTGTCCAAAAACCACAGTGTGGCGTGCGATTTCTAGCCGAGCGATAATCGGCCTTATTTGTTAATCAAGAAGACGGCTGAAGCGATACCAAATTATTGACCAGTTCCTGTTGCCTGCATCTGTATAATAGAACGCTATTTCAGCAAGACGATGCCACTGCGCATACTGTTTGAGACTCGATAAGAAGCTTTTTCGAGTAAAAGAATTAGCATGTATGTACAAGGTGGGCAAAAGTAATGTCATAATGTGAATTGGCTGCCATTTTGTTAGAAATAAACAAGATTGGGCTCCGTTTTCACGAAAGGTTTACTGGAAAATGTAAATTGATAACATTGAGGTGAAAAAATGATATCGGTCAATGACCACCTCCTGAGTTGAATTTTGAATTGTTGCTCGCAAAACATCTGGCTCCAAATTGGTAATTTCTTTTTCAATGTTGGCTTTCAGGCCTTGCAAGCTCTGTCTTTGTTGAGGTAAATACGAGATTTCAAAAAGCCTAACGCCTTCAGGTCTGGTGACCTGGCTGGAGACCACATACCCTAGAAATTGGTGATTCAAAATCTCCATCGTTGCCCGAGCTGTGTGAGCGGTTGCTCCGTCCTGCTGGAACCAACAATCACCAGTTACAGTGGTGCCGTCGTCGTTCTCAAAAAAATAAGGGCCAATCACTTTTTCACTGCAAATGCCGCACCAAACCGTCATTTTAAGGGGATGCAATGGTTTTTCGTGCATTTCATGTGGATTCTTCATGCCCAAGAAACGCAAATTTTGTTTATTCACATAATCACTTAAGTGGAAATGGGCTTCGTCGCTTATTATGATTTTAGATACGAAATCATCTTCTTACGCACCAGGTTTAACAGAGCATGGGAGTAAATTAACCTCACTTGACAGTCAGCATGCAGCAATTGGTGAAGGATTTGCACTTTATAAGGGAACACCTTCAGGTCTTTCAACAAAATTCGACGCAACGAATGTTTGCTGATGCCAAATGGTGTGCATCATTGTCTCGTTGATGTTTGTGGAGTCTCTCGTACGTCCTCGGCCACAGCAGTGATATTCTCGGTCGAACGAGCAATACGGGAGCGACCACGTCTTGCGGCATCTCTAGTGGACTCAGTTTGCACGAGACGCTCAGCCGAAAGTTTAGTTGTTCGCACACATGGTGCAGTACGACGACAACAGACCGGAAATTGGTCAAATAAGCAGTAACAATAATGCCGCGTTCTGCCGGTGTGTGGCTTGTAGTCAACTAATTCTCTACAACATAAATGTCAAAGCACAATAACATTTGACGCCATTTGTCACATTATGACAGGACTTTTACCCCACCTTGTATGTAGATATTTCCTGGCTTTCTTGCTCGCCGGACCTAAGTCGACGGTTAAGGATAAAAATCTTCGAATGGTTCAGGCAAAACAGGAAAATATTCACCGTGGAGTTGTGACCACGTTGCCTTTGCTCTCACATCTTCGAGATTTTAAGGATCTGGTTGCAAAAATGCCTTAAATAAAACGGTCGTCATCTAGATGATATTGTTAAAAACTTGAAAACTTTCTGGGGAACACCCTTTATTTTGCCTTGCTTTCATATACTTTCAGAACTCTTCTTTTTGTCTTTTCTTTAACTAACGTAAATAATTCTGTACTGACACTCTAGGTGCCACCAATGTTGTCAATACCCTTAAGATGTTTGCACATAGCGACGGCGAAGGGAAGTTAGGGAGGGAAAAAAGAGAGCTACAGATGTGCGTTGGTTTTAAATGTTTGCAATTTATAGTGACTAGGAAATATAGAGCTCGCCAGGGCATTCCATAAGCGAGTTGTACGGCTTAGGAACGAATTACGATATTTCAGAGTACGTCCGATGGTATACTGGATGAGCATTCATAGCGGGATGAGTGGTACGATTAAAAGTTGGAAAGGGTTGAGTGCTATTGGCAATTTCGGTAGAACAATGGTGGTGAAAATAGCGATACAACAAGGTGAAATAGAAGGCATTACGTCTGTGTACGAGGGTGTAGAATGACTGTGTGATATTGTCATCATCATTGTCATCAATTTTACCGCACGTTTTAGGATCCTATCTAGCAAATTCAAAGAGGTTATAGGAGCACCGGATCAGATGTGAGCATTGTACTTCAATTTCGGCCGGATAAACGCCTTAGATATTGAGGCCAGATCAGAGGGTGTGAAATATTTCTTACATCGCTTGAGGAAATCTAGACATTTCACAGCATATTTGGTAACATCGAATATGTGGTCATTCCAACGTAAGTTGTCATTGACACATATCCGAGAATGGAAAGTTTTTCGGTTTCAACGATGCAAGTTCCATTCATGGATAATGACTTGGTGTTTAAATTTCGCTTTGATGGCAGTAGAGGGCACTGTATTTTGGCAGCATTAAATTCCACTCTGTTGATAGTTCCCCAATTGGTTATGCTGCTAATATCGATGAGCTTAACATACGTTGCCATTCCCGTTCTATAGCCGAAGAGCAGGGACGTGAGTTCGGAAACGAATATGTAAAGCAGAGAGTACTGTCGTCAGCAAAGGAATATATTGGACAAGACAACTTGAATTGGACGTTCCGAAAGGTAGTTTCTAATCCATTGAAGAAGAGAGACGTCGATCCCGAATGCACGCATTTTCGACAAAAGAGCCTGATGCCAAACTCTGTCAAATGCCTTAGAAATCTCAAGTGCAACTATCTTGTTTTCGCCAGATTGGTGTACGCTTTGGTTTCACTTGCCGGTGAGACATGCCATCAAATCACCAGAGGACCTGTTGCTACGAAACCCGTACTGCCGGTCATGGAGAAGTTTTCGTGTTTCAAGATATTTCATGAGCTGACGGTTTATCAGAGTTCCATGACCTTAGACAGAAGGGACGTAAGTGCAATGGGTTGGAGGAGGAGGTAACTGCTCAGTGCTCGGAAAGAGTCCTAGAGAGTAGGGTTGATGAAATAGCTTACGCAGTGGTTTTACCAGCGCGGAAGAACACCTCTTCAGAAGAGGAGGAGATATGCCATCTGGACCTGCAGATTTGTGGGTGTTCAGATCTTTGAGTACTCTTGCTACTACATGAGTGCGAAAGTGAATTCGCCCCATTGAATATTCGTCGCACCCAAGTGTAGGCGGAGACAGACAAAGCACAATCTGGAAATGTTGAACTGACCGCAAAGTGTGCAGCAGGCAGATTGGCTTTGTCCATATAGCTGACAGCTGGAATGTCATTGTAAATGAGTGTTGGGATGGGGAATGAGGCAGAATTTCTAATGTTTTTGACGAACGACCAAAAACTTTTACTACCTTTGGGACATGTAGGCAAAACCTCAGTTTTTAGTCGTATTGGAATTTTACACGTTTAAGAAAGAAGTTGCAGTCATTCCTGGCTTGTTCGGTTTTTCTCTGTTGGGTTGGTCTTGAAGGACCGAAAAAACATTTCTCTAACCCTGACAGCCTTTTTACATCTCGAGTCGTACCATGCGTTTTCTTTTGGTCTGATACTCTTAATCCGATAAGGGATAAAGGATCTTATTCCAAGGAGAATAGTTTCTGTGATCATATCAGCAGCGGTATCTACGTCGTTATCGAGGAAACATAGCGACCAGTTAAAGTTCCTAAAGAAGGTGTTAAGTCCGCTCCAATTGGCTTTCTTATATTGCAATACGGTTCTTTTCGGAATTTTTTCTCTAACTGTGTGGTCAGCATATCAGAAATTAGCTGATATGACACAATGGTCTGACGAGCCTAGAGGGGAGAGCACATCAACGGAGTACTTATCACGGTGAGAAGCTAAAAACAAGTCCTGGGTGTTGGCGGTATGACTATCAACGCCTAGTATTCGCGTGGGCTTATTTATAAGCTGGGTCAAGTTGTTTTTCGCAGCGAAGATTTTAACACGCCATCCTTCGGGTGTTGTCTGTCCACAATGTCGAAGCCACCCAGAATTGTGTATATTGAAATTCCAGTATGAGGATATAGGGATACAATTCTTTGAATGGAGTCAGACAGAGCATCAAACACACTAAAGATCGAATTGATGTCCAGGTTGGGACTTCTGTAAATAAAGCCGTAGTGGATAATTTGCTTACGGAGATGGAATTTCAACCACATGAAATTGAATTCCTGATTGGAACAGGGACTACATTGTGGTGGAATTTGGTAAACACATAAATGGCGAGACCGCGATGAGGAAAGAATAGTGGCACTAGTTCGTAGCCAGGTAGCATCAGAGCAGTGTGATCTGAGGGTTGGGGCGGGGGGATCTACCTCCGTTTCACTAAGTACTAAAATAGTTGGTCTGAATTTACAGACGTAGACGTACACGGAAAAATGAGTACTTTTTAGCCCGTGTTTATTTGATATGCCCACTCTAAATTTCCGAGAAATTAACAAACACCGCCGATGCTAAGCAAGGCTGCAAGGTGAAAATTCTGGCGTTGGTTTACCGAATCAAATTGTTGTAGGTGTTATATCCTTACAACAAAATGAAACAGTGCACCAACAGAATTCACACTCGCAACCCGCTATTCATCAGGTGTTACGTCCACGCAGTCCTTGCCTCTGCTGTATGACAGAGTTACACAGTAACGGCAGTGGCCGAGTGCAAACAACAGCACTATGTCCAGGGGCAGGAGATGTGGGATTTTTTTGCCCAGATTCGCAGAACCACACCACTATTATTAATATTTTTTTTTTTCACAAAAATACCTCTACCACAGCTGTTTCCTGCTGATCGGTTAAAAGATCAAGCCTACGTTCCGGGCTTAAGACCGAATGGCAGTTAGCTTTGCGGTATACACTTTGGATATTATTCCTGTTGCCTTAATGCTTCGAGTTCCTCTACGAAGACACAATTTTTCTCAAAATTTTCTTCTGTCAATTCACTTGGATCGGCACCCTTTCCTCGCTACGTTTTTTGATGCAGTGCTATGAACTTCCTGAATTATTCTCCAAAGTGTTGGATCGGATATTTCCTTAATCACTGCTCGATACTTAATCGACTTTTCGTTGATGTCAGTATCGTACTGTGGAGCTTCAAGCTCTAGTTACTTTGTTTTTTTTTTCGTTGAATTCTCGTGATCAGAATCGGGCGGTGTCGACTAGAAAGTGATATCACTCGACATAAACGTTGAAAGGTGGTTTATCTGGGATATTAGAGATATATCTTACATTAATCACCACAAGATCGATTTTTTTGTCGTTTCAGTCATCGAACTCTAGATGATGCGGTCGCTACGATGGCTCTTGTATGGAGGAGCCTTGTTATTTACGACCGTGTTTCCTACTGCTGCGAATTCTCTTTGTCGAAAGACGTTATCTCGAGCCTCTGTGAGGGATAGACACGTCTCTTGTACTGGTTCTAACATTGAATTTACTCAATACGATTTTGACGCCGTACAACGAACAAACTGTATACGGTCTGTCCACCAAACCGTAGAAAACCCACACCGCTAATCAAGGTGTGGGCACATAACACATTCGATCTATACTAAAAACTAAACTCCTGTTCAGATTCTAGGAAGCCATTAAAACTAAAGTCCATAAACGATCCCCTGGTGGGTGCCAGTCATGTTGGGATTTTTTAGTGAATTTCCCTTGTCCTTCAGTCTGAAGCTTACGACAAACATTTTCACGACCGAATATCCAACAGACATATCGCATATGTAATAACCAGCATAGGCAATTACCAAAGCAACGTTTTCTCTCACAAAATATCAAACAGTAAGAGTTCGCAACATTTTTTTGTTGGTGCAACATGTTTACAGTGAAATTTTGCATTTAAAACTCAATTTTTGGGAAGAAATGCTTCAAGTTCATTTAAATTGATTCCTTTATGATCTTCGCATCACCACATAATATATACGCAATCAACAAGTAAACAATTCTCTCCATAACAATTAAAAGTATTGTACAAGCAGCAATGTTTCACTTAATGTCACTTACAAAACAGTCGGATTAGAGAATAAATCGTCAGTTAAAGGCCTTCCGGATAGCATTAAAAATTCCGATTGTAATTTAAATTTGATTGGAAAAAATTTGTTATATGTATGTGTTAAGCAATTTATTAAATTTTACTCACCTTTGGCTGCTAAAGAAATAAATGCTTGCGCATGTTGTCTGACTTTTTCCATATTTAAATCTGGACATTTGGTATTTCTAATTGGCAGGCGTATTAATAGTAATTCTAGAAAATCTAATGGTGTCACCGATGATAGATCCCATTTTAATCGGCTCAATACGTACAGCTCCCACTGCTGCGAAGAGAAAAAAAAAGAAAAACAATTTTTAAAATGAAAAATGAATAATTAGTTGGTAGTTAGAGATCGGCGGTTACACGGGTTTTAAAAGGAAGTGTAACATTAAATATGAAAGAATGTCGCACATCTGTAAACAAGTGATTATTGACCGTGTAAAAATGAACAAAATATACAAAATGACTTGTCATAGTACAAGCACTATGATACTATTTACAAAAATGATGACGGAAATGTGTTATTTTAGGTGATGATTAATGGGCAAAAGTTAAGGCCAGGGGTGGAGGTTGGTTTCGGCTATTGGGTTCCGGTAAGTAACCTTGCCCAGTAGCCCACCAAGTACGATGTTATTGTAATGGAGATGGATTCAACTATCATAGAATGACTATAGTCGTATATTGTAGGGTTAAATCATATGAAAACCTTTGTTATGTAAGGTTCCCGCTATTTTTTGCCATTTTACCATATGGGAGTCATAAAATTTGTATCAATGACCTTTGATTCTGTAGTAGTTGCAATTGAGGTGAATATGTTTAAAGTTAGTCAACAGTTACAACAGAGGAAACATTGTTCGAGTAACGATGCATACACTTGAGTAGAAGCCACTTACTAGCTTCTTTAGCTACTTAAAGCATGCATTACAGATGCATGCAAGTAGATTCTGCATAAGAACCCACTTAAACTCGATTTGTAAAGGCGAAGCACGAGAAGTATAGAGGCAATCGATGACTCTGAAAGAATAGTTTTATCAAAGATACTTTCAGACGTTAAGAGCTACATTTTGTCTCAAGGCAATTAAGTAAGTTTCCTGATATGGACAGATGAGGGTATGTACGAGTACATTGTGGAATATGTAATATTTTATATTATATTAAGATATAAGCAAGCCATATAGTTGAGGAACAATCTACTAAACAAGGAGTACCACAATGAACAGTGGTAGGTCCCAAACTTTTAAGTGTGAAATTAATTCAATACATTGTAAAAACAATAATTGTGAGCGAAAATAACATAACAGAATTTCAGATCTTATACCGTTCCTAATATGCTACGTAGCAATCTTAAGACAGAAAATCTTTTCTGCTTCAAGACAGCAACAAGCTGTTCTTGGATAGAACTTATTTTCAGTGGTCTTGCTAGTCAAAAGAAACAACGATTGATAAGAGGATTCTTCTGTGGCGTTTGACTTTATTTTTATTTTATTATCCCTTTAACGGAATTACTCTGTCTTTCGAAGACTGATATTAAGGTTTAGCAGCCAATCAAATAATTACAACCTTATGCAACAGAAGAAAGATCTCCGTCTCTTCAAAACGTCCAGATGGATTCGTTTGATTTGCCTGTAACTTGGAGACATGACACCTACGCCTGTGGCCATAAGGAACGCACCCCTCAATGGAAGCCCTAATCAAGGACGAATGCAGCCCCAATACCTGTTCAGTTTCTGGGAAATCCTCCTAAGCCATACCTAGCAAGTTCATCGGCGATATCTTTTCCGATTGTGAGCTTTAGATGTAAAGGGTCTTTCATTAAGCGCTTCTTTAAATTTAATTTAAATAAAACAAAGAACATCGTTTAAATGTCCGTCTGGGTGGCATGCATCCGAAATGTCCAATTTTCCATGAATCTGGCTCATAAATCAGGCTGAATTTGACTGATGGCATGGGTTATGTTGGCTTTGAGGGCCGCTGTGTGGTTTGTGGCTTATTCGCATAGACCTGCGACTTCAGAAAACCCCACAATAAAAAGTCAAATCGCACAATCTCGGTGGCCAGTTCACATCACATCCATGACCATTTCCAATGTGGCGAGAGCTGTGTGGCACATAGCGCCGTCCTGTCGAAACCACATGTCTTTGGTGTCCATATTATCCATTTCAGGCCAAAAGAAGTTGGTAATCGTCGACCTATAGATGGCCTGGCCAACGTCGTTTTCAAAGAAATGTGGACCGATGACGCCGCCACCCCAAAATCCACACCAAACAGTGACTTTCTCGGGATGCATTGGACGCACTTGGATCTCATGTGGATTGTTATCGTCCCAAATTCGACAATTTTATTTGTTGACGTATCCATTCATCCAGAAATGGGCCTCATCGCTGAAGATGATTTTTCGATGAAAATTAGGGTCATCCAGAGCCCATTCAGCGAAGGCCGAGTTCTTGTGAGCGACGCGAAATCGACTGCCTCGGATTCTTCTCCACACTCTCACTTATAGCCGCGATGTTTTCGGCAGATCTTGCGTATCGTCGACGTACTGGTGTTGGTTTATCGTTTACTGAACCAGTGGACTCAAATTTATCCACCACACTGCGAATAGCCCTCTCGGTAGGACGATTTTGACGACCGTAAAATGGACGAAGCGCGCGGAACGTTGCCCAATTTTATCATTTGCACGTGTTGTTGAACGCTATGTCCGCCCATGGCGATTTGGCAAAACAGACTGAATAAATGACAGCCATTTTGACAGATGTAGCTTCAATACTATAAAATGGCCGCTATCAACTGTCAAATATCGGAAGTGCCTATTGGAAAGCCCTGTATACCCGACTTTTCCTGGCTCAGATTCTGGGTAGACCTGGGTACAGGGAAAATTGATTTTATATTTCCACAACATTCTGTGTCAAATGACAGTTGGGGCGCAAGCTTCAGTGAATGGCATTGAAAATACGATTCCAACTCACGATACAAATATAAGGATTCAAGGGGATGTAGTGGTGTGTCACTAGAGAAAGTCTAAGCGTACTTAAAAAGGCTTCTTGGCAGCCGATACAAACCGTTCTTTAGGGTCATGAGAACCAAAAGCCCAAAGCGCTACACTCAAGAGGGTATTACTACCCTTGAAATGCCGGAGCACGTGTTAAGTTTTTCGGAAAACTAGATAGAGAGAGATAGAGAAAGATTTTTGGGCTCAGTGGTTATTTCGCTCTATGGGTGGCATCCAACATTCAATGGGGAGACTAAATTACTAGTGTAAATTGGACTTGATGTTATATTTAGGCAACCATTCATATCTCAAGATTTTAGTTGCCTGAAAAAGTCTTTCGGTCACAGCTGGTATTGAACCCCAAACCGTCCGATTGGGAAGCCAACACACTACCACTTGAGCCACTGCCACCCACTTTGACACGAAATATTAAGTCCTATCTAGGATAGCATCCTTCGTTGGATAGACGCATGGATACTAAAAGGACTGACTAAAAGCCCATTTGTAGTGCACTAATCGGCGATACAGTCTAAAGCTGCCTTTAGAGCAAACCGTCGTTATGCACGATCCAAAAGACGGTACACCTGCATGATCAGCAAATGCAAACACGTGGAAATTAGGACGTAGCGAAGGTCTGGTCCATTGAAATGTCTAAAATATCTACCGAGTGCGTCGTAGCAAAGACCATATGATACCAAGATAGTGCGACTGGCACTTCAAATTAATGAAAAGTAAAAAGCGACACAGGCGGTCGGGAACAAAAGTTGACCTTATTCAGAGTGAGGAAAGCTTTTTTCCTTTTTTTTCAGAGTGTGTGTATACCATATTGCCAACCGAAATATATCGGAAAGTCTTTTCGTTGCCGCAGCAACCACTTCAGCCGACATGTGTACGATAGGTGATCGGAATAAATGGAAATAGCACACGAATTTTCTTTATGTTTGTGGCCTCCGATTTGTATATCTTTACTTTGTGATACACATTCATGTGAATCATTGTGATCATTCATGATTTTCTTGAGTAAGGTTGTATGAGATTGAGTAATCCGACGATTTGGAAACTATTTTTTACGCATTGATCATATCGATATTTTTGTACTTCATTTTGTATTACATTTGTGCCTATTTTGCATTATTTTTACATTTATAAATTACTTTTGCATTTTATACATTTACCATTTATTATTTAGTGTTTGTTTTTTTCTTATTACATTATTTCTACATATTTTTATCATTAATTGTTCTATTACTGAAATATATTTTTTGTTTCAAAAATGAATAGAAAAACTCGCAAATCCGAAGGACAGGCCAAGAGCCAGTATTTTAATTTGTCGTCGCCATTTTGATCCTACTGTCTTGGGTAAAAGAAGATTAAAGTCTGGAGCAATTCCCACACTTTCTTTTGTTTTTAGTCGTGTAAAATCATGGAAACATCGAAAATCGTGTCGTTGTGATCGGCTTATACAAGAGCAATATGGCAAAGAGGTGATATCTTTCGGACCTTGCGACCGCTTGGAATCACTCGCTGTTTTGTTTATCGTACTATTAAATTATTCGAGGATACTGGTGGAGTACTTGCCCGTCAAAGATCCGGCCGTCCACGCACTGTGCGGACTCCGGGAGCCGCGAAAAAGCAGAAGATCTTGTGGCGGAAAATGAACATTTCACAAAAATCCATGTCTCACACATCATCAAAAAAAAAAACACTTAGGACTCACAGACAAATTCAATTCACCGACCAGAAAATTTCTACCCCGTCGAAGAAAGAGGTCACCATCACACAAATGTAATGGTATGGTGGGGAGTGACCTACGATGGCATAAAGTTTACCAGACCATTGTTTTGGAAGACGTCATTAAGCCGCTAAGCCGAACAATATTCGCAAGCAAGCACTGGACACCCCAACCAGATTCTGTTCCAGCCCACGAGACGAAAACCACTCAAGAGAGTGGCTAAAAAATGTACCCGACTTCATATTTTTTTTTTCTTAAAATGCTTGCGCACAGCGCGGGGGAAGGAAAATCAGGAAGGATAGAAAAAGAGGTACCGGTGAACGGTGGTTTTAAATGTTTGAAGGTTATAATGACTAGGAAATAAAGAGCTAGACAGGGCATTCCATAAGCGAGTTGTACGGCTTAGGAACGAATCACGATATTTTAGAGAATATCCGAAAGTGGGCTTGGGGGTATACTGATGAGCATTCACAGCGAGGCGGGTGTTACGGCTAAAAGTTTGAAGGGATGGAATGCTACTGGCGATTTTTATGGAGCGCTAATGGTGGTAGTAGCGATAGAACAAAGTGAGACACGAGACATTTCGTCGGTGTCCAAGAGAGATATTAGTATTACCTATGAGTTTTATCGCACGGGTTTGAATCCTATCTAACAGGTGCAGAGATGTTTTGGGCGGACCCGACCAGATGTGGGAATTATACTCCAATTTCGGTCGCATAAATGCTTTATATATTGAGGCCAGATCTGAGGAGGTTAAGTATTTCCTACATCGCTTGAGGAAACCTAGACATTTCGCAGCATTTTCGACGATATAGTCATTCCAACGTAAGTTGTCATTAAAACACACACCGGGAATTGAAAATTTATCGGTTTCGACAATGCAAGTGCCATTCATGGATAACGGCTAGTTGTATAAATTTCGCTTTAACGACAGCAGACAGCATTGTGTTTTGGAAGCATTACTATAAATTCTACTCAGTTAGTAGTTCCCCAATTAGTTATGCTGTTAATATCAGAATTTAATGCGGGACGTGAGTCCGGGAAAAAGCAGAAAGTACTGTCGCCAGCAAAGGCATATATTGGATTAGAAGTAGCAGACAAGACATCGTTGATGAAAATTAAAAAGAGTATCGGAGACGGAACGGAGCCCTGGGGCACACCAGCATTTATTTTGTGAATATCAGACTTGGAATTGAAGGAGAAAGTCGTCGATCCCAAAAGCACGCATTTTCGACAAAAGAGCCTAATGACAAACTCTGTCGAATGCCTTAGAAATATCAAGTATAACTATCTTGCTTTCGCCTTATTGATGTACGCTTTGGTTCCACTTTTCGGTGAGACATGCCATCAGACCACCAGTGGACCTGTTGCTACGAAAATCATATTGCCGTTCATTGAGAAGTTTTCGTGTTTCGAGATATTTCATGAGCTGACGGTTTATCAGCGTTTCCATAATATTGGAAAGAAGGGGCGTAAGTGTAATGGGTTTGTAGCAAGAGAGAGGGGAAGATTCGCCTGTTTTAGGGACATCACTGGATGATTGGCTGGCACTCCGGACCTCAACCCTTTGGATTACTAGTTGTGATTCGTTTTAGAGAGAATGGCCTGCACTACTCATCACCGAAATATTGAGTCGTCCAAGCGAGCCCTTGTCCGCGCTGTCGACAACTTTCCGATGAATTTGGCCAGTAGGTCTCAGGTCCCGCTTTAAAGCAAATGTCAGCCATTTCGAATGAAGTCTGCCATAACTTGTAGCTAGGGATTTGACAAATAAAAAGTATAAATTTGTTTTTAAAAATATCAGCGCGTTTTCATTTGGCCTAAGTTTTGCTTTATATCAGTATTTATGACTAGACTAGGTATTGAGTCTTGAAATACGAGTATAAGCGTGGAATTAAGTTTTTTTTTGTAAATTGTTGGTAAGCAACTGTCCAAAAACATAGTACAAAGTACTTCGCTGGCCTACTGCGAAGAAGATAGCGATATCATACCTAATATACGAGGGTAGCCCCAGAAGGTCATGCCCTGACGATAGATGGCGGTTGTTGTTTAAAAAGATTGACTATTGTAGAAAGTACTAACCTTATGAAGCTTAAATTTGAAGTTTGACGACGCTGTGTTTCTTCTATTTGTTCGGCAGCTATCGATTGTTAACGCTCTCAATGAATTTTTAAATATGGAAAAAATTGGTCATCGTTATGTGATCCAATACTTCCATTTGCAAGGGCTCAATCCAACCAACATCAAAACGGAACTGGGTTCTACTCTGGGGGAGTCTGCTCCTTCGTTTACAACAATAAAATATTGGGTGGCAGAGTTTAAGCCAGGCCGTACGAAACAAAAGCCGACAGCAATAAAGCCGAGTTTTTGCATCAATTCATAACCATGGATGAAACATGGGTCCATCACTTCGCACCCGAGACGAAGGAATAGTCAAAACTATGGACTCGAAGGGGAAAATCGGCTCCAAAGGCGAAAACAGTTCCATCTGCAGGCAAGGTCATGGCGTCAGTTTTTTGAGGTGCGCGTGGGATAATTTTCATTGATTATCTTCAGAAAGAAAAACCAATCAACGGTGTATATTATGCGAACTTATTGCAGCGTTTGAAAGATGAAATCAAGAACAGACGGCCGCATTTGGCGAAGAAAAATTTCGTTTCATCAAGACAATGCACCAGTTCATTCATCCGTCATCGCGATGGCCAAAATCAATGAGTTAAAGTTCCAATTGCTGCCTCATGTACCCTATTCGCCAGATTTGGCCCTTCTATATCCGAATTTGGAAAAAAAATAAAAATGGCTTGATGGTAAAAGATTCCCCAATAGCAAAGAGGTCGACTCTGCGGTTGATGGCTATTTTAAGGACCTCGACGATTCTCTCGATCTATTTTTCCTCCTTTCTATTATTTTTCAATAAAAAAAAAATACTTTAAAGCTCTGAGAGCGAATAAACTTTTGTTGAGAGCAAAAATATTCTGAAAAGCTTGGGTTTTATAGGACCACCCATACAAAAATTTTCGGAAATTTTTTTTTGTATGGCGTGCACTATATTGACATTATATGGACTTTGGGGTGGTAGACATCTTTGTGAATTTTCTGGTTCTCCTCAGGATAACTGGATGTATATACATATGTAAGTCGTTGATCCCACTCGATTTGAAGCCAGCGAAGGAATAGCATTCGTCACTACCACAACGGTCAACCCATTTTCTGAGTCTTTTCAACCTGACTGATCGACTGTTTTGAGGACTTTGACAAGTCCTGACGGTTTAACCGAGTGTCCGGATTTTTACTTTTTCAAAAGCCTTCATGGGATGCAATTTTCGAAATCCAAGGAATTTCTCTGTAATTTCCTCAAGGATGAGGCAAACGATGCTGAAATTTCACCTATTTTCGATCAAATTTTACAGATGGTGTACTACAACTACCTTATTTGTCTTTTGTTTGGATTCCGCTGTCAAGAAATTTTCTTAGCCTGCTGGATGAGTATTGCTGTCAATCTTCCTCCGCATTTATACTGCCTATCATCGCCATTAAACATCTACGATTCCACTATACTACAACGCTCCTATTCGCATTTCTGCTGCATGCTTCTTTCTGTTCGGCATTTGAGCCCATGACATGTTATTTTTGCTGAGCCACATCTCCATGATCTCGATGGAGAACTTCGTTAGCTTTCTTTTTCTTTCGAGGAAGCCGACGCGACGTTCAACTCCTTTGGTCGAAGTGTTCATGTTTATGCTGCAACATGACCCCATATGGCTGCTGTTTCCCTGGTTTCGTTTTGGTGGTCTGATAAAACCAAGCATTTCAGAGTGTGGTGCCTCCGATGTCATCATGTCTTCCAAATTCTCTTGGAATTACAGCAATTCAGCGTCAAATTTAGTCGTACTCACATTTTCATTGTGGATACAAAAAGTGGTTCGAGTCGATGTTGAATATCCAAAATACTGAAATTGTGACTGGCGTCGACCGCAACGTGATTAATTTGATTGATAAGGAACTCTCAAAAGCCGTTTATAGATGTGAAAGGGTGTTATCCACCCGTGCTACCCTAAACCTAAACCCGTTCTTAGAAATGTTATGGTGCAGATTTTGATTTACGCATTAGCGGGGTAAGATGTCTTTCTTTCCCAATGCAGCGTTAAATCCACTAACCACGATCTAAACGTCGAGGAGCCCATAGAAGCAATATTTGGCAAAGTCGTCCTCTTCTTCTGTGGAAGAATGATTGTAAGGAGGAAACCTCTTGGCGACTTACGCCTTGATGGGCGATAGTTATGGTTGCTTGAGTAAGTCGAATCCCCATGAAAATAGGCGCTGGTTGTCAGTGGTTTAAGGCCTAAGTGTTCAGCTGAATTTCGCCTGTTTATGATCCATGGGAAGCTTAAACTAGCTATTCTTTCTTCGTTTGCTTAGATAATCCATATTTGAGGATTCCATTCATATTCTCTTCACAGCGCCAGACCACCCGATGTGATAGCCCGCAACCTAGAGGACCTGGACCTTATTATGGAAAGATCCCTAAGATTCGAATATGCCAAAGCAATTCAAATAAGGTTATCACTGAATTGACCTCTGATGTCGCCATCGACTTGATTCTGGTTGTGTTCCGCAGGTTCGAGTCTTCCGACCACGCATAGACGACTTTGGTTGGTATTTCACAACTCGTCTATGTTGAGAAGTTTATTGAAAGCAAGGTGCTTTTACCTACGGCAACTCTAAGGAACAACGTGCCCAGGCAGTTTTTTAGCCAACCGATTTTGTTTACTCCCTTATCTATAGATTGATTGATTGATCTCGATAAAAAAAAAAACAATCTGAAAATGTTGCTTAACTAACACCGAAAGGTAACTCCATCGACCAATCATGATTAAATCTGAAATTTGTGTGAAAACGAATAAATTTGACCGATTTTCCAGTCTTACTCCTCTCCTGTTTCAGACAATCTCCAACCATTTTGTCTCTCTGTAATCGCTGGCCCCAAAAACCCATCACATAATCAAGAGAAAAAAATACAAGAAAACTGCAAATAAAATGCAATAGATGGATGATCTAAGGAAATAAACCTAAAGACCCTTGAAGTGAACCGCGTAGCACTCCATCATCACACCATCACCAGACGCGCCACATTTCCTTTCCCATACAAAAGTCCGTCTCTCTCTCCTTCGAAATCATTTCTTCGCAAAGAGTAAACAACTGACAACTAATGGGGAAAAAAAATACGAAAATAGAAAAACCAACAACACAAAATAATGTGCAACACTAACTATGTTGCCATTAAGAGCTGGCTCTGTCTAGGCAATTAGTAAGTATGTGTGCTGGTTTAGTTGCAAATGGATGTACGTACGTACGGACTTGTACTTCATCTCGTAGGAATAGTCGTTGTATATGCGCGCCCTCTATTTCCGCAATTTGAAATGGACCATAATAAACCAAGCTCTGTGTCAATATTGATAAACACTCTGTTGGAATGCCTTTCAGTCAGAGTCAGTCCATAGCTTTGGTGTAGTAATTAACGAAGCTATGTAAACAACTTCCTGTCCTCGTCGATGTCGACGACGACGACGTCGATCGGTCGGTTGATCATCAACCTCATCCTCATCTACATCTTCATGCAGCACATCCTCCCGTCATCATCATCATCATCATCATCATCATCATCGATTCATCGACAATGGCGTTGGAACTTTGGAAACGATGTAAACTCGTTCACAAAATAGCAAATCTTCTCAATAAATATTGATTAGCAGCGTGCGAATGTACCGCGCCACGCTAAAGTTCAAAGGTAAGTCAATAAAAGCTGAATGTTGTTACAATGTTGCAGCAACATTGTAGAGACTAACATCATGAAAAGAAAAAATCCCTTCTCGTGCTGTCTGGCCTTGGGTATCTATGTGCGATTCTCGTTTTATGAATGAAAGTTAATCTCTTGAGTGGATCTAGAAGCCTGCGGGAATCAGAATGAGATAAAGCAAGAGGAGGTGGGGCAGAAGAGTTTTTTTTTTGTTTTTTTTTTTTTGCCCTCCCTCTTCGTTGATGTTGCACCCCAGGGGCATATTGAGATTGTGTGTTGCCAAAGGAATGTAGTGAAGCGCAGACATATGTTAATTCAAATGTACACAACTTAAGTTGAAGACGACGATGCTGATGCTGATGCTGATGATGATGACGATGCTGGAGCTCAAGTTGAAGCTGAGCAAAAGAGGACGATGAGAATGTTGGGATGCAGTGTCTGGCCTCTTTGCTTAAACCGAACTTTAACCATTTGTTATGACTAAAGGCGTAAAAAGGCGCCAATCGGCGCGGCTTCATAAAAAAGGATCCGCTCCACTCACCAGTGACTCTAGAGTGTAAGAATAAAAATCAAAAAAAAAAAAAGAAGACACGCAAAGTGGAATGCAAAAAGAAAAACAAGATGAACACACCACCAAAAATAAAAGGAAGTCGAAAACATGTGATTCGAAGTGAAGCCCTACCAGCAGGACCCCACAAGAGCCTTATTTCTCGGTGCATCTCATGTGTGTGTATCGGGAGGAACTATATGATTAAAGGAATGGCCATGGTGAGATGTGCGAGACGATTTTCAGAGTATGTATGCCAAAGAATGTGAAATTGTAATTTTCATTCTGTACAGCAGAACGATGAAGCGAACAACGTCGGACAAGACGGTGACGACGATGGCGACTACGATGATGGTATTGGTGGTGGCTACAAAGCGGTAAGTTGCCGTCGTCTAAAAAGATCAAGGCGATAGAAGAAATAAGAACTACACCAGTCGAGAGGACCACAACAACGAACAGCGAACAGCGACGACGCGACATACCAAGTGTCTGGATGCAAGATGCAAAGATTCATTCCATGTATCGCTTGCGTTAGGCTGTGGTGAATTGTAAGCGAGTCAAAAGCAAGAAAATGTGGCAATTAAAGCGCACCAGAATGAATATGCCACGTTCTGGGTGATTGAATGATTAGCACCACCACCACGTTTGTTGTTTATGTATGCGAAGTTTGAATTCTTTTTTTCTTTTTTTTTTCTTTTTCTTTTTCTTTTTCTTTTTCTGCTTATCCTTCACATGCAGCAATTGAGAAGTGCGTTGGATGAGATTACGTGTTCGAAATGTTGTAACAAATGAGAAATGTGATACCTTTGGGCAGTGAGTTGGATATAAGTTGGATGAAACTTGTAGGGATTTACAATTTTCCCAGGAACACATTTAATTATGCTTTTGTTGGTTGCTGAAGTACGTAATTGCTGAAAGAGGATACATACGTAGACTAGGCATGGCATATAATACAGCCCTTTAATCTAAGTGATTCAAAGATATTGCCAGCTCAAATCTTAGTTTAATTGGATAATGTTTTTATCAACAAAATATTTTGACTTTGGGAATTCTTCTTCGCAATTCTGCCAGGGCAAAAATAATTGTTTTGTTGTCACCTATTCAATTATCGAACAAGTGATGTTACACAATTACCTGCTAACTCATCGACTTGTTGTTCTGTGTTATTAGCCTCTGACAACGGTTTTCAATGAGCAACCGGCATCAGCCTGTTTCTACGAGTACACTGATAGCATCTCGATATTTTATACTAATCCCGACACCATATGGCAACATATGGGACGCTCAGAAGTCCTTCAAACATTTATAAAATTTAAGAATCATTCGACAAAACCTACGAGCAACCTAAGGAAAGAACTGCAAGACACTAAACATCGCGTAGGACTTCAAAATGAACTCTTGAAAGGTTCTTCAAACAGCCCTTCAAAATTCTGCATGACGTTCATTTCGACACGAGAAGGACTAACAGTCTTTCTGGAAATATGTTTAGTTAAGACAGGCCTAAATGGCTTATAAAATCGTTTAAACGATCGAATTAACCATCCAAATTCAAAAGAACTGCTGTTTGCTAGCTACTTCCAATTCCGCACTCCAAGTTGATAGAGGGGTTCCTCTCCAATCACGCGCGTCACTTAAATTGGGATCTTCCTCTGACGAGTTTTCTCTCGGTGAGGAATTGGAAAACTTTGTGAGCTGGAGCGATGGTGCCGGAGGCGATAAATGTTGGCCTTAAGTTAAATTCGATGTACAGCGTTCAGAGGGCTCTGCTACTCAGCTGCCTTCCGAGTCAAAAAAAATAAATATTTGAAGAGTTAGTTTTCGACCTTTGACTACCTCCGAGTTATACTTGCCTGTTGTGACGTTTTATCCGATTCATCGACGTTCTATGTTACTCTCCATGACAGCATGTAATTCATTTTGTCCTCGTTCTCTAGATCATCATCTGAAGACTTTTGAAAGATTGCGCATCTGGTAATGGCTTGCGAGTTTCACACAAAACACTCAAAACGATGTTTAAGAGAGCTTCTTTTTAACATTCAAAGTCTTAGTAAAATCATTACTGATCCTGACAGATTAGTGAGCTTTCTCAGTGGGCTTCCTACAGAGGAGCACAAGCTGAGAACAGACGACAAAAACGGGCTCGGGCTGAAAATTGCAAAATAGATGGTGGAAGTCGATATAATCACTAGGGGCAAGGTCTGGACTATAGGGTGGGTGTTGGATTTCTTCGAAACCACAATCTCGCGCAGCAGCCTTGGAAACTAGCGCCGTGTGAACAGGAGCGTTGTCATGAAGAAGCAACACACCCGCTGCGAGTTTACCCCGTCTTTTCTTTTTAATTTCCTCCCGCAAATTATGCAAAGTGGAAGCGTAGGATGTGGCGTTGATGGTTTCACCTTTTTTTTTGTACTCAATGAGCAAGATTCCCTTTGAGTCCCAAAAAACTGTGGCCATGAGCTTTCGGGCAGACGGAGTGACTTTGAACTTCTTCGGGGGGTCTGTTCCTTTTTTATGCCACTGCATGGACTCTTGTTTGCTTTCAGGGTCATAGTGGTGGACCCATGTTTCGTCCCCAGTAACAATTCGATCCATAACACCGTCCGCGTTCTCACTACACATCTCCAAAAGCTCTCTACAGCATGCGATTCTCACTTTTTATCTGAGGCGCTGTGAGCATTCGTGGCACCCACCTTGCACTGACCTTTGAAAGGTTAAGATGGTCATGAAGAATGGTGTGAATGGTACCAATTGAAAGCTTGGTGATCTCTGCCATCATTTTCACCTTTATTCGGGCATCCTCAAGAACAAGTTTTTCGACTTCTTTGATGCTTTCTCCCGTACAAGCAGTAGCCGGGGCGCCGGAGCGGGTGTCGTCTTCAATGCTCTCTCTGCCTCTCTTGAACTCACTTGACCACTTTTGCACAGTTGATAATGAAGATGCGGAACCCTGGTAAACAGCCACCATCTCTTCATGAATAGTTTTTTGACGTTTTCCTTGCTTAGTGAGAAATTTAATTACAGCGCGATGCTCAATTTTCACCATCATCGTCTCAGTTGCCATTATGATTCTGTTTAACTAGAGATAAAACGCGAATTAATAATCACATTTATATGAAATTTTACAAGTCAATTTATATATACAACCACAGCTTCACCCCGATACCGAGAATATGTTGAACGCCCCTCGTACATAATGCGGTGTGATGCTGAGGAGACTGATACCCCTATCTAGACCAGAGGATCTCATTTCTTCAGGATCGGGCATACGATGCTAAGGTTCCATTAGTTTGGCATGCTTTCATCTGACCGTGCTTTGGAAATGTACTTCATAGACTTTGTACAGCTCGGCAGCTGTCAGTACCGATAACCTTGTTGGACATGGCTATTCTCCTATTCCGCGCTTTTCGTGCCATTTTTTCTTCCTTCTGAAAAGCCGGTGCTCTGCTGTGCAGCATCGCTCTATACCTATGTTTTTTTGTTTTCCCGCCGCATCGTCAAACAACGCGTTTTGTAGTGATGGCCGCGCGAAACCTAGCATATCAGAGGCGGCATCTTTGATGGCTTTGTTAATACCTTTTTCATTGGGTTTCAGAACAAGATCCTAAGGGCGCAAGGCGCCGAGCAAGGTTTAGGAATACTGAATCAGCAAAGAATCCAGCAGTTTCTTCCGATTGCATTGTCTTTTCTTAGCAGCGTTACGATATCCCCATTCATGTCTTGGCTATAAGTTAGTAGTCCGATTTAATGCTGGCCGTTCAGACTTCCAGAATACTCCAGACGCGCGCCTTGCGCCAATTCCAATTTGACAGATTGATTCAGACACAGCTAATGTCGAGATGCGGGAACCGCATACCTGCTACAATGATATTTTCCTCAGAAGTGAAATCGATAAGTCTGAATTCGGTATCGAAATTGGAGACAATATTTTCAGGCCAAAGATAACTCCTTTACTAGCGTGCTTTGGACATTAAGAATATCTCTTGTCGAGGAGCTCATGGTGCATCGTGTTTCTTCTTCGTTGGGGGGAGAGCGCATATTATGCTGGTGGCGCACGTTATTAATATTCATGAAATCCAAAACTTCTTGTCAAAGTTTCCCTCTTATGACAAATCCGCATCCAAATTATGTTACTGATGCTTGTCTTTTTGTAGTGTGTAGTGTGCGCCCCAGATTTCATCCTTCTTATACCTGGTCCATTCCATTGAACTTCTTGGAGGGCGGTTGTTCAGAAAATAGGTTGTTTCGTTACCATACCTACACATATCTAATTTTACACTGCCGAGGAGAAATCACCAAGCTGAAAGATCACGTTTTTTGTTACATGCTTTGGACATACGTGCCAGGCTACATCGGTATCAGCAGTACCGATTAAGTTAAGTTTGCCCAAGTTACTAAACCAATGTGGAACCGCCGACGTAAATATAGCATAACTCTTGAAATTTTTTATATACGAATACATACGAATAGGAGGACAGACCATTACTTAGCAAGTGTCAGAAAACTCAGCCGCCACTTTAACGACTACAAAGACTCGCATGAACCAGAACCTCCGGAGCCATTCCCAATTGCGTCATAGCTGATACCTATATTGTAGAAACTTTCATTGATCTATGCGTAACAAAAAAGCTATACTTCCTGCAGAATGACTCCATAATTTCTCCACCAGAGAGACTCAGTATCTCAAACAGAACTGAGCTTCTACTGGTCTAGTATACCACTCTGATCCCGGAATTTATTCAGAAAATGAATAATACATATGCCAGCGCTTAATCCAATCCTCGAAACGTTTTTTTTTTATATTCGGTTTTCGGTATGTCCATCAGCGATTTTCCCATTACTTCCTCTCGGCTGCTGAAACGCGTTCCCCGTAGTGCTTTTTTTAACTCGATTGAACAGAAAGAAGTCACAGGGAGCCAAGTCAGGTGAATTCGGTGGCTGTTGGATGGTATTTGTAGCATTTTTCGTCAAAAAATTACGAATAATGATGGCACTGTGCGACGGTGCGTTATCATGGTGCAAAACTCACGAGTTTTCTGCCACAATTCTGGTCTCTTTCGGCGAATCGCTTCACGCAAACGTCTCATAACGCCCAAATAATACTCTTTGTTTACTGTCTGGCCTTTTAGCAAAAATTCATGATGCACTACACTGTTGTAATCCATGAAAACCGTGAGCATTGTCTTCTTTTTTGACTGAAAACGACGTGGTTTTTTTGGTCTCGGCTCATTTGGTGAACGCCATTCACTTGCCTGATGTCGGGATTGTGTGTCGTAGTCATAAACCCACGTCTCGTCTCCAGTAATGACCCTTTTAATGAATGTGGGATCGGATTCATCCTGGCACGGTCAACACGGTCTCTTTTTTGCATGAAATTAATGTCTGTTGGCACCAACTTTGCTGCTACACGACGGAAACCCAAATCATTAACTAAAATGTCGTGGACGGATCCATAGGCAATGCTCAAGTCCTCCGCTATCTCTCTGAGGGTTAATTTGCGGTTATTGGCCAACATTTCTTTTACTTCATCATTGTTTTCGTCGGTTTTCGATGTCGATGGTCTGCGACTGCGTTCATCATCTTCGATTGATTCACGACCACTTTTGAACCGCTCGTGCCACTGGTAAATGACCGTTTTCTTTAGAGAATCGTTGCCGAAGCACTTTTCCAACATTTTTTACGCAAAATTTAATACAAAAGTTCGTTGTTGCAAATTTAATTCCATTTCTAAAATTGTAAAAAATCGCCAACATACACAGAAATACTCGTAGATGTACTCTTGGCTACGTAACTTTTGCAAATGTCAAGCTATGACGATATGATTTAGAAGGAATGTCAACAACAGATTTACCAACTTAACAAAAAAAAAAACAGAACTCAAATCGGAACAATGGGAGCGCCACACGTTGGTGTGTTTCGGAAACTTTTTGATGCGTCTGCGTCTCCAATAATATAAATTGTTTCTTTCTATATCTGGAATCTATCTGATCAATTCCAACAGTAAGCCATTCATCAGATACTCTTTTCAGGTGAAAAGACTGACGTCAACACCAATGATGATAACCACGAAATACATAAACAATAATTTGGATGACAGAAAAGGAGCAGGTCCCAAGTGGTTCCCCTGAGGCATCCCAACGTAAAGTGGTTTCTAAATTTTCGATATCCCCAACATCTCCTCAGCTATTTCATAAGTATTTTTTCGTTCTTAAATAAAACATCATCGCTTCTGTGCTCTGTGGCAGAGTGCTGTGTCACGCGAAAAAATAAAAATAACAATAAAAAAAAGAAAACAAACAAAATTCAAGTTCTTGAACTTGTCTTCTCAGCGAAACACATTAAACGATTAATTCGAAGGTCACCAACGGAATATCTATATAAATAAACTTATTTCTTAATAGAAAAAAACAACAGTCAAACAAAAATAAATAAATAAACAAATTTACCAAGCCAACAATCCAGTGCTCAACTGAGAGAAAAAAATGGATAAATCCCAAAGAACAATATCAGTTCTGCTCGGATTCGTCGCATTAAGAGCTGCAATCAATTTCATACACTTTTCATCGCTCCTGTTGTCCCCCGAACCCGAAAATAACAACCTGTCGATGGTTGTACGAGTATTTGTCGTCGTCAGTCGTTGTTGTCATCTACCCCTTCTTCGAGAGGGTAGGTTTTACAATCTACAGTTTACACACGTTGTTTTAGGGCAGTTTTATAATTGCAAACATTTGCGACATTGTTTCTAGAGGTTGACAACTGCACGCCGAGCGGAGGTACAAAAAAAAAAAAAAAAAAAAAAAAAAAAAAACACCATTCACAAGTGTTTACAGTGCGCATTCCTGTGAAACATGTTTTCAAGGAAAATTTACTCGAGCTCTACTCGTACTCGACCTAATGCACACGCCGATATTATGTATATAAAACAAAAAAATAAAAAAAAAATAAAGCAACAAAATTAATAAGTAAACAAAAATTAATAGATTCAGCGTTATTTGCTTTTTAGATAAGGTGTACGAGCGCGAGTACCTTGAATGTACCCGTGCTGCACAGGGCGCACCAGACTCATGTTGATGAAGTCGATGCGATGGGGTTGAATAGGGGGGTAAGTTCAAATTTGTTGCTGGCGCCACGGCGTCTGTTTCGTTTTTTTTTTCCCCATTTTTTTTTCAATTAATTTTGAATTTTTATTGTGCTACGGTTAACAGACTTTTTAATCTAACTAAACAAGACTATAGACGTTTAAATGAATAATTTGGAAACATTCAAAGCCAGGGCTCCCTGAATCCAACAACAATTGCAGTTGCTTGACGTCAGCATTAGATTTGCTGATGCATTTCCTTTGGCAACACATGGAGGAGATTTTTTTTCGGCGGACATTCTTACAGATACATACATAAGCTGGGCATGGTTAAATGCCTTTGCATATCAGATTCACATTTGTTATGGCATATAATTTGCATCTGCTTGGATTGCCGTTGATAAGAGAGATTAAGGCTGGTTTTGAGACTCCGCATGATATTCTTTTTGCATGGCTAAGAGGTGACAATAAAAATGAGAAGATTATCGACGACATTAAGTTGTTCGGTTGGATTTTTTGTTGCTCAAAACAAAAGGAATTAATTTTTGCCATCAAATAAAATTACTAAATGAATGCGGTGAGTTTAAGATATGAGCGGCGATTAGCATTTATGTAGATACGAAGTAGAAAAACAAGTTCATGAATGAAGGTTTTCTTTTGTTTCTTTTTTTTTATTTCTCAGCTGAAAATCACTGCCCAGAAGGCAACGGCTGGAGACTATTAGTCTAAGAAATTGTTGTGAGATTAACCACGACGGTGATGTGAAACTTGTAGTTGGTACGAGTAGTTTTAATGCGCATAGCAGTTCTACAATACATTACAGTCCATCTGTATTTCGAACTTCTCCCGCAGGCTGAAATCTTTTAGTCTTAGGATAATACGAAATCTTCACTGTTTCTCTTATTACTCGAGGATGCGGTGCTACTTTCGCAGGTTGGATATTGAACTATAAAAGAAGGTACTGAATGACGTCAACCTAGCGTCTGTCAATGCTGCATTTACACATCAATTCAGCTTATTTTGTATGCTGTAGTTGCCACCAGTAGATACTTGTCTAATTCTATGGGGACTTGACTCTCAATTTATAGGCACGAGTGTTGAGCAAGCAGAAAAAAAAGATAGCAACACAGGTATAACATGATAGTTGCTTATATTACCTTATGTTAGGTGAGCCTACCAATACGAGTATTTTCAGATGTGGACACCAAAGTGGCTAGTGTCCTCCAGGACTTGAACGCAACACCTAGCATACAACTCAATACATACAGTGAATTACTCGTATTTATAGGAAACATTCTTTAGCTATCCTTAAGGCGAAGCTAGAAACGGATCCACCATTGAAATAAATTTAAATTAATTAAATGTTAAATGTTACATCATTTCTTTATTAGAATTTTCGGACATGTTACAGACGGAAGATTTACTTCAATCCTCGATACTCACGGATGTGGTACATAACCCATGTGAGGATGGTTAGAACGGACACAACAATTGCCGATCCTAGGATGAAGATTTCTCCTTTTGAAACGTGCTTAGTTGGTGGGCCAATATAATATAAAAAATCATGTGATGGTGGGAAATAACATTTATAGAATGATAGTACTGGGTGGGCCAAAAATCTCTTTTTATAGATATTTTTAAGTTATTTTTACATGGAGTACTACACGATCGCACAGCGAACACAAATCGTCGTAAAGTTCTAAATGCTCCAACAGCACCCCTTGTGCAATAGTGGCCAAATCTGAACAATATTGGAACGTTTTTTTTTATAAATAATTTGCGCGCCCTCAAGGGGTTTAAGTACCCCTTAAGTAAGGGAGGGTAGAAAGAGAGGTACCGGTGAACGTTGGTTTTAAATGTTTGAAGGTTATAATGACTAGGAAATAAAGAGCTCGGCAGGGCATTCCATAAGCGAGTTGTACAGCTTAGGAACGAATCATGATATTTTAGAGAATATCCGAAACTGGGCTTGGGGGTATACTGATGAGCATTCACAGCGAGGCGGGTGTTACGCCTAAAAGTTTGAAGGGACGGAATGCTACTGGCGACTTCTATGGAGCGCTAAAGGTGGAAGTAGCGATAGAACAAAGTGAGACACGACCCATTTTGTCGGTGTCCAAGAGAGATATTAGTATTACCTATGAGTTTTGTCGCACGGGTTTGAATCCTATCTAGCAGGTGCAGAGATATTTTGGGCGGACCCGACCAGATGTGGGCACTGTACTCCAATTTCGGTCGGATAAACGCCTTATATATTGAGGCCAGATCAGACGGGCTGAAATATATCTCACATCGCTTGAGGAAACCTAGACATTTCGCAGCATTTTCGATGATGTTGTCATTTCAACGTATGTTGCCATTAACACACATACCGAGAATAGAAAGTTTATCGGTTTCGACGATGCAAAAGTGCCATTCATGGATAACGGCTGGGTGTTTAAATTTCGCTTTAACGACAGCAGACAGCATTGTGTTTTGGAAGCACTAAATTCTACTCTGTTAGTGGTTCCCCTGCAGCCAAAGAGCAGGGATGTAAGTCCGCGAACGAATATGAAAAGCAGAGAGTATTGTCGTCAGCAAAAGAATATGACATCGTTGATGAAAATTAAAAAGAGTGTCGGGGACACAGCGGAGCCTTGGGGCACATCAGCATTTATTTTGTGAATATCAGACTTGAAACCATCCAAGACATCTTGAATTGGACGTTCCGAAAGGTAGTTTCTAATTCATTGAAGAAGAGAGTCGTCGATCCCAAAAGCACACATTTTCGATAAACAAGCCTGGTGCCAAACGCCAAGTGCACCTATCTTGCTTTCGTCAGATTGAGAGCTTTGGTTTCACTTTTCAGTGAGACATGCCATCATGCCACCAGTGGACCTGTAGCTACGAAAACCATATTGCCGGTCATTGAGAAGTTTTCATGTTTCCAGATATTTCATGAGCTGACGGTTTATCAGCGTTTCCATGACCTTGAAAAGAAGGGACGTAAGTGCAATTGGTCAGTAGGAGGAGCGAGAAGAAAATTCACCTTTTTTAGGGACGAGCTGGACAAATACCGTTTTCCGTCTGCTCGTATATAGTCCTAAAGATGGAAAAGCTTGAGCGTGAACGAACACCTCTTCAGAAGAAGGGGAGATATACCATCTGGAACAGCGGATGTATATTAAGATCTTTAAGTACTCTTGCTACTACATAAGTGCGAAAGTGGATTAGTCCCATTGATGATTCGACGCAGTCAAGTGCACGCGGGGACCAAATAGTTGACAGCTGGAATGTCATTGTAAATGAGCATTTTGACGAACGAACAAAAATTTTACTACCTTTGGGACATTGTAGTATTTTTTGCCACAGTTTTTTGTCGTGGTGGAATTTTACACGTTTAAGAAAGACGTTGTAGTCATTCCTGGCTCGTTTAAACTTTTTTCGGTTTTCCTGTGTTGGGTTGGTCTTGAAGGACCGAAAAAACATTTATCTAACCCTGACAACCCCTTTCCAGCTTGAGTCGTACCATGCTTTTTCTTTTGGTTTGATACTCTTCATCCGATGAGGGATAAAGTTTCTCATTCTAAAGAGAATGGTGTCTGTGATCATATCAGCAGCGACATCCACGTCGTTATCGAGGAAACATAACGATCAGTTAAAATTCCTAAAAAAGTTGTTAAGTCCGCTCCAATTGGCTATCTCGGTTCTTTTAGGAATCGTTCCTCTAACTGTGTGAAATTATGAGAAATTAGCTGATAGAACACAATGGTCCGACAAGCCTAGAGGGGAGAGCACAATAACGATGTATTTATCAGGGTGAGAAGGTAAAAACAAGTCCAGGGTGTTGGCGGTATGACTATCAACATTGGCGATGTGAGGCGTATCGGTAGACCTCGTTATGGATGATCGACCGAAAGTATTCAGGTCGTTAGTGAAAGTGTTGCAGCCGATCCTGAAACATCGACACGACGACGTTCAGCACAGCACAGTTAGGCATATCGCGTGGCACGATTCGTCAGATTTTGAGGAAAGATCTGCACCTATATCGTCCAACAACACAATCCTGGTGACCCAGAAAAACGTTTAGAGTACTGCAGAACTGTCCTTAACATCGCCGAAAAGGATCAAGAATTTTTCGGAGATTTTGTGATGACCGAGGGACATTTTCATCTGAGTGAATTTGTAAACAAGCAAAATTGCTGATTTTGGGGCACACAGAATCCGAAAAATCTCCATCAACGTCCCTTACACTCACTTCGTGTTCCTGTTTGGTGTGGAATAACCTCGCGTAAGATTTATGAGCCATATTTCTTTGAAAATTATGCAGGTGGAAGCGTTACAGTTAATGGGCATCGCTACAGAACAATGCTTCGGGACTTCTTTTTTCCACTCATGCAAGCAGACAACAATATTGAGCTCATATGGTTTCAGCAAGACGGAGCTTGCTTCCACTAGTGTGGAACTTTTCATTAAATTAAACACAATTAATAAAATTCGGTCTATGGCAATTATGAATGGAACACAACATCGTTCATGTGACCCCCACGGCTTCTGTTGCAAGCGACCATCCGAAGTTCAAAATTATCGATGACTTTTTGAAGAATAAGTGGGTCAATAGCCACAATTTCAGTTTGGATGTTATGTTTGAGATCCTAAATTGTCGCTGGGCTATTGGACATAGCCCTTTGTCTTCAAATAACCCAACAGGAAGAAGTCTAAAGGACTCACTAGAGCGATTATGTTGACCGAAAAATTCACGAATTTTACGAAATGTTGCTTTTACAAATCGCCCATTTTCGTAATGAGATTGAATAACAAAAATGCGTCGTTGAGTTGTAAACGACTCCATGACTAAAATTGCCAACGATTGTGTGACATCTGTCAAAAAGATCAAGCACGTTGAATTTAGTAAATGACAGTAATTGACATCCAACATCCACACCATCTGTTAGCTCTTTCTTTACCAACAACCCTGTCGTTCATAGCAGTCTTTTTTTAAGAACATGTGTGAAGTTTCATGTAGATCTGTTAACTCATTCGTAAATTTACAGCTGTTCACAGTTGACGTTTCAAGTGTTTATTGCAATCGAAAAAATTTAATACGGCAAAATTCTTATTTTTGGAAGGTTTAGCACCAAAACAAATCCATGAACGGTTATTAAAAGTGTACAAGGACTCTTCATCTTCAACTAGAATCTGTACAGGGACTTCCGAACTTTGACAGTTGATAGCGGCCATATTGTTGAAGCTACATCTATCAAGTTGGTTGTCATTTATTCAGTCTGCTTTGCCAAATCAATATGGATGTACATAGCGTTCTACAACACGTGCAAATGATAAAATTTTTTTATCAAAATGGGTGTTCTGTTCGGGCAACGTTCCGCGCGCTTCGTCCATTTTACGGTCGGCTTAATTGTTCTACCGAGCGCAGCGTGGTGGATAAATTTGAGTCCACTGGTTCAGTAAACGATAAACCAACACCCGTTCCTTGACGATACGCAAGATCTGGCGAAAATATCGCCGTTGTCCGTGAGAGTGTGCAGGAGAATCGAGGCAGTCGATTTCGCGTCGCTCACAAGAATTCGGCCTTTCGCAGACCACAACTTGGCGAATTTTGCGTCGTGACTTGAGCCTGCACCCGCACAAAATTTAAAAGACCCAGGAGCTGAAGGTATACGACCATAGACAACGACGTGGGTTCGCTGAATGGGTTCTGGAGCAGTTGGACACTGACTCTAATTTTCATCGAAAAATCATTTTCAGCGATGAGGCCCATTTCTGGATGAATGGGTACCGTTAACAAACAAAATTTTCTTGTCAAATTTGGGACGATATCAATCCACATGAGATCCAAGAGCGTCCAATGCATCCCGAGAAAGTCACTGTTTGGTGTGGATTTTGGGGTGGCAGCGTCATCGGTCCACATTTCTTTGAAAACGACGTTGGCCTGGCCATCCATAGGTCGACGATTACCAACTTCTTTTGGCCTGAAATGGATAATATGGACACCAACGACATGTGGTTTCAACAGGACGGCGCTACGTGTCACACAGCTCACGCCACATTAGAAATTCTGCACGAGCGATGTGAGGGCATGGTCATCTCACGTGGAGGTGATGTGAACTGGCCACCGATATCGTGCGGTTTGACCCCGCTGAACGTTTTCTTGTGGCGTTTTCTAAAGTCGTAGGTCTATGCGAAGAAGCCACAAACCACAGCTGCCCTCAAAGCAAACATACTCAATGCCATCGGTCAAATTCAGCCAGATTTACGAGCCAGAGTTATGGAAAATTGGACATTTCGGATGAGCGACACCCATAGAAGCCGCGGTGGACAGTTGAACCATAATCGTCCAAGCAGGTGTTACGAGTAGCATCAGTTGTTTGGGATGCAAAATGAATTTTGTTTATGGAGTACCTCCAAACTGTTAAGACTGTTCAGTAAATGGTCGATACCCGCACTACTTTTATTCGTTGAAACACTCCTTTTTGACCTCAAACTATTTCATAGTCAAGTCCTTAGGACCATAAGCGCAACGTTGCATCCCATTGTAAATGTTAAGATCTCTGAGCATTCGTTTGCTGCTATCCGAATGCGAAAGAAAAGTTGTCTTATTGAATGTTACAGGAGCTATAGTTTGCGTGGAGACACGACACAATCTGAAAGCCCGAAGGCAGCCTGGGTTTACGTAAATCGAAATACAGCTTCAGGAATATGACGCCACTGGCTCTTACGAAGCCCGTCCTTTCCGTTCCAATTATCGGCTACACTTTCAAACATTTGAAGCTCTATCTCACCAATAAGAGGCTGAATATTGGCTTCAAAGGCCTGAATAATTTGCAATTTATCAGCATACACCAAAGACTTTACAGAGGAGGTCCAAACACAAGTTTCTTTTTAAAAATAAAATAAAATGAACAAAAATCAATTACTTTCGGTATGTTATGGGTTTATTGATTAGAAAGAGCAAGCATTCTCATTAGTTACGGAATACGATTTCATTCAGCTCGGACGATATTCGTTTTAAGGGCTTGAATCCTTTCTGGATTGTCCTCATAACCATGACCTTTATGATAACCCCATAAAAAAAATGTCTTACGGTTTGACCCGCAGCTACGAGGCGGCCAATTGACATCACCAAGGCGGCTGGATAATACGATCACCGAACTTAGCGCGCAAAATATCAATTGTTTGAACGGCTGTGTGGCATGGCGCGCCATCGTGCGGAAACCAAAAATCGTCCTCCAAGTCTTCAATTCAGTCCACAAAAATTCGGTGAAAATGGTGTTTCCAGCAGCATTTTCGAAATAAAAATGGGTCAATGATGTCATCACTCAAAAATTCGAATCAAACTGTCACTCTCTGCGGATGCATTGGCTTTCGACAATCACGTGCGCAGAGGTAAAAACGCGCTTCTTGAAAAAGAATAATTTTTTCGCCCAAATTCGAACTGCTGTAGGGCGCAAACAGAGAAACGATAACCAAGTGGATGGTCGTTTGCCTTCAATTGCTGAGTCAATTCGACTTTGTAAGGGAATAATACGAAATTTTTGTGCAAAATTATCATCAGGCTGAGTTGTTAAGACGGGGACCGTGACTGTTGTCCACAAGCAAACCACATCCACGAACTTTTTGAACAAACTTAGAAGCAGGCGCGGTGGGTCCATCATTTCGCCCAAAAATTCTTTTCAATAAACGCACTTTTGAAATAAGTTTGCAATATTTCCCCACGTTCTTCACGCGCAAATCGATTCATTTGATTCTGCGGAGGCATGACTGACAGTCAAAATTTCGAGCGGGAAATACCTGTCAGTGTCAAAATACTCGCATAGCCCCATAGTATTTGGACCACCCGTTACATAGCGCCCCAATAAATATTCGAGTGACGCCAAATCGCACAATCTCTGTGGCAAATTCTCTGGTCCGTTTCGCGATATAATATTGTCGTTGAATCGAGTCATCAGCATTGAAAACACATTCCGTCCATATTTCAGAAGAAATAAATACCAAACTGTTACCCAAGTTCCGACCCCAGTTTTGCAAAAATAAACTTGATGTCACCAATCACCCACCAGACAGTGCACTTTTGTGGATGTAATTTAATTCTATGACTCTCTTCAGGACTTGACTAACTGCAGAAACGGCAATTTTGGAGATCCTTTCTCCCTAGAGTGGACGGACAAAGGCCATTGCAATCGACACCAAATTGATAATTCCAGATCTTCTACCATAGGCTCACTTGCAGCGGCTACAGCTTCCTCGGCACGCACAACTTGTCCCTTCATTAGGTGCGGAATGAAGAACCAAAGGGTAAATGAAGAATATTTTTCGTCATATCAACAACGGTATCCTCTTTGTCTTACGTCTCATTGCGCCGCTGCACGACTTCTTAAGCTTGTGCTTATCATCTAAGCTCGTCATAGCGAACTATATTTAGAGGTTCTCTTTCGTTTAAAATGATTAGCAGGATTCACATTTGCTTTTCTAAGAATTCGTTCCTGAGGACCTTGAAAACAACTGGCATACTCGGTTTAGAGTATGTTGTTACTAATTTTTATCGAGCAATATCTGTTCGTTTGCGGGTTTGACGACTGTCATTAGCTATTTACAGAGCTCATCTGGTACACGGGATTTAAAGAGAGAAAAGCCTCTTATTTCTCATGAATAAGGCAAACGACTTTAGAACTCGATTGGTCACAAATACATACACTTGCGGTCATAAAAACCGCACCACCTAATGAGTTCTCAAAAAATGCCTAATTACATCAGATCGTAAGGGTTTTTCCCATACTAATGAAGGCTATTCCCCATAGCGGAGTTCGGCCTCGTATTCAGTGCAAAAAAAATCAGTTTGAATTGAGTTGTGACGGTGACAAGTAAAAAAAAAGTGAAATGTCTGGTAAATATCATCAACTGACTTGGGACGAAAAAGTTCAAATATTGACTTTAGTCGAAGAAGGGCTTGGCTATCGTGAGATTGCGGTTAAAATAGGATGCTGTCATTCAACTATCGTACGACTGATGAAGAAAAAAGAAAATTTCGATCCACTGGAAAGGAAAAAAGGCTCGGGACGAAAACGTAAAACAACCCAGAAGACGGACAATGTTTTACAACGAATTAGCATGAAAGATCGCTTTAAAAGTGCTGTCCATATAAGAGCTGAGCTGAGTGAATTTCATCAAGTTGATCTAAGCGCCGAAACCATACGCCGACGGCTACGGGAGATAGGCTTATATGCAAGACGACCAACGAAAAAACCTCTCCTAACCACAAAAATGAAAAAAGCTCCCTTGACGTGGGCAAAAAAGTACGAAGATTGGACGCAGGATGATTGGCGATGTGTGATATGGTGCGATGAAAGTAAATTTAATTTGTTGTGTGCCGACAATTTGCCATACGTACGACGGTCAGCAGGTGAAAGGTTCAAGGACGAGTGCATAGTCAAAACAGCGAAATTTCCTCAAAGCTAGATGGTTTTGGGATGTTTTTCTTTTTTGCACTTTGCTAATGGAACTATGAACGCTGAAAAGTATGGAGAAGTAGTAAGGGAGTTTTTGGTATCAGCAATTGAACAGCATCATTCTTATACTGACAAGTGCATTTTTCAAGATGATTCTGTACCTTGCCACCGCGCCAAATCCGTAAGTAAAGTGTTATAAATCAATTTCTAGATGTCTACTTTATAAATAATAAACAGACAAGTAACTAGAGTCTTTCAATAATTTTCAGCTCAAAACAACGTTTGATGACCTCGGAATTACCAGACTAGACTGGCCAGCTAATTCGCCGATCTAAACCCAATCGAACACTTGTGGCATGTAATGAAACGTAAGGTGGCTGAACATAAACCAGAGAGTAAAAAAACGCTAAATGAAGTTCTGGAACATGTATGGTATACTGAAATAAACTCGATGCCTTCTAGAATAAAAGCGGTTATAACCGCCAAAGAAGGAGCAACTCGGTATTGATAATTTTTTGGTAAAAGTGGCATATCTAAACATCTTATATACACATACATAAAAAATGTATAGTTTGATTTTGTTAACCAATGACTGTATTAAAATATTTTAAAAAAATAAGAAAATTACCTAGTTCTTCTTTCTTTGTTAATATCTTTTTTCAAACATTCAATAAGCAGATGGACATTAGATAGAAATACTTATAAACTACTGCGGAGTACTCAACAAAAATTGCATTTCATTATAAAAATTATTATCGTAGTTATTAACAATTTTTCAATCATTTTGATATGGTGCGGTTTTTATGACCGCAAGTGTATTTGCGGATACCTGATGTAGGAACATTTCAGGTGTTTGAGTAAATTCCGCCGGATTGACCTTCGGGACGAGCAGTTCTGTTGTTCGATGTATGAGCTGGTAAACCCTTGTCGCTCACTCACCAAGCTCTCATATTTTGTGGCATCGTTGACTAATTTTGCCTGATAGCGTTTTGAACAGCGAGACCATTGATTTTCGGCTCTTTCGTGGTAGTCTAGATGAATGCCCCATGTCCTTGCAATATTGTCAATTTGATTGACAGCACATTGGTCTGGAGGCATTGAAATGGAATGTAGCTTTGAGTATACGTACTAAGTACAGCAGAGCCTTTTTTCAGTTGTAGGATCGTTCAGGCCATGATATTTTGGCGTAAAAAAGCCTTCCATTGGGCTTGATTGACCTTGATAGGGATTGTCTGCAGAAATTACCGAATATCAACTGCTTCAATCCTTATCTGGGGTCGACTTTACGACAATCCATAGCAATGCAATGGAATGCAACAAGACTTATTCCAGAGAATTTATACTATTTCAGTTGATGACACTGTGTTAGGCTATAATTCTTCCCCGAAGTCAGCCACCACCTGTGATAAGATAGTTTTTATCTCGTTGCCCTTGTCATGCTCGTATCTAAGCCCTGAACCTCTTGAGAACGGTATCATACTCTACATTTTCCATTTTATTTATCTTACCACTCCAAATGGCGTAATATACTGCTCGTATTCCTAGAATAACATATTTATATATATTAGTAAGACTTATACTGATATTAACTTGTTGCCTTCCTTTGAATTTCAATTACTCAGGTCCGACTTTAGATTAAACTAGCCAGTCACTCAGCCTGCTGATCTATGATAAATGCATGCTCGTAATTATCGGAACTCAGTTAAGATTGAAAAAATAATTTCTATTTCATCACTGTTTAGATATCCGTATCTCGTTGTCTGTCGAAAGACATGCGTTCTAACAAAATTAGCCGAAAAAAGTGTTCAGCTCTCTGTGATATTGTATAATTACATATTTATCTAGTCTATGCGACTAAATATGCATTTAGCAGTAGAAAATCGGAGAGGTATCCGTAAAAATTGTTGATAACGTTTGTCACACAGATGCATAACCGTGTTCGTACATACGAGTAGATACTAGATCATAGATACACGGGCGGAGTTTACTCCTTTCAATGAATTCTAATTACATACACGTCGCTCCTTTTTGACCCGAAACAGTGGCGCTTGACGCATTCAATGACACTTACAGAGCTCCTGTGCTCTCCAGACGTACCCAAGTATCTATCCCCACATCTGGCTGGTTGCTTATGGAGCTGACTCAATTGTACTTCTTATATTCATACTCGTGCTCGTAGTAGTACCCGTTCCGAGGGTACTTGTGAAAATCGTAATTAGTTTAGTTTTTTTCTAATGCGTATCGTAATTACAGTGGCGGCCTGCATGCACCACATTGGAGCGCCGCATAACACATTACCGCGCATCTAAACTGGGCTACTACACGGGTATTCACACAAGTATTCATAAATTTCCCATGCTACCGGGTGGCGGGCTCGTATCTATGTATCTAAATAGTAAAAGTAGTTGGTTTTTCTAGTTTGCTAAAGCAATAACTTAGACCCATACGATCATGGTGAAAATGTGTGTTCAATTGTAATTTTAGGTCAAATAGATAAGACTGCACGGTTACACTACGCGGCTAAATGGTGATATGTGTCTGTGATGTGATAGGTGCAACTAATATGTTGTGAGGCTGACGCCTGGCGTCCCATGGTTTAAGGGTATACGCGGAAGGTAATTATTTGCAAAATGGATTTTAACTTTTTTTTTTTTTTTTTTTTCAATTTAATTATTATTTTGTTTTTTACCTTTTGCAAAGTTTTTTGTTGATGTGGAGAATAGTCGTACATGGAGTAGGGTACTGGTTGCTGGTTTTTCCATGCGAGTCAATAGACAGACGCCTCTATTATCCACTGAGTGAGTAGTGACAACGACTGAGGTATATGAAAGATGGTGCAAGGGACACGAGCGCCGACCCGTGGACCCTGGGACACATGTTTACTTAGTTGCATAGCGCTGTCGTTTTTGTTTTGAATTTCTTGAGACGGATTGCATTTTTATTTTATTTTATTTTTATTTTTTATTTTTTATCTAACTGGGAAGTGGTTAGACAGACGTTTGCTGAACAAATTGCCGAGTTAATGCAAATTTTTTTTATGTTTATATTTATGTTTATGTTTATTGACGTGTTTCAGTGCGAATTATTTTAAACATTATCACTTAAAGGTCAAAATGGTGGTAAAAAATTGTTTATCACATTTAGGAGGTAATAAATTACCTGGGAAACGACAAACTGTGTGAATAATGTGAATTTTCTCTATTTTATTTTTTGCTTTACTGTTTTGGCGCGCAAAACTATGTTTTTATTGTTGCAACACAAGTCGTTCGAATTGAGGAAGTAAATGTTTGAAGTACAATAGGTTTTGTTTGGTTTTTAGATGGAATGGATTGCTTAGAGAAATAAGGCAGTTATTGTGTGAAATTCATTTAATCGAGCCCAATGTCACACCCTGTTATGGACGTGTTTGTTCAGCAGTATCAAACCGTTGAGCTTCTGATAAGCTTCTGTATAATCACTGCACAAATTGTTCTTAGCTTATTAAAGTTACATCTAAAAACGCTTATTTCTAGTTTTCCTAAAAATTTGTAAATATATACGTAAATGTTGGTGTGCCTCAGGGGAACGAGTTATCTCCTACACTTTTTTTTTGTATTGCAAAACGAAATTAAAGCGATTTCATAAGAAAACGTTGCCTTTTGGCAGACTTAGGGCATACCATCTGAAGTTTTGCTCTGACTGATCTTAATTCCATCACAAGATTTGTGCTGTGCTGAGTAAGTACAGGTTGGTGAACTGAGGTACAAGCTCAAGCCTAGAAGTTTTACTTAAAACAGTCAACGGCTACGTTAGAGATCGATTTCTAAGTAAGCCTATTCCCAATACTTGCACAGTTAAAGTCATTTGAATATGTTTCGGCCTTAGTGGGCTGCTGACAATATCCTTTGAAGGTACTCAAAATTTTAGGCTGTCCCTTTGAATTAACTGCTGACCATATAAAGTACTGCAAATTGTGCAGGGACAAATCGCCTCAGATGGATGGATGTTGTTACTGCTAACGTAACCAGAACCCTTAACAAATCACTTGGAGCTGATCACCCTAAAGAAGCTCTACATTGTTACAAAGGAACGATATTCCCTTCGGAATGGGATAAGGAAAATTAATGACATCTATTGCGGTGATTGTTATAAAGAGAGGAAGCCTTGCCTATTCGAATGGGGATTGAAGAAGTTTGGAGCATACTGAACAAATCCTCATAATGCCAGTGGCAGCGCTTTGACGAAATTTATAATGTAAGCAATGTCCTGAGCAAAATGATCTGATTATAAAATATATAAACTGTTGGCGCAATAGTGTGGGATGGCCTAGTCTCTACCGTTCATTAAGTTGTTCATTTTATAACTTTGAACCCATAATTTTTTTTCAGACTCCGAACGGCGCGACGGTAAATTAGGCAGAAAAAAATTCACTTTCGGAATTACTGCCATTACCTGCCAAAAGAGTGGTGAAGAAAAAAAAATTGTTTTTTTGATTTTCAGCATTGCCTCGCGATTTGAACGCAGACCTTCTGGCCAGGCTGATATGTCCACAATGGGAAGTCATTACTTTGAGCTAGTTAATGACTTTTTCCGTTGTTAACTCAATTACGGATATCACCGTAGTAATTAAGCGAAAAATTACTCATGTCATTCGGAGTTTCTAAACAGTGTTTTTGTTAGAGGTTTCGTTTTTAAACTGGCAACACTGTTCCTACAGATTGTCAATTTGACAGCCGAAAGTTGATTTGTGGTTAGTACTTTTTGCCATTTTACGATGAATAGATTAACGCCAGGCCAGCACAACACGTGCAAAGTGTGCAAACTTAGTTTGAAAACCATGGTTCGGTTCGCCAAATTTATCGTACGATCCATCTGAGCAAGTTCTTCGGAACACGATGAATCATTTTCGCACCACGTACACTCTAGTGGATAATAGGCATCCCCAAAGACAACAAACAGTGCGAACAGAAGAAGTTTTTGCCGTTGTGGAGCGCAGTGTTGAGGAGAATCCGAATGAGTCGATTCGTCATCGTGTACAGCAATTTGAGCTATGCCCATCCACTTTGTGGAAGATTTTATGGAAAGATCTTGGCTTAAAAGCTTATAAGATCCAGCTTGTGCAGGGATTGAAACGGCGTGACCATTATACGCGTCGTAGGTTCGGTGAATGGGCCGAAAACATGATTCAGCTCATTTTTGGTTAAATGGATATGTAAACAAGCAAAATTGTCGAATTTGTAGTGGAGAAAACCCAGAAGCCTTTGTCGAGACGCCCTTACAACCATTAAAATTCACTGTTTAGTGTGCTTTATGGGCTGGTGCAATCATTGGTCCATATCTCTTTAAGGACGATACCGGCCAGAATGTTACCCTCAATGGAGAGCGCTATAGAAACATGATTTCTGACTTCTTTCCTCAGTTGAACTGCATTGACGTAACAGAGCTTTGGTTTCAATAAGATGGCGCAATATGCCACACGGTGTGCGACACCATCAATTTATTGCGGGAAACATTTGCTGAGCGCATAATTTCGCGTAATGGGCCTGTGAACTGGCGTCCACGATCCTGTGATCTCACACATTTAGATTACTTTCTTTGGGGTATGTGAAGTCACGAGTCTATGCCGGTAAACCAGAGACGTTGGACGACGTTGGCAGTCTATATTCGCCGTGTTATTGGTGATATACGGCCCCAGTTGCTCGACAAAGTTGTCGAGAATTGGACTTTATAACTGCGCTGCTTTCGAGCTAGCCGTGGCACGCATATGAACGATATTATATTTAAGCACTAATGGCATAAAATTATCTATTAAATAAAGCTAACATCATAGGAATTAACGTTAGCTTCAAGTGCTTTATTTCATATTGAATTTGTATAACTCTAAAAAAAACACTCTTTATATGCTTCTCACGAACATCTACGAAAATATGAGTACGGCATAAGGGTCTATACCGTCTCAGTTCGCGTATCAATTCCACAAACGGAAGCAAAAGATACAACAGTGAGCTGCGAGAGCTATACTATACATATCCATATTTTATGAGCGGATGAGTATCAAATCTTCGATCCAAAAAGTCCTCGAATTCATTTCAAAGTTATATTGTGGCAGGGCCACAAAAGCTAGTCAACTTACATCAAGAACAAGTGGCGAAGGGCAGAAATTATGATCAGCAGAAGGTCGTTTGGACAAAATTGCTCGATTGATGAGCCGTGAGTCTTGTAATCTCACTGCAAAGATAATCACATGACCATTCCAAGATGATGTGCTCATCGAATATGAAGTCAATTCTAACTTGGATAAATGAACACAAGTTTTCGTATGAAGACTTCACCACAAATCAATTGTTCCAGCCAGCAGACGAATCAAAGTTCAATGAACTGTTCCACACTTTTTATCTTCCAATCAAATAGAAATCATTCAATGAAAACTGTGTCAGCTGTCACAGGTTTTTTGTCGCTACCCCGATAGATATATCATAACATCTTAGACTTTTTACTTCAAACTCTAACACAGCTGAGAAAATGTTAATCCAATTCGTTTACTTAAACCTAACAAAAAGGCACACAGATGTAAAAACAGCAAATAGAGCTCCTCAAAAAGTTTCTCTATGTACATACCGGGTAAATGTATGAATTTTTTTGTCATACCGTAAGACAGGCGCCATAAATTTCGTGTACCCTTCTATGAATTATGTCAAGTTTGCACATAGTCGCTAACACATTGGCAAAAGAGGATATCCTCTTCACATTGTTTGAAGAGCAAATATTTAATCAAGAAACTTTTTGTCTATTGTGAGATGGAATTCCTCCTCAACACGAGTAAAGCTCTGCTTATCCTGTTTTTTTTTTTTTTTTGGTACAATCTAAGTCAAACAATAGTAATCAATCGTTCAATTGATATTGACCCTAAGTAAATATGCATGTGTTAGGTCCCTTTTACTTACATTTAACAAGTCAAAGAAATCTGTTACTCAATGAGTGGAATATCTAGTTACAAAGATAGGGTGCTTTGATACAAATTCTCATATGTGCTATGTAGGAGTATTTCCGTACGCGATAAGAGCTTTATTCTTAAGAAACACTCGGCTCGATAAAAGACAGAAAAATGTGTTGTTTTTTTTTTAGCTCGCAAGTGCGGTTTCCGCATATTGCCCGGCGTTAAGAAGGGTTATACAGTGCATATAAGCCTCGCAAAAACAATTGATCAAAGGAATGAATGTCGATCAGTATCGATCGTCAGGATCATCATCGATCTTCAATATCAATATCAATCATCAATATCAGCATTCTGTGTCAAGATGAGTAATAATCGTTCAGGTCAACATCACCAATATCGGTATCGATCGTCATTCAGGATCAATCATCAAGATCTAGATCGGTCATTAGGACCGGAATTGTCCCAAGATCAGGGTGTCGATTGTCAATATTGACATGGATGGTCAATAACAACACTGATCGCCCAGATCAGCATCGATTCTTAAGGTGAGTAATAGTGCATAGACTGATCGACAGTATATGCACTGATCGCCAAAATCAGCGATGATCGTCGAAATCAGCATTAATGGACAATATGAGTAACGTTCGTTAGGATCAGGATTGATCGTCAAAATCTGCATATGCAGCAAGATCATATTTAATGTTAAGATCAGCCAGATCAGCAGAGCACATCAGCCGTCTCTTCTCTTATTAGAAGGACAAGTTTCGCACAGCATTGATCTTCAAGATTAGCATCGATTATTAAGATCGCCAATAAACATCGAAATCAGCGCTGATCGACAATATGAGCACAGATCGGCAGCTTCAGTATTGATCGTCGAGATCCGCATTGCTCGTCCAAACCAATATTGATCAATAAGATCAGCATCGATTCTCAGGATCCAAATTAATCACAAACACGTTTCCGTCAATATCACACCCCACAATCGCCAAAGCTCGGATTATCGGATCACCCAAACTAGAAGAAACTGGTTTACAGCAGCTTTTTAACTGCTTAGCAATGAATGAAATTCAAGCATTCAAAAAAGTCTACAAATCTCAAGTGCAAGCAAAAAAGATTAAAACACTTTTTTCCCCCTTAAAACCGCGATTATGAGTTCATAAAAAAAAATGCCAACTCTGATATCAGGGAGGAAACGTAATAATGCGTGCTGATTGCTGCTAAATTTTTGGAAAATAAATAGAACTTGACGCCATAGAGGTGGCATTTTTATATACTCGTACATATATATATTTTCTTTTTTTGGGGCTTGTAGATAATTTAATAATTTTTAATTTGTTCATAATTAAAAAATTAATTACAATATGATGATTATAAAAATACAGCTGAGGTTTGTTTATTTTAATTCTTTTTGCTTTTAAACTTTGATAATGTGTATGGATGTTATATAAACGGAGGCTACAATTTAAATAAAATGAGAATAATATGCTAGAGTATGATACAATACGAATTGGGACTCCTGACTACAGTCTTCAGGTCACCACTGCCAGCAGTCAACATATGACCAGATCGCCATCTGCCCAAGCATGTTTGAATAGAATAGACTTAGCAAGATACTAACCAAAGGCCAAACAAGTCCAACTATGCTCAAACGAATGGACGGCGGCTAGACATCTTCAACAGCGGAAACTTTGGAACTATTGTACTAATGAGCACCCAATTCCTCGGCTACGGTCATAACATCGTCGCATTATGCTTCCTCGGATAAGGTATCGACCACTATTATTCAGGAAATAGTTCTCTCCTTATAAATCCTCAGGTCTTGACGGTGTTCTATAAGTATTATGCCCTTCATCCTACAAAACTTGCAAAGCCATATGTAGCACACCCCCTGTAACAGAACTTATCTACAACAGAGTTCTTCCTGGTTTGGCAAGGATATAAATACGTGCAATGTTAGAGGCTTTCCATCTAACTAACTTCATAAATGTGGTACCTACAAACCTAGCTCTTAAGGCCTGATCTGAGAGCAACTCCTCCATCTGGGTTAATCACAAATGTTTGTTGGCCTAGACATGAACAAGTTAAAAAGACGAATAAAGTTATACTTTTGGAAGGCTTCTCTATGTGATAATATCTAATCAAAAATGCTGCCAGAACTCTTTATTCCTGGGCCATAACCTGTGGCAGATAAAGCTGAAAATATGCCCTCATTAAATTAAATGATCACCCACTCTCGTTATCTAATAGAACCAAATATTTAACGAGATCCTTGACCCAAAGCCTAATTGAAGTGCTAAACGCTATACAGCGGGCTAAGAAAGCAAGCTCCACGCTCTATATCTGGAACAAATAGGGACACTTCAGCCAAGAATAAGTTTTTGGATGCGCAAAGTCGTTGTTTACTCAATCCTTACCTATGGTTCTCTAAACACGAAATATAACAACCACTGGTTCCCAAAGAACACCTTGTGTAGGAACTATGTACTTACAAAGATACGGAGCTATATCATGCCCAACGGATGCTTTATCTTTTACTCTGCACCTGCTCTTCATTGGCCTGCTCATAAAAAGTGCAGTTCGATCTAGGGGTGTAAAGCGGAGTCGCCCATATGGACACAGCAACGTTCTGGAGTGGAGACCAATTAATTTCGACATTCTCTTCGGACTGATTACATTATCCTTATCTCAAAAATTTGTAATTCAACGGAAAAGCAATGAGAGAATTCTACGCCGGGATTTTCTGACGAGATCGCCATCGCTGTACAGTTCGAACAGTTCGGGAGACTGGGATGATGGCGACGACGAGATAAAACAAAGGCCACTGGTATTAAATTCCTTTCCATAACCAGACTGTGTCAGTATCTTCCAGGCGATTTGCGACTCGATAGGCTTGCCAATCACTAGAAACCTGTTGCATCAGTCCTTACCAACTAGCAGCAGAAGCAGTCAAAATTCCACTAGGATAGATTTGGAATTCAAATTCGTAATATTACTTCAAGCTAGACAATGTCGGTTGGGTAACAAAATTCTAAAACCGCCCTTGACTGCCGATCACCTCATAGGGAGTTCAACTTTCACCTATGTTGAACGCCGCAGCACAAAGGTATTCCAGGCAATTGTAGGGCCGACGAACTCACCAAAATTGGAACAACTCTACCTATTTTACCAGAAAAAGATAGCGTCGTTATGCCAATCGCTACATGCAAACTAATACTAAAGACGGATGCAAATAAAAGAATAATCCTTAGGTGGACCGTTGGGTCGGCATGTCTAGCTGGCCAAAGCTGAATCTAAATCGCTCTAAGAGTTTGATCTCTCAAAATAGGAAACATCTCATAGGTGTCATCACTGGACACTGTTTTATAGGCAAATATACAAGAAGGCTTTTCATTTTTACAAATAACTTCTGCACCTGTATGGACGAGGAGGAGAGACAATCCCACACCTGCCCTGCACAGATCTCTCCCAAAGAAGGAAATTTCACTTAGGAGCTTTCTTCTACAACTACTTAAGCGATCTTAATAGTCTTCAAGCTCAAACTGGTTCCAAGAGTAGGAGGATCACAAATCTACGTGGAACCACAATGAGCCAATAGGCCTAAGTGGGTTGGTTTTTCCAACAGCCAGTCTTACCTAACCTAACCTAACCTAACTGCTCTACATTTAGGACGATATGGCTGAGATACAACAGAGCCAGGGTGGACCAGGGCCTCAATTAACATGCCTCTCCAACTGGCGCGGTGTTTTTCCAGCTGCCTTGAGTTGCGCACACAGAGTTGGCTCACCTTCCACCTGTATCTACCACGAAGTCGCACTTCACTGCGTTGTCCCTCTGGGTTGGAGGACCGGGACATAGGTGTCCATCCACTCATCTTAGCCATCTAAGCCGAGTTATCTAACGCTTTTTAACGTTGAAACATCTCCTCCGTTCTCCATTTCTGCAAACGGGACCGAAAATAACGCGAAGAACTTATCTCTCGAAGCGCCGAGAGCATTTTCATCCATAGAGCAGGGCTTAGATGATCAGTGTCTTATAGTTAGAGTGCCCTTTTGGTTGCTCGAAAAAAGGCTTTATTACTTAATTGCCTTCTAAGCCCAACGAAGCAGCGCTTAACAAGTGTTATTTGTCGACAACTGAAATAGTCCCTTACTATCTTAAAATTGTAGCTGCCTATCGTCGCATTTTGTCCTAGGCGTCGGCAGCATACACTTTGTTCTCCCTTCGTTGACCACTAAACTCATCTTTGCTGCTTCTGCTTCAATAGTCGCAAACGATCCATTGGTAGCTTTCTGTATTCTTCCCATTACGCCACAATTCTCTCAGGAACTATGTTGACAAAGTCACAGGACAACGCATCGCCTTGTTTAAGTCATTTTCTGACACCGAAGCCATAGGTTTTGTCATTACAGAACAGCGTACATCCCTGCATAGTCGAATGAGCTTGTCAGGGATGCCAAAACTGGACATGACTTTGGACATCATCTCTATAGATGCCTCATATACGAGTAGGCTTTGAAATCGATGGCGAGGTGGTGTGTATTGATTTGGATTTGGGTTTTTTCCAAGACCTGCCGTAATGTAGAAATGTGACCTATAGCGGACCACACTGTTAGGGACCGGTCAGACTGTTTACGAGTTCACATAATACGGCAGACAGAATTTTGTATGCGATTTCTGAGGAGACTTATTCCCCTGATCTGAGACGTAGGATCGAACAAACAATGCTGAGTTTCCATTTGTCGGGCATACTTTCGTCGACCCAGATTATGGAGACGTGTTTATGTATCTAATCATCATCTGCTGCTGCTCGGCAATTATACCATCGGGTCCTGACTTCTTCTTAGCCAGACGGACGGAAAGTTCCCTTTGAATTTGGCCCAATATGTAAATCCACTAGTCGTCATTCGGTTTAGTGAAACTGGTCATTGTTTCGGACTAAGATGACTGGCAGAAGATTGATCAGCAAACTCCGATACTATACGATGAATTAGAAATCTAATAACATTTGACCTTTACAGATAATAAAAGAATGACTGGAAATAGCAGTTATCCTGAATATACTGACGGAGGTACTAATCCAGTGTGTGTACTCGTACTAACGATAGATACATTCGATCAGTAGAGCGAGCTTTTTCCGAGTACTCCGGCGCAAGTGGCGCTATCTCTAATCAATCTTTGAAAGATGAGCTCAAAGAAAACACCACATACTTTTCTACATCCTAGATCCCCTGCAGAATTTAGAATTCCACTAATAGTAACCCGTTTATAGTATATCTTGACAACGTTGGAAAATAGTCAGAATGAAACATTTCCTGAAACCAGAAACCACCACAAATATTTCTAAATCTCCCGTATTCCAAAAATTCTTGACCATACACTTTCCCACCTCTACATACTGTAGTCAGACAACATTCTCTCGACAAAGATGTCGAGAAGAAATAAATTCCTCAGTGTCCTGTCGTCCAACGAAGCGTCGTCTTATGTTTGCATTCTCCGCTTTTGATCTTGTTTTAGACTCACGATGGTGTACGATTAATATTAACTTATTCCTCTTCGTTGATTCTCTCCTTTATCCGTCGGTCTTTTTTTTTTTTTTGTTCGTTCTTCTGTTCATCTTTTCACGTCTTGTCCACTTTTTATCGTTTTGCAAACGTAAAGTGGTTGCGTTCTTGTGTGTGCCGCCACATTGCTTATGCCTACCCAGCCCAATTGCCGCCACTACCTCACTCTTTAGTCATACCATCATCATCAAGGTATTCCAACCTTCTAACGTCTTTAAAATGTTCATCATCGATTCTGAGTACGTATCCCTCAGGAACGGATTTGTAACTTCAAGTCCAGCCCAAGTACCCATGGACGAGAATTATGAACTACTGTAAACATAATCACATTAGTTATTCACTTTTTACTTCCTTCCCTTCTCATTAGTGGTAGCACTCCCCAACCGGGTAAAGTACTGGTGTGAGCATGAGCCACATGATATGATACGATGGTCATGCGATGTTAACCCGATGATCATGATGGTGATCGTGATGATGATCATGATGATCGCCTGCTTTATTACTTTATTCGGTGTTTGCATGTAAAATGCTTTAATTTCTCTGTTAATGAATGCCAAAGGGAACTGTTGCCTTCCCTCTGTTTCTGACTAGTGTAGAACAACTATTATGAACGATCGTCATTTTCTGATGGTCGCTATCCCCCTTCCAGATGAAGGTCATCGAACGTGAAGCAATGCTGAGTTGCTGAGTTTTTATATTTAATTGTGGCCATTTCCAGAAGTCGCGTTTAATCAAATGTGTGACCATATTCGCATGATCATCAAGTGGAAGAACTGTTCTGTCATTTTAGCCTTTGGTGTGCACATATGGTAGATCTCTGTCGGAAACACCCTACAATGAACTCTTGAAATGCCATCGCCAAACGTCATGGGATGAGTGTCATAAAGTGACACACAGATCATATTGACCACACACTGATCTCACTCTCCAATGCAACACTTTTGATTTCATCGATCGGTGACCGATCAGATATTAGAAGTCGACGACAGCGATATTGACGACTGTTTGTTTCGACTTGAATCTGACACCGTCTGATGGATAATAACTCAGCTAACGACCCTTTTTATAAACGGAATCGAAAAGTTTTTACACATTGACCCCTATGCACGAGAATTGAATTTTCCTGATGCTCGGTTGTTGATGATGCGTCATGTGGTGTCTGGCGCCATCAGTTTGCAGTTTTATACAAAAATGCATCCGGCTCTCAACGGGCAGACCACCTAATTTGTGACTGATCTCTGAAATGGATTGTTCATTTTTTTTTTTAAATTATAATACTTTCGAACTTGAATAGGTTTTCTTTGAGGTGCGTAGGTATCTGAACCAAATTGATTAATTCGAAATTCAATTGAAGAGCAGTTACAACTCTCAGCATTGGGTATGTTAAGATGAAAAACTTTCAGAAAAACGAATAGACATGACGAAACCACATTCAAACAGATCGACCTTCGCATTGAAGATACATGGTTTTGGGAAAGACCAAGGCTAATTGTTACGAAAGAGCAGCATAACGACAATGGAGAACAGAAATTGAAGTCGAACTTACGACACTGATCATGATACTTACTTCACTGATACTTGGCGTACCACAAGGTTCGGTATTGATCCCTCTCCTTTTGCAGGTGTTGGCATTGAAGCGGATTCAGGCTTATAGAGAAGAGGATCGTAATGACAACAGGGAACCGGATCTACGGCACAGATCACAATATCAACTTCACTGATACTTGGCGTACAACAAGGTTTCGTACTGAGTCCGCTTCTATTACAAATCAGTATGGATAAGGAAATCGGTTGCTTTCGTCATTCGGAACCGGCAAACAACTTGAAAGGTTCGACCTTAATCCCACGTGGACTGTTAGGAATCAAATGTCCTCTCCATTGGCTGTTTAGTTTAATGTTGACCCAGAGAGAGGCACCAGAAATTTAAGTGTGGAAATTTGATCGACAAACCAAATTGTTTTACAAAGGAGTACAGCAGGTGAGGCTAATGCAAAGGGGAAATTTATTTTTAAGTAAAATGGGACGAGGCTAGTTCTCTCAATTTCAAGAAGAACAAGGCTACGACATATTTTCATGTGGATGCGATGGACCACTCTTACAAGGAACAGACAAACTGCCGTATTCAATTAACTACGATTTAGATGAATAGAGTACAACACAGGATTCGCAAGAACAATGGAATCCTGATATACCTCTGTAACTTGAAATATTAGGTTAGAAGGATAGGTTCAATCTATGAAGATCATCAACTCTAGGTCGACTTTGTTTTTACTAGACGAATCAAGACGTAGGTACTATCCCTTTCAAGCCAAGACTTCAACCTTACATACACCAGTGAGCTATGGAAATACGCCTCAGGTGAGTTTCTTGCTAAACCCACTTTAATCTGCTGTTCCTTCGAATCCCGATTCGTAGCACTGAATGGCCACATGCCAAGCAACATTTCTCCTTCCATCACCACCACCACACGACTGTCGACTGTCGACTGTCTTAGGCAACAGTTTAATGCCCCAAAAAATACAAAAGTCTCTCCACGAACCCATAATCATATGGGTAAACTTTATTCATTTATTTTTTTAATTTTTCTTTTACCCTTTGCCCATCCAAAAAAAAAAAAGAAAAAAGGAAACAAACCAACAACACAGAAACACACAAACCGGGCTGAGGAGTACCAAAATAAAAGAAAATAAAATGAAATCCAAAATGTAACATTAAAACGAATGCCGCACATCTCTCATATCTCTTGGAGGCAGGTAAGTTCCAGGAATTCGATCATCATCTTGAATACTTCTCCTTTCACATGGTCCCTTCTTCTCTTCTGTCATAGGACGTACATACGTTCTCGGTGTGTTCCTTTCTTGTGAGATTTTTAGTTCGGCATTCCCACCGTCGTCGTCGTTACTAGTGACGGCAATCCCAATTCCAGCCAAACCTTGTGACCAGGCGACGAGAGCGGCAAAATAAAATATGTGCGACGAGTATATTACCTAAAAACAACCAACCTCAGTTTCAAGTCCAACTCCAACTTCAAGTCCAAGTCCAAGTCCAAGTCAAACTCCAGAATTCTATACATCTCCTGCACTTCTTAGCGGCAGCAAGACAAGTTAACGCAAAAGATACATTTGTACGAGAGTATCTTTAGTACAAGGAATTCCTTTCGCTGAAGGTACAGAGCAGGCAGTACCGAGTACGAGTACGGACACACGCATACACACAAATCTATCTACGTATCTACCTTTACTAAGTTCTTAAATGGAAAAAAGAAGAAGGATCTCTTTTCGACTGGCTCGTTTTAAACTGTTCTTTTTGGAATTTTTCGGCATCCTTCCAATGGACGATGGGAACTAACAACTGGGAACGGGAAGGCGGAACTCCTTGTACACTGCATCACAGTGCACAGTGATGTACTCGAAACGATAAAAAAAAAAGAAAAAAAAAATTGAAAATAACATCCAATTCGCCCTCTCTCGCCGATCGAATGCAAAACCGATCGATCTTCAACCATCCAACAAGATCACGGCACGTTAGGGCGGCCAAAAAGGCAATTGGCCTACGTAGGAATGTGCCAATTAGAAATAATTTATACATGCCAACTCAGAGAGAATAGGAAGGTTTTTATGGATGCACTGCTCCTTGATGCAGCGAACGACAGTGCTCGTATCGACTAAGGATCTTCTAGAGCCTTGTCTTCAGATGCTTTCGCAGCAGGTACGACTATGGACGTATTCCTACCTACATACGTACTCGCAATACTGCTGCGGCAAACAAGTGAAGAGATAGAAAAGACAATAAATTTTGAAAAATTGTATTTATCGATTGAAGAGAGGAGAGAAAATCGTCGAAGGTGCTCATAGAGTGGCGTTTGGGTGTGTGGATTAAGTCGGCTGTGAGTTTTCAGATGGAAACTACGATGAAAGGCGGTGGTCATGAGAAAATTGACTTTTATTACTAAAAGGTGATTCCTTTTTGGTCGTCTCTTACTCAAGCGAGATAGGATTTAATTGCTGAGATGTTGCCTCATAAGCGATTTAATGGTCTTCACAGCTCATTTCAGGGAGATTAAGTGTCTCAATGATGTTTGAGAAGCATCTAAATTTTAGTAAGTCGCTTATGTGTTTGTTTATGTAACAAACACTGTTGTAAAGTGCTTTAAAATAAAAATATGGCTTTAAAGACGACCCCGTAAGTCTGCAGAATGAAGATTTCAATGGAATGCCAGAGGGGTCGAATTTGGGTTCTTTACTTTTGACAAATTTTTTCAATTTGATTATTTTTCCGCCGAAAAATTCTCCAAGTGTTCTGTTTAAATTATAGTAAATAGAAATACAAACCAGCAGTGTGAGATTATTAAACTTGGAGGCACCAATAAATCAAGTCCTTCAACTACAAGTCTCAAGGTATCAGAACACCTCAGTTAATACCAATTAGTAAGTTCCGCGATTTAAACGATCAGATGGAAAACCAACGAGATCTGAAAGGTTTGTTGGTGTATCAGTCAGAGGACCTACTGCGGAAAAGGCATCTCTGTATAGCAAACTTGTTGATAAGCTAACAACGTGTCAAGGAACTGTGAAAGTATAGTGAAAGATCCGGTATTGCCGATTCGGCGTCGCTCACAATAATTTAGCCTTTGACCGTTTAATAATTATGACTTACGACAGGAGTTCCGGGCTTGATCGAAGAATCGTGTTCAGCGACAAGGCTCACTATTGGATCAATGAGTTTAGGTATAACCAAAATTGCTACTCTGGAGTGAGGAGAACCCAGAAGAAAGTCACGGGACTCATTGCACCTAAAAGCTATTCTGTTTGGTGCGCTCTTCAAAGCTGAAGCCGGAGCTCGCATAAAAGTCAATGGTCAATGTTTACCGAACAATTATCAGAGCACTATTTCAGCGACTGAGCATTAGCCTTGTTGCTTGCAACTAAACACAAGATAACTACTTCTACGAGTATTGTCTATACATACGTCGGAAGTTGTGTTCGCAGATTTCCGAAATCAGCAATGCAAATATTGGATCTTGTACTACTAAATCTCTAATTATTGAGTTTTGCCTGATTATATAGTCGTCGGCGAATGCAAGTAGAGTCACTCCAGACTCAGTAGAAAAATCGACATAATTCGACACGCCTTGAACACCACATTATTGTCCTCTACCCCTTTTCCTCAAATTCTTTGGTACACAACCGGAATCTGATATTTCTTGAGATATTAACGCTTTCCAAAGATCTCTCGGAATTCTGGTGAATATTGTTTTGTTGTGATGTTTCTCAAACATTATCCTTAGCTTTTGATCCCCGTCTTATGCCGATAAGCATCCCATGAACCCGCATTGATAGCGAAAGAGTTTGGCTACATTGCAATGTCAACTGTCAAGAATTCACTCTTATATTTTAATTCTATGCGACATTTACTCAACTGACAGTAATTGTTGCAGTTTCTCGTGTCGCTTTTGCCTTTATACAGTGCAACAAGAGAGCGTCCTCATCATAGACGTGGAATTCTTTATGCGGAATATAATCCAATTGTTGCTACATGCCATTAGTCGGGCCAATAATCCACCAATATGTGCGAATTCTGAAGATCGTATGTTGAGCTCCATAGCCTGTACAATCTTGATTTCTTGGGCCGACCGCACGTGCCTTACGCAGTTTAGTAGAAGTTCATTATATTATACAACAGTGAATAAAGATTGCACGAATAGTAAATAATTATTTCTTCGAAAATATGGACAACACTAATCCGGTTCCAGCAGGATGGCGCTACGTGTCATATCATTGACCCTACTGAGGACACTGCCACCTAGGCAGTGCGATTTGACCTCACTCGATTTCTTCTGATAAGTCACAAACTACTCAGCCTTGGAAGCCAATATTCATCGCCTTATATGTGAGATAGAGTCCGAACTGCTCGAACTGGACTAGAAGGATACGCTTCATCAAATGCAGCCAAGGAATTCAGATGTCTGAATTCAAACTGGATATGTGAAAACGACCTGCTAAGCGGGTTTCAAGCCGGGTTCCGTAAAGAGTACTCCACGAATGACAACATTTGTATTTACTCTCACAAGCATCGCTCAGATTTAATTGGACCGAGGAAAAAAACTATACGCTTTCTTTGTAGACTTTAAGGCGGCTTTTGACTCCATCGGTAGAAGATCACTATTTCTTAAACTCAGCAACATAGGATTCTCAACAAAATTTCCAAAGGTTCTGCAACAGTTTTACTAAGGCAATACAGCGGCCTTGTCTAATCGGTTCCAAACAAACTCTGGAGTAAAGCAAGGATGTCTGTTGAGTCGTCTTCTGTTTTCAATATTTTTGGATGATCTAGTAGAATTTCTTCTTTACTATAAAACTCTTATTCTACGCCGACGACATCGTAATTTTCGCAGAAACCCCAAGCATGCTCCAAATTCTGATTAACAAGCTGCAACAGTATTGCCGTATGTGGAACCTGCAAGTTAATATAAAGACTTGATCTTTTGAAATGGTTGGGGGCGTCACGCAAGGAATGAAAAATGGACCTGGCATAACGTGGAACTAGATATAGTCAAGGAATACAAATCCCTCGGAGTTCTGGTCACCTCACAGGCATCCTTTAAAAAACACCTGCTAGAGAAACTGAAATAATCTAAACGTGCGATTAATTGCAACTGGAAAGCAATTCTGGGGAAAAGGAATGTTGCACCAAGTGTGAAGTACAAGATTTTCGAGGCGGTAATGAGGTCAGCAATGTGCTATGCAGCACAAGTGTGGGGGGCTTGGCATTTTGAAGAGGTAGAAAAACTCCAAAGATACTTCCTTAAGAAACTGTTTAGGCTGCCTGAAAATATGTACACCAACTTATATCTTACATCTGGAAACTGGACTACCAATGCTACATATCTTCACGCTTAGACTGCACTTTCTCTATTTCAGAAAAGTTTTTGCTCAACCAAATCATCGACTTCCCTACAAGGTTGCTATGTATCTTAAAAACCGAAACTTAATTAATATCTTTGCGGAATGGTCAAGGCTTACCCAAGAACACAATGTGCCCTTGCACGAACTATTTGGAAATGAAACAAAAAACAAACTGAGGGAGCACACTGAACGAAATGCTTAAAAAAATCCACTACTCAACACGGGAGCTTCTCGAGACGCAAAGTAGACAAAGCCAATCAAGATCCACGTACAGCATGAATTTGGGGAAAACAGCTACTTTAATGACCGGAACAGCGTAGAGTCCATCTCAACAATATTCAAAGCCAGAGGCGAACTTTTGCACCTGAAGGGTGTACCTGAATGACTCGAACTGCAACCAATTTCAGACCGCTATAATTTCCAAATCGTTCATGACAGTGAGCTCAAATTTTGACACATGACAGTTAATTTTATTATTTACAAGCCTTTTAAAGGATTTGCGTCTCAATTGTGTTGACAAATTTTTATCCGCGATGGAATTCAAACGTGATAGTATGATTGCTTTATATTTGGCTGGAAAACCACAAGTAGCTATCGGCCCTAACGATCCAGCACCTCAACGTGAATAAATCATTTGTGTCTCGAACCATAGCTCGTTACCTTGATACTGGGAGCGTTGCAAAACGCCATGGAGGTGGTCATAAAAAACCGCAACATCGGCAACAGAATAAAATTAGAGTCGAAAGAGCGAAGGAGTTGCTACGCTTGAACGAAAGTGGTGAGTTGCCGAATTTGGTTTTTTCTGATGAGTCGCCATTTGTTATCGAGCAATATGTCAACAAACAAAATGACCGAGTTTACTTGCCAGAGAGGTCCTTCGAAAATGTACACCTTCGGACGGCCAAAAGAAAACAGGCAGCACCGATGGTGATGGTTTGGGCCGCCATAACCGCCGATGGTCGCTCTCCGCTCGTATTTTTGGACCGTGGCGTCAAAATTAATGCGATCGTATACCGTGAAACTGTCTTAGAGGCAGTATTGAAGCCCTGGACAAACAATCATTTCGGTCGGAGACCGTGGACATTTCAACAAGACTCGGCACCGTCTCACAAAGCGCGCGTCAACCAAGATTGGTTAAAAAATAATGTTCCACACTTCATTTCCTCGACACAATGGATCGCAAATTCTCCGGATGCAAATCCGTTGGATTTCTCAGTCTGGGGTATTTTGAAGGCGAAGGTTGGCACTAAAAAATACCAAAGTTTGGACCAAAATACCGCAGAGCCACTTGTGTGCAAGCGTGCGATGCTTTCTTCGGTCGTCTCAAGGCCATTATTCGCGCCAAAGGTGGATATATTGAAAACTACTGATACAATTTGAAAATTGATGTATTTTCCATACAGAAACAACGGAGGAGACGAATGTACACTGTGCAATCTGGGAACGAAGAAGGATGTCCGGCATTTTGTCGGAACGTGTCCAATATTAAATTCAATCAGGAGATCCTTTTGGGGAAAAAATGCCCTATCACTAAATGAGATCACAAACATCCTAAACGGCGCAAACTGGAACACTTTACACAACTTTCTACTGCATTTGTGCATTGAATTATAGGCTACAAATTATAAATGAAGCTTTTTAGCAATTTCAAATTTATTAATATCTTTCTCTCGGTTGACGGCAAAAGCCAACGCTTATTTTTGTTATTTTTTTTAAACTTGTTAATATTGTAACAGAATAAACCAATATTACTACTATTTATCTTAAAGTTAAATAGAATGATGGCATAAAAGTTCGTTGTGGACCAAGCCCTAGTCTCTCCACTCACTGTATTGCTCACTCGCTCATTTTTTCGTGCACAGGAAAAAGGATTTAAGATTTGTTTGTCGACTCCGAACGACAGAGGAATGAGATTTTTTTTGTGGGGAGAAGTTGTCACTCTCGGAAGTTTGCCATTATTAGCCAAAACAGAGAGAGAGAGAGAAAAATATCTTTTATCTGAATTATCTGTGAATTGAACCCAGACCATCTGGGGTAGTGGTCGTCGAATTTAACCACTGGTCCACTGGTCCAAAGGGTCTATCGACTGGAGGCTTAATAATTTAGAAGATCTATAAAACTGAATCTCAATTATTTGTCGAGCCAATAATCAATCAACTGAAGGTTGTACCGATCAGAGAGTCTATTGATTAGAGAATCTCTCATTCAAAAAGTTAATCGACAAGAATTCGTTGATCAGATTCTCTTTCGATCAATTGACGGATCTGGTGATCAGAATATTGTGTATTGAATCTGTCGAGTACACAATGAAATCTTTCGATTCGAGAACTGAGGATCTGTTAAAGAACTCACCAATCTACCGATCAGAGGGTTTATCAATCAGAGGATTCCACTATTAAAAAAATCAGCCAATTAGAAGATCTTTTGTTCGTTTATTGATCAGAGAATGAGTGGAGTAAGAAACCTAAAGAAAGTTTTGCTAAAATTTTCTATCAAGAGTTTGAAGAAAATAATCAATCTGACCGGCAGAATGACGCCAAAAGTCTGGCGATCAGACGATTGGCCATCGAATTTGTCGAATCAGATTAGAAGATCTGAGATCAGAAGATTTTTCGATAAACGCTTTATGCCTCCAATTTTCCGCGTATCCAGAGTACATAGCCAACCTCTAGTGATCCACTATGATGACGTCAATAAACACTGTCCCACTATTTGCCCAAATAAACAAATTCCAACGTACCTCAATTGCGTAAGTTGTGAAATCATTAAATACACGTCGTCATTCAATGATTCAAAACTAAATGACTAAATGATAGATAAGTCAACCTTATTTCTGCATAAACTTGTCGTTACTGAGGTGTACGCCTTTTAAATACTTTCCAATACTAGCGGTTATGCAATTTCCAAATACGATAAACAATCCTTTTTCACATGCGTACTTTTTTTCCATTCCGGTCAGTGTTTATGGGAATTTTAAAAATGCACTCGAAGCCATCCAAAATAAAAGATCAAAAGTGAATCATTCGGATCATTTGAATCACTCGTGTCATTTCATTGTCGCCATGATAATTCAGTTCATTTGCATCAATCAAAAAATGATTATTGAAGAATATTGTCAAAATACTCGTAAGTGCTGTTCTAGCATTGGAATTGTACAGAATTACGGCACAAAGTGTCAAGGTCGATGAGTAGGCGACTGAATGATCACCTTTTTTCGAAAATGCTACACCTTGATGTCGCGGGGCTTAACATGGAGTTTGTGAGTTCGGGAGAACTCATAAATTTAGGTATTTTCTGAACGAGCGTGGTTGGACATGAATCGTTTCAATAAGTAGTGATGAGTGCGCTGGAACGTCGTTTTTTTTTGTTATGATCGGTGATTTTGTGGACAGCGATCGACTTAGACGAGTATATAAGCTGCCGGGATTTCCCCGAAGATCTTGGAACTGATCTAAAATTTTTAATTTTTTCTTTTAATCAGTCAACTTATGGTATGTAGATAATCCACAACAATACTTAAAAATAATTATATTCGGCCTGATACGAGCAACATGACAAATGACGCTTCACTTCCTCTACAAGAAAACACGTAAGTCTATTTGAAGCCTAAATTTGCGGTGCTAGTTAGCGCCTTTCTTTTTTTCTTATTTTATAATTTGCGCGCGCTCAAGGGATTTATGTACCTTGCCTCCACACAGAGCGGGCGGAGGAAAATCAGGGAGGACGGAAAGAGAGATACCGGTGAACGTTGGTTTTAAATGTTTGAAGGTTATAATGACTAGGAAATAAAGAGCTAGGCAGGGCATTCCATAAGCGAGTTGTACGGCTTAGGAACGATGCACGATATTTTAGAGTACGTCCGAAAGTGGGCTTGAAGGTATACTGATGGGCATTCAAAGCCAGGCGGGTGTTACGGTTAAAAATTTGAAGCGCTGAATGCTACTGGCGATTTCTATGGAGCACTGTTGGTGGAAATAGCGATAAAACAGAGTGAGACACGAGACATTACGTCGGTGTTGTCCATTATTTGAGTGATACTATGTAGTATCACCTATGAGATTTATCGCACGGTCTTGAATCCTATCTAGCAGGTGTAGAGATGTTTTGGGCGCACCCGACCAGATGTGGCAATTCTACTCCAATTTCGGGCGGATAAACGCCTTGTACTACATATATTGAGGCCAAATCAGAAGAAGTGAAATATTTCTTACATCGCTTGAGCAAACCTAGACATTTCGCAGCATTTTTGACGACACCGAATATCACTGACGCAAATACCGAGAATGGAAAGTTTAACGGCTACGACGATGCAATTGGCATTCATGGATAATGGCTGGGTATTTAAATTTGACCTTAACGATAGCAGACAGCATTGTGTTTTGGAAGCATTAAATTCTACTCTGTTAGTTGTGCTGTTAATACCGGAATTTAATGAGCTCAACATAAGCTAGCATGCCCGTTCTACAGCTGAAGAGCAGGGACGCGAGTCCGGGAACGAATATGAAAAGCAGAGAGTACCGTCGTCAGCAAACGAATATATTAGATTAGAAGCAGCAGACAAGAGATCGTTGATGAAAATTAAAAAGAGTGTCGGAGACAGAACGGGGCCCTGGGGCACACCAGCATTTATTTTGTGAATATCAGACTTGAAACCATCCAAGACAACTTGAATTGAACGTTCCGAAAGGTGATTTCTAATCCAATGAGGAAGAGAGTCGTCGATCCCAAAAACACGCATTTTCGACAAACTTTGTCAAATGCCTTAGAAATATCAGGTGCAACTACTTATGTTGTTTTCGCCAGATTGATGTACGCTTTGGTACCACTGAGACATGCCATCAGATCACCAGTGGATCTGTTGCTACGAAAATCGTACTGCCGGGCATTAAGAAGTTTTCGTGTTCCAAAATTCTTCTTACTGTACGAGCTCCCGCGTTAGGTCGTGTGTATTAGAAATTGATCCCCTTTTACAAGCCTTCGATACGTATTTCCAAATAAATACTTCTTCACTAGGAAGTCGCCGGTTAGAATAAAGATATCTTTGTCGAGTTCTAGTTGAACTGTGTCTCTCTGTGTTGATTTGTAAATGCAAACATTTTGAATAGCGTTTCTAAGCAACTGCAACCTTGGCGTAAGCAATTAAACTGACTGTTTTTTTTCTAAGCTTTTATACCATTTTTGTTTGGTAAATTTTCCAAATAGGCCTTCCTACCCCAAACATTTCTGAAAACTTTTAAGAAACAGGGTAAGGAAAAGAGCACACTTTAAAGCTCTTTAATAGCTATGCAATTTTAAAAAAAATATTAGAAAATTAGTAATTCTTGGAAAACCACTCTTACGGGTATTGTCAACTGTTGTTAGAAACGTTGATAAAAAATTATAAATTCCTTTTTTAACCTGCTACTTGTTTTTCCAGGTATCATAAAATCTATGGGCTTTTCTGCAAACTTGTTGATATTTTTTTTATTATTATTGTTACGTTTATAAGAAAAAAACAGTTGAACGTTGTTTATTACGCATTTTCTGGAGAAAAGTGACCTCAAAATCAAAAATCAGCATGGGCAAGACAAATGAAAGGAGCTTAGAAATTAGATATCTGTTGTACTTCCAAAACACTTTCTAATTTGGCAAAACCCAACACGTTCTTCGCCACGGTATTGTCGACCAATAAAAATAAGTTTTGCAAAGATTGAATCCAAGATCAATTCGCTTACAAAAAGGCGAATAGAAGGCAGATACATCGAAGTTAAGCACACGTTGACCTTTACAATGGTTGATGGCAAAGTTTGTGATGCAGCTACTAGTACAATGTCAGCTCTAAAATGTTACATCTGTAGAGCTACATCAAAAAATTTTAATAATTTAAACAAATCGAAAGAAATTTATAGAGGCACATTAAAATTTGGTTTATCAATTTTACGAGTACATGCAAGGATACGCTTACTATATTTGAAAGCGTTCTTCACCTTGTATACAAACTTCCATTGAAAAAATGTCAGCTTCAAACATAATAAGATAAAGATTTTGTAAAATAGCTGAAATATAGGAGAAGTTCCGAACCAAACTAGGCCTCATTGTGGATGTCCCAAAATCTGGTTTCGGCAATTCGAATGATGGCAATGCCCGCCAAAGATTTTTTTATTAATCCAGAAGAAGTTGCCGAAATAACAGGTGTTGACGTCCAATTAATTTCGCGTATCAAAGTCATACTGGAAATAATATCAAGTTTATTTCAAATAGATACTTGATATATTGAGCTATACCCCATGGCATTCAATAACTCCAACCATGCACAAAATGCACGGATCTGAAGTTATCGATATTTGTATTCTGCCAATTGCACAGTTATCGGAAGAAGCATCTTCGGTTACACCGGTTAAATTTTACGAGAAAATGTTCAAGAAGGGACTGCAACATGGATGTATTAAACAAGTAAATTAAAAATGTCAAATATCAATAATTTATTATAATACAAACTTCTGATTTTTTTCGAAACACATTACTATTGACATTTGATCCTCTTATATCAGGTTTAAGACCTTTGCATAAGGAAAAAGCAAAGCAATTTAGCAAGGAGGCACTTGAAATGCTCATTTCCGAGAATTCCCCATCAACTGACGAAGCAGAATTGGATGAAGAATCCTTTGATGGGGCAGAATCTTCCGCAGAATCATTTGAATAATATAAATTTGTAGCGAATTATGTATTTTCATTATATGTAAAGAAAAACTGAAAAATATAACCAAAACCGAAACCAAGGTCAAATAGCGTCTAAACTTTAAAAATAGTTGCTTTAAATATACAGTGAGCGACAAAAGTCTACGTACGACCCACCATTCTTGTAACCTAACGAGTTCAAAGGCATTATGAAAAAATCTAATGATGCAGTTTTGTTTCGAATCCCTTTTTATTAATAATACACTATAAAATAAATGAATTTAACAAAAACTTAACAAGTGATTCACAAAAAACGAAAAATAAATAATGACAAAAGTCTACATACAAAAGCCCGACATTCCATGTTTTTTTTTTTTGTTATACGCTGATGGAGGATAACGGAAAAGTACCGCATTTGAATTTTTCTATTTGGAAAAATCAGATTCAGTTTTACCAGGGACAATGGCCCCTCGAAGAGAAATTGCGGTTGAAGTGCGAAATTTAGTAATAAAATATAAAAAAGAAAAGAAATCGTTTGGTGAAATTGCAAATTGACTGGATTTAAGCAAGTCAACAGTCCAGACAATATACAATAACTTCGAAAACACCGGTACCGTCGAAAACAAATCGCGTTGTGGCCGTCCAAAGAAGATGAATCGCCGAGATGTCAGCTTTATCATGGAAGAAGTAGGCAATGATCCAAGAGTGAATGCCACAATGCTTTCTAAAGGGTTGGCAGAAAGATCAAATACAATTGTGTATCCACGCAAAGTGCAAAGGGCTCTCAATAATAACGGTTTCCACCAGCAGAACTCCACGGAGGAAATCCCTAATAAGTGAAAAAAAAAACCAAAACTGCGCTTAGAATTTGCCCAAAAAAACATTGAAAAAGGAATGGATTTCTGAAAACGAGCTTTATTTACTGACGAATCAAAATATAATAAACTCGGAAGTGACGGGAGAGCTAGAGTTTGGAGTAAAAACAACACAGCAATGAATCCAAAAGATTTGGTTTCTACGGTAAAGCATGGTGATGGCAGCGTGAGGGTTTGGGGTGCTGTAGCTGCTTCTGGCGTAGCCTTTATTGAAGGTAATATGGATCGCTATCAATATAAGTCAATTTTAGAACTAAACCTGAAAGCATCCGTCGACAGCTTAAATCTTGGCACGAGTTGGATCTTCCAACAGGACAATGACCTTAACCACACCGCTCAATTTGTCAAAGATTGGCTAATTTACTACGCCCCAAGATAACTACACACACCACCCCAAGGCCCGGACTTGAACGTCATAGAACATGTATGGGAGATTTTGGAACGCAAGATAAGAATATATGCCATAAGTAGTGCCCAATGCTAAAACAGAAGCTCCAAGAAGAGTGGCAAGCCATAACAGCTAATGAATTAAATAATTTAGTTGCTTCAATGCCCAGACGCTTGCAGGCAGTTCTAGATGCACATGGTCGGCCTACAAAATATTAAATTGATGCTAGTTAATATGCCGTATGTAGACTTCTGTCATTACTTATTTTTCGTTTTTTTTTTGAATCACTTGTTAAGTTTTTGTTAAATTCATTTATTTTATAGTGTATCATTAATAAAAAGGGATTCGAAACAAAACTGCATCATTAGATTTTTTCATAATGCCTTTGAACTCGTTAGGTTACAAGAATGGTGGGTCGTAGATTTTTGTCGTTCACTATACTAGGTGGAATGAAAAGTAACCTCTTTGGGAATTAAACACTGTTTTTTTTAAATGTTTTTTTATATTATTCAATATAGTCCTCTTTTAGTTTGATACACTTATTCCAACGATTTTCCAACTACTTGATCCCGTCCGAAAAGTAATTTTTGGGAAGGTCTGCAAAATACTCCTCCGTGGCGTCGATGATTTCCTCTCGTGAGCTGAATTTTTTATTGATGAGCCATCTTTTGAGGTTTGGGAAGAGATAATAGTCCGAGGGATCCAAATCCAGTTACCAATCGACGCCAAAAGTCCGTCCGATTCCACATCAGTAAGTCCAAACACTCTTTCGAAGTGCTCTCGCCTTCGTGTTTTTGGTCATTCGCGGCACCCAGCGGCAGTATAACTTTTTCATATGCAGAATATTGGCCAAAATATGGCGTGTGCGCTCAGTACTAATCTTTGTGGTATCTGCTAGCTGGCGCACCTTCACTTTCCGGTCAGCCAACACCATTTCATGTATTTTTTTGACATTGTCCTCTCCAACCGCATCGGAGGGCCTGCCGCTGCGGACTTGATCGGTAGTTGAGTTGCGGCCACCACGAAACTCTCGAAACCAATATTTGACGGTGTAATCTGACGGAGCATTAGCCCCATAATATTTATCCAACTTTTCTTTTGTTTCCTTCGCCGTTTTGCCTCTCAAAAAATAATGTTTTATGAGAGAACGAAAATCGTTTTTGTCCATACTCAACATGATGCCAAACACGTTAACAACAATCAGCTGTCAAAACAAAACTAAAGACAGTATCGCACTGAAATTTGGCATGTCTGCTTAAATATGAACGGACTTCAAGGCACCATAACCTTTTTTGCAGTAGCAGCGCATTCTGACGGTCAAGGAGGTTACTAGTAAATCCTCGATAAATGATGTCAACATTGGAGATAGACCCTTCTTACTATAGAACGATTTTTTTCTTAGAATATGCCTAGGAATCATTTCCCAAATTATCGTTGACGAATTAGGGGACATCCTGTATATCAAAACACCAGAAGACAGAAGAGGGTTGTCTGAAAAGTTTCCGACCGCAATGTAAAGATAGCGGCACTCGTCAATAAAAGCTAGTGAATGCTAGTTGTGCATCTTTTGGCAGTTACTTACCGAAGTTTCAGTCATTTTGGAAGCACAGTTTTTAGTTGACAGTCGTTTGGGTAAGTCGATGTGAGTGTTTTTTGTGAAAATGGAAAAAATTGAGTATCGAGCTGTTATTACAATAAATTCTTGTTTTTGAAAGGCAATACGCCTACGCAAATCAAAAATGAGTTGGATTCTGTGTATGGGGACTCTGCACCATCATTTACCACAGTGAAGTTTTGGGCAGCTGAATTTACACGTGGCCGTAAGAGCTTGGGAGATGATGAACGTTCGGGACGTCCAAAAACTGCAACCACTGACGATAACATTGCTAAAGTTCACCAATAAAGTGAGAGAGATAGTAGAGGTTATGAAAATGTCCAAAGAACGTGTTTGTTACATATTAAATCAAGATTTAGGCATGAGAAAACTGTCCGCGCGTTCGGTGCCGCGTTTGCTTACGTTAGACCAAAAACGTGTTCGAATGAACATTCCCAACGCTCTGTTGGCGCAAGATGAAACTTGGATATACCATTATACGCCCGAAACAAAAATTCAGTCAAAACAGTGGACTGCAAAGGGCGAGCCGGCTCCAAAAAAAGCAAAAACTGTTTTTTCGGCTGGGAAAGTGATGGCGACTGTTTTTTGGGATAGTAAATGAGTTATCTTAATCGATTATTTTCAAAAAGGAAAAACAATTACAGGAGCAGAACTTGCCAAGCTGAAGGCAAAAATTGCGGAAAAATGGCCACATTTGCAGAAAAAGAAAATCCTGTTTCAACAAGACAACGCGCCGTCTCACACCTCAGCGGTTGCCATGGCGAAAATCCATGAATTATGGTTTGGACTGCTTGACCATCCGCCTTATTCACCAGATCTAGCCCCAAGCGACTTCTTTTTGTTCCCTCATCTAAAAACTTCGCTCGGAGGATAGAGATTTTCGTCAAATGAGGAGGTAAGCACCTCCGTGAACAATTATTTTGCAGAGAAAAACGCCGAGTACTTGTTTGGACGGTTTAGAGAGATGGGAGCATCGCTGGGAGAAGTGTGTAGAATTACAAGGAGACTACGTAGAAAAATGAAAAGAATTTGAGAAAAAATGTCTTGTATCATTGTTCGGTCGGAAACTATTCAGACAACCCTCGTAGTTGTTGATGTTATTTGTCATAGCTCCTCTATCCAACTGGGAAGTCACAGTTCGCTTGTTTATAAGTAGGTACACTCGTATCTTTCGTCCATATTGAATCGCTAGGCTGTATTTTTTTTTTGGTTTTCGGGAGTTTAGAAAAAGGTAAATTGCCATCCGTATCTACAGAAACACCTCGCGGATAAGTCAAGCAACTGGTCGCAGTAATTCTACCAAAGAGAACAACTTGTTTATTATGACACCAATAAACAAAATCGTTATTGTCCGTCAGATAAATTTGATTGATTTTGTCTTTGTTTGAATTGCAAAAGAAAGGAGATGTTGTATACACAAGAATCAATATTGTTAGCTTATGGAGAAAAGAGATTTACAACCTCCAATGAATCATACCTTTAATATCTAACAAAGCAGACACAAACATTTAACTAAGACTTTTTTTCCTAAAACACGACACACAGTAGACAATGCATTTAATCTTTGTCATTTATAAAATCATGGTTTTTAATTTTCATCGATTCGTTTGTAAGAATGAATAAAACCTCATCACAGAGTTCCAACCTTAGTATAAGAAAATCTTGACGATTATTAGAGGAAAGAATTGCCATAAAACTAGGTAGTCATAGTTCTGGTTATATTTTCTAAGAAATCTACATATAAACACCAACCAGTTGACACAACTTATCAAACACTTTGAGAGTTACATCCCACAGTTATGTAGATGTTAATCCCGACTTCTCTTCTTTCTTTTTTTTTTTTTTTTTGGAAAAATCAATTCCTTTCTTAATATTTGCTTTTGCTAAAGAACAATAAAACCTTATTTTATGACCCCTGTCCCGAGGGATAAGTGCCAAAAGGAACAAACAAATTGAGCAATACACCATCCTATCGCAAGGATGAAAGTATTTTTTTATTTTTTTTTTATTTTTTCTGTTATACAACAAAACTCAGTAACTGATCCTTGTCCTTCCACGAATTTCGGTGTGTGATCTCTGATCATTGTGTTGCCTTTTCGTTGCTCTAAATGTTATTTATCTTTTCCTGCTTTCAATCTTCAATCGTTAGTTTTTCATTCTTCTCGTCATTTGACCGAAGAAATGGGGACAGGTATCTTTTGCTTTCATTATTATCTTTTCCATTTTTCTGGCAAAAATAAAATCTACAATTTATGAGACTTTACCGTTGGTTATGAGTTCACTTAGCATTAGAATCGAAATTCGAGTCAAACAGAGACTGGTACAGCATCCCATTACTTTTTTTTTTTTTCTATCCATTGATGTGCAGGATGATTAGAAAATAATTGACATTCTGACTAGTTTTTTAATGGACCTCATCGATTTTTCAATGATCAGAAGTGTCTACCCAGTTCTGAAGGACATCAAATGATTCTTAATTGCATTCTTCAGTTCGAAAATGAAAATGGTCACCTCTTATCTCATGTTATGGTTTAGATTTTTTTTTTTTCCTTTCGTTCATCTCTTTCATTGTTTTCCCACCATCGAACGAGGATCAGTCCAGAAAGGACGTAGAGTATACTGTACCTATTTTTTTTTTCTCATTTTTTTTTTACAACTTTTCCTTCACTGTGTTCTCTCTATTTTTGTAGTCGTATCTAAATGAATGAGTAAATACAATAAATTGCTCTGTCGGCACACACAGTCAATAAAAAATAAAAAAAAAAAAAACCCGACGAACGATCATAGAATTCCTAGAAAACATCCTTCAGCATTCCACTTATTGAAGGATATTTTCTCATGAAAATTCCATTCCGTTGGTGCCACCGAAGCAAGTATACATTTTCTAGCTCAACACAGGAATTGCTAAAAACACTTGAAAATTGAGTCAAAGACAAGAAATATTGGTCGTAAAATATAACGATCGTCGAGCATGAGGTAGGTATCTACGAGTAGTGTATCTACTATTCGGTCTGTTGATCATGTCAAATAACTCATTTCCTTTTGGTCGAGCAATATCATGATGTATCCGCAAAACCAAAGTTTTAACAGAGATACGAGTTCGATACGAACCTAGACTCGAAATGAATTATTCATTGCGATCAATAAGTAATTAATTAAATTAAAGAGGAGGTACATATGACTGAATGAAACGCTCGACGTTGTTACCAAGCTAAATTACATTAAGTGCGTAACCAATGCGTAGCAAATTCGTTGCTTAAAATGTTCAAGGTTTCTCTTTGTATCTATCTACGCACTGAATCTGAACTCGTGTATCTAACACTTGGTGGTGGTCTTGTGTAAGCACTACTCAGCTGATATTGTAGGCATGTACAATATATATGTTGGTAGTAGGTATACTTGTGGATTACGTGCTGCTTAGTAAAGCAGGGAGTTAGAGAAGATAGTGTAGTTGTGAATTCTATTGGCGTGGAAGTTTTTTTTTTGCTAACAAATTTATGATGACATGTTGTCATGGTTAACTTTCAAAAGAAAAGCCGGTATTTAGTCGAAATTAGTCAAGTATAGTGGCAGTTACAAATTTTGTGGAACAAACTTTGAAATAGAATCCACTATTTTGTTAAATTTTCCATCACGATCGTTTAAGCGTGCAAATGATTTGAATTATCCTCTTGAAAAATGACTATTCATCCAAAGGTTTGATACACAAATTCTGATGTTAAAAAGCATAGGTTTTAGTCGAGAACCTTGATGCACACCGATGTTTCTAAGTATGTACTGTAATAGTGTCTATTTCGAAGGATCAAAAAGTGGTGGGCTTTACCATGTAACATACATACTATATGCTAGCTAGTCAGAGATGAAGAAAGATCAAACATGCCCTCTATGCTAGGTTTACGCTAAATGAACAGTCTGCAGCAGGCGGAAAGAAGGTAGTTTCATCTCATTGCTCAATGCAACCAACTGATCATTTCACTCAATCAGCGGTTCGAAGTTCTTGCCTACGAAGAAATCCCGTCCCAAAAGGGTTGCAGTAAACTGTCTCAGAAATAGAGTACTAGTGCTTTGACAAACAAAAGAGATATTGCTTTTATCAAAAATCTAAAAAAAATCCGCCGTCTTTGATGTTTAGACCACAAAACAAAAGCCAATTCAATGATGGAATAAGCTCTCTTCACAGCACCAATTTAAATTCCATTTTACGATAGTACAGACCTCAGAGTTATTGCTCCTTTTTTTTTTTTTTGACTTGAATCCAAAGATTCCTTTGCCCACTTTTGTCATCGAAAAATTCCCTTAATCAAGTAACGATACACCACACCGTTTTTGCTACCCATCCATGCCTAGAATGAAGTAAAGAAAAAAAAAAAATAACCTCACAACGATCATCAACCTCCCACCTTGCTGCATAATCCTCTACTCCACATCCTGCGCTAAGATACTCGGTATTATTTCCAGCAACAATGCTGATTATGGTGATGAATGCTACACACAGCCTTCCAGCCCAGACAACAGAGCCCAACCATCTATGTAAACCAATCCTGAACATGTACGATCGTTTGTCTAGATTACGGGGAAAATAAACAAACGACCTTGCAAAACTATTTGCCATGGTTCTCTGTTTCATTCGGCCGACTGCCTTATGGAAGGTCAGGGGAGAATACCATACGAGTACACCATCTAAAGTCTTGGACACAAAGCACAAGTTCCACTTATGTATCTTAACAGTCTCAGTGCAGTTTGCTTGTCTGCTGCCTGTTGCCTGTTGCTCGTCGTACTCGTATTCCCCTTGCAAATCCTATAATGCACATGATAGTAGGGGCGGTTAAGCAGCCACCAGCCACCAGCCACTAGGCACCAGCGAGCAGACATAATCGACAAAAAACTGAAAGAAATCTACCACTAGAGCCAGCGGTCGGTGGCGCGACGTAGAGGTGATCATGCGCGCATTATACGCTCATGGGAACCAAATGATTATCTAGCTGCACAGCATAAGAGAGCACATCTAGATACTTAGCTGCTGGAGAAGTATACCATACGTAATTCGTACTATTGCCTAGCCTTGGCTATGTACTGTGCCTGCCACACGGTGGTGATTGACGATGGGACGACGGTGATGCTAGACAAGGCGGCGAAGTAAAATAATTGATTGAGATATTTTATTAAAACTTTTTTCTCCTCTCTCTCTTTCTCTCTCTCTCTCTGATCTTTCTGATGTTCATCTCATCTCGTCTGGTGTTTTTCTTTGGATCGCATCTATGGGTATAAGCGCACTTAGCTTTGGGTGGCTCTCTTATTTATTAATTTACAACTACGAGTATGTATGTGAGGAAGCAATAAAAATGCAATAAATCATTAATCTTTCGCTTCTTTCTACACCCAGTATCTGTAGCTCTCTATGTCGCAAAAAGAAAAAGGAACTAAAAAACACATATTCGAAAGCGTGATAATTAAATATGAGGACTCAGTATACTCGTACGTATCTGAGTATCTGCCAAAGAAATACCAAGAAATCTCTGAAACCGAAGCCATTAGGATCAAAACTAATTAGGGACATGTACGAGTATTCGCATAGTCGGTACGGGGATAATATTTGCTAAAAACCCTGTCTGGTTTACCTTGTGGATTTCCTACGAAAGAAGGTGTCTCTACCTGTAGATTAACCATGGACCAAAACTGCAATTAGCTCGCCATAATCCGACAGAGAAATCTCAGGTCAACAAATTATAAACAAAACAACAATAAAAAAAACAAAAAAAAACACAAAAAAGGGAAGGAAATTAACGATTAAAAAGAGCACTGAGAAATGCTTCAGGATATACTTAACTCGTATGCATATGTGTTGATTATAACACGATTGGATAGACATATTTATCATAGAAAACTGAAATGTAAAATATATCTAAATTAGTACTTACAATTAAATCTTGCTTAATAATACTATTGTCTGTGTAGTATACTAAAAGTTCAGCTGATAACGCTCGACAGCTGGGTTCGCGTAGTTTTGATGCTAATAATAGGCAGGCGGCAGCTAAAATTTGTAAATGATTTTTTAACACTGACTTTGTTGATAGAAATCTATCCAAGTAGATAAGTGCAAGCAGGACTACTTCTTCTTGACATTTTTGTTCAGCGCAGACCTAAAAATATACAAAAAAAAAAACAAAATTGGAAAAAATGGTTAACCTTAACATATTTGTAAAATACAAAATGAGGAAAATTAAATTTTTAGTACAATTTAGTTTATAGGTTTTTAGGAAAGGGCATTTCTTCTATGATCTATCATACATTTAGAAGATGAACTGTTTGTTTGAATCAAGGGTTTGGTGTAGTTTAAGAAAGAAACGAAAATCCCGTTTTCGTTCTCATCCTGGTTTTTAAAAAAACCATCACTGTTGGGTGGTTCTGTGGACTAAACATACAACCGTATGGTATACCACTAGATCTGATCGATGTGTTTCCAAAGTTCCTTTCTGTTGATACAATAGATCAAGTCCCTAACTCTCCAGCAATATTAGTAGTTGTTCTAGTTGTTCACAAGCGCGCAAATCCCCGTATGGTTTACAAGGATAAAGTAAAACAAAGTTTTGCCCAACTACCAACCACCGAAATCCAATTCCTCTGGAATTGCTCAAGAGATCTTTAGAGGATACCGCTTAAATTCGCTTCTTTATGAATTATTATCCACTGGAAAATTTTATATCTTGAGACCGCTCTTAGCATTGGCCTTTCTAAGACGGTTTCAGCAAGAATGCAGCTCCTTAACAATGGACAAAGATTGGTGGGTCGTATAAATTGTTACGAGTACTTATAAAGGGTGTTTTTTCAGAGGTATACAAATTTGAAATAAAACAATGTTAATGTCTATGATATTAGCTTTATTTAATAGATGCCATTGGTGCCAAATGAGATATCGGACATATGCGCGACACGACTAGCTCGCATGGAGCGCAATCATGAATTCCAATTTTCGGCGACTTTATCGAGCAACTGGGGCCGTATATCAGCAATAACATGGCGAAAGTTGACTTCCAAATCGTCCAACGTCTCTGGTTTATCGGCGTAGACTAGTGACTTCACATACCCCCAATTAAATCGCTCAAGCGATTTAAGTACCCTTAAAATGTTTGCACACAACGCTGGCGAAGGAAAGTCAAGGAGGATAGAAAGAGAGATACCGGTGAACGTTGGTTTTAAATGTTTGAAGGTTATAATGAAAGTAATCTAAAAGTGTGAGATGACAGAATCGTGGAGCCCAGTTTACAGGTCCATTACGCGAAATTATGCGCTCAGCAAGTATTTCATGCAATAAATTAATGGTGTCGTGTGCCGTGTGGCATGCTACGCCATCTTGCAGAACCCAAAGCTCTGTCACGTCAATGACATTCAACTGAGGAACGAAGAAGTCAGAAATCATGTTTCTATAGCGCTCTCCATTGGCGGAAACATTCTGGCTGGCATTGTCCTTAAAGAAATATGGGCCAATAATTCCACCAGCCCTTAAAGCACACAAAACAGTGAGTTTTAATAGTTGTAAGAGCGTCTGGACAAAGGCTTCTGGATTTTCTCCACTCCAAGTTCGACAATTTTGCTTGTTTACATATCCATTTAACCAAAAATGGATCAAGCTGAATCATGTTTTCGGCCCATTCACCGAACCTACGATGCGTATAATGGTCATGCGGTTTCAACTCCTGCACAAGCTGTTTTTGTAAGCTTTTAAGCCAAGATATATCCGTAAAATCTTCCACAAAGTGGATAGGCATAGCTCCAATTGCTGTGCACAATGACGAATCGACTTATTCGGATTCTCTTGAACATTCCGCTGCACAACTAGCGTGTACGTGGTGCAAAAACGATTCATCGTGTTCCGAATAACTTGCTCAGATGGACGATTATGTCGGCCTTAAAATGGACGTAGCGCACGATAAGTTTGGCGAACCGAACCATGGTTTTCAAACTAAGTTTGCACAATTTGCATGCGTTGTTCTAGCGTTAATCATTCATCACAAATCGACCTTCAACTATCAAATCAACAATATCAACTATCTGTAGAAATAGTGTTGCCAGTTTAAAACCCAAACCTCTAAAAAAAAACAGGGTGTCCATTGTACTTCCTTGGATGTTCCTTTTCTAAGAATTTCACAAACTTTCGTAGAAGAGTAAGTAAAAATTTCAGTGACACCACATCAGCACTGAGTATCTTCAACCTGGTGAGAACGTAGGCCTGACACTAACAGAAATAGTGCTCATTGGTGTCATCATCACTCACACAACAAGCGTCGCAGAATGTTAAGTGACTTATGTAGAGCACAGATAGGTACTTAGCAAAGACGTATTAGCCCGTATATTTCCTACTAAGGGACAGCTGATCTCTTAAAGACGTCGGGCGCATTCTGGAGAACCATCTCCTGTTACTAGACTCAGTGTATTCCGCCCTTATTTTCGAACTAGCTTTAAAATCAGCTTATCTATTGTATTACAGACGCAGCCACTTCGCCGTATAAACGAATTCTTCGCAAAATTGCTGCAATAGATCCCAAATTCTAATCATACCGCAATCCCGATGTATGAGTAATAGTATTGCAAATTGGTGAAATTTAGTACATTTTACGCTATTTGACGTATTTTACAGCTGATTCACGCAGGGTTGGCGTGTGGTGACAGGTTTTATTCACGTTTAATCGCAGCAACGATGTGAAAAACTCGTGCCAATTTTGCGCGTAATCACGTGCCTTCCGAGGCGTGTTCGCACAACATAAACAAAAAAAAATCCAAAAGACGGAGACAAGATGTGAAAACGATGAAATGTGTTCGGATGTTTAATGAAACACCTCCAGTCGTCACCGTTCTTAGGAGCTTGACCTCTCCACAGCTACACTGCACCGAATTTGAAAAAAAGATCCAATTATCGCAAGTCAGCCGCCCGACCACCAGCGGCGCCGTACGTTCGCGGATTGGATCCTGGAAAGCATGCATGTCGGCATTGATTTTTCGCAAGAAAATCGTGTTTTCGGATTAGCGGATAAGTTAATTGCCGTTATGCGGAGCGTCGAAAATGAACGAGTGATTCAGGACATGCCAATGCACCTAGAATGAGTAACCGTTTGGCGTGGTTTATGGCCCGGAGGTGGTACAGTCCCGTACTTTTTCGAAAATAAGGCGGGAAAAGCCATTACGGTCAATGGAGCGCACTACCTAGCCATGATAAACAATTTTTTGGGACCGGAGCTCGAGGATAATAGTGCCGACGACTTCTACTTTCAACAGGATGGTTTTACGTGCCATACAAGTCGTGAAATAATCAATTTGTTGCGGACGAAATTTCCTGGCCGCGTAATTTCCCGTTTCGGAGACACATATTGGCCGCAGCTTAACAGCGTTAGAATTCCTTTTTTTTTGGGGGCTATGTTGAAAGTAAGGCCTACGCCAACCATCTGTAAGCAATTTTAATTTTGAAAGCGAACGCGAAAGCCCCCATCGCCGATAGAGCTCCAATGTGTAAGAGTGATTGAAAATTTCGAGAAAAGGATGAGGGGCTGCAAGCAGAGCCGAGACGGTCATTTGGAAGATCTGAAACACCCTAAATATATTTTTTTTCTCGGAAATGGAAGAACAATAATAAAATTTAAGAAATGTGCAATAATGCAAGCAGTATTACCGCACATCTATGTATTTCTGGCATAACATTTGTAGCTCAGATTCTGGCCTAAACCATAAACCAGGGAAATTTGATTTCGTATTTTCGCAGGAGTTCTTGTGCAATGTCGCAGAGTCATCAACGCTCTAGTGCTTGTACCAAAGACTACTCCAATTTAAACGGAAGATGACTTTGATGTAACGTGTGACGTTTTCATGACAGCTTGATCGTATCATAGCCATGGAAGAAAAAACCCTCCCCTCTGACAAGGCCCATGACTTACCGAAAGCTCGTTTCCACTTCCAGAGAGCCGAGGTTTTCAGAGCAACATGGTTGGCAATGGTAATGGCAATGGCAATGACATTAAGCACAAACCCATTTCTTTTGCACCCACTGTCGTTCACTTCTAAGACTGCATGGTCCGACAGTCAAAAACCTTGACCTTACAGCTACATCATCTGCTCATATTAAAGCGTAGAAGTTAGAACCATTGAGAGCATTAAGCATTCACCATAGCAGTGAACACATGTTGGACACATTCCGCATCCACAATCAGGGTTATATTCACCCACTCACTAGTCATTCATATACATATGGTATGCGGATTGTCTCGTAAATTGTCGGCGAAAGTGCTCATCGTTTATTTCTTGTCGAGTCCGCCTTCAATATTGCATACCGGATTTTGAAGCGCATACTCGCAGTTCAGCCTTGGTAAGCTATTGAAATTTGAATAGCTGATGCATTCAAAAGGCAATTTTGCAAACATGAAGCTCAACTATTTTCTCCGTACTCTTCAGCATGCTATTAGGGGGCTTCTAGTGATCTGTACCGATGTTCGATATGTATGCCAGTGCCAAGACAGCAGTGAAGATTCTGTTCAGCAGCTACGCTTTTTTAGCATAGGTGAAGGTATTCCATCGGTGACAGCCGACTAAAAACCATTAAAGCGTATTTAATGGCCTCATCTCTCACCACAACCGATGACAGATACCAGCTACGGTGGGTTATAAGTATTACTTAGCTCACTTGCAATTCCAGTGACAGGAGATGATTGTGAGCCGATTCCGATCAAATTAACTGGGAAGACAGAGTTTCTGTTTTCGACTTATTGTAGTGTAGAGTGCCATCAGAGTCTGGGTGATTTGCCTCCTTTGACTAGTCTGTTAGTTTCATGGTAATTTGTAAGGATTCTATTTTCCTTCGTCATGTAGTCACTGAAAATCAACGTTACATTGAATCGACAAACTGCTGGAAGTATCGTTTAGGTTTTGAACAGCTTTCTATATCTTTTGACTTGTTCGGAGTTTAAGCAAGATTTGATGGGTTTGCCGAGCTCCTGCCAAGAGTGTACAGAGGGTTTTTTCGGTTTCTTTCTCTTCAAGAAGGTCTAGACCTCACATTCGATGCTAAGCGCGATGAACCGTGGGAAGCATATGTTAGAAGCCTCTGACATTGCCTTCCAGCTTCGTCCTGAATATAAACCACCGAATTTACATAATGTTTGATTGACAGTTACTCAACTGAGCGCGAGCTAAATATTAATTGTTTATTTAATAATAGACGAATCCTACATTTTTAACTGGTATTGGATGGTGATATTTAAAAATGATTGCCCATGTTTCTCATGATTTCCAAATTTTGTTCGGATAGAATGTGGGGTCATATTTGATGATCAACGATCAACAATTAAAAATCAACGATCATGGCTCAACGACCAACGATCGTATGTACGAAACCTCAACCAAAAGATTCGCCTAAACAAATGGGTAACTCTATCTCCTAAATCAAATAGACGGCACTTGGTGACAGATTTTGTAAAATAAATTACAGACGCCTCTTCAAAGTAGATAACCTAAAGATACTTCACCTTGTATCCAATATCTTTACTCAAACTCTATACTCTTAGCGCAATCATTTTGTGTTAACCAAGATACTCGTAGGTATAGGTATACACGCTAACTCAGCCACGTATCTAACTGGTAAATTTCCTACATCCGATAATATCTGAATGGTGCTTCCTTCTTAAATAAAATTCTCTATAGGAGCAGCAAATAATTTATGAGCTCTGTTTAAACAAATTATCTTCGTATTTACATGAAAATTCATTTCAGCAAACGAAAGGTACCTTCTTTCGCATTTTCGGCATGGATACGGACACGGACACGGACATGGACATGGACATTGATATTGGGCCTGGCATCTTTCCGAATCTTAATGAAAATGACAGCACTTAATCGTTTCCTTCTCTACCTGGTGATGTTTTATATATTTATTTTTTTTTTTCGAATGTATTCGCCAAACTTTAGGTATACTCTTCAAATACCTTCGCGTATGTTGTGTGTATGGCGGGCCCCTTTTTTGATGGTCTCCATCAGAGATTACCGGGCCGAGATAAAAACCAGTCACAGGGCTATGTTTACTTTTGATAGCGTGCCGATGTTTAAAATTTGCATATCTAGAATCATCGATAAAAATCACTTTCTCACAAAAAGAGATAAAAAAAAAAAAAAAAAAAACAAAGTTTAACTGAGAATTGGATTTATTTAATGTTGCCTCCTCCTTCCCTATGGTGTATTAACGAATCTACAACACAGTGTTTGCGTCGAATCAGGTAGACAATTAAGAGTTTCCTTTGTGGATTCATTTCATTTCATGAGCCAAGTACCAGTACGAAGTATTACGAGTCGGCCACCACAATGACAAACACCGGCTCAAAGTATTCACAAGAGCAAGGAACGACATTGAACAATTTTTTTTTCCTACTTAACTATAAAGAGATACAGAGATACACAGATATGTGAATCTCTACTTATGTATGGGAGTACAAGTTTATATAATTTTTATAGCGTGCGGTGCTTTTGATAGTGATCACAACACTCTCGAGAGAGAGCCGAGATTTAGGGTAACTTATTCAATTTTAGTTGTTGCCCATGTATCTCAACAGTATGCACGTTGCTGGGTAATTCTTCGAAGTTGCGATGCGATACTTATTGACCCACAATCTTTCATGTGCTGATTACGTGATGAGCTCTGTTTGTTTGTTGGTCCCTAAATCGGGCTATAAAACGACATAATAAGCCCGTCAAATGTGCCAATTTGAACATAAAAGATTTGTTCAAGTTTTGGATGATACTTATGTACATGTATACGACTGACATATGTACGTATGTACATATGTATCTATGTTTACTCGTATTTGTTGGTATAATCCGTTTAATTTGCCTTTCCGGTATTGGTACTAGTATGGCGACGGCTATAAACGGTTGCAAGCTATTCAATTACAAATCGAATGGTCAACGACAACAAGAGGTATTTGAACTGTGATTGGCTTGTTGCCGTTGTTGTCGTTTTTTGTAGTGTTCCTTTCTTCTTAAAGCGAACCAATTATCTCGAGAAGAAAAAGAAAATAACTACCACCAAAGCAGGAAATGAGTTTGGTTCTGTGGTTCCAAAGAATCGCACATACAAAACTCCATAGGCTAAGGAGCTGAAAAAATAAATACAAAATGTATCCCAGTGGTTTGGCGGTACTTGAAGTGTGAATTTCCTCAGAAGTCACTGTGGGAAATGGTTTCTCGATGAGAAGAAAATCTAAATTGCAAAGTCCAGCGCAAGGTGGCCTAGGCATCTTGAGAGAATTTCTTACGTGACAAATGTCAGGGAACTGAAGCTTAGGTGGCGACATTATGTACGTGCTTTTGGTTGGATTTTGCCAGAGAATTTATGGTTGGGCTTGGTTTGGTATGCAAAATATAATGACAAGCCATGGCATGGAAGAAATCTAAAGGGCTTTCTTAGCCAAGCAGAAAGTTTGATAGATTTGGTCAACGATTTTAAAGGTGCCGGGTCAACAAGACACTTTAAATTGTCTTTATGGCACGAGTAAAATTGCTAAGTGATGTAATGAGTTCCTAGGCCTAGCAAGGAAAGAATCAGACAGATATACTGGTACAGATGTATGAAACCTATCAATTTTCGATCAAATAGCAAAAACAGCTATGAGAGGAGGTCTCATTGATTAGGTACTGTTGCGAAATAGCGGTTGGGAAAGCTTGACTTGATTTAATTCACACTCCTGGCAGGACTTAAATTGCATACTGATAAAATGAGCCCAACCAGATCGAGCAGAAGCAACAAATCTAGATGTTATGGTTTGTGGAACGTATGTGGAACGCATTTATCAAAAACAGCGATAAAAGTGTGAAAAATCGCTGTGTCCGAAGCAAATCTGTAAGACTTCAACTGCTGATCGGAACATATAGAAAGACCAAGTCTAAGTTCTGTCCAACTCAATCATCTGTTGAATCTACCACCACAACAAACTTCTGTCATCACTACCAGAAACAATTTCCAAACCATTTCAAATTTGTGGCGCCTAAATGCAAACCGAAACACTCCATGCCTCCAAAATATGTCAAAACGATGCCTGACATTATTCCTCTTCCTCTTCTTCTTGAGAAATTAACGTGGCACCATGTCTTCTCCTAACAAGAAACTGCTTGTGGAAAATTTCTTTTCTCAAACGTTGATTATAAAATTTGCATGCGGAAAAGAACAAAAGAATAAAAAATCAAAACCAAAGAATCATCACCATTCGTTACGTGTTCATGTGGAAGCGCGCAGGCGATATTTTGTTACCCTTAGGGCTAAATAAAAAAAAATCAAACTCTGCATCTGTAGCGCGGCAGCAACTGTCACAAAAGGGAACCACAGACTGGGAACTCTTTTTCCGTTTTACATAGTACTATTGTATATCTACTACTCCTGGGCCTGGTTGTCTGAGGGAAATTGCTTCCGGCGGTAGTGCTTGTGGTGGTCTTTCTTTAATCAAAAAAAATAAAAAAAAAAACCTCGTCACTTCAACTTCACTTTGCTCTTAGTAATCTGGTTGACTGTCTGCCTCTTTGGCCAATCAAATGAAATAATGTGTGAATCCGTGAATCTAATTGAACGCACTAAATGTTTGCAGTTTTCCGTTTTAAGTCTTTAGTCGACGATGTCGTTCTCGTCGTCAAAGAAGTTGTCTGGTTCTTTCTTTTTAGCTCTCCAGGCAAAATAATTCACATTACACATTGCACATTGGACTGCGCTCTGTTAGGGGCTCTTTATAGATAGTAGATGTACGTCAACACACAGGATTCGTCCCATATGACTTGTGCTGTGTGAATTTCTCATATCAGTCACTTTTTTTCTTTTATGCATGCAATCTGTTGTCTCGTTGAAACGGAAGTAGGCTAACAGTTCACAAGGTTTGGAAAGAAACGCATTATCAGCATTACGGAGACACACATGTGGATATGATAAATCTTTGCGAATTATTAAGGCAGAGAAGGTTAGGTATGCCGGTAAAACAACCTGTTGATTAAAAGCGGAACAACAGGTTGTTTAGTACAAAAATTGGGGATTTTCAACACGATCGCTTTGAAAGTATGACGTGATTAGTTGCTTGGAATTATTTCAACAAGTTTTGTGCCATGCTCCACATTCTGATATGATCAACTGGTTTACTTTCCGAATGCATACAGTTGCTTAGCAAATCACTTTTGCTAACATGATCGCTTGCCTGCTATGATCAGCGCTATTTGGTGTGATCGCCTGATATGATCAGTTGACTCAAAAAAATATTTTTATTAGTGATAATTTTGGCTATAACGATCAGCTGACTGCCACAGTGAGTTTAGAGGTTTCTTTTTTCTTGATTGACAAGATCAACATTCGAATCCAGCCAAAATCAGTTCAAATGGCTTCTACGATTACGTTACATGTTTTTTTTTGTTCAAATCTTTCTTGGTATAAATCAAGTTCAGAACATTAGTGATAAGTACTCGTTCCTTGAAATACCCACAAGTTTCGGAACCAAAAGACGGATTACCCACTGCTTCCACTGCTCCCAAAACAACAAAAGACCCTTCCAAGCGCCAGAGATCGTTGGAGGAAGCCGTGCCGGTTCCCAAGAGGCCTAAAACTTACAACACCAAAATCCCTGGGCCATCCAACAACACATCTCTGAGGTCTTTCAGCGAAGTCCTGACGGAAGCAATAATGATGGCGGTAATCGACAGGAACGACACCGACGGATCAATAACACCTGAACGGTGGCTGTTGGTCTAGCTAAAGCTTTCGAGCAACTTCTTGGCCATCATGCGGGAGAACCCCGGACCACCTCCCATCACAAGCAACGCTCGCTGGCACCAATGCTACGTGAAGCTTATCGCATGTGCCAATCAAAGATCTTTTAATCTTTTCAACGAAGCCATAGTTGGGGGGATTTGGCCAGGTGCAAGACTCGAGGTCGTGCCAAAGGAGGATATCCCTAGCAGTCCTAGAACTCGCACCTGGATCCCAGATAAACCCTCCTCCCCAGAAAATATTCTTTTTTTTTATAAACTAGAGCGCGCTCAAGGGGTTAAGGTACCCTTAAAATGTTTGCACACAGCGCGGGCGACGGAAATTTAGGAAGGAAAGAAGGATGGGTACTGATGTACGTTGGTTTTATATATCTGAATTCTGGAAATTATCAGGCTCAGCAACCCGACACTTCCGACTCATGACTGGAAAGTCGCGAAACTGGAGGAACTAGGGGGCTGTTATGGATGCGCGTTGATCGTGATCAATAAGGAATTCCTCAATCCTCTAGCGCAGACTAAAGATATGATTCGGTTGGGTTTCGAGTTAATTCACCTAAGGGCCTATAAAAATCTAAAATGATAAGCAACGTCTTCCTCCTTTAACGAAGCATCAAACAGAATCTTAGATCTTGGAGCGTCGATATCCTTTCCAGAAATGGATAGCGACGACTCCAAACTATCCGAGATGACAATTAAGCCGTCTGTCTCCTCTTCTGACATCCTGTCGGAAACGGAAGCCGATGACGAAGCAAAAAGAGGTTCTATACGATCAGAGGAAGAAGATGAGCTCTTGACCACATCTTCAGAATCGGAGAACTTTAACAACACCGTGGTGGAGGCCACTCTGGGAAACTGTAGCATTGATACGGTTTCTCCAGATTAATCTCCATCACTCAAAAAAGCCTTCGGCCGCACTCATTCTGTGTCTCTCCAAAAAGCCAGAAGACATTATCCTAATCCAGGAACCATGGATTGTAGAAGGCGTGGTTCGTGGACTTAGGACACCTGTATACGCTCCGCTCTATACAAGAGACAAATGTAAGATTAGAACTCGTATATTATGTAGTGAAACGGAGCCTTAATGCATTTTTACTTCCTAATCTGAGCGACCCCGACTTAATCGTTGTCAGACTAGAAAGGCCCATACTGGTTGGCATCGGCATACCTTGGACACGATCATGCGGGCCCTCTCCCTGGTGATAACCTAGAAAGGGTGGTACTGGAAGCTGGAAGGCAAAAAACTCGCCTCATCATTGGATGCGACGCTAACACTCATCACATGGTATGGGGCAGTATCGACATCAACTATAGAGGTGAGTCACTTTTTGATTATATGTTATAATAAGTGCTAACCTCATTGTTTGCAACATTGGCAATGAACCCACTTTTATAACAAGAAACCGACAGGAAATGCTAGATATCACTCCTGTTCCCGACAGCATCACTCAAATGCTAACGAACTGGATGGTATCGTCTGAACACTCATTTTTAGACCACAGATACATCCAATTCAGCCTGAGTGATGCTTCTCCCAGCCAACCAGCATTCCGGAATTATCGGAAAACTGATTGGCCAAAATACAGAGGAATACTGTCAGAAACGCTGTCCACCGAACTCTCAAGCCCCCCGCGTGACACCAACGAGCTTGACATGAAATTGAAGGAATTCACCCTCAATCTCAATCAGCCTATGGCTGCTTCCTGCCTTCTTATTCAACTTAGAGGCAAGAAAAAGGCGCGCTGGTGGACATCAACACTGGGACTGCTTAGAAACACTTGCAGAGAACTTTTCAGCTTAGGAACAAGCACAAGAAAAGTTACAAAGAATCCCTCAAATTATAAAAAAAAAAAAACTGAGGAAGGCAAAGCGACAATCCTGGAGGTCATTTTATGACAAAATCACGGAAACCTCTAAGGCATCACGGCTAAGAAAAATCGTATCTACAAATCCTACGATGCCTAGTTGTTTGAAAAAAACCGATGGCTCTTGGACAACCTTAAGCGATGAATCACTCAACCTGCAACTGGACACCCACTTTTCAGGTAGCTCCCAACTCGCGGTCAGTAGCAACCCAAACAGGCCTACTGTAACCATGACCAAAATTCATGTTCTGATTACAAGAGGCACTGCTCTGGGCGCTGCATAGCTTCAAACCATACAAGTCTGCTGGTCCGGACGGTATAATACCTGGTCCTCAGTTATTATTCTGCCTTCGCTAGAAAATATTATGAGGAGCTGTGTAGAACTGATCTACATTCCTCTGTCATGGAGAGAAGTCAATGTAGTTTTCATTCCCAAAGCCGGAAAATGTTTACTTAGGGAGCTTATCAGTCTGATGCTAAATAGCAGGATAATCAACTCCAAACTGGGTGAGGCTTCTGTTAAAAGATGTGTCAGCAGAGGTACGCCATAAGGCGGTGTCGTTTCTCCCCTTCTCAGGAACTTCGTGATTAATGAACTGCTGATATACCTGGAAGCGGGTGGTAGCAGGGTGATTGCCTATGCGGATGACGTTGCTATAGCCGTCTCAGGTAACCATCTCAATACCATTAAAGAACTGCTTCAAGAAAATCTCAACAGATTAACCCGTTACTGTGGATTGGGAGTAAGCCCCCATAAAACTAATCTTGTCCACTTTTCCAGGAAATACAAAATTCCAATTATAGATCCCACCTCAATAAACGGTACCAGTTTAGTCTTTTCCGATACAGCAAAATATTTGGATCTCATTTTTGACAGGAAACTAAAGTGGGAACCTAACATTTAAGGAAGAGTCCAGAAAGCTACAGTAGCTTTATTTTCTTGCAAAAGAGTCATTGGGGGCAAAAGGGGACTTTAAGCTCGCATGACCCACTGGGTATACATCTCGGTCATAAGACCGATACTAAGGACGGCCTTAAACAATGCAGTCAACTGCAGCAAACTAAGTAGAGTCCATGCATAAGGAAGCCCTACGCTCTACTCACTCTACGGCATTAGACATTCTAAGCTATCCACCTTAAAGGGACTGGCCACGCTAACATTCTTAATACATGAGGAATCCTCACAGAGAACACCGATTACACCATACCTGAACTTTGGTTTGACAAAGACTTCCATGTAAGCTTCCCCCCTAGATTGTTCTGGGAGGAAGTTGCTTTCATGGAGGACAAGTCAATCCATTTCTACACAGATGGATCTAAAACCGATAGGCGGGTTGGTGGCGGTGTTTTCGCAGATAAGCTAAATCTAAGTCTCTCTTTCCGTCTTCCAAATCACTGTAGCGTGTTCCGGACCGAAATTTTGGCGATTAAAGAAGCTCTGTCCTGGCTGAAGAAAAACGTGATATCTGCAAACGATATCCGCATCTTTTCGGATGATCAGGCAGCTATCAAGTCCCTGGAGTCAGTCTCACTAAATCCGAAAGCCGCCTTCAATGACGATCATCTCTTATGGAGATGGCAGAGAAGTTCAACCTTCACCTTTGCTGGGTGCCAGGCCACAAAGACATTCCAGGAAGCTGTAGGGCCGATGAACTCGCCAAAATTGGAACCACTCTACCTATTCAGCCGAAAAAGGGTAACATAGGTGTACCAATCGCTACTTGTAAATCAATATTGAAACTGGATGACAATAAAAGAACTGACCTTAGGTGGACTGTTGGACCGATTAAACAGATCAGGCCAACGCTAGATCCGAATCGGTCTAAGAGTCTGATGCTTCTAAATAGGAAGTATCTCAGCGCCATCACTGGACACTGCCTCACAGACAAGCACGCAAGAAGGCTTGGCGCCTTTACAAATGATTTCTGTAGAAGCTGCATGGGCGAGGAGGAAAAGGAGACAATCCTCCACCTTCTCTGTACATATCCATCTCACTGCCAGTTCACTTAGGAGCCTTCTTCCACAATGACCCAAACGATCTAGGAAATATAGACGTAAACAGTCTCCTACGCTTCAACGTAAGCTCGAAACTGGTTCCATTAGTAAGAGGATCATAGATCCACGTGGCATCACAATGGGTTGGTGTTTCCAACAGCCACTCCTACCTACTTACCTTCGGAACTAAAAAGACTTTCAAATCAGAATAACCACTCAGGTGCTACTTAGATAAAGATCATTTTATGATCATATTATTTTTATCTAAATTCTTCGAGTGCTTGCTTCTTAGTAGCAACTACTCATATCTTCTACATACGAATTCAAGTTCATTTTCTGTTTTCTTTCCCTCAGCGCTAAAAGCTAGTACCTAGGTACTCCCCAATTATGACTATTTCAATCAGCATTCTTCTTTTAATCAAAAGCCAGCTCTTACATCACACAATTCAGTATTTCCCTAACCAACTAATCATGAATATCTAATCAACCGATCTTGAATTAATCGCCATGACGAGGGCAATGGCGACGGCGACAGCGACGACGACGACGACGACGACGACACACATCATATGACTGCCGCTATCACCATCATACTCGCATGTATGTTAGCCCTAGCCGGCTTAACAAATATTTAGCACACACATGCGTGCATTATTTAGTCAAATTGATTGCGAAAAATAATTTATAAAGACAAATTCCACACCACTCCGCTGGTGGTATAAAATCTATAAAAATAGTTTAACTACTTGCTGGTGGTGATCGCGAGAACCAGAAAGGTCTTAACTCGGAGGCCTGTTTTTTTTTTTTTTTTTTTTTTGCAGCCCGCCCTCTAGTGAGGAGCATAATCAATGAAAAAATGATACGAAATCATATTTGATTACACTCATTCAAGTGAATATGGGAACCCTCCGCCTTCCATTGTACCTCCGCGCGATCATAACGATCGTCGTAGTGATCCTCATCATCAGTCCAAGTCATCGTCGCCGTCTGAATTCATTGAATACGATTCTCAATGAAAGGGCAGAATTAGCCCATCCATTCTGCTAACAGCGAAAGACGGGAAGACTATAGACCTTCAAGTAACCCTGAATACACAATACACATTATGGATTCTAAAAGTTGCCACACACACAAAAAAAAACCAACAAAAAAAAAAAAATGAACAAAACAAACCGTCCAAAAGCGTCTTACATTCATAAAAAGCATAACGACGGACGATGATGACTACGACTACGAATACGATGACGACGATCAAGACAACTAGCGAAGAAGGATGGTGAAAATGAAAATGAAAAGCAAAAAAGGAAGAAACCCCACCGCAGACTTTATAGTCAGGCAAATTCCCAATTCGTCGTCAACGTCTTCGTCTTCGTCTTCGCCTTCGTCTTCTTCTCCTTGTCGTTTCGTTTAGTTTCAGTTCTTCTCTTTCTTTGGCAATGTTGTGCGAATTGCCAGAAATTATAAATAATAAATGGAAGAAGGAATACTTCTGCAAATGTGGTCTTCACATCCGGTCTTGACGAACGATTCTAAACAGTGTACTCAGTACTCACACCGAGCACACCGAGCACACAGAGAGCACTGAACAGCTGAAGAACACTATGCTTCATGATGATCATGACAACGATCATCACGATCACAAACGCGACGATCATAATTATAAGATCATGACAACGATCATGATGACGATCATGATCATTACGATGGCGTATATCCTGGCTCGACCAACTCTACCCTGGGAGAATGTGAATGCCGTAATGATCGAGGTATTGTACTTCGTTAGCAAAGTCGTGGTCTGGTTGTTTATGTAGAGTTTGTTGGCAGTTTCTTCGTTTATTTTTCGTTTACTTCTTCCTCTTCGTTGTCGCCTTTTGTAAATCATAAAATGCCGGCCGGCTTCTACAATGGCCTGCCTACGAGACGTTACAGACGAAATTGAAGACGAAAGGAAGCACGTTGTTTTGGGTTTATTTCTTCGCTCATCACAAGTTTGTCTTTTGCATGTTGGTCGTGTTTGTCTACGTTTGATGTTGCTGTTGCTGTAGCTTTTGCTGTTTGATCGTCGTCATTGTCGTCTTCGTGGCTGTCTTTAGCGAATTTGTTAGCTCTACACGCTCGTATTCATGATGAAGTGGTAGTTTAGGGAGTTTGTTTGGACCTTCTTTTTTTTTCTCTTTTCTGTGTACCGGAACGCTTGATCGTGGTTGAAAAATTTAACACGAAACTCGTCCCTCATGGTTAAGTTGTAAACGAAAAGATGGTTAGATGAAGTCGTGTGAGAGGAGCTGATTGATATGTAGACACAAAGATTAACTACTTTCAGTTGAACAGTTGAACAACAAGCAACTAAAGTTTGCATTAACGGACAGGTCTAATCGTTTGCTACCAAGACAACACTATCTACAATCCTTTTGCTATCCCTGAAAGACGTAAAGGTACAACATTTGTATGTTATACTAGACCTCTCAGCAATGGTACTAAGAGGCGTTTGAAGAAAAAAAAAATAAGCCCTCTGTTGAACTAATTTGTCTTCCTAAAACTTCCATATACCCATCGATCAGTTGCAATGGACAATCTCAAGAAACGGACAACTGTTGGAAGTGATCATCACCACTAGCTGAAGACCAGTCCGGCCGCCGAAGGAGCTATTATTTGTATGGAATGATCAATTGTTTGGTCATTATCCAGTGATGCACACGATCGCTTCATTAACATGACGAACAAAGGATGATCAGTTACCAGCAACGATTAGTTAATGACGATGATGAGTTTCTTAAGATGATCAATTGTCAATACCATAATAAGTTGGATCACAATGATCAATTACAGCACACCATCGGAATTATCAACAGAAAGCTGGTAAAATGTAGGTACATGGTTGTAGGCAATCTTTTTCCAGAGGAAGATCAGTTGTGTAGAATCTTTGGGAGAAGATCAATTGCTGAAGTTAATAGATTTTCAATGCTGGTGAAAATGACAGGATACAACAAGTTACCTCTGCGAGATCATTTTTCAAGCACGGACTGTAGATGCAAATAATTATTCATTGTCGAAAATCAGTTGCTGGTTAGGATCATTTTTGCAGTCGTATTGCGCTTGTTCTTCGATGTGAGCAAACGCGGCACCCATCCCCCGGACAACTTTCTCATGCCCAAAATCTAGTGCAGAATATGGCTAACGCGTTCAGTTGAGATGCCTGTTGTCTCAGCAAACTCGCGAATTTTCACTCGGCGGTCCGCCCATACGAGATCATGGATTTTGTCCACGGTTCGGACCACCTGGGCGCGGTTCATCAAAAACCAACGTGCAGCTACGGCGAAACCCTATGAACCAATGCTAAACGGTTGTAGGGAAAGGTGAATGGACCCCATACACACCATCAAGAATGGGCTTGATTTGCTCGCAGGTTTTGCCACTCAAAAACAAAAATCGGATCACGGAGCGATACTGCTCTTTTTCCATGGTCGCAGAAAACACCAACACGATGTTTTGAAATGGGTGTCAAAGCTAAACTAAACGTCGGATTGTCACCAAATTTTGACAGGCGGGCTAGAAGAGGTTATACTAAATTATGGTACACTCATTTTTGCTCAGTAGCGCCGCCTATCTTTAAATCCGGGTATTCATCAAACAGCCCTCGTATGTAGATGTGATCACTTCCTAGAGACAAAAGGGCTCCCGTTTTCATTTCCTGCAATGTTTTTATTTTGAACGAGCTGTAAAACGAGGCGATCGAGTGATAGAAATTGTCTATACCCATCAACTGCAGATGATGGCAATCAAGTGAAGGGGCTAATCAGCTGTATGATGTGAAAATTTGCTTTACTGCAATAGTAATGACCATTATGAGCGTCAGTTACAATTACTCGACATGATCATTCTAGCCACATGATCAGTTGACTCTCAAGAGAATTTTAATGTTTTTTTTTTGTAAATATGTAGATTTCAGTTAGAAGATGAAATTAGTTGGAGAATTGAGAGGTGCCTGAATATCACTGTAAAGTCTGATCAATTGTTTGGTATTCGTGTGTACGGCAGGATCAGTTTTTGTCAGTGCCCGTGTTAAGTGCTGATCAAATCGCCATACAAACTGCTATTTCTTCATTCATAATAGTGTTGATTGAATTTGCAAACAACATCAAAACATTATCCCTCTGTTCATTCATTTATTATTTAAATCTTGTGCGGCCTCAAGTTCAAAGAACTACTACTTGCGAATACATTTCAACAGAATAAAACAAACAAAAATAAAACGAAAAAGCGCCCCGTCTTTCCAGCACTTCCTTTGCGTCGCATTACCCACAGAAACGTGAGAATGTGCATGAGTCAAGATAAATAGTTTGTTGACTCTTCCAATCTGCAACATATTTAAAGACGATATATTAATTGTCCCCACCAAGTGTCCTCCAATATTAATTGTCACCATGAAAAATATCGTTTTGCTGTTTCTTTTTCAACAATTCACATCCCATCCCAGACACAGCCAGCAATCTAATCCCTATCCGTATTCATCATAATCCCTTCAAAGATACTCACACTTCAAGTTGTTTTCTTGTTTGTTTTTTTTATTTTTATTTTTTCCTTTTCTCTGTTTTGGTTTTAGTTGTCTTTCTTTCTCTGTTTTATTTCCAGCAAAGAATTTATTCCTAGAATTTTACATTTGCTTAGTCAAACAATGGCACAGACAATGGTAATATGGCAATCGAAGCAATAGCAGCAATAGTTACTCGTAATACGTAGTTCGCCTGGTAAGTAACGAGTAACTCAACTCACTCCTCCTCGTTGATGGTGCGGCGGCCGATCGCCACCGGACGGCCTAAAATGTTGCCCTCGAAAGTCGAAATTCCTTCATACACGACCACAACGACGTAGTACCACAAAGGCCCGAGACAATGTGGGTAATAAAAATAGTTTTTGTCTTCTTATTATTTTTGTTGTAACTACACGCGTAAAGTGTACGCATACAATTTTAGCAAATAGATTAGCACTAGCACTAGCACCACAACACCATACTAATGTCATGTATGTTGCTCTCTGCCAAGCACATAACATACTCGAACAGTACACGAGCAATGATGGGATATAAACGACAGTCTCCGCGGCCTGTAAAACCTCGAACGAGACTCTATGAATGGTGGACTGCGACGAAGAACCACCCGAAGAAAGAAGGAAAAGATGACGCAGAGGAAAAGCCCTCGGCTTATCCTCGTTTTGGAATGTTGTTAATATTCCCATGGCGAAAAAGACGTTAAAATACTCGTACTGTTGCCTTAAGAACATATGCGAATGGTGTGAGATACATACACACAAATCCATGTGGCATGTTGTTGTGAACGTCGTTTTACTATTATTGCGGTGGCCTGGGCCGGCATAGTTTGTGGGAGTAAATTTTATAACCTTGTGAAGATCCTACAGGATGAAGAGGGAAAACAGGTGATCATTAGTTGTAATACCGATAGGAATAATGAACTTAGACTTACTTCGATTGAAAAGTGGAATTCTAAGAATTTCCTTTAATTTAGAATCAATTCATTTGCTTTGCTATGATAATGTGATTGTAGTAGATTTGGAGAGATATACTCGTAAAATGGAGTGCCAGAAGATTCCAGGTTTTGGCCAGTATTGTTCATTTTAAAGAGTTCCAGTTCAGCTACTGATTACTTGCTAGAGAACGCTCATTTGATACCAACACGAGACAATACGACCACTTCAATGTGTCGGGGTGCTACGTATATAAGGTGTCGCAACAAAGGTGCACAATTTAAACAGTTTATTCGAACAAATTCAGATTTTTAAATTTAATCATAAAATAGAACGACATAACTGATAAATACCCTCCCCAGATCTGTTCTTTTGACGAAATTTTCAATTACAATTTGCATCGGATGTGGCTGCTTTTCAGCATCTAGTCTCCTTATTTGAGGCATAATTGGGACTTCACAAAAAACCACAGAGGTGTTGAATCGAGCGATCTAGACGGCTAATTGTAGCTGCACAAATGGGTGATTACACCAACTATAGAATGTTTCATGCAATAATGCCAATTTTTCGTGACGTTTGTGGCACCGACCCATGTCTTTGAGAATATACCATTCACCAACTGGGCCATTGTTCACCGATCAAGTTCGCAATTGATTGCTTGCGCATTTCCGGAACCAACTCGAACCAAAATGGTCCAGTGATACCTTCAATCCAAAATCCATGCCAAACAGTTCTGTAGTCTTGATTGTTGACTCAGTTGGATTTTGTTCACATAAAAGAAAATCCAGGACTTGTTCAATTCTCGACCACGATGGTTAATGGGGGGTTTCTATAGTTTGACATCGATAATCAAATTTTGATTTCTTTTCACAGTTTAGTCCGTAATGTGATTCAACTGAGAAAAGGTCTATAAACTAACAAACGTCTTTATGTAGTATTCATATGGGAAGGATATTCAAATCATAAGGACACGGCCTTATGTGTGCAAATACAAAGATCCGCACATTTTCTAATGTCGTTACGTTCCACAAGTTCTCTATGTGATAGGGGATACGGAAGGCCCATAGATCTTCAGGTTGAAAATTGGGTCCTTAGTCAACATTCAAACTAGCTACCTTGGATACTGGCCCGCCGTACTCAGGGACACCCATACCAGAATCGGTAAGGAAGGGATCTTTGACGGATTTTACTTAAAACAGCCCTCACGAAATGACGTTTAACCATGATAATCAGCCGATGACCCACTTTTAAACGGATATACATATATATTTACCGTCCCCGTAACTCTAAATAGTCAATCAAATCGCCCATATCTCATACTAATCGTTAGAATGCATCTTTTAAACATACTCAATGCACGCATTTTCAGGAGTGCAGTTTCAGAAAAAAAAAAATCAGCATGGTTGGAAAATATAGAACCTACAATAGGGGACTGAAAATAGAACCTTCTGGCATGCCAAACGATCAGCATGAATACCAACAAATAGTGGATGCAGCATCGCACAAATACAGGGTCTTAGAATAGGGACTTCCGGATTTTGACAGTTGACAGCGGTCATATTATTGGAGCTACATCTGTCAAATTGGCTGTCATTTATTCAGTCTATTTTGCCAAATCATCATGGATGGACATAGCGTTCGACAACACGTGCAAATGGGTGTTCTGTTCGGGCAACGTTCCGCGCGGTTCACCCATTTTACGGTCGACATAATCGTCCTACCGAGAGGACTATTCGCAGTGTGGTGGATAAATTTGAGTCCACTGGTTCAGTAAACGACAAACAAACATCCGTACGCCGACGAAACATCGCCGTTGTCCGTGAGAGTGTGCAGGAGAATCCGAGGCACCCGATTTCGCGTCGCTCACTCGGCCTTTCACAGACCACAACTTGAGGAATTTTGCGTCGTGCACCTGTACAAGATTCAACTGACCCAGGAGCTGAAGGTAAACGACCATAGACAACGACGTGTGTTCGCTGAATGGGCTCTGGAGCAGTTGGAAACCGACCTTAATTTTCATCTACAGCCATTTTTACGTCAACAAACAAAATTGTCGAATTTGGGACGATACCAATCCACATGAGATCCAAGAGCGTCGAATGCGTCCCGAAAAAGTCGCTGTTTTGTGTGGATTTTGAGCTGGCGGCGTCATCGGTCCATATTTTTTTGAGAACGTTGGCCAGGCCATCACTATCAACGGCGAGCGCTATAGGCCGATGATTTCCAACTTATTTTGGCCTGAATTGGATGATGTGTACACCAATGACATATGGTTTCAACAGGACAGTGCTACGTTCCACACAGCTCACGCCACATTGGAAATTCTGCCCGAGCGATTCGAGGGCATGGTCATGGAGGTGATGTGAACTGGTCACCGAGATCGCGCGATTTGACCCCGCTGAACGTTTTCTTGTGGGGTTTTCTGAAGTCGCAGGTCTATGCGAATAAGCCACAAACTACAGCGGCCCTCAAAGCCAACATCATGCCATCAAAGAGGCATGGAAAATTGGACATTTCGGATGCGCGCCACCCAGTGAAGCTACGGCAGACATTTGAACGATGTTATATACATAATGGCATCGATAGGCCTTTCAAATCATCGAATAGAAAATTTCGATGATATCCCACACACACTTTGTTTTATTTAAATTTATAAATAGGAAGCGCTTAATGAAAGACCGTTTAATATTATGCCGGAAACCACTTTTAGGTACCAATAACTTCCAACTAAAAAGCCAACATTTCGACAAAGAATGTCCAAAAATTAAAAGGCCGACAAAAGTAGATGAGAAAAGGTGCTGCAAGAAACAATTACAGCAGCGGAGACAGAATGCCGAGCCAGAAAAAAAAGAAGAGAAAATTGACCAAAATAGATTATGGCAGCCTTCCAGATCATGACAATATGATAGAAGAGATCCACGTAGCGTAGATCCTTCCTGATCCACATAGAATTGTGAATGCATTGAGTCATCATTTCCAGCAGCTGCATAACAAACAATTATATTTTGTGTGAGCAATAAATCTGATGACAAAATGTTGTCTATATATTGAACTGCCACTTGGTGTTCGCCTTAAGCAGTGAATCAAGAGGCCCTCTATGTTGTCTCACCTTCTCTACAAATTTGATATAAAAATTTACAGCTTCTAGGAATGAGCGCAGTTCTGAAACGTTTGTTGGCTCCGGCATCCTGTTTATTGCTAATATGCGTTCTGGATCCGGTTGCAGTCCCTGTTGATTTATAATATAAGAAGTTACACTTTTCGAATTTGAGTTTGAATCCATAATTCTGGATCCTACGAGGAGCTTCATAAATAATGTATTTGCAGAGGACAATTGAGTTGAGTTTTCGGAGTAACAGTCGAGTTTTGGCTGCACCATCTAGTTTTGCGTCAGCTACGTTGATAAAATCTTCGTAGCGGGCATACCATGTAAGGATATGTTCGATATCATGGCAAAACTGTGAAATGTTTGACGCAAGCGCTTCCCTGATTAACTCTAGATTGGTGTACTGGATTGCTACTGGTGGATTTGCGCCTGTACCTATCGTAGACAGCAGAGTTTGCATTGACTGATTGTCTTTGCGCTGTTGTTCTTTCGTCTACTTGAGTATCTCCAAACATTTTTCTTCCATATTTGAGGTGTACTAATCTTCGGCTTTTTGTTTTGTTGAGTTCTTTTTTTGCGATTCTGGTTTATTTATAAACTTTATAATTTTATATGGTTTTCCCCTTTTCCTTTTTTCTCTTTTTTGAGCACGAACTTTCCAAATTGCTCGTCGCCACTATTGCGATTCTAGTAACGTTTATTAGATACATTTTCACTCTTCAATAACATAAGATATACGAGTACATGTGTCAAAAGGATGTCAAAAATAAATTTAACATTTCATTTACATTTACATTTAACACTATTTCTGTTCTGGAAACAGATAGAGTAGCTGTCTTTGAGTTGTTATGCAGAGTTATTCTAAATTGAAGGTAGTGCTTCATGCATGCCTAATGACTGTAATACCAGCTTCACATATTCCATCTTTACGAAAAACGTTGCTACATCGGAGCTGAAAATAAATGAGGAAGACGGGATACAAGACGTCGCTGCTGACAGCTATTCAAGAAGTTAACCTAGGATGTTAATGTTAACCGCCCAAATGACTCCTACTTTGGTTTGACGAGGCAGCTGGGATCAAAATTTTTAAGTCAAAAGAGCAAAATGATACTCTAGAGAGCCCTGATCCTGTTGGATATACTCTACGTCCTAAGATAAAAGATCTCAAGCTAATACAGATGGGGCCTGCATGGCGATTGATCGGGAAACTATTGACTGTTCAAAACATGGATTGGACCAGTAACGCAACAACCAAGTTCGTAATGTAGTGCTTGCTTTACCTCCTCGAGGTGGTCCTCGGGCAACCACGTGTATAAATCCTTATACAGGTAGGCCAAAATTGCAAGTGCGAGATTGTCTAGGGTCTTATGCCTAGACTAGCAACCCGCGTTATCGAAACCAGCCCGCTACGGAAACCGATTTAATGCATCGAATAAGGACTGATAACACGTTGACGACCTTTGGCTATCGTACCCGGACTAAGATTGGTTTCGGAAATGTGAAGACGCTCCTCGACTCTCAGAATGAAGGACCTCAGAACGCCAGATTCCTTCAATTAGAGCATGAGTTTATGCGATATAAGTTAGATGCGGGTGAGTACCAATCCCCAACGCGTAACACTGTATTACTCTACTCCGGAAGACCAATCGGAAGCCTCCGTGGATATGGAGTTGGACTGCTGTTAACACCTACAGCACGCAGAGGCCTAAGAGGCCATTATACAGTCTTACGCCGCCACGGATGGTTTGTCTGAGGAAGAAAAAGAGATCTTCTACAATCAACATTGTCATTGTGGCCTTAATGCCAAGGTGGGCAGCGACAACGAAGAGCTCAAACATGTTTGACGGACGGCATGTTTGAGCACAAGGCCTGCCATAAAATCAGTTGGGTGTTAACTGACAGCCAAGCAACCTCCAACCAGATCGACCATTTTGCCATCTGTCGCCGTTTTAGAAGTAGTCTTCTAGACGTCCGAAACAGACGAGGAGCGGACATGGGGACGAGATCACCTTCTTCTGATAGCTATTGTCCAATTACGCACTGCTGCCGTTCGAAGATTTAACGACACAAGAATACTTAGGTTCAACGTAGACCGACTGAGAGTTCCCACAGTGCGCCAAGAACTATGGGACCATCTCTCACGAGGAGTGGAAACAATCAACTGCTCACTGCCCGCCACCATCCAAGACCATTGGTGTGCTGTGAAAACTGTTTTCACATTTCACTGTCGGTTGATCGCAGGGAAGACACAGGGCGTGGATTTCTGAGGATACCTGGAGAAGGATCATCGAACGAAAACAACTAAGAGCTCGAATTGCAGCAGCTCTAGCAGCAGGGAGGATCGAGCTAGAGTCCCTATATCGCACGAAAATGAGAGAAGTGCAGCGTAGCGCGAGAAGTGACAAGCGCAATTACATCAATGCGCTGGCCACGCAAGCAGAAGAAGCAGCAGCGAGGTGCGACAGCAGAACCGTTTACAGAATCATCAAAGAGCTTATAGGTGGCCGAAGCTCTACTCAACACCCAGTGAAAAGCTTAGACGGTTCGTTGCTAATATCAGATGAGGATCAGCTGAAGAGATCGAAGCATTTTGCTTCGGTTCTAAACCGAGTATTCGCCAGCAATATGAACCCAAATTAGACTGAAGTGTGCGTAGAAAGCAATTCCCGAATTCGCATCACAACCAAATAAGGAAGAGATTATTGTCGCGATCAAAGCACTGAAAACCAATAAGGTGGTAGAACTCGACGGCATACCTGCGGAGCTGTTCCTAACTGCGCCAACGACATGAGCTGAGCTACTGTTCCCACTTATCGGGAGAACATGGGAAGCCGAGAGTTTACCGGACGAGTGGAAGAAGGGAATGATCGTCAAGCTCCCTTAAAAAAGGCAATCTAATGCAGTGCGAAAACTGGAGAGGTATCTGCGTGCTACCTGCTGTGGCCAAGATAATAGCTAAAATCATCCTGGAGCGAATCAAAGAACACCTCGAAGACACACTCGACGCCGAACAAGCAGGTTTCCGCTCTGGATCCTTCTGTGTCGACCACATCAACACCTTGCGGATCATCATCGAGCAGTGTGTTGAGTACCGATCACCACTTCATCTGCTGTTCATCGATTATGAAAAGGCGTTTGATAGTGTCAATCGGGAATTTATCTAGCGTGTCTTGCGCAGCAGAGGCATTCCTGGTAAATTAATAGCAATTATCAAGACTACATATGATGGATCCACATGTCACGTCTTAGACAGATGAAGACTGTCTGAGGAATTCGAAGTCCAAAGCGAGGTTAGGCAAGGCTGCATACTTTCACCAATACTGTCTCTATTGGTGATTAGCGATGTGCTGCATGCGGCCTTGTTAACAGGAAATGGAGGAATTCGATGAACTCTTACATCTTAACTCAAACACCTTGACTACGCCGACGATGTATGCCTTCTAACTCACAGAATAAATGGACCTTCACCAAATGGCAACAAATGTGGAGAGGGAAGTAGACGTCGTTGGACTGAAAATTAACTCGGCAAAAACAAAATCGGTCTTAAACTCATCAACCCATATATGTATTGTTGGACAGATGGTTGAGAGAGTAGAGAGTTTCCAACACCTTTGGAGTATTGCCTCAACCGATGGTGGAACCGAACTGGATATAGCCAACCGCATAGGCAAAGCAAAATCAGTTTGGCCAAGTAATGCAATTAGCTTAAACACCAAGCTACGACTGTTCCGTTCCAACGTTGAATTCGTGCTACTATATGGATGTGGTACCTGGTGGGTGACCACCACTATCACAAGAAATCTGCAAACATTTGTCAATAGGTGCCTACGCTACATCTTAAGGATATTCTGGCCAAGCCGTATATCTAGCGAACAGCTCTATCAGAGAACGGATCACGAACCTATAGGCACAACCATACGACGACGAAAGTGGCAGTGGATTGGTCACACTCTCCGAAAGTGTGGCAGGTCCATAGCTAACCAAGCGATGCAATGGAACCCGCTTACTCAGGACGGCAGGATGCGCGGTGGTCCTAGGACTTCATGGCGCAGAACAGATGAGAAGGAAGCACGGAAACTGGGAAAAAGTTGGGAAGAGTTGAGGCACATTTCCAGAAACCGCACTCGATGGCGCGTAGGCATAGTAGAGGCAGTAGGACCCACAAGGGGATACAGGAACGAATGAAAATGATAGTACAGATACCTTTACATAGTCGGAAGCTTATTAAGTAAACAGAAAGTAAGTGCGCAAGTTACTTACTTATGTACTCGTATCTATGATAGAGAGAACTCAGAAACATCAACATTCAAAAGAAGACGGTATCGCTTTAAAAAACTGTTTAAATTATAATTTACCTCAAACTTGAGGAAGACCGTAGAAAATTCTTCAATAAAGCCGACCAAAATGACGAAAAAATTTACCCCCAGGATGATTAATAGCACCAGTATGCCACATTTTCATATACATATATGTTCTCGTATGTATCTTCGCCAATTTCGCCTCACGATCACTGGGATCAATGATCAAAATATATTATAATATATTCCGATTCGCGTATCTATCGAATATGTTTTTACCTTGAACTCTTGGAAGAACTTTTAATCACAAAAAAAAAAAAAAAGAAAAAAAAATCGATACTCATAAATCGTCAAACGAACTGCCCCAGCTTCATCGATCCATCTGTCTTAGCATCTGAAACCCTACAAATCGTACAACTTTTCTAAAAACCGGAAATTCTAATTAAAATTCATTTTTGTTCTTTCTGTCGTTTATATAGTATAATGGTGCAAGTTGTTAACATCGTTAGCTTCTCATAAATCTACCAAAATCTCAAATACCTTCGACAACGACTGGTTTGACTAATTTCAAGAATTTTCAGCCCGATGTACACTTTTATAACCTAATTCAGTGGTCAGCCACACCCCCTAATGTTGGTATAGAAATCGGTTTAAAAAAAAAAATAAACACCTCGTCAATCTTTAACAATAACAAAGTCATATCCACCACCACCAAAACTAACAACAAATTAAATTATTCTTACTCCTAAGCTTATAGATAAAATGTCTATCCATTTGTACGAGTCATGTATCTTTTTGACACAGCTACGAGTATATTCGTCGTAGGTACACCTCTTTAAGTTAACCTTGGAGCTCATGAAATAGTTCTACAATACCACTTAGTGTAGATGAATGTATTCTCAGTGCGATTTTTTTCATTTTTTTCTTTGGTGCCATATTGCGATGGTTTTCATAGATACTATTCATTTTCTAAATCACAACGCGCAGTAAGTGTTTTTCCTATGTCCCCGAGCCTGTATAGACCATAACCAAGAAGATTCAAATAGTTCCCAGTTCAAAAAAAAAAATAAAAAAAAATTCAAAAAAACAATCCAGTCGCTCACTATCCGCACGTAGCTGTGGTCGTGTTTCTCTCTTCTTTTGATTTTCAGTTTCAGGCCGTTCGCATGTTGGCCTTGAATCTCTTTTTTTTCGCTTTTTTTTTTATCGTGTATCAGACAAAGTTGACTTACACTGGTATCTATTAGTTTGTTAGCTGGTTTTTGTTCTTTAAAAAAAAAAAATAAAAATTCCTAAACAGACAGAACACTTGACAGTTTAGTGAAGAACTGTCAGTTCAGCTGAGAAACATCACCAGGTTTCTCAAATATGAGTGATCAAAGATATCACCAGAAAGTTTAATAAGGTCAAGACCATTGGTAGATAGATTTGAGAACAAGATTAGCCCAATATAACGAAGATAGTAACAGTGACAGTGACACTGACAGTTGATAGTTGACAGATGGTAGACAATGAGCGCGTTCAAAATTCTAGAGAAGAGTTAGTCAAACTTTTCTGAGAGTCTGAGAAATGAATGCAAAACTAAATGACATTTCTTGAGGTAAGGGACTGAATTTTAAAGTGTCAAAAATTACCTGGTTTACGTGAAAGTTGTACTTCATTATTTATTTGTTTGATAAATTGTTTTTCTTTATTTTTTTTGGAAAAATTCTATAAAAATTAAAATGCTGTTTAAGGTTTGAAGGAGTGAATTATGAAGTGGATCAACCGGAGGAAATGCGGTTATGTAATATTACGCAAGCCACTACAATTTTGATGGCGACAAAATCTTTCTTTCGACAACGTGAATTTTCCAAAAATTAAGGATCGTTTACAACAAAAAGCATAACTTGATCTTTAATTTACTTTCGAAACACAAGTGTTCACACGATTTTTTTCATCATCATCTAATACATCGCTCATTTTATACTCTTTTATGTCTTTTAATAATTAGAATTAGTTATAAGCAATTTATCAACAAGTTTTAGATAATGACATATAGAAATGCCAGCTGTTAGGTTTCACTGAAATTTCATTCAGAACTTTTAAATAAACAATCTGTGGGTATTTTTTAAGAACCTTCAACCCAATGACTGCAGATCTTTCCAATTTCAGAAAGCACGAAACCAGGATTGTCATCATATTCAACTGTCATTCACTGTTCAAATATCACATCCCTGTTCAAATGTCAAACTACATATTCCCTGAGCGAACACTTTCACACTCAAGTGTATTGTACTTGTTTTGAATTTACGTATCTTCTAATGTTTTCGACAGTATCTCTGCATTTATTTGTATGGTGTCGGTGTAAAAAAATTTGACAGAAAACAAAACAAAAAAATTTGACAGAAAAAAGAAAACAAAAAATAATTTAAAAAGAGATACAAATAAAAAAAAATTGCTAAACAAATGTTTGGATTGCGAAAAAAGCTCTGAACAAGCAAAACGACCGATACATAGGAGATACAAATACGATCCACATTCAGCTTTGACTTGTTACTTGTAAGTTTTTGGTTCTCTTAAAAAAAAAAAAAAAAAAAAAAAAACAGAAGCAGAGTGTATAGAGAGGTATATACTATATGCACAGCCGAAAAACTTTACAGCAAAGAAGAAATGAACAAAATTAACAGCAAAAACGAAGAGGAACAAATAAAAAGCAAACCCAGAAAGCCGACAAATTTTGTCGGTTTTTTTTTCTTTTTTCCGGAGGAGGAGATTTCAGATTAAAAATCTGATTGGAAGTATATTCGCTTCATCGGACCGAAGTCGACTTAAACAAGATCACTACTCTTCGATGATGTGAACAGACACTTCATATTATGTAAAGAAGTACATGAGTCGACATAAGTACAGATATATGTACATATATGTAGCTGGTAAAACGTAGTTTTTTGTTTTTTTAACCAGTTAAACCTCCGTGGAATATGTACATTTATACTTATACGAGTACAGTGATGCCTAAAAATCATCTAACAATTGCCACGGTTTCGCATGGATAAAATTATCAGCAAGCTATATTTGATGAGAAGGTTACTCTGGAACAATCCCTCAACCAAAATATTTATGATATTTTATTCAATTCACCATCAGATGCAGACTATCCTATGTATCCTTCATGCGGCTGCAAAGATTGTAGACTAGTACAACGTGGCGCAAAATTAATCACCCTATCGGAAGATGGTATAATTTTTTCAAATGGCGTCGTACGTCAATCATATTTGACATTTGTGAACTAGACAGCTGCAGTATACAAACAGATAAGCAATAGAGCACTATACTCCGCAACAGTGTGAAATAATTGTGCTGATGTTTTTGACCAATAATCGGTCGGTGGTATGAATTTCGACGTCGATTTCCTATACGTGCCGCCCCAACTGGGCAAACATTCCGGCGCTTAGCTACTTGACTCGAACAGAGTCCAGGAGACCATGCAGAGCGTGGCCGCCGCCACCGCACTGGTCGTTCGGTCGAGAATATCGCGGCTGTGGCTGCCGATGTCGCTGAGAACGAAGAAACATCAACCAGACGACGGCCCACGCAATTGGACATCGCCAGACGGACCATACAGTGAATTTTAGTGAAAGGCTTACGCATGTTCCCGTACAAAGTGCAAACAGTGCATCAGTTAATGCCTCCTGACCGTCAGTCGCGTGTGAATTACTCTAAAGCCATCCTTAATCTTGTGTCGAAAATCATCATGAGCGACGAGGCGCATTTCCACTTAAGCGGTTACGTCAGTAAGCAAAATCTTCGTTTTTGGGGCACTGAAAATCCGCGTGTGATGCACGAGAGCCATTACATCCACTCAAAGCCGTTGAGTGGTGCGGGAGGAGTGATTGGGCCGTGGAATTAGATGAGCGGGCTTGGTGAACATGTGGTTTCAATAAGACGGTGCAACCACACACACAGCCCGAGCCACAATGAACATTGTGAAGGAAGCGTTTCCTGGTTGCGTGTAATTTCCCGTTTCGGTGATTTGGCATGGCCAGCAAGATCGGCCAATTTAACCATCCCAGACTTCTTTCTTTGGAACTACTTGAAGTCGCGGGTTTATGGCAACAAGCCTCAGACAATCGCAGCCCTTAAGGAGAATATTCGATAGGAATACGAACAGTTATCACCGGAAATCTTGCGGAAAGTCATGGAAAATGCGATAAAACGGGCACAAATGTGTATCAACACTGGCAGCAGCCCCTTGGCGGATATTATCTTTGGCACTTAACAGAAACAATTGTAAAGGTCCAAATAAAGATTTTCATTACTCAAAATCATTTTTTTTTTATTTAGTTTTTAAAAAAGGATTTCAAAAAAAAAAATTGAATGGTTAATATTGTGCCACCTTGTACATAGAACGGTGCAAGAAGGAGAGATCTGTTTCTCTGTAAAAAGCCAACTCTATCTCAAATTTTAGGTTTTCCAGTAAGAGGTTTCACTTTGATAGAAGAAACTTTGCCATTAATAATAAAGAATACCATCAGACAAACGACCTACCTCCACTACCTTCCATTTTCATAAAATTGTTCATTACCATTTCGCACATTTGCGACTCTACATATACCACCACCCCCATCTGGCGGATAGCTTTTTCATATCCAAATATTTTTTGCAAAACTGAAATCACTGATTTATGTGATAAGCCTGTAGCCTCTTCAAGTTCGCGCACCTTCACTCGCCAATCGTCCAATGTCATACCGTGGATTTTATAGATCATTTCTGGTGTGATGACCTCAACTGGGCGACCAGAACATTTGGCGTAACTTATGCTGGTACGACCGCACCGAAATTGAGTAAGTCAATGGTGAAGAGCCCCCATAATACTTTTCGAACTCTTGTTTGGTTTGCGTGATGGCTTTTTTACGAAAAAAAAAGTGTTTAGAGCACACGAAATTCACTTTTTTTTTCCATTTTTACGAAAATTTTGTCACAAAACTATTTGACAGATTTGTCTGAAAATTTAGGCGCGTTCTTTCGAAAGATGCTTCTTAACAAGCAAAATGTTGGATTTGAGCTGGTAGCCAATTTTGATCGCCGTTTGTGTGGCAGTTAGCGCCGTCTTGTTACAAATAACCATCGCCTTACTTCCTTACCATAAAGTTCCGGACACAAAAAATCATTAATCATGGTGCAATAGTGCAATCCCTGCAACAGCTACATCCGTTTTATTTTCGAAGACAAAGCCAATAATACTTGCTGCCCAAAAACCGCACCAAACAGTAACAACACTTCTCGACAATTACTCTTGGATTCTCTAAGTCTCATATGCAAAAATTGTTCTTTGAAGATGGAAATTCTTGATCAACACGCATTTGCAACAAACAATTTGCAAAGTTAGAATGGTACTGATGGTTGGAAGGGTTAGAGTCATGCGGCTTGGCTTATAGGCTTCGTGATCCAAGTCTTTATGCAAAATTCCGTGGATTGCTGTTTGTGATACGCCCAATTCTTGAGATCGACAGAGCTAAGTTTTTGGCCACACTTCGAGCTACAGAAGTAAAATTCCGAATTTTTGCGCGACATCATTGTACATCACTAACTTTCAAACGAAAAAAATGCCGACTTTCTGAACTGATTCAGTGAAATTGTTCCTACTTTCACCATTGTTGAAGAGTGGGTGGTTTTATTTTTTATTACTGAGATAGTTTTTACTTGTCACCTGTAAGTGGTAAAATAGCAGGGCTAACGAAAATGAGACCTCTTGTTGTGGAACCCTGTAAAAAGTGCCCACCAATTTTGCTACAGTTATAAACGTGTCTATTTTTAAAAAAAATTTAGACCCATGATGCCGCCAGAGCGAAGGCCACAATAAGCATGAGTCTCTTCTGAATTTGGTTCCCTCCAGTTTGTTTACAAACTTATTGACCCAAAAGTGAGGACCCTCGTTACTGAACACGATTTTTCAATAAAATTTCGAAGATAAAGCTGCTTATAAGCCCAATCTTTCAATTACAGCGGTTACAACGCAAATTATGAGCTGTTGGCTTTACGTAGTGTAGAGCCTCTGTGGCGCGAAATCTATCCGCAGTACGGCGAATAGCGAGCTCTGTATGAGGACCAAAAAATCACCTAATCTTCTATTCTTCATTACGTTCCGCAGATTGAAGACCGATTTTCAAAATAAGTTCGAATACGACGGAAGCGTTCCTCTAGTATAAGTCCGTTCATGAGAATTTGTCAAAAAAAAAAACACTGAACATAAATGTCAATGAACTGCCAAAAATGACAGCAGGATGTGAAAATTATATTTACGAGGGTTGTCCCAGAAGGTACCCCATCAACCGCTAACTCCAGCTCTTTACTGTTGGCAAATCTTTTACCATCGAGCTATTTTTTCAAATTCGGAAATAGAAAATAATCCGAGGGGGATAAATCTGGCGCATTGGATGCATGAGGAAGGGATTCGAACTTTAACTCATTGATTTTGGCCATCGCGATGGCTGGTGAGTGAACTTAGTCGCCAAATGCTCCCGTTTTATCTTGATTTCATCTTTCAAACGCTGCAATAAGTTCGCATAATACACACCGTTGTTGATTGTTTTTCCTTTCTGATGATAATCAATGAAAATTATCCTACGCACATCCCAAAAAACTGACGCCATGACCTTGCCTGCAGATGGAACTGTCTTCGCCTTCTTTGAAGCCGATTCTCCCCTTCGAGTCCATTGTTTTGACTGTTGTTTCGTCACGGGTGTGAACTGGTGGACCCATGTTTCATCCATGGTTATGAATTGATGCAAAAACTCGGCTTTATTGCTTTTAAACTTCGACAAATACTCGATTGAAACATCCTCACGATGTTCCATTGTGAGTAATCGCGGCATTCATCCTGCGCACAGCTTTTTCATGTCCTATTTTTCTGTCAACATGCAATGTACGCCTACCATATCTGCTGGTTCGAGCGCTTTCAATCGACGGTCATCCAAAACCATTTTGTGGATTTTTTTCAATATTTCAGTGAACTAATTTGGTCGACCACTGCGATGTTCGTTCATATTTTATTGTTGTAAACGAAGGAGTAGACTCCCCCAGAGTAGAATCCAGTTCCGTTTTGATGTTGGTTGGTTGGATTGAGGCCTTTCGAATGAAAGAATTGTATCACATAACGATGACCAATTTTTTTCCATGTTAAAAAATTCAGTATTGATGGCTGCCGAACAAATACTAAACAGCATAGCGTTGTCAAACTTCAAATCTAAGCTTTATACGGTTGGTACTTTCTACAATTGTCATTATTTTTAAGCAACACCGCCATCTATACGTGAGGTCGGGTATTTCTGGGGCTACCCATAGCTATCTTACCACTTTATTGACACCATAGGTCTAGGTGAAATTGCTTACGTTTGTGGAGATCTGTGGTCAAGTGAATATTTGGTCAATGGTAGACCTGCCGCACTGATTAGGACCAATAAGAGATAACCGTTTCAGGCGTCGAAACGGTATGGTAGAAAAATGCTTGTGCGCATCGCTAAGTACCCTCTCGAAGACCGAACGAGATGCTCTCATTTTTCTCTGCACCACCGCTTCATAGGTGTTTTGCTTCATGTGGTTCCCTGCACTATTCTTCAATTGCTTGAGGCCGAGCACATTAGTTGCGGAATTTCTGATATCTTCTTACAAGAAATACCATTGACTTTCAGCACTTAATGCAGGTCGTTGACGCAAGCTTGAGGGATACGCTGCCAGAAGCTCTAGGTATTTCTTCATTGCTGCAGCCTTTTAAATATTCATGGGTAGTAGTCCTAGTCTACTAGATGGAGTGAAAAGTAACCTCTTTGGGAATGAAAAAAATTTTGTTTTTTAAATGTTTTTTTTTTATTTTATTCAAGTTTGATACATTCATTCCAACGATTTTCCAGCTTCTTGATCCCGTCCGAAAAGTAATTTTCCGGAAGGTCTGCAAAATACTTCTCCGTGGCGTCGATGATTTCCTCTCGTGAGCTGAATTTTTTATTGATGAGCCATCTTTTGAGGTTCGGGAGGAGATAATAGTCCGAGGGATCCAAATCCAGTTACCAATCGACGGTAAAAGTCCGCCCGATTCCGCATCAGCAAGCCCAAAGACTCTTTCGAAGTGCTCTCGCGTTCGTGTTTTTGGTCAGGAGTGAGCATTCGCGGCTGGATAACTTTTCCATATACAGAATATTGCCCAAAATATGGCGTGTGTGCTCAGTACTAATCTTTGTGGTATCTGCTAGGTCGCACACCTTCACTTTCCGGTCAGCCAACGCCATTTCATGTATTTTTTTAACATTGTCCTCTGTAATCGCATCGGAGGGCCTGCCGCTGCGGACTTGATCGGTAGTGGAGTTGCGGCCACCACGAAACTCTCGAAACCAATATTTGACGGTGTAATCTGACGGAGCATTGCATTAGCCCCATAATATTTGTCCAACTTTTCTTTTGTTTCCTTCGCCGTTTTGCCTCTCAAAAAATAATGTTTTATGAGAGAACGAAAATCGTTTTTGTCCATACTCAACATGATGTCAAACACGTTAACAACAATCAGCTGTCAAAACAAAACTAAAGACATTATCGCACTGAAATTTGGTATGTCTGCCTAAATATGAACGGACTTCAAGACACCATAACCTTTTTTGCAGTAGCAGCGCATTCTGGCGATCAAGGAGGTTACTGTTCCTAGTATATTGGCGGCTCAGAATCTCTGAATATCTATAGTAGCAGACCGTTACCTTCCCCCGATCGCAACATGACGCAACATAGGTACTTTCTACAATTGTCATTATTTTTAAACAACAACCGCCATCTATACATGAGGTCTGGTACTTCTGATATTAACCCCGTATCTACCTAATGTCTGTTATTATAGTCTGCAGTAATTTGTGAGTCTACTCACAGTTATCTTGCCTCCACCCTTCAAGTACAATACTTCTAAGGGAAACGGTTAATTTCTATCACTCAGGAGGGTATTACTACTCTTAAAATGCCGGAGCACGTGTTAAGTTTTTCGGAAAATTGAATAGAGAGAGAGAAAGATGTTTGGGTTCAGTGGTTATTTCGCTCCATGGGTGGCATCCAACATTTAATGGGGAGACTAAATTATTAGTGTAAATTGGACTTGATGTTTTATTTAGGCAACCATTCATCTCACAAGATTTTAGGTGCCTGAAAAAAAGTCTTTCGGTCACGGCTGGTATTGAACCCCGAACCATCCGATTGGGAAGCCAACACACTACCACTTGAGCCACGTCCACGCTTAAAGAACAATAAAGTCAAAAGTGGCCTCCTTTTATCACACTGTTACTTCACGTATTGAAGCTTTGTCAGTCCGCTTTGCACAGCAGCGGCGTATCTGAAATAAGCTCGATTTTTAACACTTTTGGATGAGTCCAATTTTTTCAGTGGCCACTGTATGTATCGCCTTAAGTATTCATGTATCTGCAAACAAACATAGTTACGTGCATACATTTTATAATGTACACAAAAAAAAAAAAAAAAAAAACTTTAAAAAATAGAGAAGCAAACAGCGTATCTGAAACTGACACATTCGAAAAAAGCTTCTAATTGTGTTTAGATATTTTTGGAAAAGTTTTGTTTAAATGTTTTTCGGTATTTCTCTCTTTTACGAGTTCGGTTTTCTTTTTTTGCAGATACTTTACTTCCTTGGCGATAAACTAAGATTAATAATGCCATTTACTCAACCACACGCATGTGTGTGACGTTGCTATGTATGTGACAAAAATATTTTTTGCTTTTTTTTTTGGGGTTTTTGAGTTTTTTTTTTTTTTTTTGGTTTTTGCTCTGCCCAACGACACACTAGTTCTTTCAACAGCTGATAGTAGTTGGAGCAGTTTTCGACTTTTTTTTTTTTTTTTTAAATTTATATCACCATGTGGAACTTGTTATAATTTATTTATACGTACGAGTGCCATATATATGTTTACATTTATATATGTATATTTTCTTTAATTTGCAATTTAATGGATTTTTGGTCTCGAGGTTAAACCAATATTGGCACCTGTTGGAGTTTGGAGAGATAAATATGGGGAATATGAATCGTCGATTTAGTAATCTGATGTCACAGACAAATTGGGGGAAAAAATCTTCTAAAACCGTTGTGTCAAGTCCATTTAAATTGACGGAGAATTTATACATATGGTGAAACAATGTGTACTGTGTACATACGAATATGTCCTTCATTTACATATTTCCTTTTTTTTCCGCATTTCGGATTCTGTTTTTTTAATTTTTACTCTTCTGGATTCCTTCATTTTATCGGGCACGCCAAATATACATACAAACGAGTATGTATGGATGTAGTTAGTGTAAAAAGCTATTTCCTTCTTCTTTTTTTTTTTGGTGATTTCAGAGTTTTTTGGGGTTAACGAGATACACTAAAGGTTGGTAGGTTTTTGCGAAATGGGTTTGCCACGAAAATAAGAGTCACTTGGTTAATAGGAAAAAGTGGGTTCTGAATTGCCTTTGAAATGCGAATAATTTAGGGGATTTATTAACTAAGTCACCAGAACGGTGAAATGTCTAGTGATGAGCAGACTAATTGCTATGGCACTTTAATCTTGCACTCTATGATCTTACGATGTTGAGACAACCGACCGTTGGGACTAGAACTTTTCACAGGTGATTGCGATTAATAGTACAGAGTCTGTACTATGACGTGGCGTGATCACAGATTTATAGTATACACGACAAGAAGTCCTTGAACAATGATTTCGAAGTGAAATCTACTTAAAAGAAAACAGTATAATTCGGTTCTTTGTCGCTACATGATCAATGATATCTGATTACTGGTTCGGATGAGCTCTAACATTTTTGAACAAACGATTCTAATAATTCAACTGAAAAACAATTCCTTAAAATTGTCTTCTTGATTGCCTAGATCATATACACCTCCAGGTAGAAGATTGCGACTGGCCACGTAAGAATCAAACTACTTCGATGCAACCAAAACCCTCAGATCAGGATGGGTCTAATATTAATGATTCATTCAAACGAAATAAAGACAACGCACCAGGTCCCTTAATAGACCGCGTGCAGCTGAATAATTAGAAAATATAACCACTATCCAAAAAATGCGTGATGGAATAGACTGACAAGAAGAGAGAGAAATACTACGATGTGTTATTGGAGCTCCACAAAGCTGACAATTCGTAACAAGTCTAAATTCTTCAACATCAGCTTAATATGGGCACATGCGTCCAAGTTGGAAACAGACGACGATACCAGACGTCCCAAACTGGACAGCAATTCCACCTTTAAGGTTTGATGCGCTATCTGACAGTTGTATCCCTGTATCCTCATACTGAAATAGTTATTACGGGCGATTTCAATATACTTCGACATTCTGCACAGACAACCGTCGAAGGGCGGTGTGTTCTATGGGCTTGTAAATGACCCCACACGAATCCCAGACATTGATAGTCCTACCGTCAACACTCTGGACTAATTTTTAACTTCTCATCCTGATAAGTACAAAGTCGATGTGCTCTCCCTTCTAGGCTCTTCGAAAAGATTCCTAAAAGAACCGTATGGCAATACAAGAAGGTCAATTGGAGCGGCCTTAATAGCTTCTTTAGGAATTTTAACTTTATCTTTCCTCGATAACGCCATGGATGCCGCTGCTTATATGAACACAAACACTATTCTCTTTGGAATGAGATCCTTTATTCCTCATCGGATGAAGAGTATTAAACCAAAAGAAAAGGCGTGGTACGACTCGAGCTGTAAAGAGGATGTGAAGGTTAGAGAAATATTCACAAGGGCAACCCGACACAGGAACACCGAGGAAAGTTCAAACGAGCCAGGAACGATCGCAACGTTTTTCTTAAGCGTGTGAAACTTCAATACGACTAAAAACTGAGGCAGAAATACTACAATACAATACAACGTCCCAAAGGTAGTAAAAATTAGACATTCTGTCTCATCATCCATCCCAACGTTCGTTTATAATGACACCCCAGCCGTCAGTTCGTGCTTGCTGCACGTCGAATGTGCGACGAATATTCAATGGGATGAATCCTCTTTCGCACTCGTGTAGTAGGAAGAGTACTTAAAGACCTTAACATACACAAATCCGCTGGCCCAAATGGTACTCGTATACCTCCCCTTCTTCTGAAAAGGGGTTCTTTCTCGCTGGCAAAACCACTGCGTACGCTTTTTCATCAATCCTACTCTTTAAGACTCTTTACGAGCAGATGGAAAACATCATCTGTCTAGCCCGTCCCTAAAAAGGCGAATCTTCTATTTCCTCCCTTATTTCCAAGGTCAGCTCATGAAATATCTCGAAATACGAAAGCTTTTTAATGACCGGCAGCACGGTTTTCGTAACAACCGGTCCACTAGTGATTTAATAACATGTCTCACCGAAAAGTGGAACCAAAGCGTACATCAATCTGGCGAAAGCCAGAGAGTTTCACTTGATATTTCTAAGACATTTGACAGAGTTTGGCACCAGGCTCTTTTGTCGAAAAAGCGTGCTTTTGGGATCGATGACTCTCTTCTACAATGGATTAGAAATTACCTTTCAGAACGTTCAATTTGAGTTGTCTTGGACGGTTTCAAATCCAATATTCATAAAATACATGCTGGTGTGCCCCAGGGCTCCGTTCTGTCTCCGACACTCTTTTTAATTTTCATCAATGATCTCTTGTCTGCTACTTCTAATCCAATATATTCGTTTGCTAATGACAGTATTCTCTGCTGTTCATATACGTTTCCAGACTCACGTCCCTGCTCTTCGGCTGTAGAATGCCAACGGCAACGTATGTTAAACTCATTAAATTCCGATATTAACAGCACAACTAATTGGGGAACCACCAACAGAATAGAATTTAATGCTTCCAAAACACAATGCTGTCTGCTGTCGTTAAAGTCAAATTTAAATACCTAGCCGTTATCCATGAATGGCACTTACATCGTCGAAACCGAAAAACTTTCCCCCCACTGATCTGGCCTCAATATATAAAGCACTTATCCGCCCAAAATTGGAGTAAAATGCCCACATCTAATCAGGTGCCCCAAAACCTGTTTGCACTTGATAGATAGGATTCAAAACTATGCCATAAAACTCATAGATGATGCTAATATTACACAGTCAATTGGCACCCTCGAACACCGACGTAATATCTCCCGTCTCACTTTGTTATATCGCTATTTCCGCTACCAGTGCTCCATAGAAATCGCCAGTAGCATCCGCCCCCGTCTCGCTATTAATGCTCATCAATATACCCTCAAGCCATCTTTCGGACGTGCTCTGATATATCGTGATTCGTTTCTATACCGCACAACTCGCTACTGGTGGAATGCCCTGCCGAACTCTCTATTTCCTTGTCGTTATAACTTGCAAACATTTAAGACCAACGTACATCGGTATCTCCCTATTCTTCCTCCCTAAGTTTCCTTCGCCCGCGCTGTGTGCAAACATTTTAAGGGTACCAAAAAAAGGGAACTTCTACGAGTTCTTAGACAAAACGTACGCGCAGTGCTCTAGTTATAATGTTCAGATTGTCCTGAGCCATTTTAAGGCACAGATAGGAAAGGGAGGACTTCTTTGGTGGTTCTCTTGAAAAGTAAAGCCTACATGTTAAAAACTCAGTCTAATAGACTTTTCCGCGAGGCTTCACATTATCGAAGAGCACCGGGAAGCTAATCCAGTGAAACTAGAAACGTACAGAGTGGTGGTAGACCGGTTTCAGAATCGCACATCATCCCTAAAGGTGCAAAATTTTGGCTAAAAACTTAACCGATATTGATATGCACGAGCATTGAATAGCACGAACAATTCTAGAGTCACAGTGGAGGAGCAGGTCAACAAAGTAACTACAATAGGTACCTGTCCCGGGGAATCGGCAAACTAAGAACGGATAGCCTCAAAATATTAAGAAATAATGAAGACTAGCAAAAGTACAGTACCTAAACCGTCGCGAGAAGACCACGAAGCGGTTTTTTTTTCTAGGAAATCAACTTGCTTATGAAGCACTGCTCGGTTATAAAACGAGAGTGCCTTGTGCACCCACCGGTAAATGAAGAGGAAAAACATCGACGATCACTCTCAAGCCAACAAGATCCGAAAAAGCAAGGAAATTTGGAACTTTATGACTCTTGCGCATGAATCAGGTTGAATTTGACCTATGGCGTGGGTTATGTTGGCGTTGAGGGCCGTTGTGGCTTATTTGCATGGACATGCGACTTCGGAAAACCCTACAAGAAAAAGTCTAACGGGGTCAAATAATGCCATTCTGTTGAAACCACATGTCGTCGGTGTCCTTATCATCCAATTCAGGCCAAAAGAAGTTGATAATCATCTACCTATAGCGCTCGCCGTTGACGGTGATGGCCTGGACCGATGCCGATTGGTATCGTCCCAAATTCGACAATTTTGTTTGTTGACGTACCCATTCATCCAGAAATGGGCGTCATTGCTGAAGGTGATTTTTCGACGAAAATTAGGGTCAGTTTCCAACTGCTCCAGAGCCCATTCCGCGAACACACGTCATTGTCTATTGTCGTTTACCTTCAGCTCCTGGGTCAGTTGAATTTTGTACGGGTGTAGGCCAAAGTCACGACGCCAGGTTGTGGTCTGCGAAAGGCCCAGTTCTTGTGAGCCACGCGAAATCGACTGCCTCAAATTCTCCTGCACACTCTCACGGACAGCGACGATGATTTCGTCAGATCTTGCGTTTCGTCGACGTACGGGTGTTGGCTTATCGTTTACTGAACCAGTGGACTCAAATTTGTCCATCACACTGCGAATAGTGCTCTTGGCAGGACGATTATGGCGACCGTAAAATGGGCAAAGCGCGCGGAACGTTGCCGTCTTGTTGAATGCTATGTCCGCTCATGGTGATTTGACAAAACAAACTGAATAAATGACAGCCAATTTGACAGATGTAGCTTCACGCTATCAACTGTCAAAGTTTGGAAGTTCCTATTGGAAGATCCAAAAATGTTAACCCCCTGCAAATGATGGTCTTTTGTGGGAAGTTAAGATCCTCTGCTACTCAAAAAGCCCGAAGGAGCACAAAAACAAGATCATTTTGTATGACACAAGGAACAGTTCTGGGTTGAGTTCTATGCAATACGATGTACTATGAATGCAGACGTAAGAGAGTCAACAAAATTGGATATACAGTAGTAAAAAGTAGAAGAAATCTAACGATCTGAGACGGCAAAGAAACGATGTTAAACCTGTCCGAGTGGAGGTATATCCTAACTATAACTCCAAGATAGACATGAGGATGGGCTGCGTAAGGCAAGTCGGAATCAGGTATGTCAGTCAGTCAGTTTGTAAGTCAGTCCAGGCCAACTATTTAAATATCCAAAACAGCTCTTTGACTATTTAAAACGCTAGTCAGCATGTGAAACAGACATCAACACCAATTTGACTCTCTTCGGCTTAATCAAATGATGTACAATTTAAACAGGATCCATCTGGTTAAATTCCTTTTTTATATTTTATAAAAGAAAGTTCAGAGACAGAAAGAAAATGAAGATGACTGACCAAAGCCCTTCTACTGATAGTTGTCTTTAATCCATTCAAAAAAAAAAAAAAAAAAACCTGACCCACCTTATCAAAAAACAAGAAAAAAAAGACCACTTTCAAATTCTCGCTTACCTTTGCAGACCACCTTTAAGCTTTCGGAATCTTGAAAATTGAACTCGTTTATCTTGCAACGTAGATTCTTTAAATCATTCCGAAAGATATAAATATCTTTCAGATGCTCTGCCCTTCACCAAAGTGAAGGGGGGCGCTATACTCGTGTATCTTCTTATTTATCACCAAATCAAACCAAGTAAAAAAGACTGTCGTCCAGGATGGATTTGTAGAAGAGAAAAGTCAAGAACAATTTCAAATGAGATCGCAAAAACGAAAAGGAACACAAACACTGGAGTACAAAATCTCAGGTCCCAATGGCTCGTTGAACTTTTCTACTCAAGCGAACAAGTGTAGCTAGCTCCATCTAACCGACTGAAAAGGAGAGATTTTTATTTTTCTTTTTTGTTATCCGTATCAAAATCACTTAAGATATAAAAATCATTATTAAATGAAATTTAAAAAAAAAAAAAATAGAAGAAAAGCCAGAACAAACCAACAAGCAACGGGGTAGTGTGAGTGAGTTTAAGCAAAAGAAGATGGGTCACGCAACAAGTGGGCGAATTTCAAGAGGACAACATGTATCTAAGAAACATTTGATGTTGACCGTTTCAGTAGTACTCATGCGGCACAAGTTCTCGTTCTCGTTCTCGTTCTCATCGGTTGACTGAACATGTGTAATAAAAGCCACTCTTACCCCACTCCTCTTACTTATGTGGTGAAAAGGTCAAGGCGATAATCCATTTGACGCTTAACCAGAGAATACTACAAGATACACAAGATACTCGTACAATATTACATCCAGCAAAAGACAAGCGACTAATTATGAACGTACTGAGACTTTTCGAGCACTCATCTAAATGAACTGCCTGCTACAGCACATGTTTTTAGACCATCGTTCTTAAAACAATGAAACTCTAAACTGACCGCAGGCAAGTACTCAATTACTGGCATGGTGTAGACATAATAAACCTTTCCTGCCACAGCCTCATGCCTCATGCCTCATGTCTTATGTGTTATGTCTGATACTTGGTCTTGGATTGGTCTTTGCGCCTGCGCTCATTGTCGTGTGTGATTTCTATGGCCATTTTCTTCCGGCAACAATGGAATAGAACGGCGAACAACTTAAGATTCTACAATTCCTTGACACGCAAACACGAACTAGGAGCAAGACAACAAGAACAATAACAAGAACAAAACAAAAAAAACAGCAACAAGCTGTTAGCTAAGCTCCGGTTAGACGATACAATGTGTCATCAATTTGCGCCACAAGTAGCCAGCTCCAGTAACATGGAGCCTTCTCCCCTTCTGACCACAACACACTACACATATTCATAATTTTATTATTATTTTTTTTTTTTTTTAATAAAATCACTAGACTATGTTGAATGGCTTTTTAGATTTGTTCTATGATTAATTAAAAAGAGAAAAAGAAAAAAAAAATAACACTGAAACATCAACCAGCAAAATATCTGCGAGGGGGTAATCACAAAAGATACACTCAGTTGCTCTGGTTTCGGTTCGGTTTGGTTCAACAGAACAAAAAAAAAAAAAAAAGCAAGAACTTCACTAAAGTGTTGGCTTGCCTGATGGTGTGTTCACGGTGCCTTGGTCATTTCATATCTATCAATTTAGTGTAGCGTCAATGACCTAGAGCAATAATATAAGCGCGCGTAACATTTAAAACCTTCTACCGCAGACCTACGTTTGGAGGATAGATACAATAAATAGATAGATGGATGGATGGACAGGCCACAGGGTGTAGGTCTTTAGAATTGATATCAACATTGAGTTCACGCTTAGATAAGTTTTACACGATTTACTTTTACAGCAGTGAGTGTAAGTAATTTCAGGTAATTATACGACGTAATTGAGAGTAAGAACAATGACTAGAGAAGGGGGAACCATATCAAGTGATTTAAGAGCCGTACCTGGTTGGGAAAGCTATCCAGGAGCGTTGTTTGAGGAGAACACGATTTGATTGTGTAATGATTTAATAAAGGTAAGTTTTCAGTCAGCCTTTGTGTGTCCTGGAGCTTATCTTTTAGGCAATTGACCACCTTCCTGGAAATCTCAAATATAGTGCCTTATACACAAAAAGTGATTTTTATGAAGCTCTCCGTTCCTTTATCTCACTTACGTGTACCCAGCTAACACATGCAATGGTCGTCTGTTCTCTATGCGAAAACCCACCCCAGATCTTTACAAAAAGTGATCGAGAAATAAACCGAGACAACTCTGAGCTACCAACAAACTTTGAGAAAAAAAACCAGCGATCGGGTATAAGAACGCACGCAAAAAAAGTGGACGAATACACGGCAAAGGAAAGAAAATCACCGAGTCAGGATAAAGGAAGTAAAGAAAATCCTGTGGAAAAAAAATCGGAGAGACCAAAGACGGGAATAATTTCCAGGGTCTGTATAAGAAGGATATCAATTGGATTAGCAAGCTATCTTTCACCCTGGAATACTTTTTTTTTATGATTTTGACTGGGATCTTCCTACCGACACTTGTGATGCATACTAAAGGCATTTTCAAATGAACATACTCGTACATATACAGGGTGAATGACACGAACTCCAACTTTTTAAAATGCTATCATTTTTCCAAAATGTTGGAAAATACATCAATTTTCAAATTGTATCAGTAATTTTCAATATGTCCACCTTTGGCGCGAATAATGGCCTTGAGACGGCCGAAGAAAGCATCGCAAGCTGCACGCAACTGGCTCTGCGGTATTGTGGCCCATTCCCGGCGAAGTGCTTGTTTGAGGTGGTCCAAACTTTGGTATTTTTTTAGTGCCAACCTTCGCCTTGAAAATACCCCGGACAGAGAAATCCGACGGATTTGCATCCGGAGAATTTGCAATCCATTGTGTGGAAGAAATGAAGTGTGGAACATTGTTTTTTAACCAATCTTAGTTGACGCGCGCTTTTCGGAATGTCCACGGTCTCCAAACGATATGATTGTTTGCCCAAGGCTTCAATACTGCCTCTAAGACAGTTTCACGGTATACGATCGCATTAATTTTGATGCCACGGTCCAAAAATACGAGCGGAGAGCGACCATCGGCTGTAATGGCGGCCCAAACCATCACCATCGGTGCTGCCTGTTTTCTTTTGGCCGTCCGAAGGTGTAAATGTTCGAAGGACCTCTCTGGCAAATAAACTCGGTCATTTTGTTTGTTGACAACAAATGGTGACTCATCGGAAAAAACCAAATTCGGCAACTCACCACTTTCGTGCAAGCGTAGCAACTCCTTCGCTCTTTCGACTCTAACTTTTTTTCTGTTGCGGTGTAAAATCGTGTGCTTTTTGGAATTGCAATGCCTTGAGCCTAAGCTCATTTTTCAGTATGTGTTGCATCCGTTCCAACGATATGTTGAGCTCACGAGCCATTTTTCTTCCACGCGGATTTCGCTCAATTCGAGCCTTCGCTTTCCGAACCATTTCTGCTGATTTTGCTGTTCTTTTATGACCACCTCCATGGCATTTTGCAAAGCTGCCAGTATCACGGTAACGAGCTAGAGTTCGAGACACAAATGATTTATTCACGTTGAGGTGCTGGAGGGCTCTAACGATAGCTACCTGTGGTTTTCCAGCCAAATACCACCTAGATAAAAAAGTTCCCGCACCACACCACCGTATGGTGCTCCCATTGTTCCGATTTGAGTTCTGTTTTTTTTTTGTTAAGTTGGTAAATCTGTTGTTAACATTTCCTCTAAATCTTAGCGTCATAGCTTGACATTTGCAAAAGTTACGTAGTCAAGAGTATATCTATCTCTGTGTGTGTTGGCGATTTTTTACAATTTTAGAAATAGATTTAAATTTGCAACAGCGAACTTGTATTAAATTTTGCGTAAAAAACGGTTTTAATGGTGCGCGAACGTTGGAAATGTTGGAAAAGTGTTTCGGCAACGATTCTCTAAAGAAAATGGTCGTTTACCAGTGACACGAGCGGTTCAAAAGTGGTCGTGAGTCAATCGATCGAAGATGATGAACGCAGTGGCAGACCATCGACATCGAAAACCGACGAAAACATTGATGAAGTAAAAGAAATGTTGGTCAGTAACCGCAAATTAACCATCAGAGAGATAGCGGAGGACTTGAACATTGCCTATGGATCCGTCCAAGACATTTTGGTTATTGATTTGGGTTTCCGTCGTGTAGCAGCAAAGTTGGCGCCAAAAGACATCAATTTCGTGCAAAAAAGAGACTGTGTTGACGTCGCAAAAGAGATGATTTGCGAGGCTGAATCCGATCCCATATTCATTAAAAGGATCATTACTGGAGACGAGACGTGGGTTTATGAGTACGACACGCAATCCAGACATCGGGCAAGTGAATGGCGTTGAGCCGAGACCAAAAAAACCACGTCGTTTTCGGTCAAAACAGAAGGTAATGCTCGCGGTTTTCATGGATTACAACGGTGTAGTGCATCATGAATTTTTGCCAGAAGGCCAGACAGTAAACAAAGAGTATTATATGGGCGTTATGAGACGTTTGCGTGAAGCAATTCGCCGAAAGAGACCAGAATTGTGGGCACAATGATAACGCACCGTCGTACAGTGCCATAATTATGCGTAATTTTTTGAAGAAAAATACAACAAATACCATCCAACAGCCACCGAATTCACCTGACTTGGCTGCCTGTGACTTCTTTCTGTTCAATCGAGTTAAAAAAAACCACTACGGGGAACGCGTTTCAGCACCCGAAAGGAAGTAATGGAAAAATCGCAGGAAGCACTGATGGACATACCGAAAACCGAATATAAAAAATGTTTCGAGGATTGGATCAAGCGCTGGCATAAATGTGTTGCAGTCGATGGGGATTACTTAAAGGCGGACAATATAGATTTAATAGATGAATAAACTTGTATTTACAATTTACGGAATACATTCCCGGAAGTAGTCCGCCTATCACAATAGCTAGACTGATTTGAGAATGGTGTCTTTCGCCTTGACGCCTACCCAGCGTACTATCTACTCGTATTCCAAAACATCGTAAAAGCGTGCTTGCTTCTTGCTTCTTTAAAAAAAAAACTTTAGTGTAGTAGGATAGACATATGATATGTATGCAAGAACTATCAAGGTAGTCAATGTCAATTGTCGCACATAAAATCTTATCCAGCTCACGTTTTAAGCTCGTTTGCATCAGAGTCATATAAGCAAAAATCAGATTAAGACGAAACGGAGAGAAATTTTAAGCAAATTCTGGAAAAGACCAATGAATTTCAAATCGAAATTCGCAATGCTTTCAATCGCCGACGGGTCGGCCTCGACCTATACCAAGGGTGGAACTTGTGCCTCCAACACAGGTTCTGCTTTGGTATCTCAGGAAGACGGCAGAGCGATGGCAAGGCGTATCCTTGCCCCCATGGACTTATGGGCATCCCGTAAACTTATATCTACTCGACAGGTAGATCTGACGAAGATTGACTCTAACAAACCGTATCACTTTGGTTTGACCAAACTCCTAAGTCGAAAGACGACGTTATATAAAATCGTGATCCAAAAACCTTTGCTTTCTGACGTCGACTGTTAGACCATAAATAGGTATACCTAGCTGATAATTGAGGTCCCTAGAAAGAAAGATTCTTCTTTGCACACTACTCGTAGATCCCGTGTGTAAGAATGCCAAATAATGGAGAAGGTATAGCCGGGAGCTCCATAAGCTAAAGGAAATCAAAAATCTTAGAACACGAAGATTACATTCATTTAGCCACGTCAGCTAGGATGGTCTTCTAAGCAAGTCCCAAAAAGGTTTAAGTGTGACAAAACTACAAAAATGACGACTACCTGACACCGTTATAGCCGCTGAAATGAATAACACATCCTGCATTTGTTTTTGACCACAAAAGTCACCAACACTAATGGAAAAGCGACACCCATAACAGAGAGGACTATTCGGTTCAGAAACCGTTCATATCAACACAAATCTGTAAGCTTCTGACATGAAGTTCACCTCATCATTTCGACAATGGACTACCACAAGAATGTGTACTGGTACCACTAATGATCAAATTATATTACTTACGGCAGACGTTATCCACCGACGATATCACTTATTCCGAAGAGCAGTACATTTGAACAGGTTATGTAACTAACCACAGAGCCCAAACATATTTCTCCATCTCTCTATCCAATTTTCCGAAAAACTTAACTAGTGCTCCGGCATTTTAGGAGAAGTCACACCCTAGGACAACTGCCTAGGTTGGTTGAGGTCCACTTTGACTTGTGTGCGGCACCAGAGCGTGGTGTTCATCCGATCTGAATGACCCAGCCATCTCAGTCGTTGGACCTTCATCCTTCTGGCTAAGTCGATGTTGCTGTACAGTCCGGAGATTTCGTCATTGTATCTCCTCCTCGATTCACCGTTTATGCAGACGGGACCGAAAATAATAATAACTTTCCCCTCAAAACAGCCAAGAGTATCCTCATCCATTTTTGATAAAGTCCATGCCTCTATGCCATAGAACAGGACTGGGATTACTAAGGTCTTATATAGGGTCACTTTTATTGTTCGAGAGAGGGCGTTGCTAGTCAATTGTCTTGTTAGCCCAAAGAAACAGCGGTTGGCAAGGGTTATTCTTCGTTTGATCTCAGTGCTGGTACACAAAGTCGTTAACTACCTCAAAGTTATATCTGCCGAGGGTGACGTTCTGTCCGAGACGTCGGTATTAGGTGTTGTTTCTTGTTAACACCGTATAAGTATACGTGGTCTTGCTCTTGTTGACCGTTAAACCCATCGTCGCCGCTTTCGTCTCAATACTTGCGAAAGCGCCACTGACATCACGCTGCTTTCTTCCGATTATGTCAATGTCATCGGCGCATGCGAGTAATTGGACGGACTTTTGAAAGATCGTGCCTCTTGTGTTAGGGCGTGAGTTTTGCAGTATTCCTTCAAGAATGATGTCGCAGAATGAATTGCATAACAGCGCGTTGCCTTGTCTACATCCATTTTTGACATCAAAGGTCTCGGTGAGTTGAGCTTGATGGAGCAGCGTGTATTCTCCATCGTCATCCTGTACGAGTTTGATAGCGATGGCAAAACTAGACACTGCCTTAAAATGGATGGACAGGTGATGTGTATCGATTCGGAGCTCATGGGTTTTTTCCAAGATCTGCCGTAGTGTGAATATTTGGTCGATGAAGGACTGTCCTGCCCTGAAACCCCACTGATATGGACCAATCAGGTTTTAGAAGAACGGCCTTCACACAATACGGTAGAGAAGATCTTGTAGGCGATGTTAAGAAAACTGATGCCTCTGCGTGTCTTTCTCCAAGCCGCTACAGATTGCGAATAGCTTATGGTCCATCCATCAAGATTTAGGATTTGGTATGCATATGCACCGCCAAGGAACTCCGCCCAGAGGCAATTTCGCAGAACTCAAAGGCTAACCAGCCTCTAGAGACAGACAGACTACTTTGGCAACACAATCCAAGTATGTCAAGTGCCGATCTATGCTCAATTAGCAGTCGACACGAAGGAGTCGGGTTACTGTTTTTCATTTGTGTTACGCTGTGTTACGATACCAGAACTGAAAGATACTCTTATGACGTTCAATGGGATCAAATATTAGTTTGCGACGTGTTTTCTTTATTCTGCTAGCGCTAATTGATTCAAGAGCTTTACAAAAAAGTAAAGTTTTTGAGAAAGACGATTTTTTTTTAAACCAGGTAATTAAGCGCCTGTTGTGATGTCAAACCGCTTTGACTCAAATTCCACTATCCCTCAATATTTACGGGTGCCTTTCCCAGGTTTCCTTGCAATGATTTCGCTCTTAATGGACTTTATAGAGTTGATGACAAAAGCAGTATTTGTATGACAAAGTATTTTCTTTTCCTGTACAAGTGTGAGCTGATATAAGACTTGCCTTAATTTAATATGAATAGTCATGAGATAGACCCAAAGATTTCTTTATTATCCTGTCACTGACTTCGTTTTTATCGCACTCTTTTTCACGAAAAATTTAAAATTGCTTCCGTTAATCGAACTATTTAGAAGTCCCACAGGGGTCTAATCTATGGTCTATTCTTTTTTTTGTTTTTTTTTTTTGGTTGTCATAAGCCTTAAACAAACCTCATATCGTCATGGAAATTTGCAATTCTACCCAACTACAATACCACACAACCCACCCCGAAGTAAATTAACCAAATCAATATGCAAACGACCCACGTTTTCACACCAAATTATCTAGCAAGCAAAGGAAATTGGGAAACAAATTTTGCGAATTTCCATCAGAAAGCCTCTAAAATGAAACCTACTATCCACCATCTACATCCAGCTAATTAGACCTTGTACTGTGTAGAACTAAAACAAAAAAAAAAAACAATTCGCACGGATCACACTATAAAACATAAACATTTAAGAACTCGTTAAGGTTCAAAGTCTCTGGAGGCGATAATTTCGCGAATAATTACCCTAAACCTGGACAATACCAAAAGAACTATATGTGCTAGGTATCGTCCATTTGTGCGAAAATTTTGCGCGTGGTTAATGCCGCTACTACACATGTAGTAGCACTCCTCCTTCAACAATTTGTTTTCTGTTGTCTGTGCTCCACATGTTGCTAAAAGTGCTGAGGAAATTCTTTTTTTTTTTTTGTTGGTTTTTTTTTTATTGTCTGCGGTTTTTATTGGATAGTTAAACTAAACGCTGACATATACTCGGCAATGTATGTATATTCATGTGCGTAATTAGACCTTGAAAATTCGTTTCGGGTAATGTACAAATTTAATTCAATCATTCAACTCTAGACGAACGATTACATGTTTTTTTTTTTTTTTTTTTTTTTTTTTTTTTTGTTTGTCGTATCTGGCAGTTAAAGTCAAGGTGAAGTTTTGAAAGAAGGCGTGAGCTCATGAAGTTACTAGAGGAGCTCTTTAGTAATGCCTTCAAATACGACTATCAGAGGATTTCAGTGGAATGGTCTAGATTCTAGCAGAAGTTTCCGTTCTTCGCAGGGTCAAGTTCCGACTGCCAGTTGCTATTCTACCGATTTAAACCCTGATCTGCAGATTTACTATTGCACGACTTTCTTGAGTCCTAGTCTGGTCACAAAGACTTAGAAAAATTTCAAAAATTGTTGGGATTCCGCAAGGTTAATCACTGATGAAGACCATTGCGTGCGGTGCCACTGCAATTCCAGAAAACCGAACTCTACTTCCCTAAATGTCAATATTTCATCCCGTTGCGAAAAATTATGACTTATGACAGAAGTGGTCTTACGTCGAGCTACGGGTAGAGGAACGAACCAACGAAGATTAGCTGGAATTTCCGGTAAAACTTAAGTCCAGATTGGGGCTTAACATTTCATCGGTTATAAGTGATGTGTCAGATGTCTGATGATCTTTTGGAAATACCTTACTGATCATTGAGTTCTGTGTAATAATTTGACATTCATTAGAATCAGTGAATGGCACCCGTATGCTACATTTGCATAGTAGTTATTCCTTTCGCATATCACATTAGAATTTCGATACTAGATAGATTGCCAACACGAACCAGAGCATAACTACAATATTTTGAACTGCCAGTCTAGACAAGATATAGTGCGTGTACCTATCCTCTCCTTTACCATGAGGTCACTGGTATTTAATATGAACATAGCGTCAGCGGATTTTTGGGACTTTTATTTGAATTACTGCATAGAAGGAGTAGAGCTGCTCGTGATCAGAAGAGGAGAGACAAACACCGGTTTCTCAGGAGCAAAAAGAATTAGCATGGGAAACTCCTCCAAGAGTGAGATTCAGAAGTTTTAGCAAATGGTAAAAAAAAACTTGTCATGAATACAAACCCCGAGACGAACAAGGGAACATAGTAGTAGAGTCGCAGTCGATGCCGAGGATTTGGAAATACAATGTTTGTAGACTGCGAGTATATAAAGACGATGACGAACCAAATACCGATATCAGGCAGAATGAAGTGAAGCCATATCATATCTAAGCCTAAGTTCAATAAAGCTTCTGGAGCGGACTGCCTCACTGCCGAGCTCTTGAAAGCGCAGACGATGACTTGGTGGTAAGGAGCATATACCAACTTATCTGTAAAATATGATCGAACGAATATAGAATATCAGCATTGTTTGTCCGATCCTCAAGAAAGGAGACCTTCTGAACTGCGCCAATTACAGAGGCATCAATCAGTCTTCTTACCATCGCCCACAAGATCCTATTTGGCGTATTGTGCGAACGCCTGAAGCCGTTCTTCTAGAACCTGATTGGTCCATATCAGTGTGGCTTAAAGGCAGGAAAGTCCTTCATAGACCAACGATTTAGTTACGACAGATCTTGGAAAAAAAAAACCCATGAGCTCCAAATCGATACACATCACCTGTTCATCGATTTTAAGGCAGCATCTAGTTTTGCCATCCCTGTCAAACTCGTCCGATTGTGCAGGATGGCGATAGAGAATGCACGCTGCTCCATCAAGGTCGGTAAAGAACTCACCGAGACCTTTGATATCAAAAATGGATTTACGAGGGTTGTCTGAAACGTTTCCGACTTAAAGATAGCGGCACTCGTCAATAAAAGCTAGTGGATGCTAGTTGTGCATCTTTTAACAGTTACTTACCGAAGTTTCAGTCATTTTGGACGCGCAGCTTTTAGTTGACAGTCGTTTGAGTGAGTCGATGTGAGTGTTTTTTGTAAAAATGGAAAAAATTGAGTATCGAGCTGTTATTACAATAAATTCTTACTTTTGAAAGGCAATACGCCTACGCAAATCAAAAATGAGTGAAATTTTGGGCAGCTGAATTTAAACGTGACCGTAAGAGCTTGGGAGATGATGAACGTTCGGGACGTCCAAAAACTGCAACCACTGAAGATAACATTGCTAAAGTTCACCAAATGGTATTAGACGACCGCCGAATTAAAGTGACAGAGATAGTAGAGGTTGTGAAAATGTCCAAAAAACGTATTTGTTACATATTAAATCAAGATTTAGGCATAAGAAAATTGTCCGCGCGTTGGGTGCCGCGTTTGCTTACGTTAGACCAAAAACGTGTTCGAATGAACATTTCCAACGCTCTGTTGGCGCAGTTTAGGCGCAATACTCGTAAATTCGAGTTTTGGCGCCGATTAATTACTGTAGATGAAATTTGGATACACCACTATACGCCCGAAACAAAAATTCAGTCAAAACAGTGGACTGCAAAGGGCGAGCCGGCTTCAAAAAAAACCAAAAACTGTTTTTTCGCCTGGGAAAGTGATGGCGACTGTTTTTTGGGATAGTAAAGGAGTTATCTTAATCGATTATCTTCGAAAACCATTACAGGAGCATACTACACATCATTACTTGCCAAGCTGAAGGCAGAAATTGCGGAAAAACGGCCACATTTGCAGAAAAAGAAAATCCTGTTTCACCAAGACAACGCGCCGTCTCACACCTCAGCGGTTGCCATGGTGAAAATCCATGAATTACGGTTTGAACTGCGTAACCATCCGCCTAGATCTAGCCCCAAGCGATTTCTTTTTGTTCCCTCATCTAAAAACTGCGCTCGGAGGACACAATTTTCGTCAATTAAATCAAGGCAATCACCTTCGTGAAAAATTATTTTGCAGAGAAAAACGTCAAGTACTATTTGGACGGGTTAGAGAGATGGGAGCATCGCTAGAAGAAGTGTGTAGAGTTACGAGGAGGCTATGTAGAAAAAATGTCTTGTATAATTGTTCGGTCGTATAACAAGGCATCGCGCTGTCATGCGATTTCTTTAACTTCATTTTTGAAAAAATAGTGTAAAACCCACGCGCCAACGCAAGAGACACAATCTTTCAAAAGTCCGTCGAATTACGCCGATGATTCAGACATAATTAGAAGAAAGCAGCGTCAATGGCACTTTCGCGATTATTGCAGCGGAAGCGGCGAAGATGGGCTTAACGATCAACGAGGGCAAGACCACGTATACACGTACGGTCTTAACAATAAAAACACCTAACACTGACGTCTCAGACAGAACCCCCGACAGATATAACTTTGTGGTAGTTAAGGACTTTGTGTACCAGCGCTGAGATCAAACGAAGAATAACTCTTGCCAATCACTGCTTCTTTGGGTTAAGAAAGCAAGGGCTGTACAGCGATATCGACTTAGCCAGAAGAGTGAAGGTCCAACGACTAGGGTGACTGGATCATATAGAGCGGATGAACACCAGTGTGACCCAAGTGGCACACGCAAGTGGACATAGCGCTTGTTGGTTGAGGCCAAGGTTCACTCCAGACTGTAGCGCGTTCTATCGTTAGATTGTGCAGAACGGTGACGGAGAGCATATACTGCTCCGTAAAAATTGGAACCAATCATGCGAAACTCTCCTTGCAAACGGTGATGAGATTGACATTATTGGCAAAACGCAGCGAACAGCTTTCAAGTATTGAAACCGAGTCGTCAAAAATGGGCTTAGCTGTGAATGATGGCAAAACCAACGGTATGCTGGCGAAAAGGGACGCACAACATCGACCAACCGAACAGAATGTCACAGTAGTCATCTCTAACTTTAAGGTTATGTCTTACTCGACGCTGCTATTGAGTTTCATAACGATACCTCACCAGTAGTCAAACGGAGGGTTAGTTGCCAATCGCTATTTCTTTGACTTAAGGAGGCAACTGCGTGATAGGGTTATAATTGTCAAGGAACACTACGGAGACTCTAAATAACCAGTCCGCAAAGGTATATGAACGTCAGCGAAGGCGAATTAAGATATCCCTTGATCGCTTTGAACGAAAGATCTTTCTAGTGATGTTTCGCTTCTTTGGACTGACATAAGAAATCTATTCTAGCCGAAGACCAAGACATTGTCTCATAAATCCTTATTACTCTTTTTAATACAAACGAGCGCAGAGAAGCAAACGAACTACAATAGTTCTTGGCTCGACACTGTTCTGCTTAGTAGCTCCAAAAATGTTTGTATGTTAGGACCTAAGCCACTATGCACTGTAGTGTCAAACAAAATGTCTTACAAAGTGTTGACACTTAGACGTGGGATTCGTAAAAGGGAGCAAAGACAATGTAAGCTCTTTCTATTCTCGTGTTCAAATTGTCGTTAATTAGGTCACCACAAAATCTATTCTAATTGCCCATGTCATCTAATTTAAAAAAAAAAAAATCCCATAGAAAACTCTTTCTACTTGCTGCCTAGTTGATTTATTGAAATTTAGGTCATCAGTTAAGTTGCATTCGATCGTGTGCCCACTAACTACAAATATGTTTGCTATCTTATCACACCGAATATTATTTGTTATCAAATTGATAGGCCTTCACTACGTAGCTTCATCTATGCCAAGCGAAATACCCACAAATTTAATATAAAAAAAAAATAAAAATCTAGGAATAATTCTACTGTCCGTATGATGTTTGTTCCATCTTTTCCTCTGACATAATCAACACCTACAAGGAAAGACTCACCTCAATTCTTAAATAATAACCATTTAATTACACACTCTACTCTACACCACGTAGGCTTACTCTTCTTATTCCAAAAAAAGAGGTAAACACTGTGCGCCTAGATGTGGGGGTGGATATATTGTATCTACTTGTATCTATCACCTCTACACTTGAGCAAACTTTAGCTTTTCTTCATCTATTAGAGCGTCATTGTGGGTGGTGAAGACCCTACCATCTTTACCTATCTGTCATTTGTCTGTCCATTGGCTTTTATCAATTGTGCGAGTAAATTCTCTTATTAGACGATCTGTTGAGGTAAGGCCCCCCAAAAAGGTTTACAAGACTCATAAGACCCCTCAACTTAAAGATTGACCAAATCGAATTGTTCAAATCAAATCCTTTGGAGTAATGAGTTGTTGTGTTGTTGGTGTCTTATGCCTTGGTGTACTACCTATCATACAACTATTGGACATAGTGGTGATGGTGCTTTTGCGTTTTTCATAGTGAGCAATTTTTTTTTTTTTTTATCTATTTCTCTCATCGAGGTCAATGGCCGCGTCACAACAACACGAGCTCCAAAAATAGGAAAGAATAGCAAAAGATCTATAGATCTACGAGTGTAGATCTGTAGATACTCGTACTTGTAGTGGTGTACGCCGAATAGTTGTTGTCATATTTCGTAATGAAGCGAACTAAACACCAAACAAATTATCGAGAGTGACATAGTCGCTAAGAGAATAGAACTTAACACACATGCCTTGAGTTCTAGCTTTTTTTGTTTTTTTTTTCCTTGGAAGTTTTTTTTTTCGCTTGAATTTTTCGACTGATTTGCGTGTGGTAATTGTTGCTAATAGTTGCCGGTCGGCCCCAGCGATGTCTTGAAGTTGTCTTATTAGATGATGATGTTCGTCATATCGAACAGCAATCTGTTTTTTTTTTGTTTTGGTTATACGAACAAGGAATTCGTTTTTTTTTGGTCTATTTTTTTATATTTGTGGCCAATGAAAGCTTATGTAAAGTATGCGAATACAGATAGATACGTTTGAGAGAGTACAAGTACTCGTACAGTCGAGGAACGATTTCATTGACCCACAGTGATAATTTGGTTTCGAATGATCTACTCGCATAGGTTGAGTGTGAATCTCCAGTTTTCATTCAGCTACCTTGATGTTTGTTTAAAAAGAATTCAGCTTATTTGTCTACTTGTCATTTTTAGACATTTGTTATTTTGACAGTTTCATCGCTGCCTCCTTTGACATTTAATTCGTATGACAGATATGAAGATACTTTCTTTCAGGTGTCACTGTTTAAATTTCTTTTATTTTCCTTTGGTTTCTGCTGAAAAGTGACAGTTCTGTCATATGTGACATATTGACCAGATGTGATAACTTTGACAGCTCTAACCGAAACTGTTATTTTCTAAAGAAAAACGATTCAATGAGATCCGTACTTTTTGGGAGTATATTCTCAAAGAGGACTTCCTATCAATGTCATTATTACATCTCCTTCACAGAGGTCTACCATCAACTTGTCATTTTTCAAATCTTATTCAGACCTTCTTTGACATTAAAAGAAGGGAAACTTTCCGAGACTGTTTTAAAATAGTTCTTCAAGGATTAGATATATTGGTCAAGTATTATTTCTGTTTGATCCATCTAGGGATTTCGCTTGTGATAGATGAAAATTTATGGATCATTAGATCTTAACGGCAGGGATCCTACTAATCCCAAAGGGTGAGCAATGATTGAATGAATGTAGATCTCATCTCCAGAGATCTACTAATAAAATAAAGGTCTTTGTCAAAAAAAAGTGTCCTTTCTCAGCATCCGAAATTTACAAAATACCGTAGGTCCCACTTAGCTTCATACAAAATCGAATCACTTGACTTGAGAGACTATCCTCATGTAAATGACGATCATTTAAGCTTAACTTAACAAATTTGTAAGTTAATAAGCTCCTATGCCTGTGAGAAAAGGCCAGTGTCACTGGGTGTCGATGGGTTTGCGAAACACAAAATTGCTGTTTCCAGAAGAGACTCATGAGACTCAATTACACCCACAAAAGTGCACTCTTTGGTGTGGTCTTCACGCTAGTAACATCATCAATGGTTTTTTCTTTCAAAAATGAGGCCGGAGCTGGCGTTTCACCGGTCCAGAGTCAGCGATTCAACTGCAACATTATATCACGCAATGGACCAGTAAATTGGCTTGTGGGACCATGTAAATTTTCAGTGGACCTGTGGATCAATACATATCCCGGTTAGTAATGAAAACGCAAGTTTTTTTTTATTACAATTTTTAGTTTTTCAACGCCCCTGCCATGTTTTTAAACATGGCTCGTAGGATGTGAGCCATGTTGCAATTCATGCAATTTAGCAACGGCGATTCCGGATGAGTGAGCTGGGGAGTTGTCGTGGTGGAACAGCACTTTTTTTTTACCAAATTTGGTCGTGGGGCGTATCTCTGTCATTTTCTTATCAAATCGGTCCAATAATTCACTGAAGTACTGGCCTTTGATCGAGCTTTCTTTCTTCAAAAAGTCCATAAGGATTATTCCCTTCGAATTCTAAAAAATCGTAGCCACAACCTGTCAGGCAGATGGGCCTGTACTTGCCTTCTTCGGAGCTGATGACACTGGTCACTTGATCTCTGGCATGTAGTAATGGACTCGACGCAAAAACTCCTACGGATTTCGCTTAAAAGGCTCCAAATTTTGCTCTTCGAAGTTGACAGCCGTATCCGCTTGTTGTCCGCAGTAAGTAATGGCAGCACCCATCGAGTAAATTGCTGATTGCCGTTCCATACGATACAACTACGGCATCCGCTACTTCGCGTCATTCGCTCGGTGATCAGCAATAATCATGTCGTGGGCATTTTTAACGACTTTCCCAGCAATGATGTCTGCCGAGCGACCCGGATGCTCCTCATTAAAAATACATGTACGGCCACGTTTAAATTCATTGGTCCAATATCTGACAGTTGTCATAGATGGTGAAGGTCCCCATCACACCGATTAAGAAGGATTAGTTAACGTGTAAAAATTTAAGCACTCGCACCTTCGTGTGTAAAGTGAAGTCGCCTTGAGGTTACCCATATGCCCTTGAATTCGATTCCTTACTGGGTTGAGCAGGATTTGCCAGTGTTTGCGGTTATTATTTAGTCCCATTCCTATGAAATGGTCATAATATGACATACGAGGACTCTGCCTTTAAATATCATATCCCAGCTACAGAGGCCTGCTGAGCAGTGTCACTAAAAAACGAAATTCTAAGGGTGAGAGTTTGAAATTTTGAACTGCACATTCGAATCCTCCCAATAGACTACAGAAACCATAGCTGAACTAACCTAAATGGCAAACTCTGCTAATACTTTTGCAAACAGACAGACTGTAAGTGAATTACATTTGTATATTTCTATATCCTGTCAGAGTTTGCTAGAATGATAGCGATTTGCACGCGTGTGTGTAATGTGGATCACGGTTTTTTGATCAAATGGCCGGGTTTTCTGTAAAATGCGAGAGAAATTGCCATTGATGACAATTCACACGTATTTACAAAGGCGATCAGTAGAAAACGGGTTTTGGTTTTCCAATATCTGGAAAGTTTGCCATCTAGGTTAGTTCGTCTACAACAGAAACAGGAGTGATCTTAGAAGGCAACCTTGTGGCATTCCAGGTAAAAATATAAACGCTTTAGAAATGTAACTACGAGTATATTCAAGGGAAGGAAAATCTTCTGGAATGCCAACCAAGATTATAAATGGCGATAGTGTGATTTCAATTTTCGTTCAACGACAAACATACTCGTATGCCTTACTCGCTATCACTGCTATTTTAAACTTGCATTGATCGAATAAAATAAGCGATTTTGGTGCAATCAGTAAGAATTCTAACAGTTTGACTGTGATTCACAAAGGTAAACTGTCAACAGTATCTCCTGACTAAAGAAGAAGTCATACATAAGACGCCATAAAACTCGAATGCCAAAAACAGACGAAAAACATTTTTTTTTTTTTTCTTTAAATTCTATCGCTTAACCGGCTCTATAAGAACGTCAGCCACTGTCCATCTATGTATCTATAACCCATTCTACCCGTATACTAGTCAAGTAAAAACTGCCAACGCATGTGTACACACATGTTTCTAATTTCTCTATCATCTCAACAACGTTTAATCAGCTGATTTTGGTGTGGAGAACTTTTTCTGTCTATTTCATTTTAATCTTGACTACCTTCCCAAAAAATTAAAAAAACAAAAAAAAAATGATTCCACGCACTGAAAATTAGAAAAAAAGCTATCTTATCTGTTGGATGCGCGCATAGCAGAGACGCCAATTTGAATTTTTCTTTTTTTTTTCTTTGCAAATTTAGTAAAAGACGAAAAATGAAATACCTTAGTCTTAACTGGTTAAGAAACTTCTGTGAGATATGCTATAAGCAGTTTAAAATTCTTCCAAGATACTCGGCATGGCATTGAAATACAATTAAAAATTCATCGAACTCTTCCTCTTATTTTGTTTAATGGTTTCTTTTTTTGTTACAAAAAAAAAAAGTTTTAGTTTTGCATAGTGTGCGTGTGATTGCTGCCGTTTCTGAGCCTTTCTCTCCTCGGGGTGTCCCCTTTTGGAACAGACCAAGAGGCTAACAAATAAGAGGGCTTGGGAAAAAAGCTTGAAGCTACTTAACAATAAGAATTAGACCTGACATTCGTTTAATTTTGCCAAAGGAGAAGTACAAGAAGGAACAACAAAAGTACTCGTATTGAATCTTAAAATCACTGTTCTACGGTTCTTTATTTTTTCGGCAATCGTTGATTTTTTTTTGCACCTTCCACCTATGTATGGATCTATCGATTGCGATTTTTTTTTCAGCTAAAAACAAGCATGTGCAAGTATGTATATAGTAGGTAACGAAAAACGATATTTTTCTTCAATTCAATTCAGTAAGGTATTTGTTAGCTTTTTTTTTTTTTTTACTTCTTGTCGTTATTTCTTTGGAAAGAGAATGGTTCTACGTTCGCAAAAAACAAATCTCTTCGCCCCTGTATTGGTTCAGGATACCTCTTAGAATATGTACATACCTACACCGAACAGTATAGAAGAAAAAATTTGAAAACTTGGTAATATTCCGGTTTTATCATACAATTCGCATCGTGTCTTTGCAAATGAAAACCGAAAATGACTCAACTTGGTCGCATGTTCTTGTTTTTAGTAATTTAAATTGAATCTTAAATAGGTGGCTTTTCAAAAGTCAGAATAGCTGATTCTGTTTAAAATATATTCAATCGAAAATATATCCAATAAACTAAATTTTTAGAGTCATTTCCAGCGAAACAATAAAAATGTACTAAAAAAGTACTAAAAGTGTTAAAAAGACGATCCTATTCAAAATTTATACAAACGACTTGATAGGTTCACTTCCCCATACTATCGCGTATGCAGAAGATTTGATAGCGTACAGAACAGGTCCAAAAATCGAAGTTATTAATACTCTCTTGCAGCGTGACTTCGATAAGATAAGACGATTTTGCGATGACTGGAAGTTGAAAATCAACTTTCAGAAGTCGGAAATCTTTCTCTTTAGGACGCCGTTGTCTGGAGCCTCTAGGGATACGAAAAGTTCTCGATCATTGGACAACCTCTTGCCTGTCGAAATGTAGTCAGATACCTTGGGATCTTGGGTTTCTGTATTTTGACAAAAATATAGATGCTGCTCTGGCTAGAGCTAAAGCCGCTTTTACCCTTACAAAGAGACTGTTTTATAGCAGCCAACTCGACGCGAGGGTAAAGGTAATCTGCTACATGGCCCTTATCAGGCCCATGCTGGTATTTTGGTGTCCCGTGTGGTTTAATGTGCGACCCAGCTTAATGGAAAAGATTCGGGTGTTTGAGAGGGCTTGCCTAAGGACTTGCCTTCGCTTGTACAGAACACCAGAGTCGGAGTACAAACAATTTTATCCTAATGAGGTCCTTTATAACAGAGCGAACCTAATATGAGTGGACAACTTCGTAATTAAGCTGACTCGAAGGCACATTGCAAGAGCAATGGCCTCGACGAATAACCTGATATCTGGGGCTTACTACCCCAATAACCTTTACCACGAGAGTGTGCGCTTTGACGGCTTCGTTCCCCCGGAAGCATTCCTCTACCTAGATCAGATAGGGTTGATATAGGATAGATCAGCGGTCCCATTAATCTTCCATGTCGCTCGGACAGTTAGGGACAAGCGACTCAACTACAGCAGAGACGTCGCACATGGCAGTGTGGATCGTCTCAAGTTCAGCAGGGCGGTGGGGAATCGCGATAAGAGGGATGTCGATCGGTAGCACCAGCATTTCTGGTGGTTGAATGATGGAAAAGATGTTTCGTCGTCGTTTCCGTCAATTACGGACCAGCCTCACTAATGAGGCAGAGCTGACCAATCTATTTGCTCTGTGGATGGCGATGGCCAGCTCACATAGGTCTAGGTTAGCATTTAAGAAATATATAATTGTGAAGTAAAATGTAAATAAAGTCGAAACTAAGTAACCGCCATGGGAATAAAAAACATTTATTTTTTAAATGTTTTTTTATATTATTCAATATAGTCCCCTTTTAGTTTGATACACTTATTCTTGATCCCGTCCGCAAAGTAATTTTCCGGAAGGTCTGCAAAATACTCCTCCGTGGCGTCGATGATTTCCTCGCGTGAGCTGAATTTTTTATTGATGTGCCATCTCTAGAGGTTTGGGAAGAGATAATAGTCCGAGGGATCCAAATCCAGTTACCAATCGACACCAAAAGACCGCCCGATTCTGCATCAGCAAGTCCAAACACTCTTTCGAAGTGCTCTCGCGTTCGTGTTTTTGGTCAGGAGTAAGCATTCGCAGCACCCAGCGGCAGGATAACTTTTTCATATGCGTGCGCGCTCAGTACTAATCTTTGTGGTATTTGCTAGCTCGAGCACCTTCACTTTCAGTCAACACCATTTCACGTATTTTTTTGACATTGTCCTCTGTAACCGCATCGGAGAGCCTGCCGCTGCGGACTTGATCGGTAGTGGAGTTGCGGCCACCACGAAACTCTCGAAACCAATATTTGACGGTGTAATCTGACGGAGCATTATCCAATTTTTCTTTTGTTTCCTTCGCCGTTTTGCCTCTCAAAAAATAATGTTTTATGAGAGAACGAAAATCGTTTTTGTCCATACTCAACATGATGCCAAACACGTCAACAACAATCAGCTGTCAAAACAAAACTAAAGACAGTATCGCACTGAAATTTGGCACATCTGCCTAAATATGAACGGATTTCAAGGCACCATAACCTTTTTGCAGTAGCAGCGCATTCTGGCGGTCAAGGATGTCACTTTTCACTCCATCTAATATAAGAATGCCTGTGTGGGGCCAATAAGTTAATATAAGATTGTTAAGTAATTTTAAGCATTTAAGCATTTTTTTTTAGCATGTAAGGGTTAATGATTAATATATTGGGTATATAACTTAATTTTTTTTCAAAATTTGAACGTTTATTTAAGAAGAACATGTACAATAGTATTATTCAAAGAATTGCCCATCTAAAGCTATGACTTTTTCCCATCTTTCTGGCAATTTGTGGATCCCATCCCAAAAGAACTGCGCCGGCTTGGCAGCCAAGAATGAATTAAGCCAAATTTGATATTCTGCTCTGATGTGAACCGTATTTCAGTGAGTTCGTTCTGCATCGACCGGAACAAATGGTAGTCAGAAGGGGCAAGGTCTGGGCTATAAGACGGGTGGGGTAAGACTTCCCATCCACTGTTTTCCAAATAGTTCTTAACCGGAATAGCAACGGGGGGCCGAGCATTGTGATGATGGAAAATTATTGCCTCGTGTCTGGTCGCATATTCCGGCCGTTTTTCGGCCACTGCTCTCTTCAAACAGATTAATTGTGTTCGGTAGCGTTGTCCATTGATGGTTTCACCCGGTTTTAGTAGCTCATAATACAGCACACCCATCTGATCCCACCAAATACAGAGCATTATCTTCGCGCCATGGATATTCGGCTTTGCCGTTGATTTGGCTGGTTGGCCGGGTTTCACATATGATTTTTTGAGCTTGGGGTTGTCGTAATGGATCCATTTTTCATCACCAGTAACAATCCGATGCAAAAATGACTTCCTTTTGTGGCGTTCCAGCAGCATTTCGGATAGGCAAAACCGCCTTTCGACGTCTCTCGGCTTGAGTTCATGCTGAACCCAATTTCCTTGCTTTTGAATATATCCAGCTGATTTTAAACGTTTTGAAATGGCTGCTTGAGTGACACCCAAAGATTCTGCGAGCTCTTCTTGTGTTTGGCAATAATCTTCATAGAGTAATGCTTCATCTTCAAACTTTTTTGGCTGCCCAGGACGTTCATCGTCTTCCAAGCCAAAATCACCACTTTTAAATCGTGCAAACCACTTTTGGCACGTTCGCTCAGCTAGCGCATATTCACCATAAACTTCCACCAAAATACGATGACTTTCGGCAGCAGTTTTCTTCATATTAAAGTAATGAAGAAGAACTCCCCGCAAAAACACTTTTTCAGGCACAAAGTTCGACATATTTGAATGAAAAAAAATTATTGTTGTTAGCGCTTCAAATGAATGACATATACTGAAATGACGTACAATGACAGTAGCTTTCCAACGCATGTTCCAATGGAATAATACAAGTTACGCCATCTATTAATAAACCGCACGAATTAAGTTATAGACCCAAAACCAAGACCTAGAACCAAAAGTGCTTTTACTTTTAAAAAGAGACTCTTTTATAGCTGACAACTTAAGAAAGTGAAGGTTATCAGTTTCATGCCTCTCATCCGTTCCGTGCTTTAGGTGTTCCGTGTGGTTCAAAGTTAGAGCAAATTTGTTGAAAAAGATCCGAATGTTTGAGGGGACTTGCCTTAAAGCTTGTCTTTGCTTGCACAGAACACCAGTGTCGGAGTACGCTTTTTTTTCTGTAGATTGTGAGTGGTTAATCTCATTACTCAGCCGAGTCGAGGGCATATTATACAATAAGAGTGATGACTTTGAAGAACAATTTGTTCTTCTATTCCTCTGTTAGCGATATCACTAATCTTCCACGTCCCTCAAATTACTGTGGACAGGTGACTCACCTACGACAGAGCCCTTTTCACAGAATGGTCCGCAACGTCTTCCGTTTAATAGGTCGACAGAGAGTCTTGATTTAGGGGACGTTGCTCGGCAGCACCATTACTTGACCTTGCTTAAAAAAAATTCCATTAAATCTAAATGAAAATAAAGAAAACACTTTAAAAAAAGAATCGTACGTTATTTTGTTCGCGCACTGTACTCGTATGCATCGGCAGTTCCAACCTTGGTTCCTTACGAATTTACACAGATACAAAACTTGCCCTACACATTTATGAAATAATTTGATTTTTTTTTTTTCAATTCTTTGTGGTCTCCTTTAAAAATCCCGAACATGTAGATATTTATGTTTAAAAGACGAAAAAAAAAAATAGCGAGACGAGAAAACCTTCAGCATCGTTTTGGGATTTGGATCTCCAGTGGGTCTTCTCATATCTCATCTTTTGAATGAATTAAGGTTCTTAGACATCACGAAATTCCTTCAAAGTAATGCGATACCAAAGGAATTTTCGCTAAATGTGTATCTGTGTTTTTATGTATCCATTAACCACAAATTTGTGGTCTGGCCTGAGTGTGCGGTTTTTTTTTTTTTTGTAAGTTATCAGGTGCCAGTGGTTTAGAGATGAATGAAATTCCTTAATTGAATGAAAAGAAATCAGGTTGCGCAGGGATGTTATTTAGCACCAGCTACATGAAAATGCATGTTTGCATCAAGCCAGGTAACAAGTAATCAACTACCTAATTGAGATACAATTTCTTGTCAACAGGATTAGATGCTTTGAGATTCCAAGTGAAATCAAATGCCTTCAAGATTGGCTGTCGCCGTAACTTGTCCATGTTATGTGTTGATGTTAGTTATAGATGAGTCGAAGAGCAGGGGTATGAGTATATTGTAGAAGTTGGAGCCAAATTTCCTAGAAACTTGACAAATTGAATATGCTTAATTGCTTCATCAAATTCTTGATGAGACAGACACACAACAGAGAGACAATATTGTCATTCTTATTGGGATGGACAACGCATGACTGATGTGGAATTTTGTGAATGAATTCGGATTGAATTGCGACACGAGGATATAAATGGAGAAAAAAACTAAAAACCAAAGAAAAAAGATCACATAAAACATAGACAAACAATGCGAGATGAAGTATGAAAGTCCGCATTGAATAGTGCAAGCTAAAATTGGCAAATTGGCCTTTGTAGGCGCTTGCAGCCTATAAAACAATATAAGATAGTTGTGTTGAACTTTGGTTGACCCTTTAATTACTTTGAGAATATTCTGTAGACGCTTTCAAACACCATCATCATCATGGGAAAGAGCAATGAACTTTTTCAGAGTTCAAGAGCTTAGATATACCGGTACGGTTTGATGTTTTTTGGGTATTTTTTGGTTAGCCATGTCTGAAGATTTTGGAAGAGGTTGTGTACTCAAAAGCATTTAACTTAGCTGACGTACCTATTCCTAGATAGGTTAGGGGGCTACGATTACTAAAGAACTCTCCTCGATAGAGGAGCTAGACCAACGAACTCTCGAAATTAGTTTCAGACTACGGGATGTAATTATTTCCAAAGTATCTTCAAACTTGTTCAGACGACGCTTTCTTCCAGAAACCATATGCCCCATATACTTTATGTAATGTATGTCCCAGAATTTTAACCTTGCTCCAGGCTGAGAGAATCTTTCAGCCTTAACTTATTCACCACCTCCTCTGGCGCTTTTGTACCCTAGTGGGGATTTTATTCGTATGACATTTCTGGGCTCATAATCAATCCTACGTTCCTAGAAACCTGGACATCCACTAATAAATAAAACCTCTCTACCCGAACACTCTGCAGTTCTGCTTGAATGAAACTAGAATCTTCAAAGATTGCCTCAAGAACTTGAATCAAGCACACAAGCAAGCCTCAGTGCAGGGTGGAAATTGAAGACTTCTGCGATTGTGCGTCTGTCTTCCAAGTAGAGACAAATGCACTCTTAATGGCAATAAGCTACACTATGAACGACCGGTGGAAATCGAGAAATATTTACGTTTATCGGAACAACTAAGCTGCGCGTAAGGCCTTACCCAATTCTGTAATGATATTGTAAGAACTGAGATCGTGCTTATTAAGCGAGGCTCAAACGCAACCTTCCAACCTAAAAAAGGCAATCGGTTGAGACTGCGCTACCGTCCCTCCTACGATCCATTCACCATTCACTCTCTTTTGAAGCATCTTTTAATAACTTCCTCGGTCATCAGCATTCTTCATGAACTAGACATAAATGGCTCCGTATGCAGATTGATCCATTTCATTCTCTCTCTAAAATATCGTGATTCGTTCCTAAGCCGTACAACTCGCTTATGGAATGCCCTGCCTTTATTTCCTAGTCATTATAACCTTCAAACATTTAAAACCAACGTTCACCGGTACCTCTCTTTCTATCCTCCCTGATTTTCCTTCGCCCGCGCTGTGGGCAAGCAATTAAGGGTACTTAAATCCCTTGAGCGTGCGCAAATTATAAACCAAAAAAAAATTCTCAACAATAGTAATAAATGCAAGAACACGCCAAAGAGTGACAGGTATCTAGGCCTCATCCTAAACAGTAATCTGAGATGGAAAGAAAATGTTGCAAAGCCAAGTAAAAAAAGCTCTAGTTACCCTCTTTTCATGCAAGGGGCCTCTAGGCTCAAGGTGGTGTTTACAACCCAAAGTCATCCATTCGGTCTACATCAAGGGCTAAGACCAATTCACTTATGGCGTAGCCGTTTGGTAGGCTGCACAGAAAAGACAAACTAACATCAACCTGCTAAAAACAAACGCAACGGGTTGCCAGGCGCCATTAAGAACCTCTCCAACTGCGGCTCTACAAACTTTGCTCCATTTCCTACCTATAAATTCGGTAGGCATACAAATTGCAATTACCACTGCCCTCAGGATGAGAAACACTCAGTAGTGAAAAGAGCTAAACGTAGGACATGCCAGTCTAATTTCAGAAAACAACGAATGCGAAGCCTCCTGCAGTAAATTCATTTCTATTAGAGGTCTTTAGGCCAGCCATAAAAATTAGTACAAGGGCCTGCTCTGGGGACCCTTGCAAAATCAAATAATTCAGGTTACCCAGAAGCCAAATTCGCAGCTATTCATCATACCGCTACTTGTTTCAGCCTGAAACCAATACCCTTTGCGGATGTTGCAATGTAAAGGGTCTTTCATTAAGCGCTTCCTATCTTTAAATTTAAATAAAACAAAGTTTGTGTGAGGATATCATCGAAATTTTTTATTCGTTTGAAAAGCTTATCGATGCCATTAAGTATGGAATATAACATCATTCAAATGTCTCTCTTTTCTTGGTGGCGCGCATCTGTAATGTCCAATTTTCTATGACTCTGGCGCATAAATCAGGCTGAATTTGACCGATGGCATGGGTTATGTTGGCTTTGAGGGCCGCTGTGGTTTGTGGCTTATTCGCATAGACCTGCGACTACAGAAAACCCCACAATCTAGCGGTGTCAAATCGCACGATCTTGTTCGCCAGTTCACATAACCTCCTCAGATGACTATGTCCTCGAATTGCTCGTGCAGAATTTCCAATGTAGCTTGAGCTGTGTGGAACGTAGCGCCGTCCTGTTTAAACCATATGTCGTTGGTGTACATATCATCAAATGCAGGCCAAAAGAAGTTGGTGATCATCTACCTATAGCGCTCGCCGTTGACGGTGATGGACTGGACCGATGACGACGCCAGCCCAAAATCCACACCAAACAGTGACTTTTTCGGGATGCATTGGACGCTCTTGGATCTCATGTGGATTGGTATCATCCCAAATTCGACAGTTTTCTTTTGATGACGTACCCATTCATCCAGAAATGGACCTCATCGTTGAAGATGATTTTTCGATGAATATTAGGGTCAGTTTCCAACTGCTGCAGAGCCCATTCAGCGAACATACGTCGTTGTCTATACTCGTTTACCTTCAGCTCCTGGGCCAGTTGAATTTTGTACGGTTCAAGGCCCAAGTCACGATGTAAAATTCGCCAAGTTGTGGTCTGCGAAAGGCCCAGTTCTTGTGAGCGATGCGAAATCGACTGCCTCAAATTCTCCTGCACACTCTCACGGACAGCGGCGATGTTTTCGGCAGATCTTGCATTTCACCGACGTACGGGTGTTGGTTTATCGTTTACTGAACCAGAGGACTCAAATTTATCTACGGCAGTGTGAATAGTCCTCTTGGTAGGACGATTATGGCGACCATAAAATGAGCGAACCGCGCGGAACGTTGCCCGAACAGAACACCCATTTTGATGAAACAATTTTATCATTTGCACGTGTCGTTGAACGCTATGACCGTCCATGGTGATTTGGCAAAACAGCCAATTAGACAGATGTAGCTTCAACAGTATGGCCGCTATCAACTGTCAAAGTTGCAAGACCCTGTACAAAGGAAGCCAAGCAGTCGAGAGTGTTTAGACTGCTGCGCATCGCTCAATGAGATAGGTAAGCAGCAAGATCACAATCTGTTGGATTCCGAGAAAATCGGACGACCCAGGGAGCTGGGTCGCTAATTTCTCAGCGCCAGACTTCAGATTCCTATGAACAAATAGTTATCCTACTTAGTAGAAGTGATATCACCAAACTCACAAACATTAATCACGGGACATATGAGCTTACAACTAGTCTAAGTGCATCTCAACGAGCACCACTCCGACCCTACGTAAGTTCAAACCAGATCTACGAGGGTTGCCTGAAAAGTTTCCGACCGCAACGTAAAAATAGAGGCACTCGTCAATAAAAGCTAGTGAATGCTAGTTGTGCATCTTTTAACAGTTACTTACCGAAGTCTCAGTCATTTTGCAAGCACAGTTTTTAGTTGACAGTCGTTTGAGTGAGTCGATGTGAGTGTTTTTTGTGAAAATGGAAAAAATTGAGTATCGAGCTGTTATTAAATTCTTGTTTTTGAAAGGCAATACGCCTACGCAAATAAAAAATGAGTTGGACTCTGTGTATGGGGACTCTGCACCATCATTTACCACAGTGAAATTTTGGGCAGCTGAATTTAAACGTGACCGTAAGAGCTTGGGAGATGATGAACGTTCGGGACGTCCAAAAACTGCAACCACTGACGATAACATTGCTAAAGTTCACCAATAAAGTGAGAGAGATAGTAGAGGTTATGAAAATGTCCAAAGAACGTGTTTGTTACATATTAAATCAAGGTTTAGGCATGAGAAAGCTGTCCGAGCGTTGGGTGCCGCGTTTGCTTACGTTAGACCAAAAACGTGTTCGAATGAACATTTCCAACGCTCTGTTGGCGCAGTTTAGGCGGAGTAAATCCGGGTTTTGGCGTCTATTAATTACTGTAGATGAAACTTCGATACACCATTATACGCCCGAAACAAAAATTCAGTCAAAATAGTAAACAGCAAAGGGCGAACCGGCTCCAAAAAAAAGCAAAAACTGTTTTTTTCGGCTGGAAAAGTGATGGCGACTGTTTTTTGGGATAGTAAAGAAGTTATCTTAATCGATTATTTTCAAAAAGGAAAAACAATTACAGGAGCAGAACTTGCCAAGCTGAAGGCAGAAATTGCGGAAAAATGGCCACATTTGCAGAAAAAGAAAATCCTGTTTCAACAAGACAACGCGCCGTCTCACACCTCAGCGGTTGCCATGGCGAAAATCCATGAATTATGGTTTGGACTGCTTGACCATCCGCCTTATTCACCAGATCTAGCCCCAAGCGACTTCTTTTTGTTCCCTCATCTACAAAGTGCGCTCGGAGGATAGAGATTTTCGTTAAATAAGGAGGCAATCACCTTCGTGAACAATTATTTTGCAGAGAAAAACGCCAAGTACTATTTGGGCGGGTTACAAGGAGACTACGTAGAAAGATAAAAAAAAAAAATTTGAGGAAAAATGTCTTGTATCATTGTTCGGTCGGAAACATTTCAGACAACCCTCGTAAACTTGCTAATGGCCTGTGTCTGCGTTTAGATATCATCCTCTCGTAAGCTGTACTTAGTCCGCGTTTGTTGGGCATAAGTGACACCATCTCCTATGAGATGTCTTGGGGTGTACTTTATGCACTTTATCTCTAAAATGATTGATAATTTGTCGGCGAAATATCAAGAACTTACAGAAAGGGGAGCGATTTGTTTCGGCAGAAAATGTAGACCACATTTACTCGTAGGACATTGATACCTGGACATGCAGCTTTAAATAGACTGCGTTGAGGTAGCTCTTTTTATAATATTGACAAACTCTAAGCTAATCAAAAATCGATATATGGCTTCATCGGATGAGTGTGGCTATATGGTGCTGCCACACGAGGTGTGGTTCTTGGTCAAAAAATCGACACGTTCTTAATACAGATTGCTGCTGAAACGCTTCGCTTTTGCGATTTCCCCTACTCTCTCAAAGAAGAGACACCCACAAAAGCAAAAACGACAGAGTTTTGAAATATGGGACAGTTTGTGAATTTCAAAGATTCAAAGATTCAAAGGTAACACAACCATGCTAGAGTCTTAAAATAACAATCGAAGAATCACATGAATTCTTTCAACAAATTCCCACACACGTTGTCGCCTTGAAGGCCATCATTATTGAATCATCTAATCAAGATGCAACATGTCACAGCTATCTCGGTTATCTACATGGTATTCTTCCAGAGTAACAACTGATTCGATCTGAACACAAAAATGTGTCTTCCTTTGTCTAGGTATCTTTTGCTAGTCGTTGTCAACCAGAAAAACACGGAAGCATATGTCGCATAAAAGATCTAAAATTGTTTGAAACTAAAAGTCGCCTCCTCTGCCCCTTTTTACTTTATCATCCCGAGTCCTTCGATTTTTTTTTATCTTTCCCCTATTTATGAGAGTTGTGCGAATATTTTATCGCGAAAAAAAAAAAAAAACGAATTTTTTTTTTGGAAGTGTGAAATTCGGATAAGATTATTTTTTCGGCAAGGCAAAAAGTTATGCGAGGGCGTAACGACCAAAAAAAGCTACACACAAAAACGAAGATATGTATACTCGTAGGTATTTGCGATTTAGATTAGAAAAGACAGATGGATGTGTGATGTGATGAGTAATTTATTAAATAGAATAACAAAAAAAAAAAAAAAAAGAAAAAGATGATAATCAAATGATGGCCAACTAAGTAGGAGAACACGTGAAAGATCTGAAATAGCTCGGATTTTCACTTGATACTGGGGATGCTGTGGCCTGTATCATGGTGCTTATCTCACGATGACCTTGAGTTCCATGGTCACCCAAGCGTCTGACGTTATCGAATGGGAAGATTACGTAACACGCTCTAGTTCAGTGGAGAAAAAAAAACAATTTAAAAGGAAGCTGGGTTCCGATAACATTTTTCATAAAAAAGTCACAGGAAAGGAAATCCTGCGTCTGCCGATCAAGGTTCAGAGAGTCTTATTGTGTTTGGGGTTTCCCAATCCAGACGTTGTAACTTTGTTATCATGTCACAGGGAACATGACTCCAGTAACATTTTCTAATGACCTGTGAATGGCTTTGAATATGGGCACATGCAGCAAATTAGTAAGATTCCTTTTGGTAATGAAGTGTACTATGTAGAACAAATTGAAAATAAATTGGGTAGCTTATCAGATTCAGTTTGCTATCCTGATCGCATCCAACATGAGACCTAATACTATCTAGTTCTGTAGTACCTCCTCGGCTCTACTATTTTTTGGAATATTCTTCTCTACCTGATTCCAAGAACCCTTCCGAATACGTTTTCTAAATCAAATTGAGTCTCGCACTCTACATCGCTCATTTTTAATCGTAGACATGGTCAGATGTCACTAGTGTTTAACGTAGGTACCTGCCGTGAAGGCTCAAGCCTACGGTGCGTCTTCGCACGAGATATAAAAACAATGCGTTGATCAGCGCCCTTTGGGTGGTATAAGTACCACGGCCAGTACCAGATTCGAAGTCGTGTGTAAGGCACGAACATCCCCTTTTGTGAAGGTTCGAGGCCTATCCAATACCTCAGCCATTCTGTGGGTCATGGCACCCGGTTGCAACGCAACTCCACATCGAGCAGACAATTGGTTCCATAGCAATTCCATGGTTTAGCACAGGTCGTAGTAGACTACATATATGCTAAGCCATGAGATGGTCCAAGCACCATTAGTTCTGTTCTCCCCGCGATTTTGGGTACAAACCTACAGCCACTACGATACTCCCACAAGGGGGTCAACTCCTAGGTCAAGCCGGAACCATAGTTCCGGGGGCTCCTGGTGTCAGTGAGAATTCCGCTGACGTCGTAGGCATCACCGTTGTAGATGATGCCCATAGCATGCAAGTCCCTAACGTCAGAATAATTTGGGCACCCACAGAGAACATGAAGCCAATCCTCATGGGTGGCTCCACATGAACAGCCTGCTGCCCCACTAAGCCCTGTTTTATGCAAGAATGCATTAAGGGAGCCATGCCCGGTTAATAAAAAGCCCAAGCTGAGGGTAAAGTTCCGTTCAGGAAATACTGTCATGGTCAGCACATCTCTCAGGAAGCCATAAGTAACCCTGCCGTTTTCGTTAGCATCCCACCTAGATTGCCATCTAGATAGAACACATGCGTGAAGGAGGGTTTTACGCTGCCTCAGTGGATAGGCCATCCACTTCTGCTGGGGAAACTCAGTCTCGCTCATTAAGAGGGAGACCTTTTCTGATCTTGAAAGCGATACCACGAGGTATCGCCTCCAGATCCAGAGGTGGCACTCCCAACAAAACTTGCATTGCCTCTGTGGAGACACTGTGGCACACAGGCAGGCAACCGAGCAAGGCGACTCCTTGGCAAGCCAAGATCCGACGGCGGCCATTTTCAGTCATAACCCTGTCGTACCATACCGACGCTCCATATGTTGCGCAGGCAACAAAAAGACCCTGGTATATGACACGAACAGAGCGCCTGTTAAGCCCCCAGTCAGATAGCAGAATGCGCCTTACCTGACCTACAGCACATAGCATGCGTCTTCTCATTTGGACGAGGTGAGGCATGAATTTCATGCGCTCACCCAGCGTTATGCCTAAGTATCTGACCTCAGTCACACACCTAATGCTAACACTATTCATCCGAATCACAGGAGGCCGACTTCTCGTATTCAATTCGCCTTTAAGCAGCATTGATACTGTCTTCTCCTGTGACACTTTGACGCCAACGCTTTCGTCCCATTCGGAAACGATTGAAAGAGCTCTTTCTCCTAATTCCTCCACACGAGCCCGGGATTGGCCCTCGAGGATAAGGAGCTGGTCGTCTGCATAAGCGCAGCAACCACAGAGCTCCGTAGTCATGGTCAGTCGTAACTTAAAAGTTTCTGCGGCTTTTTTCGCCCATTCCTCCGCGTGGCAGGCACCTTGACGCGAGCGTCCTCTTCAATGACGCCGGTGCGGAGACTTACGTCGCAGGGACTCAAATAACTGCGATCGGCTAAGTAGTGACGAACTAAGAACTGCTTCCAGTGGTGTTGTGAGCATATAGCAAATCGTGCCGAAGGATGGAAGGTTGGGGGTCAAACCAACAGCGAACGAGTTCTCTCAGGCGCCTTGGCGTGGGCCTGTTATACTTAGCCTTACCCAGGTATGGCGACGCTGCCTGGGCCGACCTTTTATTTCCGGCCATACTCGTGGGAACCAAAATATAAACAAAACTCAACACAGACCATCCCCATCCAGGAAGAGTTAGAGGTGAGTGAAGACGAAGTTTCGCCTTTATCCATCTCCCTCCTGGTAGGGGAAATGGAAGAAGTGGAGCTACTGGCTAGCGCCAGTAAGGTTCACCGGTGAGCAGGGTGGTACTCACACCGGTGATACACAGGGCAGGGCTTTGGCCGAAGGGGTACACAAGGCAGCTAGAACATCCGCTGCCAAAGCTACATCCAAGAAGCAAAGAAAGAAGGGCAAGACTGCGTTGGTGGAAAAAGTTGAAACAGCTGGCTAAGCCGCTGTGCTTGCGCCCTCCATCACCGCTGCTAAGAGTGCGAAGAACGCACACCAAAGGGCAATGGTTTTGCTACGTAACGCTAGGCGTAAGGTAGCTTGCCCGGATAACAGAACACCTAAAAGGGCTCAACCAAAATGGTGGAATAGGGAGATAGGTTTAAAAAGGAAAGAAGTCGGGAAACTCTATAATAGGACGTAGATTTTCAGAAGCCACAGTACATGGAATGAGTGTACTAAGAAACAATTCAAGTAGGTACCTAGTTAGAAAGTCAAAAAGGGGTTCAGGGCAGAAGTACTGCGAATGTATCGCGGTAACAGACGAGGTTTCGAGGTTACGCAAAATGCTTGCAAAGGAAGCGAGCGTTCTTAGCTACCTCAGGAAAAGTGACGGAACCTGGGCTGAAAGTAGCCAAGAGGTTTTGGCAATACTGGTGGAAACCCACTTTCCGGGATCCACAGTACCAGACAACCCTGACATGCTACAGCACACTGAGAACATTGATCTCTCTCTGAAGAGGAAATAGGTGTTCTTATTAATAGGAAAAAAATACGGTGGGCCATTCAGTCCCTTAAGCCGTACAAATCTCCCGGGCCGGATGGTATTTTTCCGATTATGCTACAGAAAGCACCGGAGGTAGCAATCGAAAAATTTATGGAAATTCTTAGACACAGTCCAAAAATAGTTTACATACCAATAGCTTGGAGGGCAGTTAAGGTGGTTTATATACCTAAAGCTGGCAAACAGAGGCATATAGTATAATAGCAAACGATTTCAGACCAATAAGTCTGTCATCATTTATGCTAAAAACGCTGGACCGATTACTGGAGATTCGCATAAGGAATAGATGCAGTAATGGCTTTTTGACTGATCCACAGCATGCATACATGAAAGGAGAATCTGGAAAATTACAAAGAGTGATCTGCAAGCTGTTGAGGACATAACACACATACTGTGTAAATGCGAAGCAATATCACGTAATCGAAGAAAATTTTTAGGGAAATACTTTTTCGAAAACCTAGAGGAAATAGACAACACGAACTTCAAAGATCCCCTTGGTTTTGCAAGAAAATTGGGTGTTTCACCAGGGCGATTGTGTAGGTTTTTGCCATTTGAAGACAAATTCAACTGGTTCCACAGGGATCGCGATTGCCCGTTTTGTTGCCTGGTGTCTGTATGATGGCATACCCATCACACCCCTGTTTAACCTAACCTAACCTAGCCTTAGTATTGGGTACTTCCATTAAGAAATGTTGACTGATCGGAAGTACTCGTAGGTACCCACAATTAGGTTGAGCATTGCCTGCCAATCAGTCGCTACATTGTACCTTGACTGGGTTGATAGTAGCAGTTGGTACGGCCGCCTCTTCTTTAACACCGATAAACACTTATTTACTGCCACCTCACCATCTTCTTTATATTGTATCACCTATTTTGTTCGTATCTTCAGCGATTGGCACAGCAGATCAATTCATTGCATCCAAGTGTTTTTATTACTGACTACTTGACTTGGAGCTTCCTCGCAGACTTTCAAGAGCACCGAGACAGCATGATCAATGAGCTGCACAGTTTCTGACAGCTGGTACGTCGTTCAGTAGTCAGATCATCATCCCCTAATCACATGTCTGATTTCTGGTCATAATTCTGCGCAATACGGATGTTCTGGCGGAGGAACCTCTAAGACGGATCCCAAACATAAGGATGATATGCGATCAAGGCCCTGTTTTGTAACAGGTTGCTTCTATGAGCTGCTTGAACAGACAAACTTATGAGCAATGTCCTTAGGACGGCGACTTAAGAAAGTGGGGTAACTTTGGCGTCATAAATTGAAAACGTAACGTACACGACATCAGCTTCAAAAATGAACCAAAGCTAATCGACTTTGCGAAAGGACTAAATATCATCATAGCTAGTATACGTATGTCAAACGTCAACATCCACAAAGGAACCTGGTAGTCATCTGGTCAGAAAACCGTCAACTAGATTGATGCAATGTGTATCTCTAGTATTTTGGGAGACTACTAGGTAAGTAGGTAGATAAGAGTGGGTGTTGGAAACACCAACCCCCTTAGGCCTATTGGCCCATTGTGATGCCAAGTAGATCTATGATCCTCTCACTAATGGAACCAGTTTGAGCTTACGATGAAGCGTAGAAGGCTGTTTACGCCTATATTATTTAGATCGTTTAGGTCATTGTGGAAGAAACCTCCTAAGTGAAGTTTTCTTCTCTGGGAGAAGAAGGAGGATTGCCTCCTCTTCCTCCTCGTCCATGCAGCTTCTACAGAAATCGTTTGTAAAAGCGCCAAGCCTTCTTGCTTGCTTATCTATGAATCAGTGTGTAGTGATGACACCTATGATGGCGCTGAGCTGTTTACTATTTAGAAGGATCAGGCTCTTAGAGCGATCCGGATTTAGCTTTCGCCAGATCTGTTTAGACGCTAGACATGTTGCTCTAACAGTCCACCTAAGGTCAGTTCTTTTATTGGCATCCAGCTTTAATATTAATTTTCACGTAGTGATTGCTATACCTATGCACCCTTTTCCGGTAGAATAGGTAGAGTGGTTCCAATTTTGGCGAGTTCATCGGCCCTACAGTTCCCTGGAATATCTCTGTGGCCCGGCACACAGCAAAGGTGAAGGTTGAACTGCTCTGCTATCTCCATAAGAGATGATCGGCATTCAAGGGCGGTTTTTGAATTCAGTGAGGTTGAATCCAGGGACTTGATAGCTGCCTGAATATCCGAAAAGTTTCGAATATCCTTTGCAGATATCACGTTTTTCTTCAGCCAGGACAGAGCTTTTTTAATCGCCACAATTTCCGCCTGGAATACGCTACAGTGATTCGGAAGACGGAAAGAGAGACTTAGATTTAGCTTATCTGAGAAAACACCGCCACCAACCCCACTATCGGTTTTAGATGGACTGTGTAGAAATGGATTGACTTGTCCTCCATGAAAACATATTCCTCCCAGAAGAATCTAGAGGGGCAGCTTACATGGAAGTCTTTGTCAAACCAAAGTTCAGGTATGGTGTATTCGGTGCTCTCTGTGAGGATTCCTCATGTATTAGGAATGTTAGCGTGGCCAATTTGTCCACTGCGTTGTCCCTTTAAGGCGGATAGCTAAGTATGGTCGCAGTTACTTGCCTGCTGAAGATATCGAGGGGTGTCAAGTGAAACAGAATATTCCATGCCGCGGAGTGAGTAGATCGTAGGGCTCCGCTTATGCATTGACGTGCTGTTCTTTGGACTCTGCTTAGTTTGCTGCAGTTGACGGCATCGTCCACCAGACGACAACCCCGTAAGTGAGTATTGGTCTGTACAGTGGATTATGCCCGGTTGAAGGCCCCATTTGCCCCCAATGGCTTTTTTGCAAGAGAATAAAGCTTTTTGTGTTTTTTTTTTTGACTCTTTCTTGAACGTTAGGTTTCCAGTTTGGTTTCCTGTCAAAAATGAGACCCAAATATTTTGCTGTATCGGAAAAGACTAAACTGGTACCGTTTATTGAGGGAGGGTCTATAATTGGAATTTTGTATTTCCTGGAAAAGTGGCAAGATCAGATTTATGGGGGTTTACTGCCAATCCACAGCAACGGGTTAATCTGTTGAGATTTTCTTGAAGCAGTTCTTTAATGGTATTAAGATGGTTACCTGAGACGGCTATAGCAACGTCATTCGCATAGGCAAATCACCCTGCTACCACCCGCTTCCAGGTATAACAGCAGTTCATTAACCACTAAGTGCCAGAGAAGGGGAAAGAGGACACATCTTTTAGCAGAGGCCTCACCCAGTTTGGAGTTGATTATCCTGCTGTTTAGCATAAGACTGATCAACTCCCCAAGTGAGTCGTCTACCTGCAGAGTTGACAGCGCAGTCGGGATTGCGAATATGTTGACGTTGTTAAAGGCACCATCTGCGTCCAGTAAAGCAACCATTGTGTACTTTCTATACTGTAGGGATCGTTCGATGTGGCTAGTCAGTTAATGCAGAGCCGTTTCCACCGACTTTCCTTTACAGGAGGCATGTTAAACCGTTGACAGAGGTCTTGGATCAATTTTAGCTCGTATATGTATATCAATCAGTCGTTCTAGAGTTTTCAGAAGGAAAGACGGTGGGCTTATAGGTCTGAGATCCTTTGGGACAACATGAGAACATTTTCCGGCTTGGAGAATGAAAACTCCATTAACTTCTCTCCATGACAGTGGAATGTGGATCAGTTCTACACAGGTCCTCAAAATATTTTCTAGCGAAGGCAGAATAATATCCGAGGATCTCTGTAGCTCGGCAGGTATTATACCGTCCGGACCAGCACACTTGTGTGGTTTGAAGCTATGTAGCGCCCAGAGCAGTTTGTATCTTGTTAGGCCTGTTTGGGTTGCTACTGGCCGCGAATTGGGAGCTACCTAGAAAGTGGGTGTGAGTGATTCATCACTTGAGGTTGTCCAAGAGTCATCGGTTTTTTTCAAACAGCTAGGCATCATAGAATTTGTAGAGGGGATTTTTCTTAGCCGCAGAATGACCTCCAGGATTGTCACGTTGCCTTCCTCAGTTCGTTTTTGTATAATTTGAGGGATCCTTTGTTTGAGTCCCAGTCAGTCACTTTTCTTGTGTTTGTTGCTAAGTTGAAAACTTCTCTGCAAGTGTTTCTAAGCAGTCCCGGTGCTGATGTCCACCAGCGCGCCTTTTTCTTGCCTCTAGGTTGAATAAGAAGGCAGGAAGCAGCCATAGCCTGATTGAGAGCCAGGGTGAGTTCCTTCAATTTCATGTCAAGCTCGTTGGTGTCACGCGGAGGACTTGAAACTTCAGAGTATATTGTTTCTGGCAGTATTTTTCTGTCTTTTGGCCAATCAATTCCGGAATGCTGGTGCGCTGGGAGGAGTAACACTCAGGCTGAATTGGATGCATTTGAGGGATGCTGTCGGAGACAAGAGTGATATCTAGCACTTCCTGTCGGTTTCTTGTTATAAAAATGGGCTCATTGGCAATGTTGCAAGAGAGAGACTACTTAAGTCTTGTCTGATCGAGTCTTCCAAAACCTTTCGGGAATTCCTATCCTGACAGCAGCAAGCGCGACATTGTAAGCTAGTCACTAAACACGTCGCATATAAGCCGACACTATACAGAAGAATCAGAACTATTTACGAACTTTATAAGCAAACGACACGGAAGACTGCTCGAAAAGATAAAGAAAGAAGCAGAGAAGGAAGTGTTTCTGCTGAAACGCAAGCATGCAGGTGGGAACGTAATAATATAGTCGCAGTCGTTGCTGCCAATTTGAAAGAATCACTTCTTCTAAACAGACTATCAGCCTCGTTTAGCCCGATCCATAAGAAAGGAAACCCTCTAAATTGCGTCGTTAACAGCATGACAAAATGGCAAACTATAACCTTGAGTTAGCAAAAGTCTGCATTCCCTGGGCCCGCTTCAAACAATTACACCACCGTAGTGGTCAAACGAAGAATCCCTCTTATCATTCACCGTTTCTTTGGACTACGAAGCCAACTGAGAAATATGACAAGTCCTTTTCACGAACAACTAAGAAAGTTCTGTATAAGACTATTGGCGTCCCAGTCCGAATGTATGGTGTGGAAGCGTGGACTTTATCTAAAGGGGACCAAAATGATCTTGGTTGCATTAAAGTGATTTTTGGTTCTGTCTGTTTGAGCTATAGTCCAACATTGAGCTAGAATGAATAGGACATGTGAGCAAATGAACCCTATGTCGTTCCGGAGGGATGACGCAGTAGAGGAAGATCTCGTCCTATGTGATGCGCTTAAGTGGAATCGAACCTGATCCAGCTTAGTGTGTACAAATGGAGGCGATTAACGCAAAAGCGAACTAAACGAAGGATATTGTTGATTGAGTAAAGTCTTCATTTTGCCACTGTCTAACGTCAAACGAAGAGTTTGCGTTATGTGGCTGACTGGATATCAAGCAGACTGGTTGGAGCTGGATAGGGATTGAGACTGCTGACTGTTTTCAGACGGATAGGAGGAATAGGATAAGGAGGCTAACAAGAATCAAAAAAGTTTGCTTGTGATCGAGGCAGATAGAAATGATCCTTTCGACCAACTTTTAAGCGAGAGTTATATGTAGAGATCGGCGCTGCCAAAAACTGAATAGTGACCATTTCTCCATTCGTTTAAGAATCAACAATATGCCAGTTACAAGCCGCATAGGGTATCCAAACCTACTGTAAGGAAATTGAAAAACATTTTTAAGCTTTCAACGTATTTTCTGCCTTCAAACATACCCTATACGATGTGTGAATTTTCGTCTTCAGTAATTACAAACGTCACAGATACATATGTATGCATCCATGCAACATATGCCAAAAACTAAAGTCAACACGAACCCTTTTCCATCGGAATTCTTTCACTAGAAAAATGTCCTTGCATTTAACCATTCAGCTAGCATGTACGAGTAGCCCCGCCAGCATTATTATTAGTTTGCAGATAATAAACAACAAAATTACACCGAAGGGTACGTACTCGTAGGTAGGTAGCAACCCCTAGCAAAACTGTTGCTCAACAGGGATTTCCTTCACATACTTCTCGACTAACTCTTGTTGTTTTCTTACGAAGCCAGACGCGACAACGATGACGACAAGGAACTCAACTCTGACTTCCCCCTTGGTAGGTGTTTTCGAGTCTTGCATTTTGCTTGGAAAAAGGTACAGGAACTTGAAACTACCCCTGAAATTGCACCTTTACCTGTAGAATTGAAAAGGTGAACTAAGTTCATCTCTTTTCCTCGCCTCTCCGTAGTGTAGAAAATATTTCGTCAATTTGTGAATTTTCTTTGTAGTTTTGTCTGTTTCTTGTTTAGGGGCAGGAGCTGCCTGCGATGTTGTTTTCTTTTTGATAATTCAACTGTTGAAGTGGAAAAAAATGGCAGCTGCAACATAACGAGGTCGGAGACCGTTTCTTGGACTTGTACTCGCATACATATTGAAGCAAGCAACACGTAAAGTAAACGTAATCCTCTTTTGTATCGGTATTCGACTAAAGTGGGGGTTTTTGGGTTTGTTGGTGTTTTTCTTCTTTTTTTTTTTTTTTGAAGAGTTTTTCAACAACAATACAACAACCAAGCCACGACGGTTTCAAAGGAATACGAGACGACATGTGGTCGATTCGACTTCTACCTAAAAAAAAAAAAAAAACACAAAACAAAAAAAAACTAAATTTTGTTGCTGAATTGCTGGATTGCTTGTCGCTTGCTTGGTAGTGTCGTCTGGTCGGATAGAGTACTTCTGGTCATGACGATGGTGGTCTGTCGCTTGGAGTATGTTTTACATCTGCCGTTTTGGTTAGAGACGATTCAGCTTGGTCTGGTGATTGTTGTTTTACCAAGGAGCGAAAACGAGATGACGCCTGTTGGTCGGCGTTGGATTGAGCATCGATCGGTGATCTCGATTGCTGATCGTGTCTCAGGCCAGCTTTTTTAAGGCCATCATTGTTTTGATGATTATTTTTATGGTCTCCTTTGCGCCTTGCAGATGGCGTTTTCATTTTCATCTTTGCTCTTGTGTAATATTATTGTTTTGGTTTTGTTTTTCCCCCCAAAATAGCAACATCAAAACAAAAACAAAAGCAAAAGCAAAAGTTAAAGAAAATGCAAGGTACCTACAAAGGGAACCACGAAACGTAAAAGAAAAGGAAACCGACCGAAGAAAGAAGTACGAGTAGGTTTGACAACGGTATGATATGGTAGAGATTCTGTTCGTTTTTGTTTTATTATTTTGGGGAGAATTGTTTACAAGTAGCCCGAAATAATGTTTTAATAGCGACAATGTTGCAATGTGGTTACAAGCAGTGTGTGGATGAAATGTAGGTTACAACTTTTTTAATGACCCATTTGTGGTTTAAGGGGAAGCGAGCCGAGTTGAACCTGAACCTGGACAGTAAAAAGCTGACGAGAATCTTTGGACAAGAAGCAAGTGTTTAAGATGGGTGAGAGGCATTGAATCTAATCGAGGAATGACTGCCATTTGCCTCTCGGAAATGATGATTTCTGGTTACAAATTACAGTTTAATTCGGGAATAATTAGGTACTTGGTTACACCTGCCGTCATTTCGATTATAACGACGAAGTTAAAAGCTAAAGGTTGGTTTGCCATTCAATAAAAAATAAAATCCATTTAGCTATGTAAAGGGTGTTTTTTTAAAGATTTGGTTTTTAAACTGGCAATACTGTTCCTACAGATTGTCAATTTGACGGTTGAAAGTTGATTTGTCGTTAGTACTCGTACGTTTTGCCATTGAACGATGAATAGAATGAACAACGCGTGCAAATTTAGTTTGAAAACCATGGTTCGGTCCGCGAAACTTATCAACTGAACGCGTTAGCCATATCATGCACGAGATTTTGGGCATGAGAAAGCTCTACGCGCGATAGGTGCCGCGTTTTCTCACACCGGAGAACAAGCGCAATCCTGCGACCATTTCAAAGATGTGCTTGGCCCTGTTTAATCAAAATCCGGAGGAGTTTCTGCATCGCGTCGTGACCGTCGATGAGACATGGATTCATTCGTACACACCAAAGACCAAAGAACAATCAAAACAGTAGATTTCCCCCGGTAAATGTGCTCCAAAGAAGGCGAAGACTGTGCCTTCGGCCGGAAAGGTGTCAAAACAAAACTTAGCATCGGATTGTCACCAAATTTTGGCAGGCAGACTAAAAGATGGTACACTTATATTGGCTCAGTAGCGCCACCTATCTTTCAATCCGGGTACTCCTCAAACAGCCTCCGTATAGATCTTCAAATGAAGCAGTTCATGTGAAAGTTAATAGTGATTTCGCCATGGTCAACCTAGTTCAAAGATCAGTAGGTAAGATCTCTTGCTTTTGGGTTTGTCTGATTTCTCTTTGGGCATTCCGGATAGCTTCGCGAACTATCAGTAGGACCCCTTTCCGCTGTGCACATTATATACATATGTACTTAAATTACACTACAGTTAGGAATGGACTGGTGCCTCAACAAATATCTGCTTCCAGTTGCGCACTCCCAGTCCATAGAGGTCGTTTTCAATGTGGACAAGGTCTTCCTCTACTACGTGACCTCTACGGGTTGGATTCAAATAATCTTCGGGCCTTATCGTTGGCAAACATTCACGCATTAGGCTTCCCAGCAATCTTAAGTGACTGATGCGCCCTTTTTTACCAGGTCAAAGAAGCTCTATAGCTCGTAGAGGTTGATTTTATATCTCCTCCTCCAAACGGGACAAAAAGTTACTCGAAGAATCTTGCCTTCAAAACGACAGCTTCTGCCCTATATACGTATGAATGTGATGATGAGGGTTTTAAAGGGTCTCCTAAGTATTTCTTGAGAAGGCCTTATTACTGATTTGCCTACTTTGGCCAAGGAGCCAGTGATTCACATTTGATTTCTGACTGATTTCATTATCAAAGTTAATAGCGGAGCGTAAATAGGCAAAATCCCTAACTACCTCAGGGTTCATACAAAGTGAGATTACTATAAATAGCAGCGACGATCTTGCCCGCAATGTCTCTTTTGTGCAAGGCTGTCAATATGGACGTACTAAAGGGTCTTTCATTAAACGCTTCCTATCTTTACATTTAAATAAAACAAAGTGTGTGTGAGACATCATCGAAATTTTTTATTCGTTTGAAAGGCCCATCGATGCAGTTATGTGTGAAATATAACATCGTTCAAATGTCCGCCGCGGTTTCTCTGGGTGGCGCGCATCCGAAATGTCCAATTTTCCATGACACTGGCGCATAAATCAGGTTGAATTTGACCGCTGTGGCTTATAGCCTATTCGCATAGACCTGCGACTTCAGAAAACCCCACAACAGTTCACATCACCTCCATGTGAGATGACCATGCCCTCGACTCGCTCTTGCAGAATTTCCAATGTGGCGTGAGCTGTGTGGCACGTAGCGCCGTCTTGTTTAAACCACATGTCGTTGGTGTCCATATCATTCAATTCAGGCCAAAAGAAGTTGGTAATCATCGATCTATAGCGCTCGCCGTTGACGGTGATGGCCAGGCCAACGTCGTTCACAAAGAAATACGGACCGATGACGCCGACAGCCCAGAATCCACACCAAACAGTGACTTTTTCGGGATGCATTGGACGCTCTTGAATCTCATGTGGATTGGTATCGTCCCAAATTCGACAATTTTATTTGTTGACGTATCCATACATCCAAAAATGGACCTCATTGTTGAAGATGATTTTTCGGTCAGTTTCCAACTGCTCCAGAGCCCATTCAGCGAACACACGTCGTTGTCTATGGTCGTTTACCTTCAGCTCCTGGGTCAGTTGAACTTTGTACGGGTGTAGGCCAAAGTCACGACGCCAAGTTGTGGTCTGCGAAAGGCCCAGTTCTTGTGAGCCACGCGAAATCGACTGCCTCAAATTCTCCTGCACACTCTCACGGACAGAGACGATGTTTTCGGCAGATCTATCAAATTTTGGTAATATTTACGGAGCCAGTGGACACGTTGGGTTAGTCGTAATACAATAGTTTTACTTGGATATTCGGAGAAATGTTAATTTTTTAATGAGCCCAACATTAAGGCAGTTGTAATCTCTGTTATCCTACGTGCTGTTAGCATATGAATACGAGTCCGTGACTTTTTATAAGACCTGTCGAGGTCCTCAAAATAGGCGATTGTTTGAGCGAAGTTTCCATCGTTTGGACCAAATCTGTTGTATTTCCGCCAAGCCATTTTTTTAGGTTTGGAAACAGGAATTAATCACTGGGAGCTATATCCTGAGAGTATGGCAGATTATGAAGCAATTTATGACCGAATTTATACAATTTTGCCAGGATGACTAAAAGCACGTGTGCACTTGTGCATTGGTTTAATGGAAGAGCAGATGGAAGAGTCTTCTTGGTCAAATGACATGGCACAATATTCTCCTTTGATTGTTCTTCATTTTTGAAGGTAATCGGTGATGCGAATTATGCCGCCCTCGTGCATTCTAAATATCAATAGCAGATGACACGATATTTGCTCTGAAATCATTTTTCTGTGCTCGACGATCAAAATATTTGAAATTACGCCTAAAAATGCCCAGTTTTCGCTTGAAAAGAAATTTACATGCCTGCCGTTCACATTTCGTTGATCGATGATCAATAATGATGGTTTAAGAATTTATTGACTTCCGGTTAAAAACTAACTCCAATGCCTTCGACTAGCTTTTGTGAGAACTATCGATTTTTTCCGTTCTCAAGGAATAATCGAAATCGGAAGCATCACAAAATGTTGCTCTGAATCTATCCTTCGTGAAGATGTTCAGAAACATATTTTAAATCCATATGTTCTGTTTATAAACACTCCGTTTCCAGTTCACTATCAAAATAAACAAAATTTCGCCGTTTGCAATTTGTGCGAGCGAATCACTGTCGTATTATGCTGACGATCACAAGCAGACTTTTACGCCCACGATGTCTCTCCCCTAGTCGGGCTATTCGGCTGGAATTTTTGTCCATTTTTTTTTCGTTTTTGGCAAATTGCATTCTTCATTCTACTATTGTATTTAGAACATTCTCTGTTTGATGTTCGGTTTTTTTTTTAGATGAACTAGAATTTAGAACAGAATTTCGAGTAAAATTTTCCACACTACTTAAAAGTCTCAAAGCCAGAGAGAAATATGTACTCGTAGGATAGGAACACGTACGAGTACTCAGAAAAACAAAAATAATGCTCGATCATCATGATCGTCGAGCTTCTAAACTATCTTTTAACTGCCGTTTCATTGGTAATTCGTAACGACATAATAAAAACGTCGCATACTCGTACAGCTCAGCATGGTAGTAGCTCTTTGAATCATAATGCGTCAAAACGATGGGAATAGCAAATCGAGAAAGAAAAGAAAATATAAATAAAGGAAAGATTAATTCAGTTTATGTCATTGCCATTAATATACCTAACAACCGGGACTGGTTTACTTGATGGCTCACAACACCACTCATCATAATACAACATTGGCATAAAAGTTGACAGAGTTCATTGGGAGTTCAAATTTTCAACAATTCTGACACTTCTGTCAGATTTTAGAGAACGTGTGTAGCATAGAGTTTCGCTTGACGTAGCATAATTTTTATTTCTTTAAAGCTAGCCAACGTTATGTTCGTTTTTGTATAGGTATTACGTTTGTCTGATTTCATGATTTCTCTTTGACCGATCATCACTGTCGAGACATTGAACTTGGCCTTTTTGCGGTGTTTAAACGCGGGGGAGAGGGGTGGGGCAGCCCCACTTTTCCTAAAAACAAAAGTGAAAATGAGACCATAAAACATAGTTCACAAGAAAACGAGGCAACAAAGGGGAAACAAAATGAGAAAACCACAAGCAAGCGCAGTTGGTTATTATACGAGCATTTTGATGACGCCTAAAAAATTTAATTAGGACGGACCTCTGACGGAGCTCTGCCGGAGTACCCATCATTTGGTTTAGTTGAAAAAGGGTAAGCCCGATTAACTGCTTTGTTCGAGTGACACAGAGGTTGACGTTTTGTTTTGGTTATATCCAGTCGGACTCCAAACGATGACACACTTAGTTTGACAAATAGGTGAGCACCAGGTGCAATGAGGTTTCCTCCTGTTTTTCCGCACTCAGGCAAAATGGAAACCACTAGAGCATGGCTGGTTGGTTGGATGATGGTTGTTTCAAGTGACATTTGTAGGTTTGTTGTGGTTTCAGTTTTTTTTTTTAGCTTCGACGACATATGTTTGCAAACAATTGCTCAGTTTTTTTTTTTTTTTTTTGCCCCTTTTCTTTTTAATTTGTGGTTTAACGACGATCATAACGAAGATAGGAATGTTCAGAGAAACTGTCAAAGAAGTCAATGATAGCAATTTTGTTTAAATTAGGGACTTGTACTTTGCGTAGGCTGTTAAGTGCTTAATTGATTCTTTGGCTGTGGAGTGGCCCTTGAAATTGAAATCAAATTTTAGATTTCATATTTGTAATTCAGAGGGAATTGTAGAAATGGTTTCATCAAATGATTAACTAGTCATCTTTGCATCAGCTCTTGACTCTGAAATTACGCTTTAAGCGACGTTTTACCTTTCATGTAGTTAAACAGTGTAGGTATACGAGTACATACTTTATGAAGCTCATCTCTTATCTGCAGTTCTGCATTTGCCGTCCTTTCGGCAAAGCGTACAGCCCTGTGTTGCAAACTCAAGTCCGATTCATTGAACATCTAGTCGCAGTATATTGGTGCCGATTAAACTACTGCCTAAGGCACTAGATATGAAGTTATTCACACGCATCTAACGAATGCATTTCAACAAATCCCCAATTGATCTGGTTGGGAACATGCATCATCTCATCAGTAATATATGGTCAGAGCCGAGCATGCTCGATGCAAGGAGTCTCAACAGGTTGATTCAATTTACAAGAAAGGAAACCCTTTAGACTGCGTCAATTATACTTAAGAAGTATGTTCCCTAAACATCGCCTATAAAATCGCCGTATTATGTGAGCGTCTGACACGATTCGTGAACAATATAGTTGGTCCATGTCAGCATGAATTCAAGCCAGTAAAGTCAACGGTGGAAAAGATCCGGGAATTTTAGATCGACATCAACGATCTACCTATGTGTCGACTTCATGTATGGGCTCGCTCTATATAACGCCAAGTCTGGTTTTGACATGCCTGCCAAATTCGTCCGGTCGTGTACGATGGCTATGCAGAACTCTTACTGCTCCATCAAGGTTGGTAATGAATTAAGGCCCTAGAAAGAGTCGTGGAAAACTCACTTGCGTGCGCGGGTGACATTGATGTGATTGGACGAACACAGTGAACAGTCAGGGAAGCTTTCGTGACAATTGAGGCGGCAGCGGCCAAAATGGATCTGGCAAATCAAGCAAAGCAAAATATATGCAGTCACCAAAAAACGACGCACACCACCGACAATTTGGCCATAACTCATAAAGTTGGAACTTCGGAGTGGTTAAGGACTGCGTCGATATTGGCTCCGCAGTTACAAGCAGCAATAACATCAGCGAAGACATCAGGCGCAGAATTACTCTTTCCAATCGCTGTTTCTTTGGCCCCAGGAGGCAATTGATTGAATAACAAAGCCGCTTTCTCGTAGGACCAAACTGGCGTTCGGACATGAATTCCTCAACAAACTGGTCAACCTGGCTATGAAGTGTTAAGTGTACTTAGTGACGACGCAGTGTTTAGAAAAACCTTAAGTAAGGAGACCGAATTTGAGGCAACATCTAGAGCTCCAGTCATGGAAATCAAATCGTTAAGAATGCGAACGGTGTGCAAGGGCGACACGAAAAGGACGAGGCTACACACAAACAAGGAATAGTGTTGAGAAATATTTTGATAGGCGGTCATTCTATTACATCGGATCTATAAAAAAAAAAAGCAAAATAGGAGAAACGTGTTTAATGCAAAGGTCCTGTAGTGAAACTAAATGCAGCCACCATTATGTCAGACATTTGGCACATTGTGGTGGGACTATGCACCCTTATCATCGTGGCCAAATTAAGCCAATTATGATGCTTGAGCTAGCTGTCTTCTGCCTCACACACATTGTGGTTACAGGTAACCGGTTATTCCGGCACATCTGGTCTTATCTAGATCGTGCAGATATTTTAACTTGAAGCTTATTTGATCCGTGAACGAGGGTAGTAATGCTTAATGTATCTCATTCGAAAGCTCTTTGGGCTATTGAAGAAAAAGTAACACGGATTTTTCTGTCTAAACTTCACAGAGTGGAAGCACCTATTCAATTGTTGGATGCGACTCTCGTTCCCATGGCATCATCAACTGTCGCCTATGAAGGGCACTACTATGCATCTTAACATAATGTATACATATGAATGTCCGGCGAGTTGATTTAAATCGTCCCATCCTTTTCCAATCCGTGCTCGACCAAATGAGCCAAATAACATGTTTCTAAAAGTTTCCAATTACCATTCTTTAGGCCAAGTCTTACTGAAACGATAGGTAGTACCGTCTAGTACCTTCTTCTGCCGGAGAACCCACTTTGCAATTATCGTTGTGGCATGCAATTCACCAGAGAGATACCTCAGTTTCGACGTTTGCAAGAAGAAAAACTAGGCACCGATGTATGTTGGTCTTAAATGTTTGCAAGTTACAACGACTAGGAAATAGTGAACTCGGCAAGACATTCCATCAGCGAGTTGTATGGCCAACGAAAAAATCACGATATTTCAGATTACGGCCGAAAGTGGGCTTGAGGGTATACTGATAAGCTTTCATAGTGAGACGGGTATTACGGTTAAAAGTTTGAAGGGACGGAATGCTACTGGCAATTTCGGTGGAGCACTGATGATGAATCAATGTCGGAAGAATTCCTTGCTTTTTTGAAGTTTCAGCAAGACTTGCATTGAAAAACATCAATGGGTCACGAATCGACTCGATAAAATAAAAGATCGTGAAGTATAAGATCAATTAGTGGTGCCAAAAATATTAGCTACTAACCTGTCTTTTGCCGTGTGACATTCGTATAAACAATTGAACAGTTGAAAAATAAAAAAACCAAATTGACGTGTGACTAATTTTAAGTGCAACAATGACGTCGTTCATTTATTTCTTTCATTTCAAGCGGCAGAAGAAGTGTCAAAGTCCTGACAAAAACGGTGATTTTTAACACATACATAAAAATAACTTTTCAGCGCCAAATGGATCTAAGAAAAGGGACACAAGAGAAGTCAGCAAACTTAATTCTTACTAAAATTTAGTTTGTTGCACTTTTTGTGGCAGAAGCCTCCCATGGCCATAACCAGCATGTGATTCGTGACAACTGATTCATGACATACGACTCTGGATATGAGACTATGTTTTTTGAAAAATTTCCCAAAGGCCCTGTAACGAGATAAAAATTAATGACCTTATTTGAATAAATAACGAGCCATTTAGAAGACAATTCCAGAAGCAGTTCCCACCAAGAGATGGCGTTAGCGTTAGCGTTATTTTAATTTTTTATATTTCTTTTACTGCTGTTCTCTGATGCGAATAATTATATTTCTTAAGAGCAACGATGGCCTCCCACCAATTTATTTAACATTTAATCTATTTTATTATTAATTATTATTTTATTGCGGTTTCCTTGTTTTTTTCGTTCGGTCATTTTTGTTGTTTTCGTTGTGTATTCAGTGATTTAAATATTTTTGCAAACATTCGGTTTTGCTAGTCATTTGGAAGTGATCCAAAAAGAGAAGATACCGATTAGAATGAAAAAAAGAATAAAAATTCTTAGACTTTCTGATGTTTCAAGTGTTGCGCGTTCTAAATTGTGTGCTGAAAGATTCTTGAAAAGCGGCATTATGGACGTCAGAAATAAATTTTGCGTTTTAGTGGAGAGATCCACAATGATCTGATGTAAGAGAAAAGATTTGCTTTTTCTATTACTTTGATTTGTTGTTGTTAGAATTATTGGACGATGGGTTGAGGAAGAATTAAACAGGTTAGCAACGAAAGATGCTATCAAAAACTATCACGATAGAGATGGTTTATTGATAAGTATTAGATTTTTGAAATTATGACCAACGGACAATGAACTCAAATCCATGGCAGATTCTGTAGGTGGTTTATGTTTTAAACAAATGAACAAGTTTTTGAATTTCTTTTTTTTCTGAGGGAAAACTAATCGCAGAGATTAAAATCAATATTCTGCAGCTGATATCTAAAGCTGATAGCTGACAGTCAGCTACCAATCACTGTGGTCAAGAGCTAAAAGGCTGAAGTACTGTGTTTATTCTAGGCACTCATCATTCTCTAACAGCAGTCAATATTTTTGTAAGATAAGATATGTCACCGTCTAGTACCAGTATTTTATGTGCATTAGCGCAGAAGCCTTGCGTTAAGTATGCCTATGATCCTTACGCATTATGGTAAACATGAGTACACATGAAGGACTTCACAGCATCCACGGTTTATATATATATTTTCGACCTCCGAGCTTTCACTACATTGCAGGCGTTTGGGGGAGAAGAGGAATATAACTTGTCCACTTTTCCAGAAGACTAGAATCGGTATCTTTTCGACTGAATAAGTATATTAGGGTTGTATGCTGTTCCATAGCACAAATACGTATCTCATTTTTCAGTATCAGAAAAGAGCGTGGAAGTTTAATTTAGCTAGTATTCGAGATGTCTGAACGCTCCAAGGAGCCAACCCATCACTGCTCGGTCGCTAAAACATCGAAGAACTGTGAGGAAGTTTTCCGTCGAACGGCAATCACAAGAGCGTGCTGAGGGCCTGCATGGCGATTGGCCGGGGAACTACTGACTGTTCAAAACATGAATTGGACCAGTAGCGCAACAATCAAGTTCGTAATGCAGTGCTTGCTTTACCTCCTCGAGGTGGTCCCCGGGCAACTACGTGTATAAATCCTTATACAGGTAGGCCAAAACTGCAAGTTCGAGATTGTCTTCGGTCTTATGCCTAGACTAGCAACCCGCGTTATCGAAACCAGCCCGCTACGGAAACCGACTTAATGTCTCGGATAAGGGCTGATAACATAACAGGCTGATAATGTGAAGACTCTCCTTGACTCTCAGAGTGAAGGACCTCAGAACGCCAGATCCCTTCAATTACAGCATAAGTTTATGCGATATAAGCTGGACATATTGGGAGTATGCGAGACAAGATGGTTAGATGCGGGTATTACTCTACTGCGGAAGACCAACCGGAAGCCCCCGTGGATATGGAGTTGGACTGTTGACAGCCGCACGGCCATTAAAAGGCCAGATTCCGGACGAGAGTACTTCGCGCCACCATTATACAGTGTTACGCCCCACGGATGGTTCGTCTGAGGAAGAAAAGGAGACCTTCTACAACCAGTTAGGAACTGCTTATAATGCAACACCCAACGGCGACATTGTCATTGAGATGGGGGACAACGAAGGGCTCAAACATGTTATGGGACGGCACGGATTAGGCAACCGCAATGACAACGGCGAAAGATTTGTTGACTTTTGCATCGCAATCGTCATGGTGGCACCATGTTTGAGCGCAAGGCCAACCATAAAATCAGTTGGGTGTCGACTGACAGGCAAGCTACCTCCAACAAAATCGCCCATTTTGCCATCAGTCGCCGTTTTAGAAGTAGTCTTCTAGACGTCCGAAGCAGACGAGGAGCTCACATGGGGTTGCTACGAGATCACCATCTCATGACAGCTACTGTCCAATTACGCACTGCTGCCGTTCGAACATCTAATTACACAAGAATACCTAGGTTCAACGTAGACCGACTGAGAGTTCCCACAGTGCGCCAAGAACTAAGGGACCATCTCTCACGAGGAGTGGAAACAATCAGCTGCTCACTGCCCGCCACCATCCAAGACCATTGGTGTGCTGTGAAAACTGTTTTCACATTTCACTGTCGGTTGATCGCAGGGAAGCCATAGGGCGTGGCTTTCCAAGGATACCTGGAGAAGGATCAACGAACGAAAACAACTAAGAGCTCGAATTGCAGCAGCTCCAGCAACAGGCAGGAACGAGCTAGAGTCCCTTTATCGCATGAAGATGAGAGAAGTGCAGCGTAGCTTGAGAAGTGACAAGCGTAATTACATCAATGCGCTGGCCACGCAAGCAGAAGAAGCAGCAGCGAGGTGCGACGGCAGAACCGTTTACAGAATCACCATAGAAGCTCTACTCAACACCCAGTGAAAGGCTTAGATGGTTCGTTGCTAATATCGGATGGGGATCAACTGAAGAGATGGAAGGATACGACGATGTATGATATGCCTTCTGTCTCACAGAATAATGGACCTTCATCAAATGACAACAAATGTGGAGAGGAAAGCAGACGTCGTTGGGCTGAAAATTAACTCGGCAAAAACAAAAATGATCAGCTTAAAACCAAACTCATCAACTCATATACCATATAATGTGGCCAGATCAAAGGGGGTAAAATATTTCTTACATCGCTTGAGGAAACCTAGACATTTCGCAGCATTTTTGACGCCATCGAATATGTGGTCATTCCAACGTAAGTTGCCACTGACACATGTACCGAGAATGGAAAGTTTATCGGTTTCGACGATGCAAGTGCCATCCATGGATAATGGGTTAAGTGCAGACAGTATTGAGTTTTGAAAGCATTAAATTAAACTCGGTTGATAGTTCCCCAATTGGTTATGCTGTTAATATCGAAATTTAGTGAGCTTAACATACGCTGCCGTTCCCGTTCTACAGCCAAAGAGCAGGGACGTGAGACCGGGAACGGATATGAAAAGCAAAGAGTACTGTCGTTAGCAAAGGAATATATTGGATTAGAAGTAGCAGACAAGAGATCGTTAATGAAAATTAAAAAGAGTGTCGGAGACAGAACGGAGCCCTGGGGCACACCAGCATTTATTTTGTGAATATCAGACTCGAAACCGTCCAAGACAACTCGAAAGGTAATTTCTAATCCATTGAAGAAGAGAGTTATCGATCCCAATTTCATACCAAACTCTGTCAAATGTCTTAGAAATATCAAGTGCAACTATCTTGCTTTTGCCAGATTGATATGCGCTTTGGTTATCACTTTTCGGTGAGGCATGCAATCAAATCACCAGTGGACCTGTTGCTACGAAAACCATACTGCTGGTCATTAAGAAGTTTGCATGTTGCGAGATATTTCATGAAATGACGGTTTATCAGCATTTCCATGACCTTGAAAAGAAGGGACGTAAGTGCAATGGGTCTGTAGGAGGAGAGGGAAGAAGATTCGCCTTTTTTTAGGGACGGGCTGGACAAATGCTGTTTTCCATCTGCTCAGAAAGAGTAAGAATGATGAAAAAGCTTACGCAGTGGTTTTGCCAGCGAAGAAGAACATCTCTTCAGAAGGAGGGGAGATCTGCCATCTGGACCAGCGGATTTGAGAATGTTAAGATCTTTAAGTACTCTTGCTACTGCACGAGTGCGAAAGTGGATTCGTCCCATTGAAGATTCGACGCACTCAAGTGTAGGCTGGGACAAAGCACAATCTGGAAGTGTTGAGCTTTTTTTTTTTTTTTTTTCTTTTATAATTTACGCGCGCCAAAGGGGTTATGAATACCCTTACACTGTTGCCAGGGCGCGGGCGGAAAGGTAGAAGGAGGAGAAAGGAAAGTTTGTGATGTAGTGGTTTGAAACTCAGGTGTGTTTGGTTTCGATATTGACTCTCCAGGGGTGGGAGTCCGAATAGGACGGAGAGATTTTCTTCACTCGGAATGGTGAGGTTGTGAATTTTAACGGTTGTTTTGTGCTTAAAAACCCTACAACAGCCAAATCTACATGTCAGTGTTATGCCTTCACACGCAGATTTTTCTGACTGAGTTCCAATTGCACAAATGAAAACTTTGTCGTGGCTAGGATTCGAACCTTAACCCGCCGAGTGAGAAGCGATTGCTAGTACCACTACACCACGGCCACCCCAGAGCAAGCCGCAAAGTGTGCGGCAAGCAGATTGGCCTTGTCCAAAGTGCTGACAGTTGGAATGTCATTGTAAATGAGCGTTGGGATGGAGGATGAGGCAGAATTTTTAATGTTTTTGACGAACGACCAAACGTTTTTACTGCCTTTGGGACATTGCAGTATTCTTTGCCTCAGTTTTTGGTCGTATTGGAATTTCACACGCTTGAGAAAGACGTTGCAGTCATTTCTGGCTCGTTTAGACTTTTTTCGGTTTTCCTCTGTCGGGTTGGTCTTGTAGGATCAAAAAAACATTTCTCTAACCCTGACAGCCTCTTTACAGCTCGAGTCGTACCATGCCTTTTCTTTTGGTTTGATACTCTTCATCCGATGAGGGATAAAGGATCTTATTTGAAGGAGAATAGTTTCTATGATCATGTCAGCAGCGGCATTTACATCGTTATCGAGGAAACATAATGACCAGATAAAATTCCAAATGAAGTCCGCTCCAATTGGCTTTCTCGTAGTGCCATACGGTTCTTTTAGGAATCTTTTCTCTAACTGCTGATATGACACAATGGTCCGACGAGCCTAGAATGGAGAGCACATCAAAGGAGTACTTATCAGGGTGAGAAATTAAAAACAGGTCCAGGGTGTTGGCTATCAACGTCTGGTATTCGTGTGGGATCATTTACAAGTTGGGTTAAAATATTTTCCGCAGCGAAGATCTCAACACACCGTCCATCGGATGTTGTCTCTCCAGAGTGTCGAAGCCAAACAGAATTGTGTATATTGAAATCGCCCGTAATCAGGATTTCAGTATGAGGACACAGGGATACACAATTCTTTGTATGGCGTCAGACAAGGCAACAACAAACTCGTTAAAGGTCGAGTTGCTGTCCAGTTTGATGCTTCTGTAAATAAAGCAGTAGTGGATAATTTGCTTACGGAGATGGAATTTTAACCACATGAATTTGAATTCCGGATTGGAACAGGGACTATATTGTGGTGGAATCTGGGCTCATGAGAATTGTATTGGCAACGAGCAACAAAATTTCATATTTGAATTTTGCTGTAGCTAAGCCCACCCTAGGCCATATTTAACACCATGTAGGCCATCTTAGCCGCAATTTTTTACAAACTAAAATATGAAGTTCCATTAATTTTTCATTTATATCTTTTTGTTATGTTTCTTTTTATTATTTGAGTTACTAAAGACTGCACGCTTAATGATTTGTAAGACTGTTTAAAAAGCAAATAAATTAATTCGACTTAATTGTATGGTTTTATTTCAAAAAATGTTAAAGGTAGGCCATATGTCCCGCCACTTAAAAGGCACAGCAAAATACTGTTCATTCTCGAATCACAGCATTATATAAAGCAATAACGTTGATTTTTTTTAAGTTTTCCCCCATGTTTCGCTGATATCTACAGCGTTTTCGCTAACGTGGCTGCATTTCAAAACAAATAAAGTAGTCCGAGTTGTCTTAAGCTATATATGAGTGAAGAGAATTCTTAACAACAGCAATCTATTCGCATAAAATTCATTCAAGAACTTTCGCCGCGTTCAAAGTTTAGGATTTGGTTTTAATCGCATTACTCGTTGTAAAAATATTGATTTCTAATCTCGGCTAAATAAAAAAAAAATAGTAAAAATAAAAATAAATAAATGAAAAATCGCTTATTCAAAAGTTAGTCACTGAATTGATCATAGCTACCGTTAGTGCCTGTTTAGAATGTGAACACGACGCTCATGGACAGGATTATCATGCCCACGCCAATATGAACAGGCCTTTACACCAAATCTATCTACTCTATTCGATTTACAAATTCTAGGGGTCTCATTCAGTAGTCGTGTTAATATTTTCATAAGCACTTGAAGCACAAGGAACCAATTGTAATCTCTAGTTCTAAGGGTAAACGTTAAGCTCCCTAAATACTCGCAATCAAGCAACAGTGTATGAGTCTTTATATATATTTTTTTAAAGCTCCATACTTGAAAATGTAATCAGTGCCTTATCAGCTAAAAATGGGAGTAAAAACACACAAAAAAAAAAAAAGAAGAGAGGCGCCGAATAGGTTTCGTCTATCAGCTGTTTAGGTCTTAGTGTATTCGAATTGTTGCAAATTATAAACAATTCTTTAAATTGACAGTAAAAATGTGATAATCAAACGAAAGAATTTCAAGTGCGAATAAAATGTTGCACAACTTGAATAAAAAATCGATTCTGTTTAATATTAACTATTTATGTTGTTTTTTTTTACTTTTTGTTAATTTTTCTGGTTTTTATAAATAAAAAATTGTGTTCCTAATGAGAGAGGTTTGTTATTCGTGGATCGACTATTAATTGTGAAAGGTTGATAGAATGCCTTAGGGGTGAATTCCCTCTCGGTGTGATTAGCTATAGCCCTTCTCACTAAAGTGAATGTATAATCGAAGCATTTTTTGTTTTTTTTTTTAATTTTTTAATTACCTACATTCCATTATTAATTAATCAGCACGCATATTTAATTGGGAATACTTATACCGAAGATAGCAGTTTTTTAAGATTCAAAAATTCTCTATTGTATACCCTGTCAATAGAACAGTTCTTGTTTTTTTTATGGAATTACTATGCAAAATCGTTCTGACAGAGACCGGTTTTTTTTTTTTTGTTAATTAAAATTATACACTAACGTCATCAATCACATGTTTCAAGAATTGTCAAAATTGACAGAAGTAACAAACAATTAAAGAATTGTCATTGAAATTATTAAGTTGGCATTAATTATAGGCACATTGCC